>CAWUFW010008505.1:242500-880317 GCA_963921515.1 Calotriton arnoldi
CTCTCTCTCTGTCTCCCTCCCTCTCTCTCTGTTTCCCTCCCTCTCTCTCTGTCTCCCTCCCTCTAGCTCTGTCTCCCTCCCTCTCCCTCTGTCTCTCTCCCTCCCTCCATCTCCCTCCCTCTGTCTCCCTCCCTCTGTCTCCCTCTCTCTGTCTCCCCCTCTCTGTCTCCCCCTCTCTGTCTCCCTCTCTCTGTCTCCCTCTCTCTGTCTCCCTCTCTGTCTCCCTCTTTCTGTCTCCCTCTCTCTGTCTCCCTCTCTCTGTCTCCCTCCCTCTGTCTCCCTCCCTCTGTCTCCCTCTCTCTGTCTCCCTCCCTCAGTCTCCCTCCCTCTCTGTCTCCCTCTCTCTGTCTCCCTCCCTCTGTCTCCCTCCCTCTCTCTGTCTCCCTCTGTCTCCCTCCCTCTCTCTATCTCCCTCCCTCTCTCTCTGTCTCCCTCCCTCTCTCTCTGTCTCCCTCCCTCTCTCTCTGTCTCCCTCCCTCTCTCTCTCTGTCTCCCTCCCTCTCTCTCTGTCTCCCTCCCTCTAGCTCTGTCTCCCTCCCTCTAGCTCTGTCTCCCTCCCTCTCTCTCTGTCTGTCTCCCTCCCTCTATCTCCCTCCCTCTGTCTCCCTCTGTCTATCTCCCTCTGTCTGTCTCCCTCCATCTGTCTCCCTCCGTCTGTCTCCCTCTGTCTGTCTCCCTCTGTCTGTCTCCCTCTGTCTGTCTCCCTCCGTCTGTCTCCCTCCGTCTGTCTCCCTCTGTCTGTCTCCCTCTGTCTGTCTCCCTCTGTCTGTCTCCCTCTCCCTCCCCCTGACTCCCTCCCCCTGACTCCCTCCCCCTGACTCCCTCCCCCTGACTCCCTCCCTCTGTCTCCCTCCCTCTGTCTCCCTCCCTCTGTCTCCCTCTCTGTCTCCCTCCCTCTGTCTCCCTCTCTCTGTCTCCCTCTCTCTGTCTCCCTCTCTCTGTCTCCCCTTCTCTGTCTCCCTCTCTCTGTCTCCCTCTCTCTGTCTCCCTCTCTCTGTCTCCCTCTGTCTGTCTCCCTCTCCCTCCCTCTGTCTCCCCCTGACTCCCTCCCTCTGTCTCCCTCTCCCTCCCCCTGACTCCCTCCCCCTGACTCCCTCCCTCTGTCTCCCTCCCTCTGTCTCCCTCCCTCTGTCTCCCTCTCTGTCTCCCTCCCTCTGTCTCCCTCTGTCTCCCTCTCTCTGTCTGTCTCCCTCTCTCTGTCTCCCTCTCTCTGTCTCCCTCTCTCTGTCTCTCCCTCTCTCTGTCTCCCTCTCTCTGTCTCCCTCTCTCTGTCTCCCTCGCTCTGTCTCCCTCTCCCTCCCTCTGTCTCCCCCTGACTCCCTCCCTCTGTCTCCCTCTCTCTCTGTCTCCCTCTCTCTCTGTCTCCCTCTCTCTGTGTCTCCCTCTCTCTCTGTCTCCCTCTCCCTCTGTCTCCCTCTCCCTCTGTCTGTCTCCCTCTGTCTGTCTCCCTCTGTCTGTCTCCCTCTGTCTGTCTCCCTCCCTCTGTCTCCCCCTCTCTGTCTCCCCCTCTCTGTCTCCCCCTCTCTGTCTCCCTCTCTCTGTCTCCCTCTCTCTGTCTCCTTCCCTCTGTCTCCCTCTGTCTGTCTCCCTCTGTCTGTCTCCCTCTCCCTCCCTCTGTCTCCCCCTGACTCCCTCCCTCTGTCTCCCTCTGCCTCCCTCTGTCTCCCTCTCTCTCTGTCTCCCTCTCTCTCCATCTCTCTCTGTCTCCCTCCCTCTGTCTCTCCCTCTCTCTCTGTCTCCCTTCCTCTGTCTGTCTGTCTCCCTCGCTCTGTCACGTCACCCCGCGTGTGTGTCAGCCCGGGCTGAGACCGCTTCCCGGGCGCACACACAGACGCACCCGAGTACTTCAGAGCCTCAGGTGCAGATGCCTCAGGTGGAGATGCAGGGGCGCTAAAAAGAGGTGAAATACAACAAAGCCTCATTAACAAGTGAATGGTTTTTTAAAGAATCGCCCGGCCCCCATAGAGCGCTGCTGCAACCGGCGGTGTTTGCTGGCACTTACAAAAAAAAAGAAGAAAAAACACAGGTAGGTATCTGCAAGGTCCGCGGGCCGCCAAGGAAGGCTTGCCAGGCCGCCGGCGGCCCGCGGGCCGTACTATGAGTACCCGTGGTCTACAGTCATAATAATTGTCTGGGAGTAAAATCTAAAGTATCACAGAGCCGTGAATCGAGACATTATAGATTGAAAAAATGACTATGCGTCAAATGAGGGGATGTAGAGGCAATTACTTACTTTTTAGTTGATACTGGATTGCCGGATAAGGGATTCCTCCTCACGCCGCTGCTACTACGTGAGGACTAACCGGAAGTATGGAGATTTCCGCGTTATAGCTGGCTTAAGCTGGTCATGTGATGTGATATGGCCTACCAGGCAGGATTACAACAAAAGCTTTATTGAATCGCGTGCGGTTCACACTCGTGAATTGTTTACTATAAATAAAAGTCTACACTTTACACCTGGCACTTAAGCTTTATATTCGGAGTTTGCCACAAAAGCGCATGCAAATCTTTTTACTAGAATGTATTATAATATCAGTGAGTGCTATATCCGTCTTGGGCAGAGAGGATGCTGGAATGTGCATGTTTAAGATTGCCATTGGATTAAATATGCGAAGCATGCAGCTTTTTTCTCCTCTAATAGATATGGACAAAGAAAAGTGTGTACAAAATTGACCAGATGGCAGTAGTGACTGGCTGTAAAGACATAAATGAAATCATTGAAATGTGGCAATACGCAACTGTGACTGATCTATTTTCACTTGTGATACAGATACCAATATTTTCACTTCTGATACAGATACCAATATGGGGACAAGCACCCCTTGATTTACTAGGGTAGTTCAAGAATTGGGTGCATCTATTGTGCTTTCAGATACATGAGGGGTTTATATAAGTCATGTGAGACAAAGTATCACGTGAAGATAGAAAATATACTGTTATCTTAATAATTTTCAGTGCATGCAAGGAAGATGGAACTGTATTGATACAGAAGGTACTGAGAAGGAACAGGACGAGATAGGTGGAACAAGCAAAAAATGAATCAGTGTTGTAGCGTATTGCTTGTTCCCACGGGATTTCTTGATTTAAACCTCGTGAGAATGTATCCAGGGAAAAAATTCAAAACACTTCTCTTCTTTTCCTTATTTCTTCTGAGTCTGTACCTATCTTATCGTTGTTTTTTTCCAAAATGAGCCAATCTATCTGTTCATGACTGTGTCCAGCTTCCAAGTAGTGCTTAACTAAAGGAGCACTGGTCTTTTTTGTGCGAATAGCTGAACGATGTTCAGTCAACCGAGTTGCTAGGGTTCTTGATGCTTCCCCTACATATCCCATTTTACAGGGACATAATAAGAGATAAATGATATTTTTGGTCTTGCAATTGGTGAACTATTTCATGGTTATAGTGTGAGAATTGTAATCAAATGTCTTTGTTATTATTGCATTGTCACAGGCTTTACATTGTGAACATTTGTTATTGCCTAGTAATGGGGTTGAGTCATCTAAGGTCAATTGGATTGACGATTTCTTGTTGTTCATGCGAGAGTGGACAGTTTGATCTTTGAGATTTTTGTTACGCCTATGGTCGAACATAGGACGAGGTAATATGTCATGCTCCTCCGAGTTGACATTTAGAATGTGCCTGTTTGCACATACTGCTTGTCGTACTTTCTCATTTGCTGTTGAGTGTCTAGTAACACATACTAACTTGGGTACAGCGTTAGGTGGATGGTTACCGAGTAGATGGTCTCTGTCATAATGTCTTGCATGTTTGTATGCTTCGCGTACCAGCCTCTTTGGGTATCCACGTGATATAAATTTGGATCGCATCATGTCTGATCTATTGTCGTATTCAGCAATATTGGTACAGTTTCTCCGAAGACGGAGAAACTGGCCAAAAGGGATACTTTCTTTTTGCTTATTCGGATGGAAACTGTTGAAATGTAATAGGGTGTTTCTCGCTGTCGGTTTAACATATAGGTCTACTTCAAGAGCATGGTCTTGTTCCTTGATTTCAATGTCCAGGAATTCAATGTTACTTTGACTAGTATGAGCAGTGAATTTTAAATTATGGTCACACAGATTGATCCATAGTAGGAATTCAGATAATACATTTGGTTCATTTGTCCAGATGAAAAATATATCATTTATATAACGAGCCCAATTTTAATCGACTCATAAAAGGGGCTATTTCATTATATATGTAGATGCTTTCAAAGTGTGCCATATATATATTTGCTACAGTGGGAGCGCAGGACGCTCCCATACTCACTCCGTTCACGTGTCGGTAAAGATTACCGTTGAAATCAAAGGTGTTTTCCTCTAGTACTATTTTGAGGATTGAATTGATAAATTCCGGACAGCAGTCTATTTGGAATTGTTCTATAAACCAATATACTGCCTTTAGTGCCCCTTCCTGCGGTATATTCCTATAAAGGGACTCAACGTCCAATGTGACCAATGTCTCTCTAGATCCATCGAATGACAGTCCTTCTACTGTTTGTATCATGATTTTGGTATCTCTAATGTACATCTTTGCAGGGTCACCACCAAACGTTTTGCATTCCTCTTCCTTTTTTTTGTTGAAATTATTTTTACTGGTTTTAGGACTGTTAACTAGTGCTAAAGTGCATGTGTTATCACCTCTAAACATGGTAATATTGGTTCATCTTCGATTGACATATTTAATTTACTTATAATTCCCTATTAAAGTGCACCACATGTGCCCAAGGACTGTACATTGAGTGCTGTTTATGGGCCTGCAGCACTCGTTGTGTCACCCACTTAAGTAGCCCTCTAACCATGGCTTGGGCCTGCCACTGCAGAGCGTGTGTGTGCAGTTTACACTGTCATTCAGACCTGGCAAGATAAACCTCTTACCAGGCCCCAATTGTCTCTTTTTATACATATAATTCATCCCTAGACAACCCAGAGGGCAGAGTGCAATGTATTTAAAAGGCAGGGCATGAACTTTTAAGTTTTACAAGTCCTAGTAGTGAAAAACTTTCTAATTAGTTTTTCACTACTGCAAGGCATATCTCTCCCAAAGAATAACATTGGGATTACATTATTACATTTTATAAGTGCAATTTCCAATTGTGAAGAGGTAAACTTTTCGAGTTTGGCGTCTCTGATGTCACAATTTAAAATCCAAACTTATGGTGAAGTCGTATTTTAAATTGCAATTATGAAAATGGTACTTTTAAAAAGTTGGTATTTTCTTACTTTAGCCATTTGGTGCCTGCTGCCTGTCTCTGATCACATGTGTAGGGTGGGTGACAGTTGGGCTTTGTGTGTTCCTCCTAGACAGCCACATGCAATAGGAGCTTAGGTATGGCGTTATGGGCAATCCTGGCATCATGGGAAGGAGGAGCTAGCCAGAGCCTCACTTACACCTGAATAGGCTGTTTCCTGACCCACACAAAAGTTGCATACCCCCCTGTATTGAGTTTGCATCCAGGGCAGGAAGGGAAGTTCTCTGTGCACTTCAAAGGCATATCTTTAAAGTCTGCCCTTCTTCAAAGGCAGAACTGGGTAAAAGTACTGGACCTCTGACACCAACACTTCAGTACACCTCTGGACCTGTGAAGACTCAGCCAGGAAGAAGGACTGCTGTGCTGCTGAAAGACTGACATTCTGCTGAACTGCTGCTCTGCAGGACTCCTGCCTTGCTGTGCTGCCTTGCTGCCTACTGTTCCCCTCCCTGGGTGAGAAGGACTGGGCCTGCATCACTTGAACCCAGTGTGACTCCAAATGCTAGCTGGCTGGCCTCCTGATCTGAAGTCTCAGGGTCAGAGAATACTTCCAACAACCCTGCTTTTGTACCAGGACTCTGCCATCTGTGAGTCTGCCCAGCCAAGTGTTGCCACCCCAGTCCTGGACCCTTGGAAGTGGGCCTAAGGTGCTTGTTCTCGTGGAACTAATGCATCCACAGTCGAACTGAAGCATCGCTGCTGATGCCCGGATCAAAACCAAAGCATCCCCTCTAGTGGGAGGATCAGAAACAGTGCATCACCTCTGTTGCAGGATCGGCATCGACACATCACCTTCAGAACCACCACTGAGCAATGCACTTCCTGGTGAAAGGACATTAAGGCTGCAGTCGACGACAACACCAAGCCTCCGAATTGCAGCTCAGTGGTCATTGGAGCTGTCGCATCGCACGGCTGCTGCGTGGAACAGAACCGGCGTATCGTCACCACTGTGTGGATTGGCACGGATGCAGAGCCTCAACTGTACCACGCATCCTCAGCGTCAACGCACCCAGGATGAAGGTATTTTTGTTCAGCAGGCCTCACTGGGTCACTGTATCCAGCCTGCGCTCCTTCGCGGTTAGCCTAAACTTTTGATTTTGTCTTTGTCCGGCGTGACCAGATATCCTCAATAGCACTTTTTGCTTCTAGGTGCTATTTTTACCCCCAAAATTTGAAATTCAATATCTCAAGTTCTACTTCTTAGATTGTTGTCGTTTTGGTCTTGTTTTGTTTATTAAAACAATCTATATTTGTCTTACCTTATGTGGATTCTTTTTGTGTGATGTTTTCACTGTTTTACTGTTTGAAGTGTCGCACAAATACTTTATACATTGCTTCTAAGTTAAGCCTGACTGCTCTGTGCCAAGCGACCAGAGGGTGAGCACAGTTTAATTTAGGCTTTGCCTGCTTTTCACCCTGACTAGGATTGTGATTGCTGCTTGACTAGGGCTCATACCCCAGTCAACCTACAACCCAATTTCTAACAATCATTATCTGAGAGGGAGATATCATGCCCATCTTGAAACTGTGTTATAGGATAGATCAATTCAAACTCTCAATCAATCAATCATAGCATTTGTAGAGCGCACTACATACCCGTGAGGGTCTCAAGGCGCTGAGGGGGGGGAGGGAGGGGTGCTGCTACTGCTCGAAGAGCCAGGTCTACAGGAGTCTTCCGAAGGTCAGCAGGTCTTGGGTCTGCCGTAGGCGGATGGGGAGGGTGTTCCAGGTTTTGGCGGCGAGGTGGGAGAAGGATCTGCCGCCGGAGGTTGCTCTTCGGATGCGGGGTATTGTGGCGAGGGCGAGGTCGGCGGAGCGAAGCTGGCAGGCGGGGGTGTAGAGGCTGAGTCGTCTGTTGAGGTACGCAGGTCCGGTGTTGTGCAGTGCCTTGTGTGCGTGGGTGAGGAGCTTGAAGGTTATCCTCTTGTTGACGGGGAGCCAGTCCAGGTTTCTCAGGTGAGGGGTGATGTGTCTGCGGCGAGGGATGTCGAGGATCAGGCGTGCAGAGGCGTTCTGGATGCGTTGCAGCCGTTTCAGGAGTTTGGCCGAGGCTCCAGCGTAGAGGGCTTTTCCGTAGTCCAGCCTGCTGCTGACGAGGGCCTGGGTGACCGTTCTTCTCGTTTCGGTGGGGATCCACTTGTAGATCTTGCGGAGCATGCAGAGAGTGTTGAAGCAGGCGGAAGAGACGGCATTGACCTGCTTAGTCAGTCAGTCAGTCAATCCACTTTATTCGATTAATTAAAATCATAAAAGTACAATACACAAAACATAAAACAACAATTATATCATTCAATTCAGATGGGCGATATAATTTTTTTTTTTTAATTCCTACAAAAAATCTATAATTCATCAGAGCTTGAAGGTTATCAAATAAAACAGTTACGATAAGATAAATTAAAAATTCATAAATCATTAGTCATAGGAAATCTCCTTTTCCTAAGGCGAACAGCAGCAACAAGAAAACTAGCAATATTAAAAATGTTCCAGGTGTCATCTAACAGTTGAAGATACATTAAAGCAGGTCTTGCCTGTAAGAAACCATTTCCCCTCAGTAGGGGGACTATAAACCTCCTCCGTATGTCATTATAAAAATCACAAAACATGATAAAATGCAATGTATCCTGTGATGAAAAATTATCGCACTGGCACGGGCCTATATCCTCTGGTTTACACCATCCCGGAAGGCTACCCAGGGAAAAATGAATCAGATTGAAGCGGAACCTAGTCAATAGCCAACGATGATACGGCTTGGTTACAATTCTCAGGTAGGGCTCAATTAACGGGGAAGAAATAATTAGATAATGAGCTCTGACCAAAGGTTTTTGAATCTCCTGTTCCTCCCGTTCCAACATCAATATATTCAAAAATTGTGATTTTACCCAAATTACATCTTCTTTTTTGATCCCATCTGGGGCATTATAAATGTCAGGTCGCCCCAGTTTCAGAAACATAGACTTAACATAAGACAGCCACGGAATGCTGCTGGCTTTCTCCAGGGCAACACAATCCCGTAAGATCTGGTGATTCAGAGTTATCTCAGGATTAAGCCAGGTTTTAATCCAGCAAACCAAGGGGGCCAGTCTCAGTGAGTCAGTTACATAACCCAACCCCAATTCCTGGTGAATAGCAAATGTCGGGGTTGATTGGGGCACAGACAGGAGGGTTCGTAAGAATTTATTTTCAGCCAACTGCATCCCTACCATCTGTTTATAACCCCAAATAGCAGAGCCATATGTAGCAATAGCCAGACATTTAGATCTGTAGATGGAGAGAATAGCTTCAAAGGCCTTGCTCCCAGTCGCTGTGAAAACCCTAATAAAGCTGACGTCGATCTTACTACTGCGTGTTTTTTAGCTTTAAATTGGGGGACCCAGGAACATCTATCATCGAATAAAACCCCCAAATATGTAAAAGAGGTCACTCTAGACACCTCCGCTCCATTACATGAGAAAGTTTTATCTTTTCTTTTCTTTGGCCCATTATCATGACATGTGATTTCGACATATTCACAACCAAATCAAGGGATTTCATGTAAACCCCAAATGCATCCAACAGTCTCTGAAGGCCTATAGCAGTTCGGGATAATAAAACGGCATCATCCGCGTATAGGAGGACCGGGATATTCCTGGTCCCTACACGCGGAATATCCAAACTCGCCTGATCCAAGGTTTTATCTAGAGCATTAATATAAAGAGTAAAAAGTAATGGCGCCAATATACAGCCCTGGCGGACACCTCTGCCTGATTTAAAGTGACTAGTGCATTTGCCGTCCTGTGTGACCCTGACTGCTGCTAAAAGATCCCGATGTAAGTCTGCTAAAAAATAAACCAAACAGGGGTCAATACCCATAGCAAGTAAAATAGACCAGAGCTTCGATCTGTTTACCAGATCGAAAGCAGAGGTAAGATCCATAAAAGCCATTTGTAGGGAACCTTTTTTGGCTACGGTGTATTTGCCTATTAATAAATATAAATTAAGACACTGATCCATGGTACTTCTGCCTTGTCTAAAACCATACTGAAGATTGGATAAAACCCCGTTATCATTTACCCAATCAGTGACTTTAACCAAAATCACTTTACCTAAAATTTTGACGGCAGAATCAATCAATGATATAGGTCTATAACACCGTGGGTCTCCTCTCTGACCTTTTTTAAAAACTGGGATAATTGTAGACAGGGACCAAGACACAGAAACCCCTGCACAACAGAAGCATTAAACACATTTGCCAAAATCTTGGCCCAAAATTTAGGTTCACTTTTATACAGGTCTGCAGGGACACAATCAGGGCCAGGTGCCTTATTACTGGAAGTCTCTATTATTGCCTTTTCAATATCCACCTCTTTAAAAACCATCAAAGGAAAATCACCATATGTTTCTAAACCTGGGAAGGGAACCTGCACCTCGCTTGATCCATAGATAACCTTAAAATGTGCTAGCCACTGCTCTTCTGATATATTAGTTTCCATGATGTCATTCTCTATACCCGAGAAGAAAGGTGTATTAACAATAGCCCAAAATTTTGAGCTATCCTTTAGGACTTCGACAGACATTAAAGCATTCCAAGCCTCCGATTTGATCTCACTTTTACGGGTATCTACCGCTAGCTTATAATACTTCCTGAGGCTAGCTATCTGCTCCCTGTCTCTTGGTTTATTTTTCAGGGTTTGTACTAAGATGCGATGAGCCCTAGAGCAATTTGCGTCAAACCACCTTTCCACTGGGTTAGATCTAGGTTTAGTTTTAACAGTCAGGTCAATTGCTACCTGACTGCAGATACCTTCAAAAGCTCTAATCACCTCATCCTTTGGGGTAGAATAATCAACGCATTTTGCAATATCATCTTTAGCCTTCATGCGTAAATTAACAAAAAAGGATTCAGGAATTACCTTAGACCATTTGAGCCTCCTTCCCCGGTCTCTTGGGGCCACGTGATTAACTCCTGTGTTCCTACCCAGTAAACACAAAAGGCCCAAGTCTTTGTGTAATTCAAGAATTACTGGGTTGTGGTCACTAAAGGGGGACAACTTAGCATTATAGGATACTACATTAGCTAACATTGAGGGGGACAAGAATATGTAGTCAATGATAGTATCCCTTCCCTTGGCTTTAAATGTCGGAACCCGCTCAGATACATCATTGAAACCAGGTTCAAAGAGGTCAGCTCCTGTGGCGAGGGCGAGGTCGGCGGAGCGAAGCTGGCGGGCGGGGGTGTAGAGGCTGAGTCGTCTGTTGAGGTACGCAGGTCCGGTGTTGTGCAGTGCCTTGTGTGCGTGGGTGAGGAGCTTGAAGGTTATCCTCTTGTTGACGGGGAGCCAGTGCAGGTTTCTCAGGTGAGGGGTGATGTGGCTGCAGCGAGGGATGTCGAGGATCAGGCGTGCAGAGGCGTTCTGGATGCGTTGCAGCCGTTTCAGGAGTTTGGCCGAGGCTCCAGCGTAGAGGGCGTTTCCGTAGTCCAGCCTGCTGCTGACGAGGGCCTGGGTGACCGTTCTTCTCGTTTCGGTGGGGATCCACTTGTAGATCTTGCGGAGCATGCAGAGGGTGTTGAAGCAGGCGGAAGAGACGGCATTGACCTGCTTAGTCATGGAGAGGGTGGAGTCGAGGATGACTCCTAGGTTGCGTGCGTGGTCGGTGGGTGTTGGGGCTGCTCCCAGTGCGGTCGGCCACCAGGAGTCGTCCCAGGCCGAGGGGGTGGATCCGAGGATGAGGACCTCTGTCTTGTCAGAGTTCAGCTTCAGTCGGCTGTTCCTCATCCATTCGGTGACGGCCTTCATTCCTTCGTGGAGGTTTGTTTTGGCGGTGTGGGGGTCTTTGGTGAGGGAGAGAATCAGCTGGGTGTCATCGGCGTAAGAGATGATGTTGAGGTCGTGCAGTCGGGCGACGTGGGCGAGTGGTGCCATGTAGATGTTGAACAGCGTTGGGCTGAGGGATGAGCCCTGGGGTACGCCGCAGATGATCTCGGTGGCCTCGGAGCGGAAGGGGGGAGGCGGATGCTCTGTGTTCTACCGGAGAGGAAGGAGGTGGTCCAGTCCAGGGCCTTCTCTTGGATTCCGGCGTCGTGGAGGCGTGTGCGTAGTGTGTGGTGGCATACCGTGTCGAAGGCGGCTGACAGGTCCAGGAGGATGAGGGCCGCGGTCTCTCCGTTGCCTAGCAGGGTCCTGATGTCATCGGTGGCGGCAATGAGGGCAGTTTCGGTGCTGTGGTTGCTGCGACACCCGGACTGGGACGGGTCCAGGATGCTGTTCTCCTCGAGGTAGCGGGTCAGTTGTTTGTTGACGGTCTTCTCGATGACCTTCGCCGGGAACGGGAGTAGGGAGATGGGCCGGAAGTTCTTGAGGTCCTTGGGGTCCGCCTTGGGTTTCTTGAGTAAGGCGTTGATCTCGGCATGCTTCCAGCTATCCGGGAAGGTTGCTGTCTTGAAGGAGATGTTGATGGCTTTCCGGAGATGGGGTGCGATGGTGGTGCTGGCTTTGTTGAAGATGTGGTGTGGGCATGGGTCTGACGGAGATCCGGAGTGGATGGTGTTCATGATCTTGATGGTGTTGTCGTCGTTTATGTTAGTCCAGGAGAGCAGGCGGTTGGTGCGGATGTTGGTCGTGGGGATCTCAGTGGTTGTTGGGGCGATCGTGGTGTTGAAGCTGTCATGGATGTCAGCGATCTTGCGATGGAAGAAGGCGGCCAACGAGTTGCATAGGTCTTGCGAAGGTGGGATGTCGTTGGTGTTGGAGCTGGGGTTAGAGAGTTCCTTCACGATGTTGAAGAGCTCTTTGCTGTTGTGTGCGTTGTTGTCTAGGCGGTCTTTGAAGGAGGCCCTTTTGGCGGATCTGATGAGGTGATGGTGTCTGCGGGTGGCGTTCTTGTGGGCTGCGTAGCTGTCAGGTGTTTGTTCGCGGTGCCAGTTCTTCTCTAGCTTTCGGCAGGTTTGCTTGGAGGCCCGGAGGTCTTCAGTGAACCAGCTGGCTTTCTTGCTGGTGTGGCTGTTGGGGGGTTTCTTGAGCGGGGCGAGGGTGTTGGCGCAGTCGTCAATCCACTGTCTGAGGTTGCGGGCGGCGGTGTCGGGGTCGGTGGGGTTGGCTGGCGGGCACCAGGCTAGGGTGGTGGTTAACTGGTCTTCGGTGACTTTGCTCCAGCAGCGGCGAGGCATCTGTTGGGTGCGGTGGTGCGTGGTGGCTTTCTGGAAGGTGAAGTGGATGCAGCGATGGTCGGTCCAGTGGAGTTCGGTGGTGTGACTGAAGGTGACGTGGGAGCTTGCAGAGAAGATGGGGTCAAGGGTGTGGCCGGCGGAGTGGGTGGGAGTTGTGACGAGTTGTCTGAGTCCGAGGTTGGCGAGGTTGTCGATCAGGGTGGTAGAGTTGGTGTCGTTGTTGTTCTCGAGGTGGAAGTTCAGGTCCCCGAGGAGGATGTAGTCCGTGGAGGCGAGGGCGTGAGGGCTGATGAAGTCGGTGATGGAGTCGCTGAACTGTGGTCGAGGTCCGGGGGTCTGTAGACGAGGGTTCCTCTGAGGGTGGTGTTGGGGTCGGTGTGGATCTGGAAGTGCAGGTGTTCGGCGGTGCTGAGGGTGTCGTCGTTGTTGGTCGAGACCCTGAGAGTGTTCCTGTGGACGATGGCGATTCCTCCTCCTACTCCGTTGGTGCGGTCCCTGCGGGAGATCTTGTAGCCTTCTGGGATGGCAATGGCGATGTCGGGTGCCGAGGAGGGGTTCAGCCAGGTCTCCGTCAGGAATGCGACGTCAGGGGAGGTTGAGTCGAGTAGGTCCCAGAGTTCGACGGCGTGTTTGCGGGCGGAGCGGGTGTTGAGAAGAATGCAACTGAGGTGGTTGGGTTTGTTCCTGGTCGGCGGGTTGGCGGGCTGGGTGCTGGTGAAGCTGCAGTTCCAGCAGGAGAAGGGTCATTGGGTGCTCCTCGGGGCGGCCAGGAAGCAGGTGCGTGATCGTCATCCGGTGTTGAGTGCTTGGAGGGAGCTGGAGTCGTAGCGGAGCCGGGCATCGTGGCGGGCGCGACGACCAGGGGTTCTGGCGCTGGGCGCGGTCCAGGCTTCGGCGCGCCAGCGGCGCGGCCGCACAGCGGCCGCCATATATGGGGAGGTGGGAGGGAGGAGCAGCTGGGAGGCGGGAGGCAGGGCAGGGGCAGCGAATGGGCGGTCAGGGGGGCGGGGCCGCAGGGGACCCAGCGGCTGGAGCGGGAGCGGTGAGGGGTAATGAGGGGAACAGAAGGCAAAAATGGGCAATGAAGGGAGCAGAAGGCAACAATGGGCTCAAAAACACGAGGGCAACGAGGGGTACAGAAGGCAAAAACGGGCTCAAAAACACGGGGGAAACAAGGGGTACAGAAGGCAAAAACGGGCTCAAAAACACGGGGGAAACGAGGGGTACAGAAGGCAAAAATGGGCACAGAAGGCACACAAATACAGGGGCAACGAGGGGAACAGAAGGCAAAACGGGCTCAAAAACACGGGGGCAACGAGGGGAACAGAAGGCAAAAATGGGCACAGAAGGCACACAAATACAGGGGCAACGAGGGGAACAGAAGGCAAAACGGGCTCAAAGACACGGGGGCAACGAGGGGAACAAAAGGCAAACAGTAAAGGCAAACAAGGCAAACAAGGATACAATAAGGCAGACAATAACGGCAAGCAGAGAAATACAAACCTACGGCCTACCACTGGCCACCAGGGATGAGGCGCAGGTGGTAGCCTGCGGGTGGAGGAGGGCCTCGAACTTCCTCAGCAGCGGCAGCTGGGGCAGGGACACACAGGCACAAAGTCTCACAGATTGATCACCAGACTTTTATTTTGTTTTTTCAATATAAATGAAAATAGTATGGTTTAAAAACTTTGAGGTTTGGAGCAGTAAAATCTATAGACCTTTGTCTTGAAAGTATTGTACATCACGCTGCACCAGAGGGCAATCATATTCAGAGAAATAATAGCCAAGTTCATGTTCGCAGGGAACTTAAGAAAACTCAATGTGGAAACCTTCTATCAGGTGTTAAATTCAAGGGTCTGGTAATATTCTGTTATTACTGAACTAAGAAGAGAGCAATTGTGCTACCATTTCATGGTAAAAAACAATGGAACAATTACTCGTAATGCTGTTGCATCTGTCTCTGTATTCAGGACCAGAGAAATCAATACTTCATGTGAAAATAAGCCTGCACACTGATCATTCGAATAAAAAGAGCCCCATAACCCAAGAGACCAGGACCATCTACTGCAGCATTCCTGGCCCCATTCACTGTGACATTTAACACGCGGTTCATAAACTCGGATCTCAGAGAGGATTGGACCTTGTCCATTGATGCACTGTGGACAAGGCCACATATTTTCCCTTTTCCTTCACAAGTTTATTTCCAAATAAAAGTACCTGGACATCTGGCCCTACATCTATAGATATCTATTGTCTTAATTTCAGATCGCATTTTATGGGTCGGCCTTTACAATGGCTACATTTACATTCCTCAAGAGCAAGTCTCAAGCATGTGAAGCTTCACAGTTCTTCCTTCTTCCCGGAGTTTTATATAGCGCGAACTTGACCCGAAATTATCAGGTATCAGAGCGCTTTATATGAAAGCCAGTTACGTTACACAAGGACACATTCATTTTTGTTAGGCACGGGGAGATTAAGTGATTTGCCCTGAATCACAGGATGTTGAGCATCATTGCCGAGACTCGAACCCGGCTCACCAAATTTGAGATTGAGATGACGTTCGGCCACATCCTCTCCCCGGCATAATTTGTAGCCCTTGCATCTAGCTTTCTCTGGCAAATCCAGAATCATAGGGAGAGCCACCGCCAAGCAAAAATATTATTGTGGCTTGATGACAATACTAATTTGCCTTTCTAAGATTTCTGACATACCTGGTGGCCAACAACATTGGATAGACCATGGGAATTCAAATTACATTGCCCCTAAAATGATTTTGGACAAGACACTACTCACTTCATTTGTCAGTGAGGAGGGTTTTGCTCATTCTGTTTCTGAGTTGTGCTCTGCTGTGTAAATTAGGCACTAACGCAGAGAAAATTAGTATTAATTGAATGCACTCTAAACAGTGCAAGTATATAAAAATGGGCTAAGCTCGCACTGTGCCTGTGCTACTGTTCAAGATATGGAACCGGATCTACAAACAGGCAGGCCACAAATAGGGGTTGTAAATTGAATGTCAACGTTTTGCAACATACCCATAATTTTGTGATGTAACCTATTAACTAACAGATCACATTGCAAAATTCCCATTCTCAGGGGTCACAGAATGACTTGCCTTATGAATGTTAATTAGGAAAATGGCAATGCCTGCCTGCTTTCGCATTCCCAAATGGGAAACATTATTTTAAATCAACCTGTGTTTCTTTAAGTAACAGGAGCTGCTTTAAAAATATGTTTACTACTTGGGAAGATACCAGATGGAACAATCTTATCTCCTGGACAACTGCCTACTCCTAAAGTTGTCTGACACAATCACAACGGGGAAAATGTCCACCTGGGGAGCTTCCCTTCTGCAAACTAGCTTGTAACTTTTCAATGGTTTTCTACTGGAAAGGTAGCCCAAAACAATTGATGCATTTCATTGCGAATCGCAAATAGTACGGGGCATCCCTTCCATACACCATACCAATTGCAATTTAAGAGTCACAAAACCCCTTTTTATCCAGAAAGTCTTTTCCAAATGGCAAAAGGGGTTTACTACATTTAATTAATCCCTTTTGCTGTCTCCAAGCTCTTGATTTGCTTTGTACCTCAAGCCCTAATTTAAAAAGTACTTGGAAAAATTGTGGTGTGAAACTGCCAGATTAACAAGAGCATCACATCGTTTGCATTTAATTCCTCACCTGATTCTACCTTTATACTTTAAAAACAACCTAACACTGAATTCAAATCGACGAGTCACTTGTTCTTATTTAAATTTGGGATATTTTTACTCTCATTTTAAAATGCATTAAAAGATTTTTTAGCACGGCTACACGTACTTTCAGCATGAAATAATTTGTCAGCTAATTGGCTTCTGAAGAAAGGATTTTTCTTATTTTAATGACTTTCCAGCACTTCGGTGTGCTAGCCTTAGTGTTTACTCTGTTATAAACTGTAAAATTATTCTTCAGTAGTGAATTCTGTAAATGTTCTGCAGTTAAAGTGTAAAGCCCCTAAAGTAACATTTAGATGTATTAGCATTAAAATGCGTAGACTTGCTTTTAGTGAGTGTTTGCCAATATGTAGCCTTGCAGGCTGTATTAATTCAGTAGAAGAAAATACCGCACATTTTCTTATTGGGTGTGCAATTTTTGCAAACTGTAGCAGAAATTCTTTACATGCTCAATATATAGATTAGCTATGCAAAAGGTAAGAAATGGTGCAGTCTGCCTATTATAGTGAAGCTTGTATGCAGTAATCAGTTAAAGAGTTTGCTTGGGAGTGAACTGAGTGTTCTCAGTCTATGGTTCCCATAAAAGCAGTATTTGCCAGCCAGCCAAAGTCATAGGGGGTCCAGTAATATATGTTCTGGAATGATTTAATTTACAGGTACACATTCCCTGCAAGCACATGTTCCTTTAGGTACAAGAAGGATTAGAACAGTGCGAGATGTGGAAAGCAATAACTGAATAACTGAAGGCAGAGTTGTGATTGCTTCTTGAGAAAGGGAGTAGCAAGGGTCAGTGAAAAGTGCATTGGTTACTATGGACTCCAAAACTTTCAGAAATGTGATCAGTATTAGCCGGGATCATGTTTCCAGGACTTTAAGTTGCTTGTTGTAGTTTAGTTGCTAAGACTAAGAACCTACCATCAGCTTTGTCGGAGGGGGAGTGGTGTAACATTTAAGGGGTCTTCATTTAATTCAATGTACTTTATTCGATCCACTTAAAACATAGGGGCAGATTTATGATGACTGGCGCATCCCTGCAAATCAGCAGGGATGCGCCAGGTAAGATGCGTCACGCAAGTTCACCCGTGCGCCACCACCGATGCGCCGCATCGTGGCGCAAGGATAAACAGATGAGTGACGCATCTCCCGTCGGAAGGGTGGCGCATTGCTGGAGTCGTGTCGCAAGCGCGACGCAACTCCAGCAATGCTCGTGGCCTGCCCATACATAACGTGGTGCGTCATGCCTTACGCCTGCTTCAAGCAGGCGCAAGGTTTTGACGCAGCGGCGTCGGAAAAGTGACTGAGTGGAATCTTGTAGATTTCACTCAAGCACTTTTCCGAGGCTTTACTGCGCCGGAACGGCCCCCCCCTCTGCGCCGGAACGCCCACATGAAACCTGACGCAGGTTTCATGTGGCGCAGGGTTTTACAACGTGATGCATCTCCCTAGATGCGTCACGTTGTAAATAGGGCGCAACGTGGCGAATGGTTTACGCCGCCGCTGCGTCACAGAAGTGACGCAACGGCGGCGCAAAAGTGGCGCAAGGGGCTCGTAAATCTGCCCCTCTGATCATAAAAGTACAAGTCAGGTTAAAATAACAATTCAAGAAAATCACATTACCAATTACAGAGATAAGATTATACAAATTAATTAACCTCTTGGTGCGTCTAAGGGTCTCCTATAGCCCAAACTCTTCTGTCCTGTACAGACCCACACAAAAAAGCCTCACAGTAGGCAAGAATAGATAAAACAGTTATAGGGTAATTCATAGCCAAAGCATCTTTAAAATGTGATAAAAACAACTCAACCGTTCAAGTTTAAAATCCTTAAAAGCAAAAGGTGATTATCTCATTAAGAACATTGGCTTAAATGATAAAATAGGCCCCCCCAAGAGATACCTTCCAAATAAATCCATGATATGCCGCACAATTAATTGTTCGCCAGCTAGTAAATGACTGGGTCTTCATTCAATAAAACTGTAAAATGTCTTGAATTTCCCCTACAAAAGACTTGTCATTAGCATAGTCCACCCTTAGGATTGTTGTGGGATGAAAGGATCAACTATTTCGTTGGTAAATGTTGAGGAGACCATGCGCTGGTCAATGCCCAGACACCTCAAGTTTCAATAGTACTGGATAATTCAGTGCAATGGGTGATGATCTGGGAACATATAGAATGACTGCTCGAAGACCTGATAATGTTATTGGGGTCCAATAACATGGCGTTGGCTTTGCAGTGGTTGAGTTTCAGTTAATTTCTTTCCAGCAGAATGACATATCTTGATACATTTTCAAAGGTAGCAAAAAGTATCTTGGTTCAAGGGTAGAAATGTTTTTCATCCGCATGTTATCGATGTAACACCATACTTTAAGAGTGAGCATGAACGTGAGTAAGCAATAAGAATGTTAAAAAAATAAAAATCATTCAATCACTGAAAGTCAATTTGAGCGCTATTATGCCCCTTTAAATCCTGGAGTCCCTAGGAAAAATGGCAAATATTGTCACAGTTTGAATTCTGAGGACTTTAAAAACATTATTTCAATATGCAACAAATATATACGAGGGAGTTGACAGTAGGTACACCCTAGATAATGTGTTAACCAAAACCTTGCCTACATTTAATTTTGGCTGCCTAAATGCCCTCCTCTTTTCCTAGAGCTACATGTTGTGATGTGCTATACCCTCGCCGAGCACTGTGAGCATATAGGAGTGGAGTTTGACACTGTGATTGATGTTATTTTTTGTTGTAGGAAATTGGGTTATTGGTTGATAGGGCTGAAACCCCGGTCAAGCAGCAGCCACAATACCTGTCAGGGTGAAGTGTCAAGCAAACCCCAATTTTAACCTATTCTCAACCCTGAAAACACAACACAAGAAAAATCCCACACCACTATTTTAAAGATTTCAGTAAAAAAGCACCAAAAAACAAAAAGCGCCAACTGTGGAGAGCTGGTTGTGTGTGCTAGACTAGGACAAAGTCACAAGTTCATGCTGACCATGATGGAGGGCGGGCTGGCTACAGGGACCCAGCTAGATCAATGATCAAGAGTACATTAAATCGTGGTTGCAAAGAGTTGCAGAGTCCTGCGTCGAGGATACATCGCGGTGCCGAGGAGATGCGAGGTCCTGGTCAAAGATGCATCGCACAGCATCAGTTCCAGGGAGCTACAAGGCTGTGATGCGAGGTCCTGCATCGTTGTTGAGGAGCCTTTCAACGAAGGGGCTGGTGAAGAGAAGTCCTGCATCGAGGATGCATTACACATTGGCTGGTTTCGAAGAATTTGCGGGGCTTGCAATGTAGAGTCCTCCATCATCGTGAAGGCTGACGTCAACGAGAGGCTTGTCTTGCGAGGGCCTGCAGCAGGGATGCGTCACACAGTGGTGGATCCGATGGGGCTGCGATGTGAAGTCTTTGCGTCCGGGAAAGTCCACACAGCATAGGCGATGCATCTGTCCGGCTCAAGGTTGCGCCCCACAACAGAGGATGCATTGGTTCTGGTTTGAGGGCAGAACACCTTCAAGCCCACTTCCAAGAGTCTATGACTGTGGTGGCACGACTTGGCAGGGTAGGACTCACAGATTGCAGAGTCCAGGTGATGAGTTCAAGGTTATTGGAGCTTTCTGTCCCTTGGGCTCTACTCAGGAGGCCAGCCAACTAGCCCTTGGAGTCACTCTGCGTTCCTGGGTTTAACAGATGCAGGTACAGTCCTTCTCACCCAGGCAAGAGGGCAGCACATAGCAGGTCAGTACAGCAAGGAAGCAGTCCTTCAGAGCAGCAGTTCAGATGAGTGGCAGTCCAGCCAGCAGCACAGCAGTTCTTCTTCCTTGGCGTAGCCTACAGGTCCAGAAGTGTACTGAAGCGGTGAGGATTGAGGTCCAAAATGTATACCTGGTACCTGCTTTGAAGTTGAAGACGCTTCTAGAGGTTTCCACCCCCCCTGAGGTACCAGGCATCCCCTTCCTCCCTGCCCTGGCCCCAGCTTGTCTGGGGTCACAATTGACTTGTGATAATTCCTTTGTGAAAGTGCCCAGGCAGTACCTTTGTGATGTGCAGGAGTGCTGGGTGTCAGCTCCTCCCCCTTGTTAACTCAGAGTGGACCATCCTGCCAACACCTATCTGCCCTTTGTCTCACTGTCTGGGAGCAATACACAAAGACCAACTGACAGTTACACCTAGTGATGTGACCCAGGAAAAGGCTGCAGGCACCAAATGGTTAGGACAAGAAAATGTCAACTTTCTAAAAGTGGCAATTTCAGAATTGTGATAAAAAATCTGACTTTACCATTAAAGAGGATGTTTAATTACAATTCTTTAGCCACCAAACTTCGACTGTCCATATGTTCTCAATTGGAAGTTAAGGCTTATTAAATGTAATAAGTTAACACCAATGTTATCCTATGGGAGAGGTACGCCTTGTAATAATGAAAAATTACTTTAGGAGTTTTTCACTACCAGGACATGTAGATCTTTAAAGTACATGTCCTACTTTCTAAATACACTGCACCATGCCCTCTGGGCTGTTCAAGGTCCACCCTAGTGGTGACTTATATATATTAAAAAGGAAGGTTTATGCCCGGCAAAAGATTTATATTGCCAGATTGAAATGGCAGTTTCAACTGCACACGCAGGCTGCAATGGAAGACCTGAGACATGTTTAAAGGGCTACTTAAGTTGGCTGCACAATCAGTGCTGCAGGCCCATTAGTAGAGTTTAATTTACAGGCCCTAGGTACAGACAGTACCACTTTACTAGTGACTTACAGGTAAATTAAATATGCCAATTGAGTTTAATCTATTTTTACCATGTTTAAGGAGAAATGCAAGCACTTTAGCACTAGCTAACAGTGGTAAAGTGTGCAGAGTCCTAAAGCCAAAAACAACAGGTTCAGAAAAAAGGAGGGTGAAGGCAAAAATTCCAGGGATGACCTTGCAGACAGGGCCAAGACCAACAGTTGGGGAAAAGAATCTTAAAAACCCTGAATCAACCCTGTTGAGCATGAGAATGTAAATCAACTGGCATTAAGCCTTAAATCCAATAAACGGTGTATACACTCTCAGCAATGATAATATGAGCTGAGAGCTTGAAAACCTAGTTTATAAAAGTAATTTAAATTTGAACCACATATCTATACATTAAGCAAAGCAACTGCATACATATGTCATTAAATGATAACCATGAAATTAAAAAATGTCCACAACCACAAGCAAAGTTTCTGCTCACATAGAAATCCTGGCAAGCTCTTCCGTAAGATGTGAACACAAGCGAACACAAATGAATGAAATATTGTCAGGACTTGTCAGATCTGAGCGATGGTAAGATACACATTTAATGGATTCCAGCCTTAAAGTCGCAAAGCCAATGCAAGATGTTAGTTGGATGTACTTTCCAGGAAGAACAACATCTGTAGAGTTACACAACAGTGCAGCAAATTTGTCTTTTCACCTACTTTTAGTAATGGATCAATCATCCTGACTAAAAAATCTGAACCTTGACATTGCGGGTAAAAACTAGCACAAGCCTGATTATTAGTTCGAACAATAAACAATTTGTTGTAAAAAATAAGGGGCTGATCTGCAGTTTGGCAGACAGGATATTCCGACACAACCATAATGGAGTTGAAGAGACCATAAAGAAAGGAACAGAGACACCGCTGGCAAGATCTCTCGGATTTATTAGGGTCCAAGCAATGCATCCGACTGAGCAGCAGGCACAGCACCAACTGCCCGTCAGTTAATCCACACACACCTACATTCTAATTCCATGTTACATTCTTCTCCCTTAAGGAACAAGACCCACCACATGTTCCCTCTATATAACACAAAAACATTCCCAACAAATCAAAATAAACACCCCCAATGAACCAATGCCTAATAATAACTTGAATGCTTAAATGGAAAGAAATATACATGAATACTCAATGAAACCCACCCAAAATTGTGTAAGGCAGAACAGAGTAAACATAATCACCTAGTTTGACTGGAGGTCTCCTCTCCCATGGTGTTCTCATCACTCTCACATAACGAGATTCAGAACTCCCCAAAGATCCATTACTCACAGCTTGGACACCCGATCTCACCAAACCATGACAAACCCCATGTCTCTGAAGAGACAACTTCTCTTTATTCCACCACTTACCATCCATAAGCATGACTAAACAGTCCTTGACCGGAATGACCTTCCTAGAGTGCAAAAACCTAGACTGACCTTTGATTAAGACAGCAGGTAGTCGAACCCTAACCACATCCCCCGGTTTCACCAACAATGCATGTTTACCTCTAACCTCGGAACAAAAGCATACTTATTCTGTGTTCTTTCACACTTATCTTTCACCGACGGCAACACCTTCTCCACCACACAGCTAGGGGTAGGGGGGAATTTAATTTTGCTTGTGGAATTACCTGCATTTTGTTAACTCCACTTTACTCTTTAACTTGGAGTTCTGGCCAAAATTCTGCCAATCTCTCCACATGGTGGAATTTTGCTCCTGTTCAAGCAACGTGATGACAACAGGAACATCGTGAGGTTCCAGCAAGTTGAGCTGGCGACGGTGAGCAAGATTTGGCATCCCCTAGTGAGATTTCCAGTTGCTAGGAAGCCTTCCAGTACCATTTTCTAATGTGGGTGGTCGCGAGCGGTCGCGTTCAGAGGGCTGCCTCTTAAATACATTTTCAACTAGAAAAACAGAAAAATTATCTTGAACTTGGATTTTCGAGTAACTATCCTACTTGAATGAATGGTTCAGGCAGTTTTTTAGTGTGAAACACATTTTTTTAATTTGACTTTTTTTAACAGGAAGTAAGTGCCACAGAGGCTTCAACTTCCTCTTCCTTCCCAAAAGGGTCATCCCAGTGATTTGTCCATCACTTGGTCACTTTTCATTTCAATTTTGATTTAAAAGGATCGCTCTCTACTTTGTCTGCAATATACCATTACATTTTCAAGGATTTTATTTTGAGGAACCAATTAGGTTAAAGAACTTTTGGATATGTTTGTTGCTTGATGGAGGGCATGCACCAGTAGTATTTTACCTTTTATGTTTTTTCTTCCATTTTTATTTCTATTTTCCTCTGGCCTGGCCTGCACTCACTGCCTACCGTAGGTCATAGGTGCACACCAACAAAGATTCGTTTAAAGATTATTCAATTTTTCACTAGCCAGGCTTGCACCCACCACTTGCCATAGGTGCACAACAGCAATAATTTTTTTAATGTTTATTCCATGTTGCCTGGCCTGCCCTGCACCTGCTATCTGCCATAGGCGTACAATAGCAATATTTTTTTTATGAATTATTCAATTTTCCCCTGACCTGGCTTGCACTGACCACCTGGGGTGTTAAAGTGAGCTAAAGAACGATGATGGATTCAACTCAGATCTGTGACACGGGTGAGTATCTGAAAAGTTTCAGCCTCCGTCCATCATCTCCTTGTGTTCGCTTTGTTCGCCCTAAATTGGCAGGGTATGCCCAGACATGGGTCCCTTGCTAACTTTGCAACTGGATTCAAGCTAGCTTGGCAGATGAGGGGTGTTACCCCGAAGCTGGTCCCAGGATTCTTGTTTGCGGTCCAGGGAAGACCTGGCATAGCAGTTCAGGCTGGACTGTTTCCATGAGGAACAGGGTCAGTACTGATTTGCAGATGGCTGGGTCTGAACTGGGGTGGTGAAGTGAGCTAAAGAACGATGATGTATTCAACCCAGATCTGTGACTGGGGTGAGTGTCTGAAAAGTTTCAGCCTCCGTCCATCATCTCCTTGTGTTTGCCCCAAGTTGGCAGGGTATGCCCAGACATGGGTCCCTTGCTCACTTTGCCACTGAATTCAAGCTAGCCTGGCTGATTAGGGGTGCTGTTCTGAAACCGATCCAAGGATGTTTGTTTCCAGTCCAGGGAAGACCTGGCTTTGTAGTTCGGGCTAGACTGTTCCCATTAGGAAAAGGGTCAAGACTGATTTGCATATGGCTGGGTCTCAACTGGGGTGGCGAAGTGAATTAAAAAACTATGATGGATTCAAGCCAGATCTGTGACTGGGGGTGAATGTCTGAAAAGTTTCAGCGCTCTGTTCATCATCTCCTAGTGTTTGCTTTGTTTGCCCTAAGTCGGCAGGGTATGCCCCGACGTGGGTCCCTTGCTCACTTTGTCACTGGATTCAAGCTAGCCTGGCTGATGAGGGGTGTTACCCCGAGACCAGTCCTAGGAGGCTTTTTGCGGTCCAGTAAAGACCTGGCTTTGCAGTTCAGGCTGGACTGTTCCCATGAGGCACAGAGTCAAGACTGATATGCATATAGCTGGGTCCGAACTGGGGTGGCGAAGTGAGCTAAAGAACGATGATGGATTCAACCCAGATCTGTGACTGGGGGTGAGTGTCTAAAAAGTTTCATTCTCCGTCCATCATCTCTTTGAGTTTGCTTTGTTCACCCTAATTTGGCAGGATATGCCCATACGTGGGTGCCTTGCTCACTTTGCCACTGGATTCAAGCTAGCCTGGCTGATGAGGGGTGTTACCCCGAAACCAGTCCTAGGATGCTTGATTCTGGTCCAGTAAAGACCTTGCTTTGCAGTTCGGGCTGGACTGTTCCCATGAGGAACGGAGTCAAGACTGATTTGCATATACCTGGGACTGGAATTTGGTGGCGAAGTGAGCTAAAGAACGATGACACATTCAACCCAGATCTGTGACTGGGAGTGAGCGTCTGAAAGGTTTCAGCGCTCCGGCCATCATCTTCCTGTGTTTGCTGTTTTGTCCTACGTTGGCAGGGTATGCCCAGATGGGGGTCCCTTGCTCACTTTGCCACTGGATTCAAACTAGCCTGTTGATAAGGTGCGTTACCCTTAAACCGGTCCCAGGATGCTTGTTTCCGGTCCAGGTAAGACCAGGCTTGGCAGTTCAGGCTGGCCTGATCCCACGAGGAACAGGGTCAAGACTGATTTGCATATGGCTGGGTCTGAACTGGGGAGGCAGAGTGAGCTATAGAACTATAATGGATTCAACCCAGATCTGTGACTGGGGGTGAGTGTCTGAAAAGTTTCAGCACTCCGCCCATCATCTCCTTGTGTTTGCTTTGTTCGCCCTAAGTTGGCAGGGTATGCCCAGACGTGGGTCCCCTGCTCACTTTGCCACTGGATTCAAGCTAGCCTGGCTGATGATGGGTGTTACCCCAAAACCGGTCCCAGGATGCTTGTTTCTGGTCCAGGGAAGACCTGGCTTGGCAGTTTGGGCTAGACTTTTCCCATGAGGAACAGGGTCAAGACTGATTTGCATATGGCTGGGTCTTAATATTGGGCGGCGAAGTGAGCTAAAGAACGATGATGGATTCAACCCAGATCTGTGACTGCGGGTGAGTGTCTGAAAAGTTTCAGCGCTCCATCCATCATCTTCTTGTGTTTGCTCTGTTCACCCTAAGTTGGTAGGGTATGCCCAGATGTGGGTCCCATGCTCACTTTGCCACTGGATTCAAGCCAGCTTGGCTGATGAGGGGTGTTACCCCCAAAACGGTCCCAGGATGCTTGTTTCCGGTCCAGGGAAGACCTGGCTTGGCAGTTTGTACTGGACTGTTCCCATGAGGAGAGGATCAAGACTGATTTGCATATGGCTGGGTCTTAACTTGGGTGGCAAAGTGAGCCAGAGAACGATGATGGATTCAACCCAGATCTGTGACTGGGGGTGAGTGTCTGAAAAGTTTTAGCGCTCCGTCAATCATCTCCTTGTGTTTGCTTTGTTCGCCCTAAGTTGGCAGGGTATGCCCATACGTGGGTCCCTTGCTCACTTTGCCACTGGATTCAAGCTAGCTTGGCTGATATGGGGTGTTACCCCGAAACCGGTCCCTGGATGCTTGTTTCCGGTCCAGGGAAGACCTGGCTTGGCAGTTTGGGCTGGACTGTTCCCATGAGGAACAGGGTCAAGACTGATTTGCATATGGCTGAGTCTTAACTTGGGTGGCGAAGTGAGCTAAAGAACGATGATGCAGTCAACGCAGATCTGTGACTGGGGGTGAGTGTCTGAAAAGTTTCAGCGCTCCGTCCATCATCTCCCTGTGTTTGCTTTGCACCGACCACCTGCCATAGGCGGACACCAGCAATAATGTTATTAAGGATTATTCTATTTCGCCGCTGTATGCTCAGCCTGCCACAGGCATCTCATAGGCCTTAGAGGCACATAAAATACAAATTTAATCTGTATATTATTGGAATATTATATCATTATGGCTTGGAATGGATACAATATTGTTCAATATTTGTGATGTGACCTCACCAAATTATATTGTCTGTAGATTCAAACTGCAAATGCCACATTTCACTGACTATTTTTCTTGTTTGTTTGCTTTTTGGTGCACAAGCAACATCATCACACACAGTGCAGCCAGACAGAAAGGCGGCAGTGGCGCACACCAGCTGAGTCCTCCTCTGCTTCCGCTTGTGCAGCTAAGTGGCAATTCCCAGAGCTAAGAATGAACTTGAAGATGGCCCCAAAGAAGGGTGTTCCTCCCAACACAGTGGCTAGTGAGGAGGAGAAGAAGAAAGACTTTGCCACCATTGTTGTGCTGGCCTCTGTCTTTTTCAGGAAAATTGGTATACCTGCTGTGCCCACCTCTGGTTAGTAAATGGCTGGGAGAAGCACTCATGCATCATTAACAGCACAGACCCAACCTAAGGCTAAGCCTTAGCCCTTGTCTTGTCACATGGTCAGGATAGGTCGGGTAAGAAACACCACTATCTTTGGGTGTCCTGGTCCCAGCAAGGGCACCCAGTGTGCATGATGGGGGCCGTGGGGTAGCCTCAAGATCCCTGTGGTCCCAGCTGGCTCCCTGCCTCCTGTGAGAACCAGCATTCCTGCTACATGCAGTGAGCCTCCTGGAAATGCAGCTCCCTGCATGCAGAAATAATAATGTAATCTCTTTCCATGTGCTCATATCTGCGGGCAGCAAACCACCGCTTCAAGTGGGCGGGAGCACTTTGACAGCTCCTGACCACTGGAACGGGAGTGTTTGCTTTTGCTTGGTGGGAGCTGTCAGCTCCCGCCTAGCAAAAGCAAACAGCTATGTCCCGGGGGTGGGCGCCCTGGGACACAGCAGGAGCCAGCTCTGGGGGTGGCAGTCCCCTGGGCCACATATGGCTCTAGGATGGGGATCGAGCACCCCCCCTCCTTTGTTGTTCATGGGCCAGCCCCGGAGAGGTGGTAGTCCCCGGGGCCATATATAGGACTGCTACTACTACTATTTAATAAGCATGGTCAATATAATGAGTTGGTCAAATGTAACATCTGCTATTGAAAGAGCTATGAAACAACTAAAATGTGCTAGCTAACACTACATAAGAAAGAAACATGCTAGTAGTAGTAAGATTAGGGACAGTAGTAGAAAACATAATGGTATTTGTGAAAACAGCAGTATTGCTAAGTTGTAGTACCAAGAGTAGTAGTTATAGTACCTGTGGTACTATTAAAAGTAGTAGTATTACTATTAAAAAAAGTGATAATTATAATTACAGAAATTTATAGTTTTAACTGAACTGGTAAAGGCTAACAATGATCAAGAGCAATACGACTACCGCTTTTATTACTGCTACCACTACTAATAATATTATTGTTAATAACATCGGACAATATTATTATTACATATTTTTACTCAGAAGCTGCATGATAAAAAAAAGTGCAGCTGAAAAGAACTTAAACAATATTTAAACACCTTTTAAAGCAATTTCGCAAAATACATTATTCCTATTGATTTGTTATGTTTGCTTTAATTAAAAATTGCAATACATCCGTAAAGGACAAATCAAAATTGCAGTTTTAAATGGTAAAACCTTTCACCTTTTCATTACATGCTTCAGTGACTACAAGAATTGCCAACTTGGATAGCTAGTTTACAAAGCCCTAAACTGAAAAACACTGTTACCATGTATTATGCATGTGTAATACTTTTATTGAATTTCAAGCATTACTGTGTCCTTTTCATTTTAAATAGGTCAGAGAAAACAATTGTGATATTTAGTTATGTGAAAGAGACCTTCAGCTAAAGGAAAAAAATAGATTCAATAGGCAAAGGCATATAACAGCGAAGCTATCAATGTAGCTCTGCTGTTCTTATGAAAACCACATGTGCCTAAAAACAGTAATGTATTAATGCAATATTGGCAATGCATTTCATTTTCTCAAACAGGACAGCAAATATAAATATGATAAGTCGGAGATATTAAAAGCAATACTTATTGACACACTTCATACATTGAAAGTTCCTTTGACAGTCATTGCATAGGAACTAAAAGGCCGAAACTAAAAAGCACGTGAGGGGCCTCCTTCTCAAAGACAGCATACTCCTGTGGTACTGTTTTACATGCGTTTACATGATCTTGTCAGTTTGGCCCAAAAATATCTAAAATGGAAATAAAATTGGAATATTTGATTCATATTTGTATACAAGTGGTGCACATTCAAAGGACTGTGTCCTTTTTTTGAACTTTTTCTAATATGACATTGCCCACATTTCTGGGCCAATTCACAAAGAAATATATTAGCATGTTAAAAAGGTACTCCTGTAGGACTACTTCCCATACTAATCAATGCTTTAGGGAATCAGCTCCTGTTTGTGAGACACTGGAGCACTGGAGAATGCTTCTTGGTTAAAAATTGTGGATATTCAATAAAGAAAAAGTAATAAGATTACTGCCAGAAAAAATTTATGGTTACAACCTGTGTTAAGCACTGCCAATTAAACAAGTAGGCAATGCAGGCCCTGATTAAAATCTACTCTGCTGGGTTTATATCGGTGGTAAAATGAGTGTCAGTGGTAAATACATTACACCTGGCAAACCAACCACAGAAATAAATATTGCCCACACTGATGGAATTTACTCTACAAATAACATATGCACTGGGCCATCCTTAAGGTAAATAAAATTGATGACCAGATTCCACATTAAGAAGCTCTTGGTGGGTTCTGTCACTACAGACTCCAACAATTATGTGAGAGTGTTTTATCATGCAGGCAAATGGGAAATTTCCCCTCGAAACAGCCTACTCAGCTTGTGGTCTTATCCAGGCCCCATGTCTCAACTCCATATGAAACTGGGCTTCCTACTTTCCGTGAACAATCTTATCAATATAAACTGAGACCATAGTTATGTACCATCCTCAGGATGGCACTAGCTGCAGCTCAGAATTCTTTTTATTGTACTTTGAATGTGGATATTCAATTTAAGATTTGTGTCAATTGTTACCTCCTATTTAACTGTTAACTTCCAGTTTTTTGTCATTTATGAAGAATGAATATATTTTCTTTGAAGTTTTATGATGATCTTTGCTTTTCCGGTATGAATGTTTAGGTTGTTTACTTTATAGTATCTTACCACTCCTCTGAGTAGTGCCTGCAGCGTCGACGATTGGGGACGATCTCTTCAGAGATTTGTAAAAGTATATCTGATGACCAATCTGGATCAGAAAGAAACACCCCTGGTGGTATCATATCAGGGCTGGTGGCTTAGTGACAAACCCTGAGGGTTTTCACTGTGATGATTCCTGTTAGGCGTTATTTAGAGGGGTTGCATGTTGGCAGTCTATTTTTCTACACATTTGTAATTCTATAACTGCATGCATGATGGCTGCTAGTTTATGGGCGCTTGAATAGGCCTCTGTGGTTATGCTGTCAAGCAAATATAAAGCTGGTAGGCCCTACTGGTTCATTGAGAAAGGTTATACTTGATTCCATGGGTTTAATCTGTTCATTTTGAAACATGACACAGCCAGTTTGCCTGATTTACTCATTGTGAAACGAATTTGTTAAAAGCCATATGCGTTTGAGAATGGATTGTTATTGCACTGTGCTAAAGCCTGTAGGGAGATATTTTGTTACAAGGAATCTCACAGATTACTGCAGTGGTTTGGTGTTGGTGGCCCATCCAAGGAAAAAAAGGGTACAGAAGATTTGCACTACCATAATCAATATTAGGTTCTATTAAGAGGGTTTTATATTGTTATGATTATTGCAATTTGTACATATTTGTAATTTTAATATAGTACACCTGATGAGTGCCGTGTGGAAAGCTAATGCCCAAAACAGCATGTCTGAGATGGTTATGGTGACAAACCAATAATAAAGGATATAGGCCTGTTGTTAATTAAAAAAAGCTATGATTTAGGCAGTAGGCCTGATGTTGATTGTAAAAAGCATACATTAAGGTCAATATGCATCTAAGGGTGAATTTTTATTACTTTGTATTAAAGCCTATGGATAGGTATTTACCCAGTCATTTTTCCATAGGGAAATTAGGCCCAACTACAGCAAAAACAGCGGAACGGATTTACACTATATTTGCCAGAAAGCAAGATCATGGCCCAAAACGCATGCCCTAAGGGGATTGGGGCATGTGGTCCACCTCTTTAGCCTTGGGCGGTCCCTTAGGATCCATTCTCCGAAGGTCGATAATTAATGTTAGGGGAGCGGGCAGTGGCCCCGGAGCCTGATACTTTGCAGTGTCCAGGGGTCGCTGTCTCCTGGAACACTATAGTTCTCTGCTATATAGGGTGCTGGTATACCCTGCCCACACTCTCCCAAGCAGAGAACACAACCTTGCCCACACCCAGTGGGAGTAGTGAAAAATACTGCTAACCCCATGCTACAACAAAGTTACTGAGCCAGCTGCCACCAGCACTTGAGCCTGGGCCTGCAGGGACTTCGGGACTCCCTTTGCTGCCTCCAATGTTATGGTGGATGTGGGTGCCTGGGGTGGGCACCAGGGCACCCACTTAAAAATGTTTTTAAAAAAAAGGATGGATCATGCCATAGTGGTGGCTAGGTAGTCAGCCAGAGCCACAGGGGCCCAGAGGCTCCCACCCGCAGCCCCCGAGTACACATTTTGTGGGTTACCTGGGTAGGCACCACGGCACCCAAACAAATTTTAAGAAAAGAATAATAAATGGGCAGCAGGAGCCGTTTATTTATTATTCTGTGCTCTGGCAAGGAGCGCCCCATAATGTCCTAGGGATTTCCTAAGGAATATATTGTCTTGTTGGTGGTGCTCCTAAAAGGAGCAAGGGCACCACCAAACATTTTTTTTAATGTTATGTGGGAGAACAGCAGCCCCCCAGCAACATTAAAATAATAATAAAAACAGTAAGTATCCTTGGTCATTGAATCCATGACCTAGGAGAGCTTACCATATTTTTTTAAAGCACTCAGAGCTGTATGCTCTTCACCTGGAGTTCAGGGACCTCTACAGGTTGGTTCTATGGCTTCGCTTTGTGTCCTGAAAAAAGTTTTAAAAAGGACCCAAAGAAAAGTAAATGTTTTTAAAAAAAGGTGATATTGAAAACTTTTATTAAACATTGCAATGTGTGAAATTTGAAATACTTTTGATTATGGTTATTGGTGACTTTTTGGCAAGGCCACCAAAGCCAAAAGTTGCTTTATATATATTGATATGCTCACCCCTTGGTAAAAACTCAATCGGTTTAGCCACTATTATTTTCATAATTTGAGCCTTTGACAAAGCCAGTACGTCTGCATAACTTAAAATGACACTGGGGGGCATATTATCAAGAAACGGCGTTAAAATTATCGCCGCTTTAGCGGCAGAAAACTGCCGCTAAAGCGGCGATAATGGGCTTGATAATATGCCCTTGAGAATTCCAATAGAAGCCCATGTTCTGGTGTCAACATGGGCTTCTATTGGAATTCTCAAGGGCATATTATCAAGCCCATTATCGCCGCTTTAGCGGCAATTTTCTGCCGCTAAAGCGGCGATAATTTTAACGCCGTTCTTGATAATATGCCCCTTAGTATATTGTTACATGACATAGCCAGCATGTACAGTGGCAGGAAATTGGGCACAGGGCCTGCCTGAATGCCAGGCCCTGTGCTCAATTTAACGATGCCTACAGCAGAAGGCTGTGCATGGCAGGGGGTTTGGAGCCAAAGGGGGGATTGGGTGCAGGGCCTGACCACAGGGCCTGGTTAAAATGACTTTATAGTTAGTGATTGTAATAATATTATACTTGTAACTGCTACTCGTGCCCTAGTAACTATGGCCCACATGTATCAAGCTATTTTGCGATCGCAAACAGTGCAAATCGCAAAAATCGGCTGTTTGCAATCGCAAAATAGCCATAAGCAATGCATCAATTAAATTTGCAGAATCACCTTTATAATCGCAAAAAATAGTGATCACCTATTTACCGAATCCCAAATAGCGAATCCGTATTGGCGAATCGCTAATTGGTAATGGCAAACCTATGAATGAAAAATTCGTAAATTGCGAATTAGCTGGGAATCGCAAATTGCATTTGCAAAACTATGCAAAGATCTACTGACGCTGAACCTAGCGCAGAAAGTTGAGACACAAACTCACCAAGGGGGCCATATTCTAGACCCAATTTTTTCCAACTCCTCAGAGATAGAGGTGGGAATTCCATGGCCCATCCCATGGTCAGACCATTACCTAGTCCCTTTCACTGTACCGTTGCACAGAAGGAAGGTGGAGCGAATTTCTGAGAAAATCACGAGAAGGCAGTGGAATAATTTTAACTCTACTACGTTCAACCAGGCTTTGATGGAAAATAAACCCACATTAATTAAAGACATAAATGTAGCCAACAAGCAACTTGAAACTTGGATTACGGAGGCCCTAGATGAGATAGCACCATGGAGCACAAGGTCTCCTAAAAGACAAAACGCCTCAGCTCCATGGTTCAACGACAAACTGAGGAATGCCAAAAAAAAGTGTAAGAAGTCCGAGCGAGCATGGAGGAAAGAATACTGTAGTAAGGCTAAAGATAACTACAAAAAAGAACTAAAACAATATCACGCACTAATCAGGAAAATAAGATGCAATTTCTATACAGACAAAATTGATAGGGCGAGTAACTCCCCCAAAGAAATGTTCGCTATTTTACAGTCCCTCAAAACATACGAAAACAAAAATGAGGCACCCATCTCAGTAGAGAGCTGAAATAAAGTGGCAGAGTTTTCTGCTGACAAAGTGACAAAAATCTACGAGAGCTTTCCAATAGAAGCACGACAAGGGACAAGCCTGAAACATAAAAATCAGACGAATTTCGCTGGAGTAACGCTAGATGAATTTAAGATCCAGGAGTTAGAAGAACTCATAGCCACAGCAAAAGGGATAAAATCCAGCTCCCCGTTAGACCCTGCACGTCCGGACAGAGTAATGGAGGGAGCAGAACTGATCATGCCGTATATCTCTGAGCAAATCTCTTGCTCCTTCCAGAATGGCATGGTCCCTACCAAATGGAAACAAGCAATTGTTCGCCCTCTAAAAAAGAAACAGTCAATAGAGATAACTGTATTAGAGAATCTACGCCCTATCTCACTGCTGCCGTTCGTGGCCAAAATCGCTGAGAAAACGGTCAATAAACAATTGGTAGACCATATCAACAGGAATGAGCTGTTCCACCCTTCGCAATCAGGTTTCAGAAAGGACCACTCAACTGAGACAGCACTCCTTATGGCCACTGAAACGCTGCGAAAATTTGCAGATGAAGGGCAGACAGCCGCCTTGATCCTGTTGGACCTAAGTGCGGCGTTTGACACCGTTTCACACAAGATACTCCTCCAAAGATTAGAGGCCTGTGGCATCAGGCAAAATGCTCTGTGTTGGCTGACTTCGTTCCTCTCCACACGGAGCTTCCAAGTCACACAACAGCCATATTTATCCAAGAGTATCCCCTTGCCCCAAGGAGTCCCACAGGGATCGATTCTGAGCCCCACCCTATTTAACTTATATGTGGGACCACTGGCTGAGCTAGTGGAAAAACATGAGGTGTCTATAGTTTCCTACGCTGACGACACGCAGCTAATTGTGATGCTGTCACAAGACAAGGAACAGGCAGCTATTCGGTTTTTAAAATGCCTGGAAGAGGTGGCTGACTGGATGTCGGACCACTGCCTCAAGTTGAATGGAAGCAAGACAGAAGTAATGGTGGTAGGCAAGGCGCCAACTATATGGTCATCAGCATGGTGGCCTGAAACACTGGGCCAACAACCATCACCAAAAACGGAGGTAAAAAACCTCGGGATCTGGTTCGACTCCGAACTAACATTTGACGGGCAGACCCGGAAGGTGGCCAGCAAATGCTATGGGGCCATGAAAATCCTAAGGAAAGTTCTGGATCTTCTGCCCCCAAACGCCAGGAAAACTATAGTGCATGCGGTGATAACCTCCCAAATTGATTATGGGATGTTAGAAATGGGATCTCTGGTTGGCTAAGGCTTGCGCCAAAGCCAGGCAGAGACCACCACTCTAGTCAGGGCAAGGGAGTTACACGCCAAAGATAACCCCTGCTCACCCCCTTGGTAGCTTGGCACGAGCAGTCAGGCTTATCCCGGAGGCAATGTGTAAAGCGTTTGCGCAACACACCCACAGCAACAACATACTAGGCACACCACAAAAAGGAACTCCACACAAGGTTATATATAAAAATAGCCTTTGTATTATCATAAAACACATTAGAATAGTACTCACATAATATACATCGTGCCACCTGGCACGGGGTCATATTTACAAGGGATTATTTACACCTGACAGGGCCAACTGGACCACTGTCAGAACCAGCACAAAGCGAACTTAGTATAGGTAGTACTTATAATAAATGTAGAACACATCATGAACGTACAACCAGTAATCACTGGTAACCACTGTACTTAGCCTCAGCCTGTAACATAAACCACATTATGCATAGTATCACATTAGGCGCGAATTACCTTCTGCGCCACCCTCACCAGCATAAACACATTATGCAATCACCTCACAAGTCTAAACGCATTAGACCCTAACCTCCTAAGTATAACTCACATTAGGGGCGTAAATCACACAGTGAAACATAATCTCACTAGCATAAACCATGATATGCAAAACAACCTCATAATCACAAACCACATTAGAGGTATAACACAGGGTGCGTAAATCAGGGTAAATGCATCACATTTCCTAGCACCACATAATCCCATTAGGGCACATAAATCATGGAGAGAATCTCACTAGCATATAAATCACCTTAGGGCCTGGCGCCCTATGGAACTAGAAGTCCCCCTGGCCAACTGGCCATCCCTAAAAGGGGCTCAACTGCCCTATGTCCCAAGAGTCAGGGCACGCTGCCAAAGCAGCGAAAGTCCAGGGTGCGCACTCTGCGCAAACCTAACGTAGCAGCTGCCCACTAAGTGCTGGGCAGCTGTGAAGATATGGGGCAGAGGAGTGTATCTCACTCCTAGCGCCAAATGGCCCCAGGAACTGTGGGCCTAAACGTTGCAGCTGCCCACTACTTGCTGGGCAGCTGTGAAAACTCAATGTGGGCCCTGGCACCGACTGTGCCCTCGCCTGTCCCCCTCCGGGACTTCTAAAACATGTGGGCCAAACGTTCCAGTTGCCCGCTATGGCGGTGCAACTGAGAAATCACCACGAGGCCCTGCTCTGGGGCTCTCTTAACTCAAGTGGCCATGTTGCAGCTGCCCGCTCCGGCGGCACAGCTGAGGGACAAACGGGGCTCTGAAAACAAAGTGGCCCCCGACGTTGAAGTGGCCCGCTCTCCCGCGGGACCACTCAGGCACCAACAATGTGCCTCTACATGTAGGGGGACACGGGCCCCTCTGGGCCCTCAACAACCAGGTGCCCCCTCGTTGGAGCGGCCTGCTCTCTGGCAGGTCCGCTCAGCAAAAACACCGTCATGGTGCCTCAACCGGCACCAACAAGGCACCCCTGGAGCCCCCACTCACCGGGACTCTCTGGGCGTCTGTTCCTCTTCCCTTCTCGCACTGGAGGCGGCGCGGCAACACGCGGGGCTCTCTCTCTAGGCACGGGAGCCCTGCCGACGATCCCGCTGCTCCTCACTTTGCCCGGGCCCCCTCCTGGGACCCGGGACTTCACTGTGGGGCCCGCGAGGCTCCGGCCGGCACTTTCTCTTCACCGAATCTCCGGCGGGCGGGACTTCCCTTTCGTAAGGCGGGAGTCCCGCCCCACGCCAGGCATCGCGCTGCCTGACTTCCTCTCCGGCCTCCGGCCGCGGCGGTGAAACGCGGGGTGGGTTCCCGCTTCGTTTAAAGATATCGGCGGGGAGGGCACCCGCCGGAGCAGCACATAAGCGGGGTGGGCACCCGCCACTGACTCAAAACGTGGGGTGGGCACCCGCAAACAATTCCCAACACGGGGGAATCCCTCACGCCGGGATTCCCTCTCCAAGGGCTGCAGCACCGCGCTGAGGCCCACGCTCTCCTCTTGCTTGAGTCCATTAAAGAATTAGAGCACAGCGCTCACCAGGCGCTAGAAGCAGGCAAAGTCCTGTAGTTTTCAAAGAATCAGTCCTTAGGTGAAGGGGCAATGCAGGGCCCAGGGAGGCAAGCCCTCCTGGCAGCCCCCCCTGGGCCCCCAGCAGCAGCACGCCCTGCAGGAATCAGGTACCAAGACTGAACATTTTTCTGGGGTCACAGCCCCTTCTTTTATACACAAAATCCCCTTTGTGTCACAGCACAGGGCTTGGAGATACCAGTCAGAACTGGTATCAGGGGGATTTGGATAACTTTGTTTTGGCAAGCTCCTCTCCCCTTTGACAAGACAGGCCAGGGACATCAGACGCACCACAGGAGGTGGAGCCAGCATTGTAGAGGGAAGGCACAGCCCTATTCAGGTCCCAGGTGCAACTCCTCCCTCCCATCTAGATGCAGATCTCTCTATTCACCACTGCGCTGACTCACCCTGCCCCTCCAGGAGCCACACACACCTCCCAGCCCCTGTCACTCAGAAGCCAGACATGAAATTCACATCAGGCAAGCAGACACAGAGCACACATAAATGCCAACTTCTAAAAGTGGCATTTCTACACCAGTCACAATAAATCCGCGCACACCATTGCGCAGCATTTATTCTCACGAGTTCGCACATACTAAACTCGCCCCTGCACTCCTCTCACACCAGGAATTACCATGGACACACATGTCCCCCATGCATTCCTATGGGAGGGCAGGACAATCTCACCACACGCCCTCAGCGCGCACGCACTTTACACTGGCCCACAGTGCTAAAGTGCTCAGAGACTTAAAACTACTACCATACAAGGCAAAAATTTTAGGGGTGAACCGGCCAAAAAGGGCCAAGTCCAACATGGGAATGTACTATATCTTGGAGCTTCTAAGGCAGGAATATCCAGACTACAGACGGTACAGAATGCGGCGGCACGCCTATTTCTTAGCCTGCCTAGAAGAGCTAACACAAAGAAAGCCCTGACAGCACTACATTGGCTGCCAGTGGAAAAGAGAGTCGTGTTCAAGGCAATGTGCCTCTGTCACCGCATTCTATCAAAGAGAGGCCCAAGGTACCTTCACCCACTACTAATCCAGTACACACCCGGACGGTGTCTAAGATCTAGGGGGAAGGCACTGGTAACTGTACCGAGAATTCGCAGAGCGAGAATGGGTGCACGCTCTTTCAGGTACATCGCAGCTAAAACATGGAACACCTTACCACTGGCATTAAGAACCGAACCATGCGAAAGCAGTTTTCGCAAACAACTTAAGACCTGGCTGTTCGCAAAAACATAATAAAGATGGTCTGACAGTCTGTACGGGCTACGCAGTGAGAAACGCGGATCGCTGTCGTATCCTCCCACAGTGTCTTGCTCAGCGCGGGGACACACCGGTGGTGTAACCATGCGCTCTATAAATGGCTAAATAAATAAATAAATAAATAAAATAGCACCAAATGAAATCAGGTGGTAACCATTTCAAAAGCAACAAATCAGGTGGTAACCATTGGCAAACTATTTAAGCAGGCCCAGAAGGCCCCAGACTGTTTCACAATGGCAGCGCTCTACGTCATGGCGAGGAGGATGAGGCTACGAGCAGCAGCACAGAGAAGAAGGAGGATACAGGAGCGCATTTTTAGAGTGCGCGTTACATTGTTGGGGCAGACAGAGGACGAGATATATGACAAATATAGGTTGAATGCAGTCACGATCTATGATATCATAACTGAATTAGATCCCCAATTGCAGCGTCAGACTCGCAGGACACATGCCATCCCCACTCATGTGCAGGTCCTATGTTCACTGCACCTCCTAGCATCAGGTAGCTTCCAGGCAGTAAATGCTGCAGCTGGAGGTGTTTCCCAAAGTGCCCAATCGCGCTTTTTCAACTCATTCCTTGACGCCATGTTCCAGAGGATACACCACCACATAAGGTTTCCCACAACACCACAGGAATTGCAGCAAACCAAATATGATTTCTATCAGGTAGCCCATTTTCTCCACGTAATTGGTTGCACTGATGGGACGCATGTAGCCATTTGTCCACCCTCAGTGAATGAGTACATTTACACGAACAGGAAATCATACCATTCATTGAACATACAGGTCATCTGCAATTCCAAACACATCATCACAGACATAGTGGCTAGTTACCCTGGCAGTACACATGATTCCTACATCTTCAGACACAGTGGCATACGCACTCGCCTCCTTGGGGGTGAATTTGGCGAAGGATACCTGCTTGGTAAACATATGTAATACTTTCTTGCAGACTCTTTGGCCATGGTGACACATAGCAGTGAGTAATCTGTTGTTTTACACCCTGTAGGTGACAGCACATACGCTGCGCGCTCCTTCATACTGACGCCATACCTAAATCCAAGTAGCCCAAGTGAGCAGCGATATAATAAGGTGCATATTTCCACCCGCAACGTGATTAAGAGGACATTTGGATTACACAAAAGTAGGTTCCGCTGCCTCCACAAAACTGGTGGTGCATTGCAGTACAGGCCAGATACCTCTGCAAAATTGTGGCCATTTGTGCCATGTTGCACAACATTGCAACTTCTAGAGGCGTACCCCTGGAACTCTATGACAGCGAGCCTGAGGAAGACAATCAGCCAGGGCAACCACCACAAGCAGCACGCGGGCCGAGCGCAGCAGAGGGGAGACAGAGATGTGCAGAAATCACACAGCATTTTTTTAAGGTGGGTAATGATGAGACGACACACTACATGCTCAACTCTTTTATTAAACAAAATGTGGTAGTGTGAATGCACACATACTAGGGGCAGACTTGCATTGTGGTAGAATAAATTAAACAACATGACATTGCCATAGTACTTGAATGTCAGCCCAGACAATTTGCATTATACTGGTTACCTCACCAGATTTAACTTTGTCCCTCATACTACTCCCTGCGGCCACGCACTCCAGGGGGCCTTTCTGTGGGCTCTGCCACATCCCTTGTGAAGCCTTCTGAGGCAGTGGTGCTCCTAGTACTGTGCCTCCTGCATGTGGTAACTGGTGCAAGGAGACTACTTAGGCTGGAGGCCTCCTCACTCTCCCCCCCACCCAGTACATTGTTGCCACCAACTGCAGCAGTCTGCAATTGCTCCACGGCATTGGTGACCTGTATAAGTCCCCTGGCCACATCCCCACAGCAATGGGTCATCTCCACCTGCATCCCCACAGCACGACGGGACAGCTGAGCTGTGATTGTGCTCAGGCGATTGATGGCCCTAGTGTGCCCATATAAGCACAACATCAAGTGATGATGCCTTCTCCGTTGTGGCACCTGGTCGTCCTGCATCACTCTGCACATCTCATGGATGGCTTGGCTGACATTAGAACATTTTTCATTTGTGGCCCTCTGTCCTTCTACTACTGCAGTGGTGAGCTCCTTCATGCAGTCCCTTATTTCTGCCATGTTTGTGGCCAATGTACCAAGTTGGGCCTGCATTAAGTGCATGTTCTTACATTGTAGGCGCTGCACCTTCAACATCTGTCCCTCCAGACCACCCCAGACAGCAGACCCATCATCTTCTGCAGCGCCCATGTGAGCCCTTGCCCTGCGCCTCCGGAAATGGACGTTTCTGCACCGCTTCAGTACCTCTGCTCTTGGTGTGGGGTATGCCCAGCCTGAGATGTGTGAGAGTCAGGTTGACTCTCATCTTCAATTTCAAAGGCTGGCAGTGGTGGCACTGTGGTCTTGCGTCTTGTGGATGCAGGTATTGGTGTTGCTGGTGCCACTTGTGTCTCCTCTTCTGACTGGGCCTGAGTATCCTGGGTGTCATGGCCTTCACCACCATCAGACTCCTGCGCACCTGCATCTGTGATGTTAAACAGTGCAAGTTCAGTATTTTTGTTGGACATGTATGTCACATTGCGCATGGCATTGTTTAATAAAGTTATTTAGTTACACATGATGTCTAGTTTATTCACTTGCTTGTTGTACTTTGATGCACTAATTCTGTTTTGATCCCTCCTTGCCTTTCCTATTGTAGTTGCTGTCTGCTAATACCTTTGCTGTCTGCTAATACCATAATGCATTTGGGTGTGGCAAGTAAAATGTGGACTGGAGTCAGATTTGCTACACTAAGCCTGATCTACTTAGAGGGGAGATTTTTAGATGTAGCAATGAATGATAATTTGCATGCATTTTACCTTGTGAAGTACAGGCCTGTGCCGAGGTGTCTATCTGTGTAACGCCAACTACTGCTTCCGGCTGAAGTGTTGACTCCACCATGGCCTCCAAGGGTGTGTTGGCAGTTTGGGATGATGATCCCCCTCCTGTCTTCTTGGCATCCGCAAGCCTTGCGGCAATCCTTTCGTTTGCAAGGCTCCGCAGGTCATACCAGCACTTGCGCAGGTCTGCTATGGAGCACTTTGTGATCCCCACAACATTGATCCTGGATTGGATTCCAAGCCATATTTTCCTTTTCTCTGACTCAGGGACCTGGAGTGACTGCTTGCCAAACAGTTTGTCATGGCTCTGGACAACTTCGTCAATGAGAACTTCAAGTTCTTTGTCGCTGAATACCAGCTTCCTCTTGCGCCCTTCTGCATTCTTCTCACTTGTTCCAGAAGCCATGCTGGTGTCCTTGCACAGGTTCTGGTCTCCAAAATGCTTCCTTCTGCTCTACTCCTGCAGTCTGCCTCCTCCTCTGTCTCTCTCAGTGCACAGGTGTGAGCCTTTCCTGCATAACTTCCTGGTTTTGATGTCATCATGCTGCATAGAATACTCCGATTCGCTATTTGCGATTCGGTAATTGCGGATTCGCTTTTTGCGATTCGGTATTTCGCTATCGCTAATAGCGATAGGGTTTTTACCGATTCGCAATTTTTTGGCGATTTTTTTGATGTATGGCCTTTTGCAATTACCAAATAGCGATTCCTTAAAAATCGCTATTTGGTAATCGCAAAATGGGACTTTGATGCATGTGCCCCTATAACTCGTACCTTTGCCATGCACTGCTAAATACCTCAGATATTTCATCACTAATAACATGTTCTACAACATCATTGATAACATCACTGCAACATTTGAAAATACATCACTGTGCATTGCCATGCCCTGTTACTTTAGGGCATGAGTTATAGATACTTGAGATAACTATAAGTGGTGAATTTCAGTGGTTTTGTTCATTTAAAATTGTATGTTTTTGCTACACTGACATTTTCACCTAACTCTAACGTCCTTTTAACCTTTGTTTTTTACATTGAATTCAAAGGGGATTTTTTGGAATGAGAAATAGTGAAGTAGGATAGTATTACAATTTTTTATTTTAAAGTCACTTTAACCTTTGTCTTTCAGTGAAAAAACTAATATATACATGCAACATGCAACATCAAGTAACATGGAATGTCTTTTAAAAGCATCAGGAGCAGAATCTGCAAGAAATGTAAATCCTTTGCCCTACAAGGAATTGATTTCTCTGAGGCAATCTTACAGGATTCATGACATTTCAAGCGTTGGAAAGGCCAATGAAGTTTAATATATTGAATTAAGTACTGAATATCCCTTTGACAGTGCATTATGGACATTGGAGTCCTAGAGTGAACAATATTGTGAGACTCTACAGTGAAAAAATGAAAATTATGAGGTGACTGTTCAACAACAAAATAAAAACAGCAGTTCTTTTACTGATGAAATATAAACACATTAATAATGGATGTACATTTTCACTGTTTCGCTGAACGGATGCTGCATCAAGTGTTAACTTATAAGTGAAGTCAAGTTTTACTAGCTAAAGTCTTTCTTTACTGTCTTTGAAGTCTTGTGTTAAAAAGTCAAACAATCAGCTGCCTGTTATTTACCATATAATTAAGACCTATGCAGGTCGAAACGCGTACAGGTGGTGTCTTTCGCTGACAATAATTGTATGATGAAATGAGGATTGGATGGTGGGCTTGCTTCATGGTGCTGTGGATTAGCTCGTGGTTTCTTTTGGAATATTTAAAGTGATGACGCCCGCTGCACAAGCCCCGACCCGAAAGGCAGGTAGTCCAATCTATATATATGCAAAAGAACACCTCCGTAGAAAGGGATCCTCCAACCCTGCAGGGTGGCTTCGGCCATAGGGGAACAGAGAGCCCTGTGAGTCAAATAATATCACAAGAAAATGCAGGCGCCCAACTTCATAGCTAACCAAGCTGTTTAATTCAGTGATGATAATGGCAGCATGCATATCCTCTCCATGGCTAGCTATACCTTACGCCCCCACAATGCACTGCTTATGACCTCACATATTACATCACTCATGACACGATCAGTGACATCACTGATGACATCATCAAGTGATTGTGAGTGTTTTCTAATTGTTTTTGTGTGTTAAACGTATATACTAAGGTACCACAAAAGTTAAATTAGTATTCTTTGTGTGCCACTAAATAGTGATTCTTTTTCGTAACATAGTTTATGTGAGTCACTGTGTGACTCTGTGTATCTATGTGTGAGTGGGTGTCTGGGTGACTGTACAGGTATGTGAGTGGGTGTATGAGTGGCTGCATGGGTGTATAAGTGGGTGTCTGAGTAGCTGTATGGGTGAGTGAGTGGCTGTGTGGGTGGCTGTATGGGTGGGTGAGTGGGTGTTTCAGTGACTGTATGGGTGAGGGAGTGGGTATCTGAATGACTGTATGAGTGAGTGTTTGGTTAAGTGGGTTGGTGTGTGAGTGGTTGTATGGAAGAATGAGTGTCTGTGGTATTGGCTGTATGGGTGAGTGAGTGGCTGTGGGAGTCGTTGTATGGATGTATGAATGGGTATGTAAGTAGTTGTGTGGGTGTGTTAGTGAGTGTGTGAGTAGCTGTATGGGTGAGCGAGTTTCTCTGTTGAGAGGCTGTATGGGTGAGTGAGTGTGTGAGTGGCCATATAAGTGAGCATCTGGCTGTGTCAGCAGCTCTATGGGTGTGGCTGTGTGAGTGGCTGTTCGGGTGAGTGACTGGGTATGTGAGTGGTTGTGTGGGTGTGTGAATGGCTGTATGAAAGGGTACATAGGAAGTGAGTGGGTGTGTGAGTGGTTCTGTAGATGATGTCATCAGTGATGCCATCAGTGATGTCATTTGAGATATCATCAGTGATGTCATCTGTGATATTACTGACCATCTCATGAGTGATGTAATATGTGAGGTCATAAGCAGTGCATTCCGGGAACGTAATTAGAGTTAGCCCAGGTAACTATAACTGCTGAATTTCACTGGTTTTGCACAAGTGAAATCTGAGCCTAATTATAACGTCCCTGTAACCTTTGTTTTTTTTCAATGAATTCCTACGTTTTTAAAATTCTATTTCCTATCTGTAACATCCCTTTAACCTTTGGTTTTTTAAGTGAATTTGTAAGGTTTTTTAAATTTTATTTCCTAACTGTAACCACTAACCTTTGACAATGAGTGTGTGAGTGATTGCATGAGTATCTCAGTGGGTGTATGAGTGTCTGAGTAGGTTTGTCAGTGGGTATGAGCGAGTATGAGTGGGGCTGTAAGTGAGTATATGAGTGTCTGAGTGGGTCTGTGAGTGGGTGTGTGAGTTTCTCAGGTCTGTGAGTTTGTGCATGAGTCTCTGATGTGTGAGTGTGTGTGAGAGAGTATGAGTGATTCTGTAAGTGGGTGCATGAGTGTCTGACTGTGTCTGTGAGTTGGGTGTATGTATCTGAGTTCATCTCTGAGTGGGTGCATGAGTGAATAGGTCTGTGAGTGGCTATGAAAGTGTGTGAGTTGGTCTGTGAGTGGGCGCATGAGTGCCTGAGTGGGTTATGCTCACTATCTGCTCATTTTCTGTAGGCCTCAGCAGAGTTTGCAGAGCTTCACTCCATGGAATTCCGTGGAGTTACTGAAAAACTTTGCCCGATTCCATTGAGTTTCGTAAATTGGCAGAGTATTGCTCAGCCACCCCTAATGAGGCCCCCATGGCTCTTGGGGTTCATTGGGGGCCAAGAACCCCTATTGTTGTCACGAGTAAGTCCTCCACAGCGTGATTTCTGAGACCTCATTGGAGTCCCAGCCTCCTCTCTCAACCACTCTGCAAAAGAGGGTGCACTACTGGTTGGGGGGGAAGTCCCCTTGGCTGCTGAGGGTTGTTGGGGTTCAAGAACCCCTATGGTTGCCATAAGTAAGTCCCCCACAGTGGGATTGCTGAGACCTCATTGGAGGCCCCGCCCCCTTTCTCAACAACTCTGCAAATGCGACTCCTGGCACTCTGTAGGTTGGGGGATGAACTCCCCTTGTCTGCAGAGGGTCATTGGGGCCAAGAACCCCTATAGTTGCCACAAGTAAGTCCCCCACAGCGGTATTGCTGAGGCCTCACCTTCTTTCTCAATCACTCAGTAAAGGAGCCTCCTGGTGCACTATTGGTTGAGGGATGAAGCCCCTTTGGCTTCTGAGGCTCGTTTGAGGGACAAGAACTCCTGTTGTTGCCACATGTAAGTCCCCCAAAGCAGTATTGCTAAGATCTTGTTGGAGGCCCCTCCCCTTTCTCAACCAGTCTGCACCAGTCTGCAAAGGGGCCTCCCGGCGCACTACTGGTTGGGGAATGAAGTCCCCTTGGCTGCTGCGGGTCATTGGGGGCCAAGAACAACTATTGTTGCTTCAAGTAAGTCCCCTATAGTGGGACTGGTGAGACCTCATCAGATGCCCCACCCACTCCCTTAACTGCTCTGCGAAGGGGCTTCCTGGCGCACTACCAGTTGGGGATGAGCTCCACTTGGCTGTCTACTTCTTTCATTCAGTAGGGTCTGCAGAAGCCGAGAACAGCCCGGAGAGGGCCGCACTGCCCCCTCCTATGTTAAAACTACAATTGGCCCCAGGGAGGTGGTGGGCCCCAGGGCTCGGGGGTCTGTGAGGCTCCCCCTTAACAAATAAATTAGCCCCGGGGAGGTGGTGGTATGCAGGGCATGGACGGGTCCGCAAAACCCCGATCGATTTACTCCACTTACGGCCGCATGCCCCAGGGACCTGGCCCACCCAAGGGCTCAATAATACAGAAGCGCGGGAGGCCATGCGTCTTTTTTCAAACATTTTTGGTGGGAGCCATGGATCCAGCGCAGCTCCTGCCGAAAATTTTTATCTTTTTTTTTGGCCTGCATGGTCCCTGTGGGACCACCCCCCAAGAGGCCTAGGGGGGTCAGGGTATTCCTACCCTGCCCCTTCTTTTATTTTGCCTTTTTTTTGGGACTGGGTTCAAGCTGAATCCCAAAATGGATGCCAACACTTCCTGGTTTGAAGTGTTGGCAGCCAATCAGATCTCAGCATGAGATTGGGAGGGTTCGCATCCCAACATATATACAAATTTGAATTTCTTTTAATCACTCCACAACTACTGAACGGATTTACACCAAATCACAAAAAGGCACTTTCCGGGACCAGTATCTACCTTTTTGGCAAATATATATATATATATATATATATATATATATATATATATATATATATATATATATATATATCTTCCCCTGTTGTTTGCCCAGATATGAGGACGCACTCCACAAGCAGGTAGGTAACAACCTTTAATTTAAGACAAGCAGGCGGCTTCCCATCCCTATTTCGAGTCCTTGGCCTGACGCGTTTCCAAAGCATTTGTGCTTCTTCCTCAGAGGCCGGGCGTGAGTAACCTTGAATCCTTTGCTCCACATCGTCCTGCTGCGCCCATTTGAATAATTGGCCTCTGGTGTGCCTTCACAATGGAATGTTTGTCACAAAGCACGCTGGGACATGTAGTTTCATTTTATGCAAATGTTGCCCTCCAGTGGGCTATGTTACTTCACGCTGCTTTCAGGACATATTTTTAACCCTCCATTGAGCCCGGATAGGATTACGCCTGCTTTAAATAAAGTCATCTGCTGTGCCGTTTACCAAAAGGATTTTACCTTTCGTCAGGACCTGGTGATATTTCATGGGCGGTGCGATCAACTCCACGGCCTGGAACCGCCGTGATTACATCTTCCCCTGTTGTTTGCCCAGATATGAGGACGCACTCCACAAGCAGGTAGGTAACAACCTTTAATTTAAGACAAGCAGGCGGCTTCCCATCCCTATTTCGAGTCCTTGGCCTGACGCGTTTCCAAAGCATTTGTGCTTCTTCCTCAGAGGCCGGGCGTGAGTAACCTTGAATCCTTTGCTCCAAATCGTCCTGCTGCGCGCATTTGAATAATTGGCCTCTGGTGTGCCTTCACAATGGAATGTTTGTCACAAAGCACGCTGGGACATGTAGTTTCATTTTATGCAAATTTTGCCCTCCAGTGGGCTATGTTACTTCACGCTGCTTTCAGGACATATTTTTAACCCTCCATTGAGCCCGGATAGGATTACGCCTGCTTTAAATAAAGTCCTCTGCTGTGCCGTTTACCAAAAGGATTTTACCTTTCGTCAGGACCTGGTGATATTTCATGGGCGGTGCGATCAACTCCACGGCCTGGAACCGCCGTGATTACATCTTCCCCTGTTGTTTGCCCAGATATGAGGACGCACTCCACAAGCAGGTAGGTAACAACCTTTAATTTAAGACAAGCAGGCGGCTTCCCATCCCTATTTCGAGTCCTTGGCCTGACGCGTTTCCAAAGCATTTGTGCTTCTTCCTCAGAGGCCGGGCGTGAGTAACCTTGAATCCTTTGCTCCACATCGTCCTGCTGCGCGCATTTGAATAATTGGCCTCTGGTGTGCCTTCACAATGGAATGTTTGTCACAAAGCACGCTGGGACATGTAGTTTCATATATATATATATATATATATATACATGTACATATTCTGCCATTGGTCTGCTGATTGTTATTTACAATCTGCTTATGTCCTTTACAATGTACTGAATGGTGTAATGGTTCTGTCCACATCAGTCTTTGGCTGTCTTGCCCTGTGTATGATGGTATTTTCTGATCACATGTGCACTTCTACCTGTAAATGAGTGTGTTTCAATGCTATGCTTTTTCTCTTTTTATTCTTTTTTTTCTTAAACAGAAACTACAGCTCCCCAGGCAGTGCTTACGGGCCACATTCTTGTCAGTGGTTTTATCTGCAGGGGACCGCATCCCAGTTGGCCACTTCCTCTAAACCAAGCAAGCATTATGGAATGATGTTCTTCCTAGTGTATAATTGTTTTACCATTTCAAGATGTCCAGCACGTTGGTTCTAAATGTGGCGGCCATGCTGGAACTTTAAAGCAATGATAAAGTATGGAGATTACCGCTGCAAGACAAACACCCACAGTTATGTTTTGTTTCGTTATTGCAAGCATTGTCAGATATGTTTAAACTGCAGTTGAACTTCTTTATTCTGCTTGTATTCCTTTAATTTATCATGCATATGTTCTTGAGTGTTATTGTGTTCTATTGTGGTTGTGGCAGAGAGTGAATGAAAGAATGCGTCAGTGGATGGATGCATGGATGCTTGAGTGCAAAGATGAGTGAATGCATGTATGTTTGATTACTTACTGAGTGCCTAAACCCTTCAATGACACAAAAGACAATCTCATTCCTAAGTAAGTCCTACTGGCATTGCCAATGCTTTTTTGTAACCAAATCTAGGTATAAAAAACAAGGTTTTCCCTTATACGTTTGATGAAGGTATTTAAAAAATGGGTTATGTTTTGTTTTTTGTTTATTATGTATTACAAGCTTGATTAGAGTTTTATGGTACAATATATTTTCAATACTTCCAAGTGGCACTTTTGTGTTACATGGGTGTACACCATGTTAAGATATTGATATTGTATCACAATCCATGAATCTATCTATATGTATGTATGTATGTACATATATATAAACATATATATATGTATATATGTACTTTACAATTCTGTTGCTGCAATTATCACTGTATATAAATATATATATAATATATATATACATAGATAATTGCAGCAACAGAATTGTAAAGTATGTTGTGCTCCATCAATCAGACTATGATTCTCTGTATGTTAACATATCCATTCTATTAGAGCTATATTGTCTTGAAGATTACATATGCCCTCCAATGAGGTATCTTTTGCCAGAATTCCACTGTTAACTTTGCCTACTAGGTCTGAAGTATGCTTTATTTAGCCACAATTTAATACAAGTCTTATTCTATGGCAGAGGACTTTACCTAAGCTTAGTTTTACAATAACAACTTGAAAATTGAAGACATTTCAGAGAAGTTACAAATGTTCCATTTTTATTGTTGATTTCTCCAATATTACCATGAAAAAGCACAGATGCATGCAGTCTATCACCTTTTTCAAAAGTCCTATACAGCATGACTGTAGAAGTCCAAAACGGCCAGATTTGCAAATGGGACACCAAACGTGACTGGGCGGCTACCAGGGGACTTCAGTCCCCATCATGCTCCTTGCCAGGAATTGCCAACTTGTTTTCCCGGCCTGCACAGCTGCCGACAACGCATTTATTAGTGCTTTCTGACCCCCGCAGCATGGGGCACCAAACTTAACCGAGCGGCTACAGGAGGACTTCAATCCCCGTCAGGCTCCATTCCAGGAGGTGCCATCATATTTTCCCTGCCTGCCCTGCTGCGACAACATGCTTATTAGTGTTTTCTGGCTCCCACAGCAAGGGACAAAAAAATTGACCATGCAGCTACTGGGGGACTTCAATCTCCATCAGGCCCGCGCCAGGAGGTGCCATTGTGTTTTCCCGGCCTGCCCTGCTGCTGACGATTTGCTTATTAGCACTTTTTGACTCCAGCAGCATAGGGATGTGCATAGTTTGCCTCTGGGTTAAGCCCAGGTCAAGGGGGGACCCGTACATGCCTGTCGAAGCCAGGAGGAGGCTGGGCTTCACCCCCCCCAAACCCCCTCCCCCCCAAAGTTTAATCTTTTGCAGCTGGGGTGCTTTGCTGTTATTTTGAGTAACTTTTTATTCTGTTGTATGACTTGACCTGCTTGAGCCCCCTCCCTTGGCTTTTTCCTGGACCTAGCTATTGTCAACACTATGGGGAAGAGAAAAGTAGTCTCCCTGAATGTGGCCAATAAACGACCAAGGACTAGTAATACAATCTTGTCCTTTCTGAACAATGCTGTGGGGGTGTTATCAGAAGAAATTTAGAGCGTGGAAGGCCAGTTGCCTCAAACACGTTTAGAGTCTGTCCAACATGGAGGACGCATGGAGAAATCGCCTAGGGTCATTGCGGTGGAAAAAGCATATGTTTCTGGGGGTCCCTTGGACTGTCCTACCTCGCAGGAGAGGGCAGATCAGGGCAGTACTGAACCCCCAACTATTAGGCTATTAGGATGAAACACAAAAAGGGGTCACTACTGCTTACATCTCAAGCATATAATAAACCAAGTATGGGGGAAAATGGGGGCCCTGTTTTCTGTTATGTGACTTCCTCCTGACCCTTGTTCCTTTTAGGATTTTTTTTAAAGCTGGAGCTACATATTTTCACTGCCTTTAAAGCTCTTGCTAACCAAATTTCTAAGCTGGGTCGGGTGGCGGAAAAATTGGATGATACAGCAAGGTCCATTCTTGCTTACTCATAAAATATCTATTTTAAATAAAATGTCTTGCCTGCCAAATGTCTTGCTTTCCACGGGGTTTAAGTAAGGGTCCTGATGTGCCCTGTTAATTCTAACTTTAACTCTTCAGGCACATTGCCAGCAGAATTAAACCCACATGGGGACTACGCATTGCCACAGGTGTCCATTTTTATTGCACTTGGGCGATCAACCCCCTCTGGTTAATGTGGGACCATGAACAGCAGATGGTAGCCTGGGGAGTCCATTGTATCCTCTGCGCAAAATCCAAGCATGCCCTCTCCAACAGACGCCCAAAGGGAGGTGTCTATCCAACTTCCCCCTGCATCTACTCCATAAGTTGTTGTTCTGGATAAATGTTCCTCTCAAACCCAATGAAAATGAGAACTATCACCAACTTAAAAATACATGGCTGTCTAGCAGGTTCAATACTAATCTTACCCAGCCTCTCTTTAAGGAAATTATAATGACCCAGAGAGTGGGATGGCTAGGAAACTCACCCAAAATGTATCGAGGGGTTTGCGTGTTGTGAACTTTGCCAATGCTAGAAAGGCCAGTTTCTTACTGCATAATTCTCCACCCTCTACTACTTTTAGTCTCATAATTGAAGCACTCCCTTTTTTTTTTTTTTTTTTTTACAAACCAACTGACGATTCAGAGGTGGACAATATCAGGGGAGGCAGACCAGAGATATAGGGATCCTCAGGGGCAGATATGCCACCTCCCCTTGAATAATCGCTTTGACCCACCATGCGGGCTTAATGACCAGGACTGACTGGCCAGCGAGAATGACTTTTTAGTATGTCAGGGTGTTGCCAGCCCTCACAGTGAGTTGAAAGTGATGAGCTGGAACATTGCCAGGATACAGGGTAAACTGGCGATGTAGGTTGGGTGGAGAAGATCAACTCCTTTGATATCATAGGTTTCCAGGAGACTTGGGAAACAGAGGGAGATTTGTTTGTAGATGGCTATGTTTCATTTTACTGTAAAGTCATGACCTCGCCTTGCTGAAGAACAAGAGGGGGTTTCGCACGTTAATCAAAATTGGATCTGAATTCTAATTTGGAGAGGATTTCTAGCAACTCACCTTATATTCTGGGGATCTTTTTGAATGCTTTTAGGATTTTATGCTTTAATGTGTATATTTCAATGTTGGAGGGCAGAGCAAGATGTTCTCAAGGATTCAAGTGTGTTTCTAAATTAATATCTTTCTCATGCCTCCCAATACACAGGGCTGATTCTGATGGGGAATTTTAATCCACATCCTGGCTTAGATAGCTATCTGTATGATACGCCTTATTTAGAGTGTGCTACTAGCGACCAAGTGCATCTTAAGCACTCAGTTCAGGGTGACTGTTTTAATAATATGATTTTAGATTGTAATTTGGGAAATTTGCTTAAACAGAAATACGCTATTGCTGAAGAGAGAACACCTAACTTTAAAGGCTTGGTGGCGGGGTCCATAATCAATTTTATTTTTGTTTGTGCTGGCTTATTTTCCTCACTGTTAAAATGTATTACTAAATGGGACATTTATAGTGAGCGTAATCTCCCTCTCAGGGACCTTTAAGTGGGATCCAAAGCAGGTGGGCCCTACTCATTCGTATATTGACCCTGTCACTACTAAGGATCAGGGCCGTAGAGTGAAATGGGCCAGAATTATCTCATGGGATTTTCATTTTAATATGTTGTCTACCTCTCAGTCAGATTTTCAGTCTTGTCTAGATGTGGATGCATCGGATGATCACATTCTTTTTGCGTTTGACTCATTGTGCACATATATTAAGACTTCCCTCAATAAAATAGGAGTTGCTTTGGCACCTCCCGCAGGTAGGTGGTATGACAAGGTCTGTTTTAGAGCTCATAAAGATCTGCTGGTGGAGCTCAAAAATAAACTCCGAGATAGTGGTGAGTTGACTAAGGCCAGGGCCACCAACCGCATGGCACTGAAGAACAGAAAGAATGACATCAAAAAGGAAATGTGGGAGAGCCTTCAGATGGCTATTGAATTGTGGGATAGCACTGCATTTGAGAGGGTCATCAATAAACTTGTTTAGTTCAGCAGTTCAGTCCAGGTTGTGACAATCCTTGTGTAGGCCAGTACTGATCACTTTTCCACCCTGTATGATTTTGAGGGTTCTGATCATCCAACTATGGAATTGCAGCCAGCTGAGTGGCTGGTAATACAGTGGGAAGAAGTCAGGGAAGCTATTATATCCCTGCCATCAGGGAAGGCGTCCGTCCTGGACCGGTCCCATGTGACCTGTTCAAGTCTTTGGTGGATCTCTTGGCAGCCATTGTGACACAGCACATAAATGCAGCACTCTCTGGCTCCATACCTATAGATGGCACCACTCTGTAATCGTGCCCTGATTCAAGAAGGGGGAAAGACCTGACCCTGCTGCTTCAGACCAATTTCTTTGGTGAATTCAGAAGTCAAAATAATTGGTTGGGTGATCATGGAATGTCTTATGGCTGAGCCAACATGCGTGATATTGTGTTCGACATCCAGTATGGATTCTGACCAGGCAGGGCATGGTGGAGCAAAATCTCAACCTATTGTTGCTAATTTCCAAACATACCAAGGCAAAAAAGGGTTCAGTGCATTTGGCCTTCATGGAACTCAGCTCTGCAGTTGGCAGAGTGAATACAGCTAAGCTTTGAGCAGAGCTGGGGTCCATGAGGTAGAACCTGCACTTGTTGCCTTTCTGACAGTCTTACTTGATGTTCTAACAGCATCAATAAGATATGGGCCCATTAGCGAATGCACCGAGCATTTTAATTTGAGGAGAGGAGTCCAACAGGTGTGCATTTTAGCTCCTTTTCTTTTTATTCTGTCTATTAATCGCCTTGAAGCAGTACTTTCTGAACATGGGTTGGATGTCCTGAGTGGGTGATGGATTAATACCCACTCTCCTATACGCAGATGATGCCGTTTTGTTTGCCCGCATGGCACAGGGCCTTCAGCATCTTTTAGATGTCTTTTTTGATTTTATGGATAGTCTTGACCTATCAATTCATTTTAAAAATCCCATGTAATGGTGGTGGGCCCTAAGAATACCAAAATGAAAACAATTGTTGTAAAAGGTCATCAATAAGTAGGATGGAATGTATTTCCTACCTGGGCATTCTATTTGACTCATGCTGTAGCTGGAAGCCACTGGTCAAGAAGAATGCAGTATGCTTTAAAAGGGCCATGGCGGGCATTGGGGAATTTTCTCGATGACTAGGCCAAAAGCCAATCAAGATTCTGGTAGACTTCTTTTGGGCTTAATGTGTACCAGTAGCCAGCTTTGGCTATGATGTCTGGGGGTATGTTCTGATTGAACAGATCCAGATAGTCGATATCCCACAGGGGATTCCCTCTGAGGTTGCCCATGAAGAACCTGGTCTGGGCTACATCACAGACCAGATATTACTCCGACCCCTTTTGCTTTGGTTAAATATTTGGCTGAAGGAGGAGTTGAAGTTAAATAAGTAAATTATCCAGGACTGTCCAGGTCTGGATAACATCCCCTGGTTACACTACATTATGAAGAATTTGAAAGAGCTTGGTAGACAAGAACTCTTCTATGATCTGGCTAGGATAGTTAAAAAAGATATTGCTTGGCTAAAGCAGGCTTTTACTTCAAGGGTGGTAGCAAGTCATGAGGAATCTGCTTTGTGCAAGAATTCCGTCTGACAGTAGACTTTGGTGAGGACGTTTAGTGAGATGGAACCTTACCTTACTTTGGTAACGTCCAGTTGTCATTGACGGTTGTTGACACATTTTAGACTGGGCATGTTCCATCAGCTGCTGTACCCTAATGGCTACTGGTTTAAGAAGGCAAATCCTCCTTTGTGTGAGTGCGACAACTTCTCTGCCTGCGATATGTTGCATATAATTTGTATCTGTCCAAAATTTAACATGCTTCAACACTCATTTATATGGCCATTCTCCTGCTGTCCATGAGTTTTATACAGTCAAGGCCTGCTCTTTTATACATGCAGTTTTATCAACTTCATCTATTTGTTTGTATGTGTCTGGATTTTTATCAGAAGTTTTAAAAATGTTTATTGAAGGTTTTGTCTTCGCAAGATAATTGAGGGTTTCCATTTGCGATCATTTTTGACATGTTGTTTTATCCTGGTGAGTCCTTTATGATACTGTGGCTTCTGGTGATGTCAGTTTTTATTGGTTCTTTATTTGATTGTTGTTTATTATTTACTGCATATGTATTGAAGGCTACTTTTATGATTTTCTTTTTAAATCAAATAAAGTTGTTACTGAAATGTTCCAAAATTACAGGGTAAAAAGATATAAAATATGGACACGCAGTGACTCATAACAAGCTGGACAGAAGACGGCCTGATAATCCTCCTACCTGGATTTGCCAATGAGTGGGTCATTAGTAACTCTAGGCAGACGAAATTATTTCCCAATAGTAAAATCGATAACTAGCCTCCACAGTATGAAGCTCTGGGTTCGTGCAGTCACTAACCACTCCAAAAATTATGTAGAAGTGTTTTATCATGCAAGAAAATGGAAATTTCCTCTCAAAATAGCATACTTACCTTGTGGTCTTGTCCAGGCCCCATATCTCAGCTCCGCATGAAATTTGGCTTCTAATTTTAAAGTCAACGCTCAAGCTACCATCAAGTTTCCCCATGTCTGCCCTACAATCAGACATCTGATAAATATCAACTGAAGCCAGTGGCAAGATGGCTCCCCTAAAATATGTCCTGAAGAGTTTAAGAGCACCAGATGACAACTTGGTTGACTGGGCCTGGAAAGAGCATTTCTCCATGGATGTTAAATCTCCTTCTGAGACACAATGGGGCAAAGAAGCAAAGTGACCCAGCCTTGCTTGTCCCATGCATCCTCCAACCTTGCATTACTGACAAAAAAGAAAATACATTCTATTGTCAATAAATATTATTCAAGTTTATTGACGGAACAGAAAATCAAAACTATTGAAAAACTCCACCCCAGGAGCCACGTTGCAATGTACAACTCCTTCAAGAGCTGAACAGTATCTCATCTTGTTATCAAATCAAAGAGAAGGGAAACTGCCTGCTTTAGCAACAGGGGGATGTTTGTTGTTAAACAACACTTTGAACAGAATAAACCATGCTATCTAGGATAAATGCTTGTGTGGAGCAAGAGAGGACATGACACATTTCAGGCTGAACTGCAATCTGTACAGCTCCATCAAGTCAAGTGCAGCCACCAGGATCTTGCACAGAAAACAGTTCGAGCATCCAGATGAACAAATCTTTTTCCTGTTAAGTGACCTGTCAGGCCATACGACAAGACAAACCGGACTGTACCCGAGCAAAAGTTGGGATTTCTGAATAAAACCTTTGTAAAATTAATAATCCCAAACTGCAATATAATAATCTTATTTTATGCTAAATAACATTCTGAGACAAACGTAGAAACTCATTCCAAATACTTGATTCCATTTTAAAAAGCATTACAGCTGAAAGTAGAAACCTGGCAAACTGCATTTCAAGCCAAATAAGGGACTTGAACAAAATGTGATACAAGTTAAGTTTTTAGCAACAACAGCTGTTTCATTGTTTTGCTTGTGGGTAGCCAACACCAAAACTCTTGCCTACTACAGTAGTCCATGATACCACATATAACAAAATACTTGTCTATAGCCTGTAACCCAGTTTGATAACAACCACGAATAAAAGCTCACTGGCTTTAACAAATGCTTCCACAATAAATAATATAGACCTATTGCCTTTGCCATAACGTTTTAAAATAAGCAGATCAGATCTATGGGAGCATACATAACTTACCCCAGTGCACCATCAGGCCTATAACATGTCACCATAACCAACTCATGATTACTGTTCTGAGCGTACACTTTACCCCAAACCAACTATCAAGCACACAGTTATAAAATTGCAAAAGTATACAAATTACAGTTAACTAAGCAAAATAATATCTCTCCTAAGAAGGCTGAACAAGGATTCTCACAGGGCAAATCTTCTATATCCACAGTTTGCCACAGGAGTAACCCACACCAACACCCTTGCCTACTTCAGTAATTGACAGGTTTCCATGTAACAGAATCCTTCTCTACAGGCGTTCATACAGAGAAATAATACTCCACCCTTAAGTGTATTGATGTTAATATATGCTTTTCACAGTACATATGAAAAACCTGCTGTTTTTATCGTAACATTTCATAATTAACAGATCAGGCATATAGCCATGATCATTGGCTTGCCACCAAAACCAACTCAGTCCTGCTGTAGTGAGTATAACCTTTGACACAAGCCAAAAGGTGCTTTAAAACCACTCTTCAGTGGAAGCACAAATCTTCAGCCTAATCAAACCCTATACACAGGGTAAATAACATTTGGGTGGAGTCTAAATCGCTCTCTCAGTAGTACTTTGAAACCTCTGAAAGGTATGCCTACAGCTATGTTGTCAAACCAGACCTTCAATTATCCATGAATAATCTTAAACGTTTCATTCATCTAAATCTTCTGCATTGTTTCAACAGTAATCTATATTTCATACAAAAATGCTAAGATTTTCTGACAATACAGTACTACAAGTTACTTTACTGGTATTACAATTAAGATACGTTTTACCACAGTAAACAAATGAAATGCATTGACCTACTATCTAGTGGTTGTTTCCTTTTCCAAGAAGATTGTATTGCACTTGAAGCCAGATGTATGAACCACCAGTCACAAAATCCTGATAGCAATTTGTGACCAGTATTTTTGCGACCAGTGTGGTATTTTTCTAACCGACCTATGTACTAATAGGTCAATGTGCAAACTACTGATTCGTAGTGGGTCACAATTGGACCTAACTCATGAATATTAATGTGGTAGATTGCAAATTCTGACCCACTTTGATTTGAAGCCATCACAGGGATGGTAGCCTGTTAAGGTCAGCAGACCATCATGTCTCTGATTGCTTTTAAATAAAGCAGTCTGTGTTTTTTAATAAAACTAATAACACGCAAAGGGTCTAGATGGAGCATTAACCCTACCAAAAACGTACTGCTCCGATACCAATCAAATCTCACACACAGTTGTAAGTGTGGTGACACAAGTGTAGAAAACAAAACCTAAGGTGGTGATAAAAGACAAAGAGGGAGCACTATGCTGTTAGGGCGAGAACCCTCACTCACCCAAAGTGACATGCTTTGTCATGGGTTCCCTCCTCACATAAGGACTGCAATGTATCTAGTGTTGGCTACAACTCCCCAGCAACAAGAGGGGAGGAGTGGAGGTGTTTTAATTCAAAATGAGCAATGATATTCTTCTAGAGTGAGGGGCAGAGTGCCCAAGTCCAACATACTTCTCTCAGCAGGAAAAGGTAAATGTGGTCCAGGATAGTCAACAGAGTAAATAATATAGGTACCACCCTGCACACATAGGAGAAAATTAGAAAGAGGTGGAACGACTTGAGGAGGAAGGTGCATTCCCTGGCCTCCAAGCAACACCTGTAGGCCCAGAAGACTGGTGGTGGCCCTCCTAGCACCCCATTACAACTGGTTCCCTGGGAAGAGAAGGTCTTGGCCAGCCTGCATTCTGAGGGCTTGACAGAAATAACTGGTGGTGTAGAGTCTGGTAAGTTACACCTCACAGACTTTAATGTCCTGTTTACTCTCATCTCAGCTTTTGCTATTGTGCTGTCTATCTACCTTCCTAAAATGCAATACTCAAAGTATCAGCGGTGTTTGATTGTTAGTGCTATTGTGTATTTTTAATATAAGATCACATGTATCAATGTCCATCACATGCCACAGGTTGGTGTCAGTAAGTGTATTGCTATGAAAATAATATTCGAGGACCCATGATATGTGTGAATATGTAAATGTATAGTCCATACCACCTGCATTTTGACAGCAGGTATGTTACACTAACCATTATGAAAGCGTTGGCAAGTACAGATATAATGACTACAACAACCACAAGGCCCTCTTTCTGTAACCCTAAAAAAGATACAATTGTGATTTTGCCCATTCACACTTGTCTGACGGATTACAACTGATTTTAAATTCTCATGGACTGAGCAATCGACATACAATGCTCTGCTCAGAGACATGTCTGTCTACTTAGCTTTATGTTATCCTGGTCTCCTCAACTAAAACTATTGATGGAATAAATAACACCATACCAAGTGTGTAGCTCAAATATTTGTAAGACATGACAGTAACTCAGCTGAGTAGAAGTGGCAGGTGACCAATTGACTCTGCATTTCACACATGAAGCCTAATGCTAAATATACAACCAAGCTGAGCTGTGTGAAGGCCAATATTGTACACAACTAGGCCTTGGAAAGGCACAATACACATGTTACCTCTTCACTATGTTGGCTTCAATGTTTGTGAGATTGCATGCTACTCCTTGCTCCAAAATGAAACATCTCAGGACATCTAATGACCTTCTTAATTCTACAACATGTATTTAATGTCTCCAAATATCTTGTTATCAAATTCAGTACCACTGAAAAATATCAGAATAGTAATCTTTACCTATTTTGCTTTTCCTATGTTTCTACACACTGTCTCACCAAACATTTGGATGTAGATACCACACTTTAACCAATAACAATGCTCTCTATTTCACAACAGGTCGATCTGGCACAGCACCTGGGCAGAACTTGGCTTGAGAAGAGACTCCCACTCCACCCCCAGAGGAAGCCATCAGTGATGACAACACATCTGGAGATGTGGACGTGGATGACGGTCCTGATTCATCTGGTCAGCCTGAGCAGACAGCAACAGTGAGTATCACTGTGCCACACAACACCTCTCACCCCAGCTTCAACACCTGAGCCAACCCCTGTCCCCCTAAACTGCGTACCTAACACAGGGGCCAATCACGATGGCGGGCGGATCGCCCCCGCCGGGCCGGCGGGGGCGATCCGCCCACCATCCACCTGAATATTCCCACCGCCAAATCAGGATGGCGATGGGAATGGGAATGGTCCTTTTCCGCCCGCCTTGCTGGACACGGTACAATGGGCCAATGGCCGCGGTGCCGTGCAGGCACCGCCGTAGGCATTACGATGCCTGTCTTCTGCGGCGGAGATCCCGCCGCAAGAAGACAGACGGAGAATGCCTTCGGGGGCCTGTTGCGGGCCCCCAGAGTGTTGGGGGTGGTGGGGGGTGCACATGGGGGTGCCGCAGGCACCCCCACGGTGCCTGCCACGTTGTACATGCAGATGCACAACATGTATTTTTACATTGCGGCGGGTGCTGCTTGCAGCACCGCCCGCTACAATGTAAAAATACGGGATGCGCCCGCCAGTGTGGCGGGCGCATCCTAATTCGTATAGCGGGACCGCTGCACCTATGGCGGGCAGTCCCTTTTGCCACTGCGATGGCGGGCGGACTTTGTCTGCCCGCCATCATAATCGACCCCACAGTTACTACCATCATGTGCCCCCCATTTCTGGATCCTGAGGTTACAATCACCAGGGTAGCTAGAGAGGATCCAGGACCCAGTGGGAGAGGGCATCCTGGGTCAAGGGCACAGGCACGTGGGGGTAAGGGTCATGGGAGGGGATCTCTGGCTCCGCTGAGTGAGGCCAATGGGGCCACTCACACGCAGGCCAGCATCAACCAAGTCTTGAGAGTCTATCATGAGCGTTATTATCTACGCATATCTCCACGGCGATTAAATCCTGCAATAGCGGCGTGAAACAGAATCGCGCAAAGCGGGAAATGCGATTTTTATCGCGTTTCCTTGATAATATGCCCCGTTGCCTCAGCCGTACAATCCACCTGCCATTATAAGTATGGCTAAGTCAGTTTCAAACCAGGCGTTACAAACCCGCGATAACCGCGGTTAGCGCGGTTTATTTTATCGCATTGCGGGTTTGCTCGAGGCTTGCTAATATTGCTCTGCCGTGTCAGCGCGGATTTCCATGGAGAAATGGAAAGGAACGCCTACTTTGCATGTCATTAGCGATATTCATCGCTGACATGCAAAGTGGAGTTAAAAGGGCTGCTTACTCAAGGAAACACGCATTAGCGTGTCCTTGATAATTGAGCGTAACAAAAATTGCCGCTTTTCAGCCGAAAAGGGCCGCTAAAGGGACGGATATCGGCTTGATAATATGCCCCAATGTTTTTCTCAGGATCACAACCATGTTGCACCAATGCATAGATTCAAGCGTCTTGTCTCATACCCATCTTTATACCAGTGTCCCAACAATAGACTTGCATTATGTTAGAAACATAGCAATTCATAGATGACTCAAATATTGTGTGTTAATAATCACATTTTCAGGTGCAGACCTTCACAGCATCAGCTGCCTACCCCAAAAATGGAATGCCACATCATTAACACTAATAAACAGATACATGGCAGTACAAAATCCAGCCACATATGGTGGAATGTCACAAACAAATATCAGTGGTGTGCCACAAGCACTTTGGCCTACAATGAAGAGACACATCAATAGCTACTTACAGTTTATACACTATGAGGATTTAGCCAATGTGAAGGGAGGCTAGCATGGTTTATCCCCACAACAGCATTTTGTTGGAGCACATGATGGCACACATATTGCATTAGGACCACCACATGACAATGAACAAGTCCAATGGATTCCTCATAACTTCCATCCTGTCGCTGTGCAAGCTGTCTTGGTACTGGATTTGTGAACCCAAAGTCTGTGACAGACATTTCCAGGAACAACCATTGTCCCCTTCATACTTCCAGACAACATCATATACCGCTAATGTCATAACTCTGAAATGTCCAAATGAAGATAAGATGGTAAAGGTACCTAAAATAGACACAAAACAAAGAGATTAGCCATGAAACAATACATATAACACAATTCACATAGTCAACTTCTGGAGAACACAGCCCATGCGAAAATATCAAAGTTGAACAAAGCAACGCTTACAAAATGACTATGTGTGAAAACCTTCCTCCACAAACACCTTTCAACAGGATTTTCCAGAGCTTTACCTTCCTAATCTTTTCCCTTAATATACTCCTCAAATCATTACAACAAGAATTGCTGTAACAGTCAAAGTCATGACATTTCACAACACACTTATACTCACGAGAAGAAGTTGTTGATGAGATCTTGACCGAAGTCAGCTCCTTCCTCTTCACCATTATCATTTCGCATTTCAGGATCCTCACCCAGTGGCACTTCATGGTCTCCATCCTCGATGCAATATAAGGGATGTTCCATCGCAGGGCAATGTCGTTTAGCATGCAGCAGGCCATGGTGATTTGACATCACCTTCCTGGGTGAGTAGAGCAGGGCTCCCCCAGTTTGGTCCAGACATCTGAATCTGGCCTTCAGGAGCCCAAAAGCCTGCTCCACTGGCCGCCGTGTTCTTCAATGGGCCTCATTGAAGCAGAATTCCCCTGGCGTTATTGGATTCCTCTGTGGTACTAATAACCATGGATGGTTGGGATAGGCTGAGTCTCCTAGATGGAAGACAGACATAAGTGCAACAATAGGTTTCTGATCAGACTACCTGACATCACCTACACAAAGTTAGAACAGATCAAACTTACCAACAAGCCAGGCCCTCTCCAGTAGTAGTTGTAATATCAGCTGGGGTATGGTGATGTTCTGCAGTATGAAGGATTCATGAGCTGATCCTGGGAACCAGGCACAGACATTTGAGATGTACATATGCGGTAAGCGGACAACTTGCATGTTGATAGAATGGAAGTGCTTCCTGTTATGTTAAACTTGTTCCCTGTCTTGGTGTGGCACTAAGGCAATATGGGTGCCATCAATGGCTTCAACCACATGTAGGAGACAACCAAATCCATGGAAGTCAACCTTCATTTTGGCTAAATCCTAACGTCTGGGTAACTGGATGTAGCTGTCAATGTGTCTCATCATTTCTGAAAGCACGTCTTGTAGTACACCACTGAACAATGGTTGTGACATGCCACCAGATATAGCCACAGTGTGGTCAGAAAATGCAATACTGCCATAAGTTTCACAATAGGTGGGATGCATGTGGGATTAGTGCTTTGAGGAAGGATATCAGGCTCCAATTGATGACATAAATCCTGTTTTGCTTGCCTATTCAAATGAAACATCTTGATGACATCCCTTTCTTACCTGGTCTGACAGTCTGGGAATGGCCGGTACACTGTAGGCTGTCGTCTCCTTCCTCTCCCAGGGTACCTATGTCTGGAGTGGAAACAATTTTTAACATTGGTCACAGTGTCCAGAGTAACATATGGAGAATAATCCAAAAGTCATGTACCAAATCATAACTGGTTCAGAAAGCATTACACATGATTGGAGAATATCGACTCCCAACATATCGACTTAACAAAATATTGTGACCAAAATATCGATGTCAAAAATATCGTCATCCAATACTTATAATGGTAAGTACAAAAATATCGAGAAATAAATTATTGTTGTAATAAATATCGTTTTAAATATTGTTTTTAAAATATATTTAAATTAAAAAAATATATATTAAAAAATAACATTAATTTAAAAAAATAAAATAGATTTAATATATATTTTAACAAATATGACAAATAAACATAATTAAAAAAGTTAAACACACATATCTAATAATTAATATATATAATTACAAATATCTACTTAAAAACAATTATCAAACTAACAATTTTAATTTATATTATAATTTCAAAATGTGTAACTATTTTAAAAATATAACAAATAAATATATGTAATCATACAACAATAACATAACATCTTTAAAATTACAAACCATTCTAATTAAATTAAAAAAGTAAGCAACTTAACATTTAGTAAAACTATTTTACACATTAAAAACATTAATAATTACAAACATTATAACTGTAAATAAAAAACATAATAATATAAATTATAACAATATAAAATAAAATATAAAATATAACATTTTATACATATACTATTCCCACTACAATTTATACAAAACTATGCAAACTATTATATTAAATATATAAAAATAATTACTACTCCTACTTCACACAATGCAAAATAATAAAACTGGGTAAAATGTACCAATCTCCCTCCAGTAAATGCAACAGTAGGGAAAGTGTTCGATTGTGGATGGGTACAATTTACTATTCTCACTCCAGTTAGTACAACAGTAGGGAAAATGTTGGATTGCAGAGAGGTAAAATTTACTATTCCCACTCCAGTCAATATAACAGTATGGAAAGTGTTGGATAGCAGAGGGGTAAAATTTACTATTCCAACTCCAGTCAGTACAACAGTAGGGAAAGTGTTGTATTGCGGAGGGGTAACATTTACTATTCCCACTCCATTGAGTGCAACACTAGGGAAAGTGTTGGATTGCGGAGGGGTAACATTTATTATTTTCACTCCAGTCAGTACAACAGTAGGGAAAGTGATGGATTGCGGAGGGGTACAATTTACTATTCCCACTCCAATGAGACAACAGTAAGGAATCTATTGGATAGCGGAGAGGTAAAATGTACTATTCCCACTCCAGTCATTAAAACAGTAGGGAAAGTGTAGAATAACGGAGGGGCAAAGTGTACTATTCCCACTCCAGTCAGTACAACAGTAGGGAAAGAGTGGGATAGCAGAGGGGGAACATTTTCTATTCCCACTCCATTGAGTGCAACAGTAGGGGAAGTGTTGGATTGCGGAGGGGTAACATTTACTATTCCCACTACAGTCAGTACAACAGTAGGGAAAGTGTTGGATTGAGAAGGGGTAAAATTTACTATTCCCACTCCAGTCAGTGCAACATTAAAAACAAACAAAATTTCTTGAACAAAAACAAAGTAAATAGAGAAAAATATAAATATGTACAAAAAACTTCAAATATATTTAATATTAAAAATAAAAGATATTACAATGTTAAATACATATCACAAATAACTGCAAATATTATTATAAATAAAAGAGAAAAATAATTTTCATACAAATAATTTCTTTATTTAGAACGTATTTATTAACTAAAAATTATTTAATACATACATTTGATTTAGTGACTTCACACCCTATAACCTGACAAAACTCACAACCTGCACCTAAAACGTAACTGTAAAAAGCAAAATATTTACACTATTAATATAAATATTTAACAACAAACTAATTATCATTAATTCATTATTAATTACTTCCCACAATATACCCCCACAAAACACACAACACGCTCATAAACTTTACCAGAAATTATTTACAAAATTAACATAATTAATTATCAATTTGATAATAAATGTTAATTAATAATTAATTATGAATTACTTAAAATGTATTTATTTCCCCCATACCTCTAAAAACCCCACAACCCACATCTAAAATCCTAAAAAATAAATTTAATTGCACAATTAACATAATTAATTATCAATTAAACAAGTATTATGAATTAAAAACGAAATATTAATTTGTTAAAATTAATTAACTTCAAACCCTTTATCCTTATAAATCCCACAACCTGCACCTACAAAAAATTACACAATTAACATAATTATCAATTAATTAATTATTATTAATTAACAACTAATTATTAATTACATATAAATTACTTCCCACCCTTTACCTTTATAAGCCACCCTACCACCAGCCCAAAAAATACACACTTAACATAATTAATGATAAATTAATTAATAAAAATACTTAACTAATTATTAGTTAATACATTTTTTATTAAATTATTGATTACTTCCCACCCTTTAACCCTATAAACTTCACAACCCACACATAAAATGTACATGAAAAATAACAACACAATTAACATAATTGAATATCAATTAAATAAAAAAATACTTCCCACCCTATACCCCTATAAACCCACAATCTGCTACGGCACTAAAAATCACAAAAAATGTATTACATTACCACCCCTAGCATTACCCTAGACACCACACCAGCACACACAGACCCATCCACCACCTCAGCATTCCCCAGACACCACACCCGCAAATTCAGACCTATCCACCACCCCCAGCATTACCCCAGGTGCCACACCTGCACCCACAGACCCATCAACCACCCCCAGCATTACCCCAGACACCACACCTGCACCACTAGACCCATCCACCACCCCCAGCATTACCCCAGAAACCCACCCAGAGACCCATTAACCACCTCAGCATTACCCCAGACACCACACCGGCACCACCAGACTCATCCACAGCACCCAGCATACCCAGCACATCCACATCACACACCACCAGAAAGCGCAAACAACCCACACTAACCCACACAACAGACACCTACAAAACACAAACAAGATTCATCAGACACACAGACACCTGCACCAACAACACACCCTCCCACAACTGACACATCCACTCCCTCCACCTTCCAACCCCTACTCCCTCCCAAATATCCTGCCGTTACCCCTGTCAAAGCTGACCCCCTCCCAAAGCCAAAAGAACCTCTTTCACACCCCAACCTATTCCTTCCACATCCCAATCCACCCCTGAAAAACCTGATCCCCACCACTAAACCTAGCCATACCACTTAGAAGACCAAAACCCTCCCAAAAACAAAGACCCCCCTCCCAAAGTCAGGACCACCCCTCCCAAAACCAAGCCCACCCCTCCAAATACCGACCCCACCCCTGCCCACTAGATGCCCCTTTCTGGGGAGTTTCCCAGGCAGTGTCATGAAAGGCATGTTTACTGGCACAGCAGTGTGCTGGGCCAAACATTGTGTTAATGGACTGGCATTGGTCTTTGCTTTACTCCATGTGTTCATTTTGGAGAAATAAAAAACTTTGCTTGTTTCAGTACACATTAGTCCTACCATTACTTTTCTATTTGATGCTATTGGATGCTTTGGGATGTGTGACTACAGTTGTGTTTGTTTCACCCTGATTGATGATCCATTTTAAGTGGTTAGTATGATCTGACCTTGGAACCAATGCTGGAGTCCCACAAGGCAAGGGAAAATGTTCAATGGATGAATGTGTGGGATGAATTCCAATTGATGTTGACATTGCAATGGGTGGTATTTCATATGGTAAATATTTCAGCTTTGCTTGGCCAATGGCAACATTATTTAGCTTGCATTTCTCCCAATGATAGGTTGGATATGTGTTTGATGTGTGCAAGTTAGATATTTGTGTATCCACACATGGAGGGTGTTAAATTGTCATACCTTTGTAGACATTTTTATGGATATGTCTCCATTTTCGTGTGTGTACCTTACAAATACTTTATCTAAATGCGTGACAAAATGCTGTTACAGCTATGTTTGCTTTCATGATTTGCACTTACACATTTCCCACATATGCATGACACTTGGTAATGCTATTGGGTGTCTCCCTGATATACTTCAATCCACATGTCCTGTGCACATAGAGGTTTTGAGGCATGTGCAAAGTGAACTGTAGCCCAGGTCCCCAGTCTTTCAGGGGCCCCCCTGGTAGAGACATACCTATTCTACAGAGAATCTTTACATTGTGACCTTTGAATGTTCCTCACACTGATTATTTGGAATGCCATTTACCTGACATTACCTTTTAATGTGGGTGATGTGTGAGATTCCATTACAGAGATTTAACAGAGAAGGTGTGTTTCAGTTTCATGACACATCCATACAGTATCTTAGATATCACAACAGGACCTAGCATGTGAGCAATGAGAGGGTGTTAAAGAGATTAATAGATGTGACATTGATGAGGAGGTGCTGTTGTGTGACACAATTTAATGCACACATTACTATCCCTGATTATTAGATGTAAAAACATGTCGACTTTTGTAGAGTGTGCCTGTGCAGTGTCAGTAACCTGGCCAAAGAGGGCATCATAGAGCTGTAATAGGATCATACATTCAGAACTATTCTGAACAGGGGCCCACAAAATATGTTTGGCCCAAGGACCCCAAACCCCTTGACATGTCCATGGTGGGCCATCTATTTGCTGAGGAGTCAATGGAAATGGGAAATAGTGTGGCTTACTATTGGTTGTGTCCATGACGATGTCGGTTTTGGATGCCATCAAGCAGGAACAAAAGCGGCAGGATGTGGAGGATCGGCTCCATGGTGGCACAGCACATGTGAAGCTGAGTGAAGGTGATTTTCAGCCGTATATCCCTCCCTTTCTACCAGCTCAGATGTGAAGGTTTGACCACCATAGTCATGTCGGTGGGAAGGCACATCATCATTGGGCTGGCGGTAACAGTGGCAGTTCGCTCTCTGATAGATGCATTTGCCTATCCCGCCGGGGTCGAGATTTCCAGGTAGCGGTGGCAGTACCTCGGCGGTCTTTCGTCTATGAAACAGCATGCATTGTAATAAGGCAGTCGGACCGCCAACTGTGCGCTGCTGATTCTGACGCCGTTTCAACGGAAGTACCATGATGGCCAAACTCGTAATCAGGCCCTAAGTCCGAATGAAGAAACCTTTACCGCTGCTTCATTCAGCAGCTCACCGACAAAATGCTCCCTTCTCAAACACGGCCTGCAACCTTGCTCCACTGAACTTTGCCATCTCAGAACATTTTTTTCAAAGTTACTTCTAAGTCCTAAGGTAATTGTTAACCGGACCCAATCCACTCTTTGTATCCGACCCACACTCCATCGTGATCTGCCATACTTGTAGACTTTGACCCACTTTCATGCGACTAGATGATCGTGGTTGGTGCTCTGATATTTTAGGCGCTAGTTTTTACCTTAAACTTTAAAAATGAATAACGGTTCTTCTAATTGGATTTATGTCATTTTTATGTCAAATACGTTTTTTAAATGTACTCTATTTTTCTAATATTGTGTGGAATTTTGCATGTGTTATGTTTCACTTTATGCCTGTGTCCTGCATAATACGGTAAACATTGCCTCTAAGATAAGTCTGCCTGATTTTATGCGAAGCTACTAGAAGGGTAAACACAGGTTCATTTAGTGACTTTTGTGGTTCACCCTGACAAGGATTGTGGCTGTTGCTTGAGCGGGGTTAACACCCCATGCCACCAACAACCCAATTTCTCACATTTTACTAGCATACTGTGGGAATTGGGTTGTTGGTCCTTATTATGGCAACAGCTGTTAAAAGCCTCTCCAGAACAAGAGATGGAACATGCTTTCTGCATGCACTTAAATAAGAAAGTCCTGACACAGGACGTTTCGCAACTGTCAGCTATTAGGAGATTGGGCAGACCAGCCAACTACAAATGTATTTGAAGCCATAGCACTATCTGAGGAATATGAACCAAATCTGAGGACGTCCTCTCTGGCCTCTGCCATTATCCAGCGGAGCCAGCGAGTGATGGTAGGGCTAGAAATAGCCTAGTCGGGCTTTCTAACAGAGATTGAGAGTTGAGTGGTCAGAAAGAGTGGAGTAGGAAGGCAACACTTTCATATTCTTTTAGGTACTTAGCAACACGCAGCTTGCGGCAGGTTTAGAAATACGGGTAGAAGAAACAGGTCTTGGTTCTCCTGGAGATGTAGAAGATTACCCCATCAGGAAAGAGGGATCTGTCATTAAGGAAGAGAGCTCAGACATCATAAAAGTTTTTACTAGAAACCAGACAAAGGACAGTAAGCAGCTTGTCCGAGAGCTCTTTCAAGGAAAGGTCAAAGTTCACAGGCCAGCAGAAAATGAAGGAGAGAACCAAATTGATGTTCTAAATAAAGGAATAGCTGAGCATATTTTCTTGTGCCAACAGTAAAAGGTGATTCAACATTTTAATTCAGTGATGAATTTCAAAGAACCAAAAGAGTTCAACTGAGATATTAAGTGAGTGATCCAGCAGCTTTTTCCCATAGGAACTGATGCATCAGATAGAGGGGAATTATTATCAAATACTGTCAACATAATCAATTGTGGGCTTCACGTTCTGGTCTAGTTAATATTTGCATATCTTTAAACTAAAAAACAACACCATCTATACCGTACCTACTCCTGACATTTTGACTCTGTGATCAACCCAACATGGTGATTTGGTCTGCTCTGGTTAAATCTTTCAAGATGCTTGACGTTCTGAATTCCTGTTTTTGTCAAGTATGATTGCCCTTTATGACATCTGTCCTGAAAGTTTTGTCAAATCTGCATGTAAGAATTTGGATTTTTATTTGAGGGGATTGAGAACCCCCTTCAAATAATTATCCCAGTTCTTGTCAGGGTTAACCAATAAAGTCACTAAATAAGCCTGTGCTCGACTATCTGGTAGCTTGGCACAGAGCAGTCAAGTTTAATTTAGAGGCAATATGCAAAGTATTTATGGAGTACTCAAACAGTAATAATATGAAAACACAAGGCAAAGAAAATCCCAAACCAAATTAGAAAAATAACGAATAATTTAGTAAATATGAAAACATTGGAACAACAAAAATCTTATAAGTAGCCCCAAGATATGAACTTTGAAAGTTTGAGTAAAAAATAGCAGCAGAAAGCACAAAGCAGCAACCGCAGGTATCTGGTCGCACTAGTCCAGGTCAAAGACAAAAGTTAAGGCCAACTGCAATGGAGCGCCGGTCGAATACATGGACCAGGTTTATAGAGGTGGAAAGGTATTGACTGAGGAAGTATTTTGGAGGTGAACATCTTCAGTGAGTCCAGATAACAGGCTGGAACCAACAAAGGGCTCAATGACGCAGGGGAGCCGCGGTTTGAGGACTCAGAGTTGCTCAAGATTACTCGCCATTGGACCCGATGACACCGTCTGCAAGGGTTATCTCATTGATCGGTTTCTGCTCAGCATCGAGTGCGATAAAGCAGTCAAATGGGCTGCTCGGTGTCATGTCTGGTAAGGCCATTGATTGGGTGTAGTTCAGTGTAGATCCTGGTGAAGATGTTGATGAAGGGTGTTGGCGTCAATGCTCAGTATTGAGTTCGGTGAAACTTTCAGCTAGGCAGGAAGGAGTATACATTGAAAACAGCCAAGGGTCCAAGATCTTGGACGTCAGGACTCACTCCCCTTTTAGACCAGCAAAGGGGATGCAGTCAGGTCCTGTTGAGGTGAAGTAAAGCGCATACAGGAATGGAAGCGCGCACAGGAATGTGGTCTACCATTGAGCCAGATTTACAATTTGATGTCAGGACCATGGCATTCATAAGATTAGGGATTCGATCTCAGACCAACTTAGGCCAATAGATGTAGGAGTGACATATTTTGTGGCAGAGGGACATAAGGGCTAAGAAGTACTGACTTCAGTGAAAGAATACACAACCACTATATTGTGGTATATTAGAATACCTATTTTAACGAAGTAATTTCCCATTTAGTTACAAAATTCCTTGGAAAGAGTGATTTTAGTTGATGAGGAATTTGTGGAGAGTTCATTCACTCTTGAAAGTTTCCATTTTCTTATTTTTAGAGGTTGCAATTTTGGATGAGTAGTACTGCCTACAGGTGGTTTGAACGAATCTTATGTACCTGGAGAGAGTGGCTTTATCACCCCTTGTGTCCTCCAGAACATACTTTGATTGCCAATTCTTTTCTTTTTTAAACTTTCTTAAGCTGGCAGAGTACTTCATTAAACCAGGGTGGGTCTAGCTTGGGGAGAGATCTTTTTGTTTTGAGGTGAAGCTAATTCATTATGTGTTTCTGTTAGAAATGTACAGCAATATGAAGGGGTCAGATTTCTAAAAGGGTGCTACTAAAAGACCTAGCATTTACATTTTCCCCATTCTTGCAGGACATCAAGTTTTGATAACTCTTCCTCAGCGTAAAATTAGAAGAAATGGTAAACAATTATCAGACCAGGTGGCATAACCTGGACTAAACTGATGCCTCCTATAGGAGCTAGAACTTAATCTAGTGTGTAAGCATTAATATGGGTGGGTTTCATCATATATTCATATAGTCCACAAAATGCAAGAAAGTGAACAGATACTTGTCAAAGTTTCATATTCATGACAGCTAACATGATGTGAAATATTAGCCCACATATTTAATCTCAAAATATACTCCCATGATGCAGGTTGAAGACTAGTAAAACCTGGAAGGCTGCAGTTGTTGCACATTGCATGGGACCACTTGTCAGCTATAGAACAACACTTCCCAAACAAAAAAACTGTTCGTACGTGCCTGAAAAAGTAAGGTAAAATTGTATAGCAAACAACTTTTTTCTTTGAACCTTTCTCCCTAAAAGTCTTAAGTAGAGCAGTATAGATTATTCTCTACAGTGTCAAGTTCAGCCACTTAATGATTTGATTTTCTATCTGGCATGCTTTCATAATTGCCTCTCATCCACATTGGCTGGTGTTGATTAAAATGCTTTTTTTTTGCTGTCAGGTACCGCTTATGTCTTCAGTCTGCTCTCCATGATGAAATGGATGATGCATTTTTCTAGACGTTTGTGGGGAGAGATGGCATACACTTGAGGAACGAGTCTATGTAAGGAAAAAGGTAGAAGTCTTTTGCTTTCCTTACTTCCAATGCAGAAAGGGAGTGCTTGAGCGGCCCTGGAACATCTTATCTCACAGCTTCAGGAAAGATATTAATCCACCAACTGAATGATGGGGACATTGTGATGTCACTACAATCTTGTATTATCCTATTACAAGCAATAAGTGATCAAATAATTTTATTATAGGCATGGTCTGGTATCAGAATGCATCTTCACTAAGAAAATAAATCATAGGGGTTTACCCGTGTATAACATGATCCTATATATAATGTAGGCCTGGGCGTGAAATTCCGCTCCTCTCACAGAGTTTGCAGAGTTTTTCCCGTGTGAAATTCCGCTCTGCTCCGCTCATGGAGTTTGCTGAGTTTTTCCCACTTCACTATTTTACTAGCTTACACTCAGCAGCGTTAAGTTGGCGAGCACGAGTGAGGAAAATCTTACTACAGACCACTTCCCGGCGAGATTTCTCAAGGCGGGCGGTTGCGGATGGCCACTACCGCTCGCGTTAAGAAACCTTCCACTCGCGTTGAGAAAGCTGCCGCTTGAGTATAACAACTACTCAAGCGGCAGAAAGAAGCAGCGCCCTCTTGCGCTGCACATGGTGCCATTCGCGCTGATTTCCAGTACTGGAGAAACACCCAGCGCAAAAAATCATCCCAAGAGGTGCGACGTAATGCACTCCACCGCTTGCGGAACTCTGCCTAGTGCGGCGAAGTTTTAGTGTCACTTCGCAGAGTTCTGCAACTCCACAAACTCCCCCCAGGCCTAATATTATGCAAGAGTTAAATAATCCACTGCCATACTTTGTAAGGACTTTACAAGAGTTCTGTGGTCCAATAAATGAATAGAAGAACACGTTTCTTTATGACATCACATAACATTAAATTGACTTGCAATATAATTTTTTCTCATAGAATGGGTCTTTTTATTCCTTATAAAATGCATGGATGCACCCTCATTTCCTCTTACCTTCGTCTTTGAAATGTTTGTTATTTTGCAGCTTTTGATAGTTGTGACTCCTGATATGAAGATTTTGATATGTTGCGAGCACTCATTTTAAGCATTTTAATATGGGTCACTATGGTTTAGAATGTAGGTTAACATGCATAGATGTTTCAATATTACATGTGAGTGGTGACAATCACACCGCCATTGATTGCAGGCTCCCAAGTCTTACCCTGCGATGACATTGGCTTGATGCATAAATGTGTATAATGAGCTGCTATTAAGTTCAATTATAGGCAGATAAGAAACGATCGCCAGTTCGATTTTATAATTAACCGTAAGTTGCCTAATTTGTTTGCATATCCAGAACTCATATAGAAATGCATGTTAATATATATATATATTTATCTTTCTGCAAAGAAAATAATATAGGACCTATAGTTTATTAATACAGTTGGGAATTAGAAAAGGTGTAGCTGTTTAAGAATAATGCTAAAGGCACGAGAAGAATGTAACAAAGAGCATTTGGATGTGATACCTATATCTAAAAGGCTTTGGGATCTCTGCCATTGTACAGAATACACATTAATCTTGTATGAGTTGTTTACAAATACAAATATCTTCAAATATATTGCCAATAAGTGAAAGAGTCCCCTCAATTAAATAACGGCGACACAACAAATACGAATTTAGATTTTCCAGTGACCAAGGTCATTTGTGTGGCATTGGAAGATTGACTGGTCTTATTGACAAGCAAACAGATGGTCCTAGATAAGTGAATAAGGATCAAAGGGGTGAAACCAAATAATCAATATTCTTTCAGATATATAGCTTTCCTTACAATGATCTAAGTCAATATGTAATTATTACAGATTGTGTGAGCGGGGTTTTACACAGTGCTCTAGAATGGGTAGGCAGATTTGAATAGCTATCCTCTTGATACGCAAGCAGTGCTGTCTAAGTAATGTCAAAAGACAAATATTTATCAGATAAGGGGTTTTGTGTATAGAATCTTTTCTTAAAAGCAGAGGGGCATATTGATCAATCTTTCCCCTGTGCAACGCAGCAAGCCACCTTGCTGTGCTGCGCTGAGTAAAAGGGCAGGAATGAGCCGTATTTAACTTTGTACTGCGCATTCCTGTCCTTTCCTTGCACTGGAGCACTTTTGGCTGCCTATTGCCAATGCAGGCACCCTTGTGTCATGTTGCAAGGGTGCCTGTGTTGTAGGTAGGATTGTTTTTGTGCAAGAGGCTTTTTCCTCTTTCTATGTGTGCTGCAGACTGCAGCGCACGAAGAAAGAGGAAGAGACGCGGAGAAATAAAGATATTTCTTTTCGCTGCACCTCACCTGGGGATGCATATCATTCTGACGCATTCCCAGGTCTACCACTAATGGCAAACCTGGAAATGCACCAAAATCCATGGGTGGATGCATTGGAACACCCGGGCTCTCATTTATGGGTTTTTGGTTTAGGACAGTGCAGCAAGTTAGCTTGCTGCACTGCCCTACAACAAAGTGAAAGGACAGAAATGCACCATATTTATGCAATACGATGCATTCCTGTCCTTTCCCCCTGCACTAGCGCCATTTCTGCAGCCTAGAGCTAATGCTGGCACCCTTTCACCATGGTGTAGGGGTGTCTGTGTTGTCGGCAGGATTAGTTTTGTGCAGGAAGGGGCACCTTCCTACACAGAAACAATCCTAAGATGTGTTTTCCTCTTTCTATGTGTGCTGCAGAATGCAGCTCATATAGAAAGAGGAAAAAACAAGGAGAAATAAAGTTTTCTCTCCTCGTTACGCCTCATCTCTGGAGGCATAAGGATTTGGCGCTTCCCCCGGTTTTCATGGTCTTGTACATCTGGGGAAGCATCAAAACCCATGGGTGTTGCATGGGAACACCCACCTCAACACAGATAGAACGCCTCCCTAGCACAGAGGGAGGCAGTGCAGCAATTTACGCTGCCTTGCCTTACTCCATATCTATGAGGCTTTGCGTGGCCATATATATGATATTTTAATCTGTGCAGCCGGAGCATCACAAAAAGTGATGCTCCAGTGGGGCAAGGGGCTCGAAAATACACCCCCACACTCTACCCATGGAACGCCTCCCTGGGGCAGAGCAAAGCAAGGCAGTGATTTGCATAGCCTTGTGTTACTACAGATTAATCAAGCTATACCGGGCCATGCAAGGTGGCCTTGCTTGGCTTGATGAATCTCACTTAGGTTTTGTGACGCCCTTGTGCCCCTTTGCATGGCGCAAGGGTGACGCAAAACGTTGATAAATATGTCCCAATGTATATAGCATGCATTAAAAATGAACAATATTTATTTTTTTGCTAAGTCAACAGCGAGACAATAAAAGGAATTCACATACTTAAAATAAATAGTATGGGATATTACTCAATTCTTTAAGACTATGGGGCATATTACCAAGGTAATGCGATAAACATCGCAAATCGCGCTTATCGCGTTTACCATTATACGCCGTCTATCGCTGATTCACATCGCTGTGTTAGCGGCGTATTAGCAACACTTTGCTGAATGGCAATGTGAAAACCAGCGATAGACGGCGATAATCGGCAATAGCGCGTGAAATCAAGCGATGATTTCACAGCGCTAAGGGAATGCTTGATAATATGGGAGTGTGGACTTAACCTGTAAATCCACCTCCCATATTACAGATAGCTTAGTCAGGATTTTACCAGGCGTTAGATTCCGGCGAAAACCGCGGTTAGCGCGCTTTTTTCATCGCTCGCGGATCTGCTCCATGCTTGTAAATATCGCGAAGCCTTGTTAGCGATTATTTACATGGAGTAATGGTCAGGAACGCTTTCTTTGCATCTCATTAGCGATGTATATCGCTAAGATGCGTGGCGTTACAAAAACGGCAGCTAACATGCGCTAATGCATGTTAGCGCCGCGTTGTTGATAGGGAGATAATATTATCGCCGCTTTTTTGGCTTTTAAAGCCAAAAAAGCGGCGAGATGGCCCTTGATAATATGCCCCTCAGTTTCTACCAAACAAAATAGAGAATAATAAGAAAAAAAAGGATTCCAGTTAACACGATGATCATTTAACAAGTGTGCCCTGAGCATCTATCGCATCAGGAGATAAGATGGATGATGGCTAAAATCTTTGTCACACTATAGGATACATTCTCACAGACTGAAGTAATTTTGGACCAACGGGGGCAGAGGAACAGAAGTTTGATTTGCATCCTGGTTTGATCCTGGTTTCAGACAAATGATAGACTGCAGGTGGAAGAAATTACTCTTGTTCTAATAAATTGAATGTCTAGCTTGCTTGTCTTTTAATAACTACTTCTGCTACCTTATGTAAAACGCACTGTCACCCGTCGCATGGGTTGGCTCATTCCATGTAAAAAATGCAAATAAACACATTTATCATGAATCACAAAATATTAAGGAATAGCCAGCCTGCATGAGGATGATTTTTGAGGAACTGGTGTGATAGACAAACAAGAGATTGAAGGTCTGGGCAATCAACACACCCTGAAATCTGTAAGGAAAATTGAAAAGCATATCTGTGTGCATTTTTTATTTATCCTATTTTCATTTTGGTTTTGTTGATGCTAGTGCCTGGAGTACTGGCCACCCATCTCAAAGGCATGACATATATCTCATATAGGAATTCGTTCAGAAGAAATTTCAGGGTCATGTTTCTTTCAGGCATTTCCCTGATCATATGGCTTTGTTTATGTGCAAATGTGCAACTGGTATTGCCTGCCGACCCGGACTGGCCGTAGCGGACACCGGGCGTTTCCCCGGTGGGCCGCCAGGGTGGGGGCCGATTTTGGGCCCCTGGGGGTCGTTTTTGTTACAGGGGCCGTTTTTGCAGCGAGCAGCCCTGGCAAACAGCTCGGCCGCACCCCCAACCCCCCGGGGGGCCAGCCGAGCACTTTGCCAGGGCCGGTTTTGGATCCCAGTCCGGCCCTGATTGCCTGCACATAATGGCTGTTAATTGCCCTGCTTGCAATAATGGGTGACAGCCATAGGTGAGGGCACATGACAAGGCAATAAGAGCAAGAGGCTATTAGCAATCCCCCCCACCTCAAAAAAATAGAATTTTAGTAGTGGGTAATGAACACTGGTATAGTCTTATTGCTGTCAATGTTACAATGATCTAATCTTTGGTCTATGCTCTGCATTTCCTCTGCCTCTCCTCTTTATGAGCCTAATTGACAAAGGTAAACTTAACTTTTGTGTAAATTTGCGATTTTATGCACTTCACAAAGCAATCTTACGATCAGTATCTTTACGACTAGTTATGTAAGGAGGCTCCACCACAAGTGCGGAGGCCCCGCAGTCGTAAAGATACTACTAGTAAAATTGCTTTGTGAATTGCAAAAAAGCATAAACTTATATAAAAGTGTAAGTTTACCTTTGTGAATCAGTCCCCATATGTGGTGCAGAGCAGTGAATCAGATAGGCAGAGGCTGTGACCCAAGCAAAGGAGTGCTGGATTTTACCTCTCACAGCTCACAATGTCACTGGATACAGTGGCAGCCAGAGATGCATAAGATGGATGGGGAACTCTCCAGAGCTCTTATGTCTGGCCCGTGGGGGTGTGTGGCCAAGATGGTGACTGAGCCAGGAGTTGCCTCCTATTGAGCTCCTGCCCGATAGCCCTACTGCTGTTATCTTGTAGGAGTAGAGACCCCTTGCCCCAGGTCATGTTCTGTTGTAGGAATCAATGCGGGTGATGCCGTGACCACCTGAGTGCCAACAGAGGAGAAGGAATGCTCCGGAGAAGTGATTCAGGGTGTGGCCTATTGCACTACCTCCCACCCCTGGCTGTAGTTGGAGCTGGCATTGTGCATGAAGTCAGGATGGCCACGCCCAAAGGCTGCTGTGAGCTGCATTCCTGGAAAGCAGAGGTAAAAAGTGTTGCTATTACACCACATCAAGCCCTGAAAGTGGGATGTGTGTGAACCTGTGAAGCACAATCAGTTGGAGCCAGCTAACACAGAAGACCAGGAGGAGAAAGGTGTGAGCCAGGTGCCTGAAAGCCCCAATCTTAAATGAGCCAGTTGCTGGGTAAAGCGTAGTGAAATGCCCCGTGGGACCTCTCAGGGTGCTCTGGGGCAAGGAGACCCACACTCGATAAGGATAGGAAGAGCTGCCTCCATGCCCCCCGAGGCAAACGACTTAGCAATTACTAAAGAAATCCATCACTTTCTTGAGGTGAATTGCAATTATTTAAACTCACTCTAGCCCATTTAGTCTTGGAGATGTGGCCTGTGCTGCCGTGTAGAACTACGACATCTGGGCCTCGTCAGCAGACAGAATGGCAAGGAGGAGTACTCAGAACCCATGCTGCTGTGCTATGTGAAGGGCTCTCCCTAGTACCCACGCAGAAATGTGCCACCATAGTGCAAGGGTGTCTTCTTGAGTCTAGAATAGGTTTTGTACCGGAAGGATATCCTTCCAGTGCAAAATACTATGCTTAGAATAACTTTAAACTTTTTCCCACTTTGTATGTGTGTTGTACAGTGCAGCACACATTCAAAGTCTGAAAGGAAAGGAGAAATGAAAGCATTTCTCCTTCATAACGGCTATTTAAAATGGGCACAGTTTTTTGCCACAAAACGCTGTCTACTTTTTTAAGTAAATAGGGTTTTGCGTCAAAAACCTTGGGTGGATGCATGGGAATGAACATGCATCGCCCATGGATCGCCCCCTTAGTGCTAAGTAATGCGCTGCTTTGAGTTACTTCAAATGACTTTCCAATGCTGAACAGGTTTTGCACTGGAAAGTAAGGAACAAATTTACTAAGATTTTATGCCATGTGACGGAAATTAGCGCAAAATCTTCTTTTCTGATTCACTTTCCATCGCTAAACTTGTTTAGTTCTGGAAATAACATGAAAGTTTCGCAGCTGCTTACATTACTTAGCGCCAAGGGGGCGTACCATGGGCGGAGCATGGGCGCCCATGCAACCATCCAAGGTTTCTGATGCTAAACCCAATTTACTAAAAAAAGTAGACAGGGTTTAGCATCAGAAAAGAATGCACACTTAAACCTGGCGCTATGAAGGAGAAATGCTTTTTTTCTCCTTTATTTTCCAACTTCGCATGTGTGCTGCACTGTACAGCATACATACATAGTCGGAAAATGTTTAAAATTAGTCGAAGCATAGTAAATTTGTACTGGAGGGGTATCCTTCTAGTACAAACCCTATGCTTGACTCACAGAGACAACCTTGCACTATGGCGCAAAGGTATCTCCGTTGTGCACGGCAGCTGATTTCAGCGGCGGCGCAAGGAAAAGGGGAAGAGAGTGCCATATTTCTGTAAATATGGCGCTCTCCTGCTCTCACTTTCTCACGCAGCACAGTGCAGCATTTGCATCTGCTGCACTGCGCTGCTTGAGATACTGGTAAATCTGGCGCTCAATAGGAAAAAAAAGATTTTGCGTCGATTTGCGTCACTTTTGTGATGCAAACACGGCGTAAAATCTTAGCAAATATACCCCATAGTGCGCTAAGACTTACATTGTCCCCGTTATAACATTCTAGAAGAGTTTGCTGAAAAGTTTGCACTCCTAAGCTGTTAAAAGATTGAGGTAGTAAGAGCTGATGGTCAGGGAGAAGTGCCGGACATAAGCAGATGATGTGCATCATGGATTCTTGAACTTGTTGACACCATCTGCAGACGTAAGCATTACCTGTGACTAACCATTTTGGGAAGAGGTCTAAAACCGTTGATTTATAGATTTCATTTTCGTGGATTTGGAATAGCAAGTGCCCAAGTATGGCTGTTGCACTAAGGCATGATAGAAGTTTAGAACAATCCACAAGTGCGTAAGCACTTTGCAAAATAATTATTATCTTTAAGAAATGGCAACTTCTGCATGTTACTATTACTATGGGCCTGATTAGGATGGCGGGCGGACTCACGTCCGCCCGCCACCCTAACGGAGATGGGGACCGCCCGACATAGTGTTGGGGGTCCCACAGGCCAGATTACATTGCGACCGCCATAGTGGCGGTCGCATTGTACAGGTTTTCCATTGCGGCGGGTGCTGCTGGCTGCAGCACCCGCCGCAATGGAAAAAAGGGATGTGTAACACATCCCTGTACTACGTGACAGGCACCACACCGAAAGAAAAGGGCCCGGGGTGAAGGGGGGCCTGCTCCGGGCCCCCAATGTCCATTCCCGCAAGTCTTTCCATGGCGGGTGAACCACCATGGAAAGGCTGGAGGGGAGGGACCATCCTAATCCCTATTGCGGTGCCTGGTTGGCACCGCCATCATTGTAGGGATTGGGACGCCCTCCGTAGCAACGGCGGGCTCAAGGAGCCCGTCGGATGCGTGGCGGTCGGGCTTTCCGCACGCCTGCACACCACCCACCATGAAGAACTAGCGGGCGGAAAAGCTGCTTAGGATGGTGGGGAGACCGCCACCGATAGGTGCCGGTGGCGGTCTCCCCGCCATCCTAATCAGCCCCTAAGTTTTTTGAAAAATGTTACAACTGGGAACGAAATTGGCTGGTCCTACAAGACTGGTGATTTGCAAGTTCCTAAGACTTCTCTCTAGGTGATTTCTGTAGGTTGACTTCGAGTGCTACTGGACCATTCTAACCAAAGAAGGGCGGTCGAGCGAGCCCTCCCGGGCAGCTGTTAACTTATCACAAAGTTTTGCAAAGGCACCTTGCCTATTCTTCACTATGCCGAATTCCAGCACGATTTCTGCTGGGGTGCATTGCATACGTTGGGAAATAATGGTGAAAGATGCATGTCATCGATCGTTTATAATCTTGAATACTGCGGAAATGTATAGACTGACATGCCACTTTTGTAGGGAAGTACTAGTTAATGATGTGCGGTAGGCGATTAAATAAAGAAATACTTCAAACAAGTGTCTGCCCTGCTCGCCAAATAAAGGAAAGCAATTTTGCAGTTGAGGTGGTGAAGTAGGAGCTGCAGAGCTTCCCTCTCTCTTCTCTGAGGTCTCCTGCTGGGCCTTCATGTCAGTTCCTGCGGGGTCGCTGTTGCCGACGTGCCCTGCAGTAACTGACATGAATGCTCAGCAAGGCTCTCAAAGAAAGGAGAGAAAATATGCAGAAAGCAATTGGTTTTTCAGACCCTGTATCTTGCAACAGGCATTCTTTTTGTTACGACATGCTACCCTTTAGAAAGGCATGTTCGAATAGCCTTGTAGCCCTCATAGCAGGCTACGCCAGCCATTAAAGACCCCCGTCCATGTCATTGGCCCTTACCTTCGACTCAGGTGTTTGATGCCGGATCAGACTTTTAATGGCCAGTATGGCCCACAGAGACAGGCTATAGGGGCATATTGATGCTAACAAATCGGGGTTTTTTTTCTACTTAAAATTTCATGAATACTTCCTTTTACAAAAACAACTTTAACTAACTACCAGGTATTTGCTATTATATCGAGCTAGAGTGGAGTCGTGCCATGTAAGCGAGGCCACGAAACACCATTTATTATGCAGCATTCAATATAAACCAAACATTTCGCATAATCAATGATATTCCACACACCAGTTCTGTGGTGTCGACTAAGGGTTTTTGACACAAAACAGCAGTGCTCTGCAAAGTGTGACGGACGCCCACCTTTTTCTCCAAAAGTCCTTGAAGGCGCTTTGACATACTCCAAAGCAGTTCTGCTTTACAGCCTTTATTGTCGACAACACTACATGACTCATATTTGCAAACTACAATGGCCCGACAGCCGACGCCAGTCTGCACGCTTCAGCCTTGCATTATTTTTCAGAACAGCATCCAGCAGAGATGTGTGCAGTGTCACAGTCACGCCGAGATTAAATGAATGCAGTTTCCCCTTTCCGCAACGTATTTTTTTAAAATTTTCTGCCACTGAATGGCACCGACGCATTTGTATTGTAGTATTTATAATGAAAAAGATGGCATTTTCTTTTTTCAATTAAATAGTGCGAAGAAGTTTTCTGTAATTAATTAAATAGCACTTCTTTATTTATTTGTTTGTGTTGTAGAAGCTTTAATGATGCAATAGCCTGCCTGGTATGTTCTTCCTCTATTCATGTTCTCTCAGTTTTGAACTTGCTTCAATTTGAATGATTGGCCTTTAATACTGTAACAGGCGTTTGGGAAGGAAGGCAAGTGGGATAATATTTTATTTCTACCTCAGTGCACCGCTCTCAAATATGGTAAACAAGGTAAGATAACATTTTACTTAAATTCTGGTATCCACCCATAAGACGCATGCCCCTTCTGTCCCAGTCAGCAACAAGACAGAAAGCACTTTTACTAAAGAACACGTGGCACTTTCATCTCTAGCTTTTCCTAGTTGGGCCTTCTAGGTGACTTTAGACCTCACTAAAATGCTTCTGCCGCTCTACTGATAAAGTCTTAATCTGGCTTAAAACCTCATAGCTCTCTTCCCCCACATCCCCAGAGAAATTCAGTCTGCTAGATGTCCATGACCCAGTGCTGCCAGATGTTGGCCGTGTACTGTAGACCCTCTTTGACCCAGGTGACCTGCAAGTCCATGCAGAAGTAAAGCTATACGGCACAGTCAGTCAGGCATATTGATGGTGTGCTTCTGGTCTGAGACAGGAGAAAGGATGCAGAGCACACCGATTCCTGTATCAGTGGAGATCTCAAAATGTGCTGTCTACCAGCACCACCATCCGAATTTATTAGACTCCAACTTAGGTCACTCATCTGGCAATGCTTTGATGACCTGCGCTGATAGAGGAAAAGGTCAATGTAAGTAAAATCAGGATAGACTAGGGTAAATAACGCTGATCTAATGTAGAAGTGATGTTGAAAAGTATTAAGGAGACTGGAGTAAGTTAGTGCCGCTATTCCAGCAGCTATTCCAGGGTAAACAGCCTTTACCAGGCGGTGATTACCACGCATTACCATTACCTCGCAGTCACTACCACGCAATACATTCACCATGCATGCCTTTACAATGAAAATGTAAGTATATATCAGGTAAGTGAAATACTTTTTATATGTCTATATATCTATATCTATATATCTAATCTATATTCACTGATAAAACGCAAGGTTAGAGGGCCGTTATAGTTAGGGTCAGGTTTCACTAGTACAAAACCAGAGAAATTTAGCCATTATAGCTAGTGAGCTAACTATAACTCGTGCCCCCGCAATGCACTGCTTATGACCTCACATATTACATCACTCATGACATGGTCAGTGACGCTGCTGCCCTGTGCAATCAAGCTTGTTTTTTTCCCTTGCGTTTTCTTGGTGAGCGCGCCCTCTTGACCCCTCAGCCGACTCCCTCTTCCGGGGCTGCTGCCTGGGCGCCCGAGCTGATTTCCCCTAACAACACAGCATGTTTAATGGTGACACTGCTGCCCTTGTACCCCCGAGTGTTTGCTTGTGACGAGACGAGAGAGATCGGCGTTCGACAGCCTTCCTCCCGCCTGATCTTGTGGCCGCCTCCCCCATCCAGTCCTGCTCCATGGGGTCGGTTTTCTTGTGGCTTCTTCGATTGGATTTTTGTTTATCTGCCACACCACCATTTTGTAGCGAAGTTGCTGGGGTCCTTGACTTGGGTCCTCCATGTTGGCGGCTTCGATGGATTTGCTGGTCGATGCATGCCCCTGGTCTACGCCTTGTGCCCCCTCCCCCGGACCCATTCCATTTCCAAGGTGATCAGACGCAGGGAGTGAGTCCGACACTGGAGGCTGTGATTGCTGATCCCCAGCCGGTTTGTTGACTTTCACTCTAACTCTTTGGTGTCCCCTGAAGTTTTTTCCCCCTTGCCGGTCCGCCTGACCTGATCTACATTCCAACCCTTTTTACCTTTTCCCCTCTACCTTTTATGCCCCATTGGACTTGTGTCTATGTTTTGCTATGCTCTAGTAACTCATGTAACTATGTAACACTGTTTTTTTTCCTACGTTATGCTATGCTCCAGTAACTGATGTAATTTATGTAACACGCTAACCCTCATGTAAAGAGCTCTGATACCTCCGGGTCTAGCCAGCGCTATATAAAACTCTTCAAACAAATAAATAAATAAATAAATAAGTATACACAACAGAATCGTGGTTGCCTTTCACCGTTATGCGCTTGGTCAGAAACAGACAACAACAATTAGACCCCTTAGTGAAAACCAAAAAGCCGAAACAGCGCGCTGCTCCAACTACTGCTTTTTGTCGGTCAGTAGTTTCATTGGCCTCCTGTCCCCTCAAACTTCCTAAGGCTCCATTAGGAGCCTGGCGATGGGCAAATGTCTCCTGTGAAGCGCCAGCAGTCTGTTGCTCATGAGGCCCCTCTGCGGACCCCCTTGCTGGTCTTGTTTATCGTATATTTCTGGAATTTGAATAGGCTGCACACAGACATGAGTAGTGTTTATATGTCTGCTCGATCAGGACGTGTCTATGACTTCCAATATCCTGGATATATTTATAGTGTTTTCATACTCGGTGTGTTTATAGTATTTTTTCACAGACTGGATATGTTCATTCTCGCCTGCCTCTGGCAGGTGTTATGTTTGCTCGAGGTTGGTTGCCCAAGATCACATGTCGAGTCTCGGAGCACCGGCGTTTTATCGCTTTCCCAGCTGCAACCTCTTCTTATGAATTAATTTCTCACTATTTCCAGAACCTGCTCATATTCTGGAGAGGGGAGAGGGCAGGGTCAGCAGTTCCAGGAGGGTCTGGATGGGCTTAGGGTGTAGAAGCAGAGGGGTCTGTTTTTATTTTAAAATCTGTTGTCGGGAGCACACACCTGGGGCACCTTTACAAACTGGACTCATGCCATGCAGACTCCAGCAGCCCGCAGCAGTCTCTGAGATGAAGCTGGATCCTGTGGGCCTTGCTAAGAACATATCCTTTAAAAGCACTTATAAATCTATGCAGCAGATGGTGCAATGCAAGCCTTACTGCAGATAAAGAGGGATGTAATCCACACCACACACTAAGAACAGCAGGCTGTAGGAGAACTAATCTGGAATAAAAACATGAGTAACTGTTACCGAGTAAGAGCTGTCCTATGTCCTCCCAAGCCACCAACCTTCAAAACAACATAAAACAATAGCTTTTTGTGTGAGTGTGCTGTTGTGGTACTATTCTTTTATGTGTTCATTGTCTCCCTCTCGCTGCAGTTTCACTTTCATCACTTCTACCTGGAAAAAAGATTTTCTCAACACACAATGTGTGGCCGAAATTCCCAACATTTGACACCGTTGTTGCTGTGACCTCCTAAAAGTTCAGCGGACGTATGTTCACCTCATGGAGTATAATATAAGGCAGGGCCAGGAGCCCCTGTGCCAGTCAGTTGTTACTAGAGGTGTGTATTCTTCTACATCCTGCTGTTCTCAGTGTGTATGGTACGCACTTTAAGACAGGCCGATTCCCTGCCAACGAAACAGTTGATTACAGACCTGGAAGTGTTTCCCACCGTGTTTTAGGACTAGAAAAGTGATTCCTTTATTCCAAAGATGGTTGGCCCGGGTACTATGCCTCGTGATGTGGACAGCAGAGAGGCTTGGCGAAACGGTGGGTGTGATACAATCTGTGTTGGTATAGCACGCACGTGCACTTAACTGAGCACAGTGAATGCCTGTCTTGTTTATCCCCTCACCCCCATAGTCTTTACCCAACTGCTGTATATAGTTGTTAAGCTGTAAGTCTCCTGCATCAATGCATTACTTTAATTATTGTGTTATCCATGAATTGGCCAGTTAGTACATGACAGCCTACTTTTGTATACCACCCTCTTCAACTCGCCACTGCTTTTTTTATAACATCAAATAAACCTCAGTTTACAGCGCTCTTTTACCCTCATGGTTTTATTCGGCGCTATTGTAAAAACTATTAGCTAAAAATAAAACAAGATGAGGGTACATGAGTACATACGTCGAGGAGCCCACATCCATTTATTAAAGCTGTTCCACTGGAAACCAGAGGAAGCATGGATGTCACATTTCCTTTTTCCCTCTTTTATGATGGATTGTTCCTTTTGTGGTTCAGATGCAGCTAAGAACTTGCATCTGAGACCCTGCCAGCACCTTTAATCCTCACTGCATTAACATTCACTTTCAAACCCTGCAGAGACAAAACAAGGTCTGAATCTTTTCTTCTGATCCCCACAATGGAAATCTCCCTATAACACGTCCTACTTGGGAGTGTTCAGGGAGGGGAGGATAATCCTTGGAGTTTAACAATATGTATGTTCAGCGACAAGCAGGGCCAGACGTAAGAAATACATACACACTGGTTAATGGACACAGAAGACATGCAACTCAAGGCCCTTTGTCTCTACATCTGGTCATTTGACATTACAATTACTGTGCATAGAAACCACATTTAAAGTGCTCTACTTGCTTTTTGGATAGCACCTGGTGTTGGTGAACTCAAGCAGTTGTAGTACACATCATATTCAGCAAAATGCCAGAGAGGCAATGAAGCCCAAAGTAGTTTTAAAATGCACACACATTTTATTTAATGGTCTTTCAGAATTTTATGCTGATCCTTAAGTTTCCAAGTCACTCAGGCCTTCCAAACCAAACTGTTTAGTGCTCCCAGTGTTTCGTGATGTGCTAAGATTTTTCACTAATGTGATGACACTGCGGCTGTTTTCTATATTGTTTTATGGTACTAGAGAAGCGTTCCTTTTAGACTGCTATATTTGTTTTGAAGAAAGGAAGTATGGGTACTTTGTGGATGCAATGTTATGTTACAAAAGTATTGTTACTTAGCCAGTATGTCATGTTTCAACACGGTGAAATGTGTACATAAATGTTTTCTGAGGTAAGCATGTATTCCTGAATCAGACTGCATGACTCTCTGTGCAGCTCTTCAATCCCTGTTGCAGAGCACTCAGGATAATGTCTGCATGGCTAAACACTTATAAAGTCCCATCGGTGAGACCTATTGCTATGCCAATGCTTGTTTCAGTGAAGTTCTAAGTTTTTTTAATTCCATTTCCTAACTATAACATCCCTGTAACTTTTGTTTTTTCCAGTGAATTTCTAATGTTTTTTAAATGCTAATTCCTAACTTTAACGTCCCTGTAACCTTTGTTTTTTTCAATGAATTTCCATGTTTTTTTAACAACTAGTCGCATTTGCAGAGTGGTGGAGAAAGGGGGCTGGGCCTCCGACAAGCTCTCTGGAAGCCCGCTGTGTAGGACTTACAGGCGGTACCAGCAGGGCTTCTTGGCCCCCAAGTTCACTCAGGAGTAAAGTGGACTTCATCTCCCAACCAGTTGTTAACCACAGCCACGTTTGCAGAGTGGTGGAGAAAGGGGGCGTGGCCTTTGAAGACTTCTTAGCAATCCCGCTGTATGGGACTTTTTGGAAATAACAGGAGGGGTAGTTGCCTCCAAGGAAGTCCTTGGGGGCCAACTACCCCTCCTGTTATCTCCAGTAAGTCCCACACAGCCGGATTGCTGAGACCTGGTAGGAGGCCAAGCCCCCGTTCTCCACCACTCTGCAAATGCACCTCCTAGCACACTACTAGTTGGGAGATGAAGTCCCCTTGGACTTTCTGGAGATAACAGGAGGGGTAGTTGGCCCCCAAGGATGTCCTTGGGGGCCAACTAGCCCTCCAGTCACCTCCAGTAAGACCCACACAGCTGGATTACTTAGAGGTGGTCAGAGCCACGCCCCCTTTCTCCACCACTATGCAAACATGCCTCCTGGTGCACTGTTGATTGGGGGATGAAGTCAACTTTAGTCTTGAGGCCCTCAGGTGGCAAGGGGACCTCATCCCCCCACCAGCAGTGTGCCGAGAGGTGCGTTTTCAGAGTGGTGGAGAAAGGGGGCGTGGCCTCTGATCACCTCTCAGCAATCCCACTGTGTGGAGTTTACTGGAGGTAACAGGAGGTCCTGTTGGCCCCTAAGGACCCTCAGTAGCCAAGGGGACTTCATCCCCCAACCAGGAGCACTCCAGAAGGTGCATTTGCATAGTATTGGAGAAAGGGGACGCGGCCTCAGGCGAGTTGTCTGCTTTTTTTAAACTTGATTTTTTTCTATTTATTAGGAAGGGGGGCCATGTGGCTCCCCCTTCCCTGGACTGTTTAGGGCCCGGGGTCCTCATCCCTAGGGGCCTACCCCTTCAAAAAAAAGAAAGTCATAAAAAAAACAGTGGTTTCCCTTTTTTATTTTATTGAATGGGAGGGGGGCGAGCGTCCCCCCTCCTGGGCCATTTTCAGCCCCGGGGACCCCATCCTCCAGGGCCTGCCCCTTTTTTAAAAAAAAAACATTTTTGTTAAAAAAGGGAGGAGCCGTGCGGCCCCCCTACCGGGCCGATTCTATTCCCAGGGACCCCATCCTCTAGGACCCGGCCTGTAGTGTGGGTGCTCTGGTGCCAACCCAGGGCACCCACTGCAAATATTGGGGACCGCGGGGTGAGCCTGCGGGAGACGGCATTGCTTTCGGACCCAGGGAGCTGCTCCCTGGGTCCCAAAGCCATGTGTCTGTTTCAAACAGACACTTGCTTTGCTTTCAGAAGGCAATAGAATTTTTGCTCTTGCTTGCTGAAATCAGAAAGTTTGCTATGGGTTGGCAAGCCATAGCAAAATACAATGTCTCGGGACTGGGCACCCGGGACATTGCTGGAGCCAGCCCTGGGGGGTGGCGGTCCCCAGGGCCATGTAGGGCTCCATGAGGGAGACTGCATGCCCCCCTCTTTTGTTCAGGAAGCCCCAGGAAGGTGGTGGTCTCCCGGGCTGGGGGTCCACAATAGACCCCCTTAATTATTGTCTTTGTGCCCCGGGAAGGTGGTGGTCCCCGGGGCTGCGGGGGAGACCCTAGAGCGTCCCTCACATTTCTTTAACATTCAGTGTGCCCCTGGGAGGTGGTGGTCCCCAGGGCTGCAGGGGGCTGCGTGTCCCCCGCATATCAGTATGGCAAGCCCCAGAAAGTTGGCGGTCCCTGGGGCTATGGGGGAGGCCGTAGGGCCGCCCTCGCTTCTATTTTTTAACAAAATATGTGCCCCGGGCAGGTGGTGGTCTCTACGGCTGCGGTGGGACAGCTTTACTATATGATATCCAGCCTCGGGGAGGTGGTGGTCCCTGGGGCTGCAGGGGTGCCCGCGTGAGCACCCACATCATAATTTAAATTTGCACCTGGGACCTGGCCCACCTGAGGGCCTATAGTAAACAAAGCGCAGAGCCTGCACTTCATTTAAAAATGTTGCCGTGGATCCACCAACAAGTCTGCTGCAAAAATAAAAATAAATGCTTTTCATCCCTTGGGGGACCCTGTGGTTTTCTGAGACTCAACTTGAAGCCGAGCCCCAAGATGGCTGCCAATACTTCCTGGTTGAAGTGATGGCAGCCAATCAAATTTTTGTAGGATCCGCAAGTCCACTGCAAGGACTTGTGTCCCCAGATCTCTATAATTTTTTAAACTTTAATTTCTCTGAAACTACTGAATGGATTTACACCAAATCACAAAAAGCATGCTTTCTGGACCAACATCTAGCTTTCTGCTAAATTTGGTGTAATTCGGACTGTAGTCATGTTCAAAAAATGAAAACCCCCCATAGACATAACATGGGAAAAATGCGTTTTGGGGCTCCCCTTTTTCCTCGGCCCCCACTTGACAGATCCGCCTGAAACTTTCAACACAGCAACTGAACCAAAAAGGGGACGTTTTGTGAAATATTTCTGGAGAGTCGTGAAGGGGCGCCAAAGTTATTGGCAAAACATAAAATGCTTTTCATTTGGAAACTTTGGTCCTAACTATAACTACCTACTGGCTATCGCCTGTAGGATATATATATATATATATATATATCATATATATATATATATATATATATATATATATATATATATATATATATATATAGATATATATATATATACACACACATATATACCAGTCTCCAGTAGGTAGTTATAGTTAGGACGAAGTTTCCATAGGAAGAGTGCTTTTTGTTTTGCCAATAATTTTTGGGTCATTTGACGAATTTTCAAAACTAATACAACGCTTGCTTCAGCTGCTATCTTGAAAATTTTGTGGTGATTCGTCAAGTGGGGGCCGAGAAAAGGGGGGGTCCCAAAACACGTTTTCCCCATGTTAATTCCTATAGGAACTTCAGACACGGCTACAGCACGAACTGCTAAGCAGAATTACACCAAATTTGTCAGAAAGACAGATATTGTTCCTTTTTGTGATATGGTGTAAATCTGTTCAGCAGTTGTGGAGTTATTAAAATAAATTCAAATTTGTATATATAGGGACAAGGATCTGACAGTCCCCGTGCTCAAATCTGATTGGCTGCTAACACTTCAAACCAGGAAGTGTTGGCAGCCATCTTGGGACTTGGCTTCAGCCGAGTCTCAACAAAAAACATAAAAAAAGAGAAGGGGGCATGGCAGGAATATCTTGACCCCCAGGCCTCTTTGGGGGGGGTTCCAGAGGAACCCTGCCAAGGCAAAAAACCAATAAAAAAACATTCAGCAGGAGCCCTGCTGGAGCCGCGGCTCCCGCTGAAAAAAAAGAAGCATGGGCTACAGCTCTTCTTTACTAATAGGCCCCTGAGTGGGCCAGGCCCTGGGGGCATGAGCACTTATGTAAAGGAGGAGGGTGCACATGGCCCCCCTCCTATGGCTTATTATAAGCCAGTGGGACTGCCACCTCCCGAGCACTTTCAAATATGCATGTGGGCAGGCCCTCTGGGCAAAAAATAAAATCAATGCGGGGGCCAGCACGGCCCCCCTCCCGCAGCCCCGGGGCCTGCACCTCCCTGGGACAATTTATTGAATTTAAGGGGGGGTGCAGCCTGGGGACTCACACTTCCTGGGGGCTGAAAAAAATGAATGTGGGGGGTCTGTTGTGGACCCCCGGCCCCAGGGACCGCCACCTCTCTGGGGAAAAGATTTAAGATGGAGGGGGGCTGCACAGCCCCCTTGTGGAGCCATTTATGGCCCCGGGGACCACCATACCCCAGGGCCGGCTCCTGCTACCTACCGAAGTGCCCACCCTCGGGAGGTAGCTGTTTGCTTTTGCTTAGTGGGAGCTGACAGGTCCCACCAAGCAAAAGCAAACATAACTCTGCTTTCTACAAGCCAGAGCTGTCAAACAGCTCCCACTTGCAGTAAGCAGAGTTTTCATCTGATTCTCTGCACACAAATTTGAAAGAGGAACAGATGAAAACATTGCTCTGACAGACAGGGTGCTGCCTTTCAGCAGGCCCCTGTCTGGCAAAGCAATGAAAGCTCATGCAGAAGGTGGGACGTTGGCAGGGACTGCGGAGGCCTTGATGATCCCCCATCTGCAACACGGGTCAGTGGTGCCCTAGGGGCACCCAGTATAAAGAGGCTGTGCATGGGGAATGCAGTCCCCGGGGTACGGAATCGGCTCAGGGAGGGGGGTTACCCTATTAAAAAAATAATTGCTGGGCCCCGGGGATTGGGTCACCGGGGTAGAAATCAGCCTGGGTAAGGGGGCCACACCCTTTTCTCAACCACTCTCCAAAGGGGCCTCCTGACACACAAATATTTGGGGGGATGAAGTCCCCTTGGCTACTGATGGTCCTTGGGGGCCAGCAACCCCCTCCTGTTACTTCCAGTACGCCCAGTAAGTAAGCACGGCTCAGAGTAAAAAACCAAGATGGTGTTCCTGAATTTACTTCTCCTGTAATTAGTTAGATACACATAGCATGCAGGTTTTTTTTTGTACAATCTTTATGATTGTTTTTTTCCTACTGTTCATTGCTGATTCTTTCAACCGTACATCACTTTTGGTGTATAAGTATAGAACCTGAAAACAGTAAAAAAAGGGATTTGCACCAACAGAAGAAATTTGTATGGTGAGAAGCTTGTGCCATTTCGCACAGGGAGTAAGCATCTCACTTAAATATTTGAATGAAGGTGCTAATATAATGACTGCAGCTGGTGGTGGTTCTCCCAAGGGTAGTGTATAGGTGGACTGTCCTGATACACCTATTTTGTCCTGCATGATTTAGTTGTGGCCCCTTTCTAGAATTATTTTTAGTGCTTCCACATAGAAGTTGTCCCAGGTAAATAATTTTTTGTAGTGCCCCTAGATAAATGTTTGCTCTAAGTATTGCAATAGAGATATTTAGCTGTAACCTTTTATTTCCTCGACGATATTGCAAGATTCTTCAAAACACCACTTTGTTTTGTGCTTCCTGAAGAACTTGTGCACAAAAGTGTATTTGTAAATAGTTAAATAAATTATGTTATATTTATTTGTTAATAGTTTGGTTTAAATTGTTTTGTAATGTGTTAATAAAATGTATTTGTAAAGTTATAAAACTGTATACTAGTAATTTTAGTTATAGGTCACAAACACACCCATAGAGTTACTCATACATGAACTTGCACACCCATAGAGTCATTTACACAGGTACTGACACACTCACACATATACTTATACAGCCACTCAAAATACCATAGTCAGTCACACACCCATTTACACATTGAAACTGCTACTTAGACTCATACACCCATACAGCCATTCACACACCCACTCACACACTCATACTATCACTCAGACACCAAGCCACACACTGATACAGTGACTCATATAGCCAGTTATACACTGATACACCCACTCACACACCCAAACACAAACACCAATACACCTATTTCATACCCAGTCATACATTGCTAAAACTACACAGAGACCGACACATTCATTTACAGACCAATGCAGCCACTGATATACCTAGACACTCACCTATACAGCCACTGACAGACCCAGGCTCACACTGATGCAACCTCTGACACCTAGGGACATACTGACACAGTCATTGACATACCTAAACACACACTGATACAACTACTGATACACCCACTCACACTCTGATAACAGAAACTGACACACCCAGGCACATACTCATACAGGCAATGACACTCCCAGTCACAAATGTATACAGTCACTTAGATTCAGCCAAACACTTTTACAGCATCTCAAACACCCATATACATACTTATACAGCCAGTTACACACTCAACCACACACTAACATAGACACTAGCACAGCCAGCCAAACACCAATGCATCCAATAATACAACCAGGCATACACCAATGCAGACACCGACACAGCCAGGCATACACCAAAGCAGATACTGACACACCCAACCAAATATTAATGCATTCAATAATATACCCAGGCACACACTAATGCATACACTGAAATAGCCAGACACACTCATGCATACACTGACACACCTAGGCATATACTGATGCATACACTAACATACCCAGGGACACAGCAGTATAGACTCTGACACACCCAGGCATTCCATAATGCAGACACCTAGCCAAACACGAATGCATTGGCATCCAGTAACACAGCCAGGCACACACTAAAGCACACACTGACACACCCAGGCATACACCAAAGCAGACACCGACACACCTAGCCAAACACTAATGCATCAAATAACATACCCAGGCATACACTGATACACACACTGAGTTAGCTCTGTGTTTGACCAGATGGTGGTTCTAACAAGAACTGTTTTTTTCTAGAAGGGTTTTTTTAACAGTTTTTAAAAAAAAATCATCTTTTATATTTTTTTTAACAAAAAGTGAACAGGGTGGTAAAAAGTGTAAGGATGGGGAAATGCAAAGACGCAACTGGCTTAAATCTTCAAAAAACATTATGTGTTCAATGGAAGCAAACAAAAACTAACAGCAATGCTTCTTCACTGTATCTAAGAATACACCCATAGAAGACATTTTTACATCAACAAGCATGTGATATTTCACGCAGTGAATAACCATGTCCCTCAATTCCTTTTCAGGCAGCTGGTATTGTAATGACTGCAGCTCCCAAGGCCACTGTAGAGGTAGACTGCCCTGCTGCACCTGCTTTCTGTCGTATCATCTGGTTGTAGACCTTTTTATTAAATGTTTTAGGTGCTTTCACATGGGAACTTGTCCCATGGGAATACTTCTTTGAAGTGCCTCTGAAAAACTGCTTGCCTCAAATATTGCACTGCACATGTGTTGCTGTTACCTTCTTTTCCCCAGTTGGTGTGTTTTCCTCTTCATCCTCAACAGGTTGTGTATGCTCTTCTTGGATGGACAATGTAGCTTCAGCCATTCTGTAAAAGCAGAGCACCACTGGTTCTCAATACTTCTTCTAGAGACTTCACTGGAGAAGTAACTAGTTTTGGATGTGGTTTTCAATGTGCATGGATGGGGTTCTTATATATCCAATCAAAAGACAAGGTTTGGGTGTGTTTTTGAGCGAATTTGCTACTCCACTTCACATACTTTACATTAAGTACATATGTTATTATATGTTTTTAAACGTATATAAAGTATATATTTTTTTAAAAAGTCTACAGTACAAAAAAACGACATTAAAAATCAAAATTAATTCTAATACACTTAGGGGTCGATTCCGATCTCAGCCGGTAGGGCACCTAACAGTATTCGTCCGGAAAAAATACCAGCCGAATGCGTGTTCCCCGACTGATTCGTACACTCGTCCGGACGAACAAGTACGATGCGTATAACAACTCATTTTCCGAGCGAGCCGTACTCACCCAATCCAGCTCCTGTTCCCCGCCCGAGTCGGATCCGTGAACGCCGAATCGAGCCGCACGGACTAGTACGATGCGCAATCCGTACGCACCGAACCCGTCGCTACGTCCGGCACGTTTGAGCATACGGGCGAGCCGTACATAAGCTCCGTTTCGCGCCACAAGACGATCCACGGCTACGAGACGAACAAGCCTGCTACGAGTACACCTCGAAGACACGAGAAACCCGAACGAGACGATCCAAGCATGAATCCCATTGCGCAGGTCCTACCTATACTCTACATCTATTACCGGGACCGGCACGGACGCGTACGGCGCAGACGGTAAGTCAAACACCAACAATACAAACAAACTACACGTACCCGAAATATGTCACACACACATAGGGATGCACAAATAACGTACACTAGCAACAGCAGAACCATAGGGGTGGGATGGCCAACACCAATGCCATACACAACCATAGGGGGATGGATGCCTACCACCCACACCACCCTACCACCACCCCTACTCAGGGGGGCCTGGATGCCTGCCACTACTACCATCCCCACCCTTAGGGGGATGGATGCCTACCACTACCACCATCACTACTCAGGGGGCATGGATGCCTACCACTACCACCACCCCTACTCAGGGGGCCTGGATGCCTGCCACTACTACCATCCCCACCCTTAGGGGTATGGATGCCTACCACTACCACCATCACTACTCAGGGGGCTGGATGCCTACCACTACTACCATCCACACTCATGGGGGATGGATGCCTACCACTACTACCATCCCCACCCTTAGGGGCATGGATGCCTACCACTACCACCATCACTACTCAGGGGGGCTGGATGCCTACCACTACTACCATCCACACTCATGGGGGATGGATGCCCACCACTACCACCAGCCCTACTCAGGGGGCCTGGATGCCTGTCACTACTACCATCCCCACTCATAGGGGGATGGATGCCTACCACTACTACCATCCCCACTCATGGGGGATGGATGCCTACCACTACCACCACCCCTACTCAGGGGGCCTGGATGCCTGTCACTACTACCATCCCCACTCATAGGGGGATGGATGCCTACCACTACTACCATCCCCACTCATGGGGGATGGATGCCTACCACTACCACCACCCCTAGTCAGGGGGCCTGGATGCCTACCACTACCACCACCCCTACTCAGGGGGCCTGGATGCCTGCCACTACTACCATCCCCACCCTTAGGGGTATGGATGCCTACCACTACCACCATCACTACTCAGGGGGCTGGATGCCTACCACTACTACCATCCACACTCATGGGGGATGGATGCCCACCACTACCACCACCCCTACTCAGGGGGCCTGGATGCCTGTCACTACTACCATCCCCACTCATAGGGGCTGGATGCCTACCACTACTACCATCCCCACTCATGGGGGATGGATGCCTACCACTACCACCACCCCTACTCAGGGGGCCTGGATGCCTGTCACTACTACCATCCCCACTCATAGGGGGATGGATGCCTACCACTACTACCATCCCCACTCATGGGGGTATGGATGCCTACCACTACCACCATCACTACTCAGGGGGGGCTGGATGCCTACCACTACTACCATCCACACTCATGGGGGGATGGATGCCTACCACTACTACCATCCCCACCCTTAGGGGTATGGATGCCTACCACTACCACCATCACTACTCAGGGGGGGCTGGATGCCTACCACTACTACCATCCACACTCATGGGGGGATGGATGCCCACCACTACCACCAGCCCTACTCAGGGGGGCCTGGATGCCTGTCACTACTACCATCCCCACTCATAGGGGGATGGATGCCTACCACTACTACCATCCCCACTCATGGGGGATGGATGCCTACCACTACCACCACCCCTACTCAGGGGGCCTGGATGCCTGTCACTACTACCATCCCCACTCATAGGGGGATGGATGCCTACCACTACTACCATCCCCACTCATGGGGGATGGATGCCTACCACTACCACCACCCCTAGTCAGGGGGGCCTGGATGCCTACCACTACCACCACCCCTACTCAGGGGGCCTGGATGCCTGCCACTACTACCATCCCCACCCTTAGGGGTATGGATGCCTACCACTACCACCATCACTACTCAGGGGGGCTGGATGCCTACCACTACTACCATCCACACTCATGGGGGATGGATGCCCACCACTACCACCACCCCTACTCAGGGGGCCTGGATGCCTGTCACTACTACCATCCCCACTCATAGGGGCTGGATGCCTACCACTACTACCATCCCCACTCATGGGGGATGGATGCCTACCACTACCACCACCCCTACTCAGGGGGCCTGGATGCCTGTCACTACTACCATCCCCACTCATAGGGGGATGGATGCCTACCACTACTACCATCCCCACTCATGGGGGTATGGATGCCTACCACTACCACCATCACTACTCAGGGGGGCATGGATGCCTACCACTACCACCATCACTACTCAGGGGGGCGTGGAAGCCTACCACTACCACCACCCCAACTCAGGGGGCCTGGATGCCTGCCACTACTACCATCCCCACCCTTAGGGGGTATGGATGCCTACCACTACCACCATCACTACTCAGGGGGCTGGATGCCTACCACTACTACCATCCACACTCATGGGGGATGGATGCCCACCACTACCACCACCCCTACTCAGGGGGCCTGGATGCCTGTCACTACTACCATCCCCACTCATAGGGGGATGGATGCCTACCACTACTACCAGCCCCACTCATGGGGGATGGATGCCTACCACTACCACCACCCCTACTCAGGGGGCCTGGATGCCTACCACTACCACCACCCCTACTCAGGGGGCCTGGATGCCTGCCACTACTACCATCCCCACCCTTAGGGGTATGGATGCCTACCACTACCACCATCACTACTCAGGGGGGGCTGGATGCCTACCACTACTACCATCCACACTCATGGGGGGATGGATGCCTACCACTACTACCATCCACACTCATGGGGGATGGATGCCTACCACTACTACCATCCCCACTCATGGGGGCTGGATGCCTACCACTACTACCATCCCCACTCATGGGGGCCTGGATGCCTACCACTACTACCATCCCCACTCATGGGGGATGGATGCCTACCACTAACACCACTCCTACTCATAGGACGGGTAATGCATGACACAACTAGCATACTCCCACATAAGGAATGACAGAAGATTACATCCCCCCAACACCATGACAAGTGTGTGTAGTCTGTGTCAAATGCCTACAACACTGAACATGATATTGAACATATAATGTGACCCCCTAGCACATGTGTCACACATAAATGTGTGTGGCCTCCACAATGCAAGCCGACCATGGCCACTGTGGCAATGGGCTCGAACACCCCATCACCACAGTGACCAAAAGGGAAGTGTGCTATCCATAGCTGATGCACATTTTGAACAGTGTGGCAATGTGGCCTAAAGCCCCATCACCACAGTGACCAAAAGGGAAGTGTGGTGTCCATAGCTGATGCACATTTTGAACAGTGTGGCAATGGGGCCTAAAGCCCCATCACCACAGTGACCAAAAGGGAAGTGTGGTGTCCATAGCTGATGCACATTTTGAACAGTGTGGCAATGGGGCCTAAAGCCCCATCACCACAGTGACCAAAAGGGAAGTGTGGTGTCCATAGCTGATGCACATTTTGAACAGTGTGGCAATGGGGCCTAAAGCCCCATCACCACAGTGACCAAAAGGGAAGTGTAGTCATGGTAAAAGCTGCCAAAGCCAAACTGCATGGATGAATCCTGGTCACACAACAACAAACACATCAGTGGCATAGTAGTGCTTGTGTCCCATAGCAACATAGATTGGTCGAGGGAAACAGTGCAGTGTCACTGAAACATCGTTTTGGCCATGTGCATACAAACATCACCCATGGGGGCCCACATTGTCAACATTCACAAATAACACAATGACAGAAGTGACCATCATAATGCTGACCCACATATCTGCACCAATGGACACACAAATGTAGATATCCTGTGGAGACTGTAGATGTCAGGTGAACAAATACCATACCATGGCAGCAATGGGACATACAAACCATGATTATTGTGCTGACTGATGACCTAGGAGTCCCAGGGACAGCAGGGGAAAGCCACCAAACAACATACAGCCAATGGCACACTCAAGATATGCCAATGCAGTGGTGCAAAGGCACAAACACAAACAGGCAGACTCACACTGCATATCAAACACAACAGGTGATGGGGGTGTGCCAGTGTCCCCAGGCAACCACACAACACATGAGGAGGCCTGAATTCCAACCACACAGATGTGTATACAGTGCCATACAAAAGTTACTCATGGATCGGATACCCCTATGTGGGCAATCAGGCATTGTTAGATGAGAGGGAGCACAAATTACACATGTCACACAAGCTTGTAGGAACAGCAACTAACACAGCAAGAGACAGACCCACCACAGCACTACCCCCAGGGACCCCACATTGTGCTGACACTAGCCTGCATGATAATCCCACTGTGATGACAAAGTTAGATGTCGTTCACACTGTGAACCACAGCCATGTGTCCTGAGCAACTAACTACCATCACACCTACACAAGCTCCAATCAATCAGCACGGCCTGCCAGCCAAGGCCAATATGGAGGTAGGGGTCTAGCCGTGCAACAACTCACTTTTGCACACACTCAACACCACACACCCTGATCTCCACCAATGTGCAGCAGTGAAGCTCACATGGACTGGTGACATTGGACATGCACCCATGACAATACCAGGGGTGGTGGTGGGAACTAAGGTGCAGAAACCCATCACACATGGCCAGTCAACAAGACTCGTCAATGTCTGACACACAGCACAGTATGCCGTACATGGGCATGATGTGAAATCCACCACAATCAATGGGATCCTGGCCATAGTCACACACCAACGAAGAAGCCAAGGTGACACACGAAGAACACACGTACACAACTTCCAACATTGCAGCTCTGACCCTGAGGAGTGGCAGCAGTCACACACACAACGTGTCACAATCACTGAAAGCTAACACAAACTGTAAATCACATGACTCGTGTAAACAACAAGTGCCAAGGGGAATCCTGAATGTGTCCCATCTGCGTTTGCCCACATCCCCAGCCCTGACAACAAAGACAACCTGGTATGACAACCTCATGAACATTAGTTTGCCATGCACCCACATCACGGAGAAACCAGGTCCAAGATGCTGGATGAACACAGAACAACTCAGCAAGCATCACAAACAGGAACATCCCTAGGGACACAGCCTGTGTAGGAAAAGGGAAGGGAACACGCACAGACATGCTTACACAACACACAACACAGGCCCACGCAATGTCACCGGATTACACACTGCCATGAGGGCACTCCACTCCTGTGGAAGGTCCGCTGTGCCAAACCTTGTCTGTGCACGACCCAAACATGTCAGCAGAACACTCCGTCAGTGAGTCAACAACCACAACACACAGAAGGCTCTGCTCACATCAGCCTGGGTACGGGAGTGTCACGTCAGTCATCTGCACACACACAAAACACGTGTCAAGCAAGTTGCACTGTATACACAGATGAGTCCTTCGACATTGATGTGCAAAACTGCATGTCCAGTGGAGCTGGGCACACAGTCAGGGAAATCGGAACATTGAACAGTGGTAAGCCCACCAGATGTGCATCAGTGTAAGACAAAGATGTTCATTTACAAATGCATAATGGACATCCCTGTGTCAAATGCTGAACATTACACCCTCAGACTGTAGCAAAGGATGCCATAGATCCAGACTACAACAGGACACATATCCCATGGACCACATGGAGTCCATCACTGCAACACTTCATTGTCCTGATCTGAACACTATTACAACTGCAAATGCAGGATGCTACTCATCCACATCATGTACATCAAAAGAAAACCCACAAGTAAACAAAAAGAGGCTTTATTCAGCAAATGTCAGGGTAAACACGGAAGTCCAAAAGAAACTAAGGCCAATGGCCAGTCCAAAATCACAGTCCCAACAGGGTGAGAAGTGACAACTGGTCACACATTGCTTGCCTGCACTGGTACGGTTAGGGGACATCCCCCTTGGAGGGGCATACAAGGGGCAGGCCAGGCACCGCAGGGACAGGATCAGGGGATGGCAGAGTGAGGCAGTGAAGGGGTGGTGGGTGCAGGAGTGTCACCGGCAACTGCAGTGGAGGTGTCTGACTCAGGGGGGCCGGCACCACTGTGGTACACAAGTCAGTTGGTGTGGGTGCTGCAACCACTGCAGTGGGCTGGACTGATGTAGTGGACTGGGTACCCACTGCAGTGCCCGAGTCAGACGTGGTGGTTGTGGACTCCACTGCAGTGCATGACTCCAAGGGAGTGGAAGGGTGGGCAGATGAGGTGGGCAGGACAGAGGGGGGGACCCGGTCTCCACAACAGTGCCACTAACAGGCAGAGCGTCTGGGTTGGGGGTGGAAGAGCAAGTGGCAGGGGGAGGGCCTAAGCAGTCTGGGGATGCGGTATCGGTGTGTGGGGGAACCTGGGGCAGGGTGTGGCGGGGGAACCTGTGCAGTGGTGGCCTGGGGGATGGAGGAGAGAGACTGGGCGGTGGAGCTGCGTGGTGGTGGTGGTGGGGTCTTGCTCTTCCTGGTCCGGGGGGACTTCCGAATGGGGTCCTGTGTCTGCCTGCGCCTGGGGGAGGGTGTCCGGGGGCGATGGGCACTCCCTCTGTGTGGGTGGACTTCCTCTTCCCCCGGTATGCTGGATCAGCAGGATTGGAGGGGAAGAGGCCGAGGTCACACAGGAAGATCTGCTGTGTAGGTGGGGTAGCAGGCGAGGCAAGGGAAGGGGTCTTGGAGGGAGAGGATTTGGAGGACTGCGGAGTGAATGTGGATGCCTGGTGTGTGTGTGTTCCCCATCCCCTGTGTCTGTGGTATCAGTCCCCTGAGGATGCTTGTGTGCACGTCTTGCCTTTCTCTTGGGTGTGTCTGTGCTGCTCGTGTCTGTGTGTTTGGGTGACTGTGCAGGTGTGCATGTGCTTTGGACAGGTAGAGGGGCAGGAAGTGTGGATGGGGCAGAGGTGGGAGGGGTGAGGGACTGTTGGAGGAGGGACACTGCTGCCGTCAGGGAGGAGTCCATGGACTTATTGCTCCTCTGTAGGGCAGACATACCCGTCGAGATGCCCTCCATGAACAACACCAGCAGTGTCAACAGAGTGGTGTATGCATGGAGGACACTCAGCATTGCTGTCTGCCCTACATGGAGCTGCCGAAGGAGGTACACAGACTCCTCACTCAGGGCAGCAGGGGACACAGGGTCAGGGAGTGCGGTGCCTGGCACGAAGGAGACACGCTCCCGAGCACGGGAGCCTCCATGGACCTCAGGAATGGGAGCCAATGGGAGGGCGGTGGTGGTGGTGGCGGTGGCGGGGCCAGACAGACTAGCTGGCCTTTGGTGGCTGCTGAGACCCGCCTCCACAAGGGAGTCATCCTCCGAGCTGCTGTGGTCCTCAGCTGAGGTGGATGGTGCTGAGGACTCCTCGGTGTGGCTCCCCTCGCCCTCCGCGCCACTGGGTCCCTCTGACCACTCGTCCGATGCTGACCCAGTCTGGCTCCGCTGCTCCTCCTGGTCCGTGGAGCTGTCCCCTCCTGTGGCCGTGGATGTATCTGCAAACAATTAGGGAAACAGACAAACATCAGTCACCTGCACTGACCGCACACACCACAGTAAGTACAGCACATTACAGAGCAAGCCCTGGCATCCTTAGTTGAACATTGCCTAAAGTCCTCACACAGATTCGGGAAGCCAATTGTCAGTCTGATGGTCAACCATGGGACTCACACCCCTCCTGCCCTTGCACCCATCTGTCTGGTGCCTGTCTGATGGTAAGACCCCAGTGTGGACACATGCACCACCTACACAGTTGTTGGACATTGCAGAGAACACGGTGAAGTATGTGAACATGCACACATCACATCTCTTGCCACTGAGTCAGTGCAGGTGTCCGGATAAAGGGATGGCCAGAGTCTAAATAGAAATGCATGTGATGCATACCAGCACCAGACACCATGATGCACCCATGTCCGGATAGTCAATGCCACAATGGGGTGCATGTTGCACATGTCACTCCCCTGCAGGATCAGTCTCAGGAAGTTTAATGCCATGACACAGGAATGCGTGCAAAGTCATACATTACTGTCTCAAGTCACATGGCCATGGCAGCCAGCCAACAACAGTCTGCACTGTGTCACAATCCGAGGGCATGGGGAATGCAAGTTATGTGACTGACAAGTGCACATGTCCATCCCCCAAATACCACATCATCTGTACTACTATTTGTCCACGTCATACCAACTGGACATATGGGGGACATGAAACACAACTCTCTGAACATGAGCACCTCACAGTGTGCTGTGAATGAAAATACAGCTGCCTGAAAGTCACAGTCGCAAACACCTGTGTGCACAGTCAAGTGATCAGACACCTATAAGTCACAGAAGTATCGTCTATCATGGTCACATCTCAGATGGCATGCTGAGCCCTAACCGATAAACATACCAGTAGTCCTGACAACGAAGGCACAGCACAATGAGACAGAGGCAGACACCTGAGGGTACATTTCACTGATCACAACATGCCAGATGATACACGGGAGTGGGAGTACAGAGTGTATTGTATGCCCTGGAGTAGGCATGACTGTCCAGCTCCACCTGTAAGAGGGATGAGTCCTGGACAGTAGGCAGGTGGCTAAGCATGTGTGACACACTGGATACACATACTCCTGAGGCCCAAACATTGTTCCCACCAGCAGCATGGGTGTGTGCCAAATTCCCCAGGGACATGTGGTGAGTCAGAGCAGCAAGCGGACCACATATCAAAGTTACACCCAGATTACATGTCAGAACTTAGGCATTGTGTAAGCAGTTGACCCACCCATGAATCGCACAACATAGTCACGGGAACAAATGCTGTCCCCCACCTTGAGCAAAGCTAAATGCAATGACACAGTCCCCAAATGACACAATTTCCTGACTATAAGGGCCACACATATGCGTATCAGAGGAGAAGTGGGCATGTCACAAATGAGGGACATGGGTCCTGGACCACATGACTGATGTACTGTGGAAGTTTAACCAGGCCAGAGGAGGGCACATAGCATGTCAGACAAAGTGCACAGTGCAGTCATGGACTCACCCCTCCTTGCTGCTGTCTGTCCTTCAGCTGCCCATCCAGGTCAGGGAAGACCACCGCCAGGATCCAGAGCATGTGGGGGTCAGGGTCCGGTGTCCGCCCCTCCTGCGAGGAGGCGACAGCTTCAGCTGGACCCTTGCGATCCTCCGGGTCCAGCCACGAAGGTCCTGCCACCTCTTCTGGCAGTTGCGGATCCTGCGCCTGGAGACCCCCACGGATCTTACTTTCCGGGCGATGGTCAGCCAGATTTCCTGTTTCTGGTGGGCATCAACCTGTGAGGATGACAAAGTGAAAAGGCCATTACTACACATGCAACATATACGTGCATCACACAGTTGGATATACATGTCTCAATCACAGGGGCATATGATGTACACAGGCAGTGCAACAATGGCTATGAACAGTTTGCCAGCAGTCACTACATGGTATCATTGCATGGGAAGTAAACCTAGTTGGAATGCACTGTTACTGCACTGTACCAGTTCAGTGCATATAACTACACACTTTGGGGTGTGACAACTACTCAGTGGGCATGCTAGCCAGTGGTGTGCACACTGAAAGTCCTGCTAGTCAGACAACATGCACAATTAGTGAGGCAGTGGACAGCACACTCACCTGCTCCCCTGGTTTCCCATACAGCTTGCTGTACTGTGGAAGGAGGCTGTCCAGCAGGGCCTGGTTCTCCTCAAGGCTGAAGGCTGGGGCTCTCTCCACAGTACGTGCCATTGCAGGAGCCAGAGGATGCATAAACAGCAGCAGTGTTGGTGGCAGATGTCGTCCTGGAGCATGTAGTGCAGGCAAGTGAGCTCTCAGGGGAACAGCCAGCATTATATGTGTGCTGCAGAGGCAGATACTGTCCCATGTGTCCAAAGTGATAGGTCCAAGTCGTTTGCATCTTCTGAATCTGACCAATCCATGGAATAGCAGCACTAATACACGCCCACAGCATCCTTCAAATCTTCAACTTCATGACACCCATGATTTTGCAACATTGTTGTGGCTGGCCAACTGAATTCACTGCATCAGACTCGTTGGAGCTTCGAAAACGCGTCCGTTGCCATGCCAGGCCCCAGCCAATGTGTGTGCACCATTCGGTCCATTGCTGTACAACGCGTATTTCGGGATACAATGCGTACCCGCACACATCATATGCAATGGGCCGGCCGGGCACACCGATCGGTCCATTGCTGTACAACGCGTACCCGCTCACAACAGATGCAATGGGCAGGCCGGGCACACCGATCGGTCCATTGCTGTACAACGCGTATTTCGGGATACAACGCGTACCCGCTCACAACAGATGCAATGGGCCGGCCGGGCACACCGATCGGTCCATTGCTGTACAACGCGTATTTCGGGATACAACGCGTACCCGCTCACAACAGATGCAATGGGCCGGCCGGGCACACCGATCGGTCCATTGCTGTACAACGCGTACCCGCTCACAACAGATGCAATGGGCCGGCCGGGCACACCGATCGGTCCATTGCTGTACAACGCGTATTTCGGGATACAACGCGTACCCGCACACATCATATGCAATGGGCCGGCCGGGCACACCGATCGGTCCATTGCTGTACAACGCGTACCTGTACAGGTCAGTCGCATATGTCCCCATGCTTGTCACTGGTGAACGTATGCCAGCCACATATACCTGCCAGAGACCCAGGGGCACACCTACAACACCACACACAGTCCACACTGTTTCCTGAGGCATGTAAGGCTGCATTTCCTTCTCTGTGTATGGGGGTTAACATGTGGTTTCTGTGGTGGCACTTGTGGGCAGCCACACCCAGGCTGTGCATGTGTTCATGGGGACAGGGTCTTGGTGTGTTGTGCACATGACCACTGTGATGTGCAACAGTTCATTTTGGAGCATGTGGCATGGTCACATATCCAGGTTGTGTATGTGTATGACATGTCACATACCCCCAGAGTCCCATGAGGGAAGGCATGTACGTCACAGGATGACCCATTGCCACAATAGTGATGTCCCTCCACAGTCTGTGTGCATGTTGTGTTTCCGATGTCACTGATTCCATGTGCACGATGGGAGACAGTCTCCACATCAACGTTGTTTGTGCATGGACTTTGATGTTGTGCGTCACTGGCGTCCATGTCTGTCCTGCGGATGCGACAGGGGCTACTACCTGTGGGAGTCATGTTTGTTTTTCTGACGTGTACATGATACGCCATGTCATGCCAGTGGCCATGTGGCAAGACAGGGTCACTGGGAATCTACCTGTCAATGATCTGTGATGCCTGTGGCGCATCTGTCCAGACATGTCACTGTGGTGTGTGTGTGGAACGTGACAGCAGTAAATGGGTACTGTGACACAGCCTAATGGTTTCCCATAGCACAACCTGGCACCTGTTGTGCACACATGTTGTACTGAGAAGTTAGATGATGGCCATGTAGGTGCGAGTTATGTCCGACAGAACGGCACACACATCAAGTACTTGTGTCACGTAATGATGTATCATGTGAAATTGAGTATGGTGAATGGCACATATGTGGGGTGACTGACAATCTTTCTTCCTTCAACCTATGCACTGCAGGGCTCCAGCTGTCCATAGACCATTCCCTGACCTGGCAACGATGGTGGAACTTGACAGCATCCGACGGTACCGCTTCACCAGGCAGCTGATTGAGGATTTGGCAGTGCGCTTGGCACCACATTTGCAACCTGGCCGGACGTACCCTACGGCGCTGACCCCCAAGGTGAAGGTAATGGCAGCTCTACACTTCTTTGCCACCGGTTCCTTTCAACACACCGTTGCGACTGCTGGTGGGATGTCACAGACTATGTTCAGCCGTGTGCTACGCGATGTTTTGGAGGCAATGTTGAGATGCCTGAACCAGTACATCTATTTCCCAACACGTCAACAACTCACTGACGTCAAGAGTGACTTCTATGCCCTGGGGAGGATGCCACATGTCATTGGCTCCATTGATGGGACACATGTGGCTTTGATACCACCACAGGCACATGAGCAGGCATACCGGAACCGTAAACATTACCATTCGATCAATGCTCTGGTGGTATGTTTAGCAGATATGAGCATCACACATGTGTGCGCCCGTTTCCCTGGTTCAGCACACGATGCCTACGTGATGAGGAGTAGTCGCATCCCGAGGATAATGGCACAGATGCAGTACCAGCGTGCCTGGCTTGTCGGTGTGTACTGACTTTGTACCATTGTGTGTGTTCTGATCTGTAGTATTCCACCCACTTTTCCAAATCAGCTAATGTGCACTTGTCTGTCCGTAGTTGACTCCGGATACCCCAACATGCCGTGGTTGCTGACACCCCTCAGGAACCCTGTGACACCAGCCCAGATGCGCTACAATGAGGCACATGGTCGGACCAGGAGAGTGATAGAGCGGACCTTTGGTCTCCTGAAGAGCCGCTTCCGCTGCCTGGACAAGACAGGAGGGGCCCTCCCATATGCCCCAGCAAAGGTGTGCAAGATTGTCATCGTCTGCTGCATGCTACACAACCTGGCAGTGCGGAAGGAGTTGCCTCTCATCCGGGATGACGATGACCAACGTCCGCCACCTGTGGAGGATCCTGGCCTGGACCACGATGCCAGTGATGATGATGATGATGGTGATGTCCGCACACAGCTCATCACCAACTTCTTCAGCTGAATGTGAGTATCCAGGGAGATGTAATGTGAATGACGTGAGTTTGCATGATATGTGTGGGTGGTGCTCTGGTGCTGTTTGAGTGTGGCCATGTGCTACTTGACTGGATGCGTGCAGCAATGTGTCCTTCCAGGTAGTCTGAACTCCCCAACAGTTTTGATATGCTAACTTGGTTTTGTGTAGTTGTCTTGTGACATGTATTGGGCATGAGTATTGCAGTACTGTCCTGTTCTACAGTGATTTTAACTGTGTGTCATGTCTGTCCGTCACAGGGTGCTTACTGAGTATTTTGGTCAACTTGGATCCCCCGACACCATGATTCAGCTTTCAGGGTGGCAGCAGTAGTTGGCCTACAAGTGATGTGCCACACACCCCTGGACTTCATATCTTCTGCACTTGTTGACTGTGTGGCCACTGCCACGTGGGTAAACCTTGCATTTGTAGTGGAGACAACATGTTGCAAATGTGTAATAAACCTGTGCTTCACTTTGGGATCTGCGTTGTCTGTGGTCACACATCTGACTGACATTTGCTTACTGCACCTGTGGGCTAGTTGACACAGACTCTGAATAGGTGTGGTGTCTGTGCATTCCACTGTATTTCCTGGCAACATCACTGTGGGCGATGAGTCCGATGGCCCTGGTGTCTGTGTTGTGTAGCCCTAGTGGTGTGTCTCCCTCATATGTGTCACGTCACCATGACTCACACGACGGTGTTGTACTTGCTGTAGCAGTTAGCATACACAGTGTAATTTAGCAGAACACACCCCGGATATTACATTTCAAGAAAAAATTATAATTCTAAAGGAAGGATGCTTTTAGCCTAGACTTTTATGTTCATCAATTTTCTGTAACAATGTGTGAATGCTGGAGTGACACACTGAAAAATGGGAAAATTAGAATAAACATTTTGTGAGAATTGTGGCCGGTTTAGGTCATTATTCTTTTTTATAATTTTTTATGTATAATTTGTCTATATGTTAGGTTGGGGCTTTACATTGAACAATGACACTAACTAAAATCAGTATGTTTTTTTCATTGATCCACAGCTGCTCTTAAACACCAAAAATGATTATTAACATTTAAGAATTTACTGATTGCTGGCTTGTACTTATAATTAGAAATATTTCTGGCAATTCTGATTACTAATATTCCCAAGACTTTAATTGGAGCCTGTGCAAGTCATTGATTTCGTTGAGCACTCCTGATTGCCCTACATTTACCTATATATGAAGTGTCTGCAGGAGTAATAATTTTCTACAAAGCAGAGGTAATATTTCTCGTCAGAACCAGCATGGTACACTTATCTCCTCGATGTCTCTTGGTCCTTATGGTCATTATATTATTTTTGTGTTAACAATATACACAATGTAATGAGTGAGATGAAAAAGGTGGGTAAGCTATAAGGAGTTGTGGCCTAGGTGTAATAACATACCCTTACAATAGATGAGCCCTAATGCTTTGACGCACTCTCCCAGAGCACACATCATAAATCCTATACATTAGTGGGTGAAAGATGTTCATGTGGTCCTGCCTTTGGCTTTATCACTATGCATAGTTGTACTTATGCCTCCTGGATATATAATGGGCATGATAAAACCACAAGTACTCTAATTTGGGGCAACAAAAAAAACACTGGATGATCTGACAATCCATGAGCTAATATCGACTAGATAAGGTACTTGCACTTGGGGTGGAACAACTTGAAAATACTGCACACGTGCTACGTTTACCCTGTTTCTATGTGCCACAAATGCAAACCCCTGAAGCTGCTATGCCCATGTATGACTAGCTGTCCAGAGTTTTTTCAGTGAACTCTGGCACATGTAGCCTTTGTTATCCCATTATAAAACCAGGACGACAAGTTCCCGAATGCACTGAAAGAACATGTATAGGACAGATAGCCACTCACAGACCTGGCAAACATGCCAGCTATGTCTATAGTTCACATACATAGCATTTGTCTATTACCATTGCTTGAGGTGTGGCCTTAGTTAGGGCCTGAGTTCTGAGTCCTTGGTGAAAGGAAGCTGAGTCTAAGGTATGACCTTGGTAAGTGGCAAGGAAAGCAGTCATTGCACCAGAGGAACACTCTTGGTAACTGTCCAGTGCTCCTTATATCAGGACAGAGCCCATCACAAATCCCCAGAAAGGAACAGTGCTCCTGGTGAAATTAAGATAAGGATCAATATGTGTAATTCCTGGAACTGAAGGCTGGGGAACTAACCAGACCCATTCTTGGGTTGTGGTTTCACAGCTATGCAGTTGGTTTCTTTTTTTAGTGAGTGATGCCCAATGCTGTCTAACGTCCTGCCACGTATCTATTATATGTGTTTACACTTCTTCAGGTGTGTTAACACCGAAAACAATAATTTGTGATGCAATGAGACCCAGGCCCAGGTGTTGGTCCTCCTGAATCTGTTGGCGGCCTTCTGCACAGTGGCTCATTACAACCTTTTCAACTAGGTCAAGGCCACTGACCTGCAGGGTTGTGCTCTGGATTGGATACAGTCCTGTCTATTGGACGATTTGCAATCAATTCACCTCCCCCTTTTTGTTCCTCCAAGGTCAATCTCAGCTGTGGAGTACCTCAGGGTCCATCCTTATCCCCATTCTATTCAATCTCTGTATTCACCTGTTGGTAAACTCCCTACAAAGGCTAAAAGTCAAAATATACAACTATTCTGATGACATGCAGCTAGCGTTCAACCTCGATGACACTCCAGAATCGATAGCATTCTTCCAGAACACCATGATCTTTATCCGGGACTGGATGAACTGTTGTCAACTAAAAGGAACACAGACAAAACCTAGGTGGTGATGGTCAAAAACAAATTGCACTGCTGGAGTACCTCCAATTGGCCTCATGAGCTAGTCTTCCCTCCTATTCCTAAAAATGCGGTCAAGAGTCTTGGCATACTTGACGATGAAAGACCTCTCAACAAACCCTCTGATTGCAGCAGTGAGTTCCTCCTGCTTATTTCAGCTCTGTCAAATAAAAAAGATCAGGATTTTGTTTTCTATTGAGGCCACCATCCAGATTGTACTCGCACTTGTGATGTCCCATATTGACTTCGTCAGCGCTCTTTACCTAGGTCTCCCTAAAGGTCTGAGCCAAAGACCGCAGCTGGTTCAAACTCAAGCAGCCAGATTGGTCTACCAACAACCGAGATACTGCCACACTAGACCCTTGTTAAAAAAACTGCACTGGCCTCCAGTCGTACAACAAATCCTGTTTAAAACAGGCCGTAAGATTTTAAAAATCCACCAGAGTAAAAGCCCCACCTTTGAGTCTTTCAGAATACGAAACTACATCCCTAGGCGTAATCTCAGATCAGCACAACTCAATCTCTTAGAGGTTCCCAAATTCAATAGGAAAAGGCTGGGGGGAACCAGGGGGCATATTAACAACGGCCAGCGATAATTATCGCTGGCCGTGCTTAGCGATAATTATATTATCGCAGGCTATCTCTGGTATTTATCGCCCTGGTAGCGCGTTATTAACAACGCGTTACTCCAGGGTGATAAAAATTCCAGAGATAGCAAGGTTATCGCCCTTTTGCAGGGAACATCGCTGGTTTTCCAGCGATGTTCCCTGCAAAAGGGCGATAACCTTGCTGATACGACCCACAGGGTCGTATCAGCATAATCCACCCCCTATGTTAGGGATGGCTAAATCAGGATTTTAGCAGACGTTAGGTTTTGGCGAAAACGGCTGTTTTCGCCAAAATCTAATGTGTGCTAAAATCATGTGGGCTGCCTTGTAAATATCGCGATGTAAACATCAGCGATATTTGCAAGGTAGCCCATCTTGGTACGCTCAGTAACGCCCACTTTGCATCTCATTGGAGATGCAAAGTGAGGCGTTAGAAAGGGTGCTAACATGCAATTATGCATGTTAGCACCCTCTTGTAAATAGGGCGCTGAGTTTATCTTCCGCTTTTTGGCTTTGTAAGCCAAAAAAGCGGAGATAAAGCCCTTGTAAATATGCCCCCAGGTTTGCTGTGTTATCACCCAGCATCTGGAACTCTCTCCCGGACAACATAAGAGCAGCAACCTCCTACCAGCAATTCAGAACCCTGCTAAAAATATGGTTTTTGAGACAAGCCCACGATTAATCGCATCTCTGCTCTGCTGCTAGTGCTCTTAGCGCCATGAAACCTTTCGGTGAACGAGCGCTTTAGAAGTGCCTTATAACATATCATAACATCAATACTGCACAACCTGAATGTCCTTGTGCCATTTAACTTATATGTACTATTAAAAAATGAAATAGCACTTGTTGACCATGAAACTAAGACAAGCTGAGCAACCTGCGAGTACTTTTGAGAAGCAGTCATACCAACCACCAAGTGAACTATACTTCCAGCAGATGACAAACACTCTACTTTAAGTGTAATAAGCATGTTAGCTGTCCCTTTCACTGTCTATGAGAGTAGGATTAACAGAGTTTACTCTTCTTTTACTCCTAAGAAGTATAATTGAGTCTCACAGGTGTTACAGATGCATGCACAGCATAGCCATCTCTCTAACATCATATAAGTGATATACTTTTCCTCGTCCCTTGCTTTTTGTCCTGGCCTTAGATGCAAGCAGGGGCACAGGGCACAGGGCTTTTGATGTGTCAGCACCCACAAGTAATGTGTCTTTTACTTACTGGCAAGAGTTGGGGAGAGAGGCCATTCCTTGATTACATTTGGGTCTTGGCAGCCCCACTGCCCTGCTGTGTCTTTCAGCAGACATGTAACGCATAAATGGACCAGATTTGGAAGCAGTGGCACTACAGCATGTATAAAACTCTTCTGATGTTTTCTTTTGGGATGAATTACCGACCCCTCTAGCCAGGCCAAAGCTCCCCTGACTAATCTGACTTTAGCTGAGAAATGTAAATGTGGTCAGTATAAGGAATCAATGATGTCACTAACTACCTTGCTATAGACAAGAATATTCCATAACTTTGATCCATTTGGGTGGCAGAGCTTGAAGTCGACCAAGATGGACACTCCCTGATTTTGTTCCAAGCGCTGGTAGCTATCTTGCCCTGGCACTGGGTCTGTGCAACCCAACACCGAGCCATGGCAGGGGGTCCTATTCCTGACACTGACATACCAGGACCAATCCTGAGTTCTCTGGGGCCATGATGACACCGCTGATCAGCAGTGGCCTGCTCAGGGAGTGGCCTCCTGGGAGCTGCCCCGAGTCTTGTCACAGAAGTGACTGGCTACCCTAACACTGGACTCATACCCAATGCACCCCAGATCCTCGGGCGATCAATGGGGGTTGCATAGGAACTTACAGGCAGCCCCACTCCTTGGAATCCTGCGGACTTGCAGCTCTTCCACATAGGAATCACCCCATAATGGTGGGGACAGGCAAGCCTGCCAGGGCCTATGCCTACATCCTTGCAGCCCTGGATTCGGCACTGCAGGACTCCCCCTTTCATGTGGCATAACCACAAGGGTGGCTGCTGGAGCCCCTGAACCCCACTGTGCAGCTGGTGCACTGTGGCCCTGTAGACTGTTGGGCTGAAGGAGGGCAAACGTGAAATTAAATTATATGAGAGATTCAGAGCTGCTGTGTGACACCCTAGGGAGCTGGTCCATCCCAACAGCTCACTCTAGACGTGCTTGGTTTATTGAGGTGGAAAAGGTGCCACTTTGCACCCGCTGCGAATGACACCTGCCCTTATTGCCCTTTGGGGGTGACAGGTCTGCCCCATATATGGTGGAAAAGCCTGAAGTCAGAGATTGACTGCACCCTTGGCTTAGGAGAGGCGTGGGAGACAAGGCATCCCTGGAGGCATTCTGATGATTGACATCTCCCAACCTTGGACCTCGGCTTTGGTGAGGTATAACCAACACCCCAGACTGCCAACTGGACACTACCAACTGCCTGAATCCTACACAGCTTGCCTCCTGCCTAAGCCTATTCTACAGTTGTTGCAAGTGCGATCAGGCAGTGATTCAGGGTTCATTACACCTAGTGGTAAGTACACCGTTCCTCAGCAACCACTGCACCTTGCCTTGCAAACCTATTTCTGACACTCTGATGGAGGAAGTTTGCCTGGTGGTGGTCTCCACAGGACCATAGGACCCTAGCTGACCCTCTTAACATGCTGGGCCTGGATGACGGTCTACCAGATCCTCACTGTAGCTATAGCCAGAGGACTTTCTGCTGTCCTCCTCAGATTTCGATCTCTCCCCGGGCATTGCCCCCCCCTCCCAGGCCTAGTCACACTGTAGATGTGGGCTCCTTACTCAGAGACCCATTCAGTATTGTTAAACAGCCATTTGGTAGCCTGTATCCTGGGTCACATGACTAGGTGTAGCTGGTAGTTGAACTTTGTGTATTGCTCCGATACAGCGAGACAAACGGGGATATGTGTTGGCAGGATGGGCCATCTCTGAATCGATCAGGGGAGGGAGCTGTTACCTGCCACTGCCTGAGCACACTCACAAAGGGTTAGAAGCTAGTCTTTTTTTACCCCAGACCAGGGCCAGACAGGAAGACAGGAAATTTCAAGCATCTCTGGAGGTGGAGACCACCAGAACCTCTCCTACTTCAAAGTGGGCATCAGGTATAAATAATGGAACCTCAGACTCAACTCTTCAGGACCCTTCTGGACCTGTGGAAGACTCAGAAGGACTGCTGTGTTGCTCTGCAAGAAGTACTGTTACTCTGCTGCCTGAGTGAAACGTACTGGACTGATATCTTGAACCAAGGGCTAGTTGACTGGCCTCCTGATCAAAGCCTCAGGAACAGGAAAGGCTCCAACCACCTTGAACCCAGCACCTGGATTCTGTCTGCTGTGGGTCCTACTCCAAGGGGTGCCACCCCAGTCCTGGACCAATGGACGTATGGCTGAAGGTGCTGTGCCAGCCCAGCTGTTGTCCTGATAGCAGAACCGGGATGCATCTCCCTGCAGCCACATTGTAAGTGTTGCAGTGTGGTGCATCCCCAAAGCCAGACCTTGCATCACAGCCCACAGTCTCCTCGGAACTGCTGCTGTGCGACGCAGCCTCGACGCAGGCCTTCACATCACAAACTCCTCATCAACAGCATTCTCAGATATAACACAGGACTCCGCATCGCAGCTCCGCAGCTTCTTTGGAACGACCGGTGCATGAGGTATTTCCGATGGAGGACTTTGCATCGTAGGCCTCTCTTTGATGGCATCTTCGATGATGACGCAGGACTCTGCATTGCAGCCCCGCCGCTTCTTGGAACCATGGCTGTGCAGCTCATCCTCGATGCGGTATCTTGCAATGCTCTACAAACCAGGATTTAAGGTGCTTTTCACTGGAGGTCTAACTTGGTCCCTGTATCCGGCACATGCACCATGACAAATGGCCTGAACATGTGGCTTTGTCCTGGTCCAGACCTACCAGAAAACCACAGCTAGCACTATGTGCCCCAAAGCACTATTTTTATTTAAAACTTTGAAATTCCATATTCTGGTTCTACTGATGAGATTTTTGTCATTTATACCTCAAATAACTTATTACATTTTATGCAATTTTTCTAAATTGGTGTAGGATATTTTTGGTGTTGTGTTACATTTTTTCAATCTATTACTGTTGAAAGTGCTGCAAAAATTCTCTGCACATTGTGCCTAAGTTAAGCCTGACTGCTTTGTGCCACCAGAGGGTTAACCACATTTGAATATGGTATTACTTCTGACTTCTTACTGACAGAAATTGTGATTGCTGCTTCAGAAGGGTTTCATCCCCCCAGCCAGTACCCCAATTTCCTACAGCAGGGCTTAGGTTACGAACCCTGATTTCACTTCACTGATTTTTCATTTGATCTAAAAGGGCCTATAGTGATCACCTGTTTCCTGTTGTCTAGGAAAGATTGATACCATGACCAGGCACGGCCAGAGTTCCAATGTCGGCCACATGTTGTAATAAGATATCTTGAGATATTGTGTCAAATGCGGCCAACATGCGAGAAGAATCAGCACCACATTGTTTCCTCTATTTAGCATGCATTTTATAGCTTCAGAGACATCCAAAAGAGCAGATTCTGTTGAATGCCAACGTCTAAAACCAGCTTGAAGAGAATGAATCAAAATATGTGCTTCTTAGTAGTCCACAAGTTGGGATTTGATGAATTTTTCCAGTATTTTAGCTGGCGCAGGAAGAAAAGAAATATGTCTAAAATTGGAAAGAATCTTAGGGTCAGCATTGACTTCCTTCAACAAGGGTTTTACTAGGGCCACCTTCCAAGTGTCTAAGGAGGAACGTGAAACAGAAGTAAACCCGTTGACCCAGCTGAGACCGGGTAAGTTATGTACCAAGAACAACAATGTCTCAACCGGTAATCATTGAAAAAGACTGTTACATAAAGTGCATAAATCACTAAAGGAGGGAAAAAAAGGGAATAGGGAGACCAAAAGTTAAGAATGAAGGTTGTTATTTGCAGGTAGTTATAACAGCACTACATTACAATTAGATTGAAGTAACCATAACAACCAAATGTGCACTGAACGTGCTTATGTGAGTGATCAGTGCAGTGACACAAGTGATAAAGGGCAGCGTGATATGGCGAAAAACAATAAAGACAAACAGTTATTCGGGAGTCAAAAATATAACTTAGATAAATGCAGAAATAGTTCATTTTGGTTAATTTTGAATGACCCCGTAGAGGCCGTGGATGACGCTGCGAAGTTGACGGCGTTTCGACCTATTCAAATTAAGGTCATCATCAGGACGATGGTTACAAATTCCTTAGGTAGTGCTGTGTAAGAAGGAGGGGAAAGAGAAATGAGGTAAGAATAAGAAGGCCCCAGAATTAGGTATAAGGAGGGAGTAATGGCGACAGGTAAGTGAAATTCACCTGGTGGCACAAAGGAGTGGCAATCACGAATAGGAATCGCAGCGAAGGGAATCAATCACGATTGGAAATTGCAGCGAAGGGGATGGTAAATCGCTGGGGAAGGAAGAGGATACCAAGTTACTAGCCGTTGGTTGCCAAAGCCGATCCGGATAAATGGAAAGGAAGGTCCAAGTGATACCTGTTAAGCTTGAGGGAGGGTCCGTGATGGTTCGGTAGATGATTTTGGAGTCTAAAAGAGGGAGGGGGGGAACAGGCAAAGGGGGGGTTAGTAAAAGGAATTATGGGGGTCATGGAAAAAGTCCAGTGGGGAACTGAATATGAGGGACCTTACCTGGGCGCTATGTGTTTGCTGCCCGGAATGGATAGAGATCCCAGTCAGCGAAGTAGGACGGGGCGCCGGGTAGCGGCGTACGAGTCACAGGGAATCAATTGGGCTCGTCAAGGGAATGAATCCATGAGGACGAGTGAAGCGTCCACAATGGGTGCATGGCGGGGAAGGTATAAGTGCCGGAGCCAAGGACTTCCTGATCACGTGATGAGAAACGCACTAGCGTGAGTCTAACATCATGGGCGAGTGCCCCGGGGGGACTAAGAAGGGAAAGACGCCTCAGGAAAGATGGCGGCAATAAAGAACAGCGGCACTAGAGGAAACAGAAGTGGTCTTGACAAGCATTGCACAGTGATAAAACAAATGAGAGTAAATAATGCCAGACAAATTACAATAAACAGTGGCAGTTGCTTGTTCTAGGAACCAGTATACACATTAATCCGATGTAGTTAATAATGGTAGACACCGCAAATATTAAGTTACAGTCAGAGAGCCTGGCATGATTGTAAACTTAAAGGGTACATAATAAATCATAATCATAACAAAGCATGTAGAACGATTCACACGGGTAGGATTTAAACGCATGAAAGCATAAGGCATGAAACATGCACAGTTGTGACTCGGTGGTGTGGGCGGTGTGAACATGCCTACAAAACAATCTATATATATTGGTTAAAAGGAAACATATTCAGTACAGAAAGAGACCATGTGCCTCTACGTAAAGGTAATATTCAGTACATATATACATCTATATACAAAAAGCGAGTGAGAAAGGGCATGGGTTCTAGGATGTTGCGATAACTGTATTCCATTCATCAAGAGAATTCAGCCCATGGGTCACAAAGTTGCAACGTGCGATCCACCTACATTCGCATTTGTTCAATAGGAGTTGCAGGTTACCACCACAAATTGGTAATTGGGGGCGGTCAATGACCTGCCATGTCAGGTCAGTTTCAGAGTGGTTGTGTTCTTTGAAGTGTGACACTAGTAGTGCAGTCTCAACGTTGCATCTAATACAGCTTTTGTGCTGGGCGATGCGCTGTTTTACCATCTGAAACATTTTTCCAATTGCCGGACTACCAATGTCATTTACGCGATACGCTGCCCCTGCGATATGCTATATATTGGCCAGACAACCCAAATGGTAAAGCAGCGCATCGCCCAGCACAAAAGCCGTATTAGAATATTTTTGGGAACTTGGCCTGCTGACTGTTTGCTGAAGAAATACAATAATAAATTGTTGATATGGACATCACTATAAGACGTTCCTTTCCATTTTTGTGATTTCATTTTGAGGATTGTGGCCAGGAGCGGTGGGCTATGGAGAGTTGAGCGTCGTCTTTGGAAACTTTGAAGAAAAGTACTGAACAGTGACTATAGTGCACACGTTTTTTTTGTCCTCACCGCCTTGTTTTTGGTAATATATATTTCTACATTTATCTAAGTTATATTTTTGACTCCCGAATAACTGTTTGTCTTTATTGTTTTTCGCCGTATCACGCTGTCGTTTATCACTTGTGTCACTGCACTGGTCACTCACATAAGCACGTTCAGTGCACATTTGGTTGTTATGGTTACTTCAATCTAATTGTAATGTAGTGCTGTTATAACTACCTGAAAATAACAACCTTTATTCTCAACTTGTGGCCTCCCTATTCCCTTTTTTTCCCTCCTTTAGTGATTTATGCACTTTATGTAACAGTCTTTTTCAATGATTACCGGTTGAGACATTGTTGTTCTTGGTACATAACTTACACGGTCTCAGCTGGGTGAACTGGTTTACTCCTGTTTCACGTTCCTTGTTATTGAGCAACCGCTGGGTTGCAAGAGTATTTTTCTGTTAATACTTTACACATTGATTGTGTCACATTATGTGCAACTAATTGGCATATCATGTCTTCTAGGGAGACCCCCATCTACACGGATGACTACATCCAACGCATTCTTAGCGGCCCCTCTCTACTTTCACACTCTTCCACTCCCTTGCCTTCAGCCCCAAATACCTCCAGGGCTCCACTAGAGAAACTAGAAAATCTCAAGAAAAAACAGATTCGTACCGACCTGCATGCCCGCATGCTTACTAAATATCTCAAATCAGATACTATTCCATTAGGACTACAAATACGTAACGTTCCAGCTATTTTTACGCAGGACCTTAAATTCCGCCACGGCTTTAGTCATCTAGCCACTACTTTTTCCAGGCACTGGATGGTGCTTGGCATCGATACGGCGATAGAACACAGTAGGAAAGAGCTTGAAGAGATAGCAGGGCTTGAAAAAATCATTCTAGCTGACACAACCATCTCTGACGCTAAAGGTCTCCTTGATAAGATCAACGCGACTATCGTAACCTTCAACACAAATTTAACAAAACAAAAAAATAAATGAAATACAGAAAGATATAAAAAATTACAAAAAGGATCAGACTTACCCTTATTTACTCGACACATTCTACAACACTCCCTACCAGCCTCCTAGAAGTAGGAACTGGGGCCGATACAGGAACAATCAGATCATTTCCTTCTCAGACTCATCCAACACCTCCATTGAAGACTCAGACCCAGGCAAAGGCCCCAGTTCTGAACGCCAACAGAACCGAGCTCACCCACCACCACTCCTACCCACTGGTATTTTAGGAGTGAACCGCGGACGCAGGCGTGGTCGACAGAGACAGAACTACCAATACCAATACGCAGGCGAACGACAAACTCGCCGCAAGTTTTACCAATGGGGTCCCCAACAGTGAGAACCGATTTACCATTCGCTCACCCTTTACAAGCCTCATTGATGGATGCCCCTAGGGCTCCTACCACACTTAACATAGAGGACAATGAAGACACCTCATATACTGACCTCAACCCATCTAACGTTCCCCCCTTGATACAGAGGCTACCCTTGGAACCCATTGAGGCAATTTCTCAGCCTACCACGAGAAGTGTAGTTCACCACTTACTACCATGCTCAAACACCATAGAGGACAATGATGACACCTCAAACACTATTCTGAACTTATCTGGTGCTCTTTCCCTGACACAATTGTTACCCATTGCACTTGATGCAGGTCCCACTCAACCCACCATGAGTAGTGTAGTTCACCACGCATCATCATGCCCCAACACCACTATCCCCATCTTCAACTTATCTAAACATTTGTTATCCACTGACGAAATCTCACTCCTCTCTAAAGGCCTCTCCTTTGTACCGGCAGACCGTAGTAATTTTTTCAAATTACAAGAAGATTTATTATTGTTCTTCAGGCGCATCCGTTTGAAGCAATTTTTTTCAGACAAACCCAATACCGATAAGCCTTATGAGAAACAATTTCACTTGCCTTCCACTTTTCTGCCTCCTTCATCCATGATGCCACCTGAAATCCTGACGTTTGAGAGACTTGTCATGCATGAGGTCAAGGAACTACAACACCAATCCGAGTTTGTTCCTTTTAACCTGCGACTCTCAGAAAAACATGCCATTAACAGCTTAAGCGACAACAAAAACATAGTTATAAAACCCGCGGACAAAGGCGGTGGCATAGTTGTCATGGATCTTGACAAATATGATGCCAAAATCATACGGCAACTTAACAACCCTGCACACTATCAGGCCCTGACCTCAGACCCACTCACAAACATCCGTGGTAAAATACTGATGGTTACCAATTAGGCCCTTCATTCAGCCATTATCTCTAAAAAAAAGAGCATGTGTTCCTCAATAATCCTCACCCCAGACCACCAGTAATCTATGTACTGCCAAAAATCCACAAGAATCCCTCTGAGCCACCGGGCCGCCTGATAGTATCTGGATGCGGCTCTATTCTGGAACCTCTCAGCAAGTACATTGACTCTATTTTGAAAGAGTTTGTCCCACTTAAAGACACCTTTGTCCGTGACAGTACCCATTTGATTAATATCATTGAGGACTTCCCGTTCAATGCCGAAACAGACCTTATGGCTGGTCTCGACATAGAATTGTTGTACACCAACATTCCCCACACTGAGGGCCTCTTAGTCATCAAACATCTATTGGACACCAGACCCATTCGCATCCCCACTGAATTTATCATTGACCTGCTTCACATTGCCCTTACTAACAACTACTTTCTTTACTGTGACACCTTCTATCTCCAGGTAAAAGGAGTCTCAATGGGCGCATGCTTTGCCCCAAACTTTGCTGTTCTGTATGTCCACCATCTAGAGACCACACACATCTTATCCATCCAGAACCCTTTTTTGAGTAACATCACATTATGGCGTTGTTACATTGACGATATTCTTCTCCTCTGGCATGGCCAACAAGATGAGTTAACCTTGTTTCTGTCCTGGCTTAACACCTGTCAATGCCATCTTACCTTTACCTCGGACATAAGAAAAAATGATCTACCATTCTTAGACCTCACAATCCACGCAGAGGATGGTATCATTGGTACCACACTCTACCGTAAAGCCACCGAGCGCAATACCTTGTTATTGTATTCTAGTTACCAATCCCGTGGTTTGCGCGATGGCTTACCCTATGGACAGTTCCTCCGTATCTGGAGGAACTGCAAATGGCGCAAAGATTATTTCAGAGAAGCAGCCATTCTATCAGAGAAACTGACCAGTAGAGGCTACCCCAAACACCTTGTCAGAAGGGCCTCTAAGCGAGCATGGTACAGCCACAGGGAAATACTCTTGACACCATCCACCAAACGCACGAATCCACGCATCCCTTTTGTATCCACTTATTGCCCCTCCAGCAACAGGGTCAGTAACATAATAAAAAAAAACTGGACTTTACTCCGTACCGTTGGACCTTTCAGAGAACCCCCCTTGTTCTCTTACAAAAGAGGTAACAACCTCTCGGATAAGCTGGTCCATGCCATTACATGGCCCCAGAAAGATAAGGGCATTCCATCAGTGACCTCCATGTGGGGCCTCCCCCCATCATAGGCCACTACAAATGCCAGACATGCAGTGTTTGTGATCTGACCAGTAACACCAAAGTTTTTGTGACCTCTGATCATACTTACCATCTGAAATTTTTTTCCAATTGCCGGACTACCAACGTCATTTACGCGATACTCTGCCCCTGCGATATGCTATATATTGGCCAGACAACTCAAATGGTAAAATAGCGCATCGCCCAGCACAAAAGCCGTATTAGATGCAACGTTGAGACTGCACCACTAGTGTCACACTTCAAAGAACACAACCACTCTGAAACTGACCTGACATGGCAGGTCATTGACCGCCCCCAATTACCAATTCGTGGTGGTAATCTGCAACTCCTATTGAACAAATGCGAATGTAGGTGGATCGCACGTTGCAACTCTGTGACCCATGGGCTGAATTCTCTTGATGAATGGAATACAGTTATCGCAACATCCTAGAACCCATGCCCTTTCTCACTCGCTTTTTGTATATAGATGTATATATGTACTGAATATTACCTTTATGTAGAGGCACATGGTCTCTTTCTGTGCTGAATATGTTTCCTTTTTTAACCAATATATATAGATTGTTTTGTAGGCATGTTCACACCACCCACACCACCGAGTCACAACTGTGCATGTTTCATGCCTTATGTTTTCATGCGTTTAAATCCTACCTGTGTGAATCGTTCTACATGCTTTGTTATGATTATGATTTATTATGTACCCTTTAAGTTTACAATCATGCCAGGCTTTCTGACTGTAACTTAATATTTGCGGTGCCTACCATTATTAACTACATCGGATTAATGTGTATATTGGTTCCTAGAACAAGCAACTGCCACTGTTTATTGTAATTTGTCTGGCATTATTTACTCTCATTTGTTTTATCACTGTGCAATGCTTGTCAAGACCACTTCTGTTTCCTCTAGTGCCGCTGTTCTTTACTGCTGCCATCTTTCTTGAGGCTTCTTTCCCTCCTTAGTCCCCCCGGGGCACTCGCCCATGATGTTAGACTCACGCTAGTGCTTTTCTCATCACGTGATCAGGAAGTCCTTGGGTCCGGCACTTATACCTTTACCGCCATGCAGCCAGCATGGACGCTTCACTCATCCTCATGAATTCATTCCCTTGACGAGCCCAATCGATTCCCTGTGACTCGTACGCCGCTAGCCGGCGCCCCGTCCTACTTCGCTGACTGGGATCTCTATCCATTCCGGGCAGCAAACACATAGTGCCCAGGTAAGGTCCCTCATATTCAGTTCCCCACTGGACTTTTTCCACGACCCCCATAATTCCTTTTACTAACCCGCCCTTTGCTTGTTCCCTCCCTCCCTCTTTTAGACTCCAAAATCATCTACCGAACCATCACGGACCCTCCCTCAAGCTTAACAGGTATCACTTGGACCTTCCTTTCCATTTATCCGGATCGGCTTTGGCAACCAACGGCTAGTAACTTGGTATCCTCTTCCTTCCCCAGCGATTTACCATCCCCTTCGCTGCAATTTTCAATCGTGATTGATTCCCTTCGCTGCAATTCCTATTCGTGATTGACACTCCTTTGTGCCACCAGGTGAATTTCACTTACCTGTCACCATTACTCCCTCCTTATACCTAATTCTGGGGCCTTCTTATTCTTACCTCATTTCTCTTTCCCCTCCTTCTTACACAGCACTACCTAAGGAATTTGTAACCATCGTCCTGATGATGACCTTAATTTGAATAGGTCGAAACGCCGTCGACTTCGCAGCGTCATCCACGGCCTCTACGGGGTCATTCAAAATTAACCAAAACGAACTATTTCTGCATTTATCTAAGTTATATTTTTGACTCCCGAATAACTGTTTGTCTTTATTGTTTTTCACCCTATCACCCTGTCCTTTATCACTTGTGTCACTGCACTGGTCACTCACATAAGCATGTTCAGTGCACATTTGGTTGTTATGGTTACTTCAATCTAATTGTAATGTAGTGCTGTTATAACTACCTGCAAATAACAATCTTTATTCTCAACTTTTGGTCTCCCTATTCCCTTTTTTTCCCTCCTTTAGTGATTTATGCACTTTATGTAACGGTCTTTTTCAATGATTACCGGTTGAGACATTGTTGTTTTTGGTACATAACCTTCCAAGTGTCTGGCACAAAAACCAACAGTAATGACTGATTTAATATAGAGTTCAGGATTGAGTTGATGACCTTCATAGTTTTCTTGAAAACCAATGAAGAACAAGGATCCATGGGTGAACCTGATTTACAAAGCAGTATAGCATGTTCGGATTGTTCCAGCATTATAGCCCTAAACTCAGTGAGGGAGGCATCAGAGGATGTCTCAGCTGCATTCGTCTCAAATTCTCCCCTGGTGGCTCGCTAAGAGTGAAGCCATCTTAAATGGCTTCAATGTTTTGCTCAAATAAGCCAGCCAACTTGTCACAAAGTTTTTGAGGAAAGTCCAGGTAGATTGTGCAAGCTTTGTGATGGAGACAGCCTTTGAATATTTAAAAATCTGCACAGACGTAATTCAATCTTTGCCGACTAATAACGTTTTTGCTTCTTTAATGGATTGATGATACTTTTTGGAGCTGATTTGTAAGTATCCCTGTCCACTTGAGAATACTTGGCTCTCCATGCCTGCTCTAACTATCTACAGATTAGACGTTTTTTGGCCAAGGAGTGGGAGAACCAGGAAGCTAAAAATATCTGGATCTTCCAACTACCAGGACTCTGAGGAGGTAGGTTGTCAAGCGCATCAGTAAGCCAGCCATTAAAGTTGTCTAAATCAAAGTCTGTATCCCTGGTAATTTCAAGGAAAGAAGAGGAAGGTAGCTAAATAAGGCTAGTGCCTTGCAGTTTGTCCTAGTTTCAGTCCATGTGATCCGCCATTCTTGAACCCCTTCGCCTAATTCTGTGAGGGTTTACAACCAGCGTTAAATGGATAAACTTGTGATCGGACCATACATGAACTTCAGTTTTGACGCTGCAAAAGACTGAAAGTTAGCAAAGATTAAGTGCAGCATATGGCCAGCCAGATTCGTGGAGCTGTTTACCAATTGTAGGAGATTGAGGGAAATTAAATGATCAATAAGAGTTCTAGCTGAAAAATATTTATTGTTATCGATGTGACAATTAAAATCACCTAAAATGATGACATTTTAATATTGTAACCAATGAGGAGTCAAGACACCTAGCAAAGAATTTAAGAGCAGGAAGATAGGTCCAGGAGGATGACATACTAAGATGCCTGAAAAGGAATCATGCACGAATGTCTTCAAACAGAATCCCAAACGTTCTGCTCCTTCCAATTTATCTGTATAAAACACCAAACAGTGCAGAGAATTCCGAAAAACAATTGCCAGGCCCCACCCCTTGTCCCCTTCTTATCAAAGTGATGTTTAGCGTAACCAGCTGGAGTAGCCATTGCTATGTCAGGGTTAGGGGATTAATTTAGCCAAGTTTCTGTAAGAACTAAGAGGGGATTTATGAAGATTTTGCGCCGTTTGTGGCACAAATCAGCGCAAAATCTTTTTTTCCCATTTTTCCTTCCCAGCGCTAAACTTGTTTACCGCTGGAAATAACGGGAAAGCGCTGCTTCGCATTACTTTGCACCATGGGGAGTACCAAGGGTGGTGCATGGGCGTTCCCATTCAACCACCGAAGGTTTCTAATGCTAAACCCAATTTACTAAATAAAGTAGATTGGGTTTAGTGTGAGAAAACTGCGCCCTTTTCAAGTAGGCACAAGGAAGCAGAAATGCTTTAATTTCTCCTTCCTTTTATGACTTTGCATGTATGCTGCACTTTATAGCACACATACATTGTGGGAAAATGGTTAAGGTGAGTCTGTGCATAGTATTTTGTACTGGAAGGGTTCCTTCCAGTACAAAACCTATGCTAGACTCACAGAGACAGCCTTGCACCATAGCGCAAAGGTGTCTCCGTGGTGCACAGCAGCTGATTTAATTGCCGGAGCTAGTGAGACGGGAGGAGAGTGCTTTATTTTAGTAAATAGGGCGCTCTCCTTTTCACATAGTGCAGCATTTGCAGCTGCTGCAGTGCGCTACGTGAAAAAATAGTAAATCTGCCCCAAAAAGTCAAAAGTTTAACGATTAACAGATTATAAATATCCAACCCATGTTTAGGGAGGGATCAAACATTTGTAAGGCTGCCTTGTAACCCCGATTTACCACAGAGTTTTTTGGTTGTAGCAAAATCAGCTTCCTGCTCATCCTTATCAGTGGGAGGGATGTTATTTTGTGCAAAATTAAAAGTTTACAAAATAAGCAAGAGATAGTTCTCGTCACTTTTACTAGATCATAATTGGTCATACAGTGCAGACTCTTACCTAGTCTTTTGAGTTCTGCCGAAGAGTAAACAAAAGAGTCAGGGTGGCCTGGGTCTAAACTGGCAGCATAGCTGGCACTATCCGAGGAACTGACGAGTCTGTGCCACAGGTCTACTTATGAGCATTTTGCTCCCTTGTGTTCTCTGCCAGAAGAGGACTAGACCACTGACTGCCCCAAAATGGCATCAGAAAATGGAGCAGAAATGGCAGCAAGAATAGGACTCTAGTTCCCAAAACTAAAGACTGGGTCAGCAGGGTTATTTAAAGCAGCTACGCCCCACGCTCGCCCCCCAGGGATGCTCCACTGCTGCGCTATTTCTTCCCTGCACTGTTTTGAAATCGTGGATGGACCCAGAGGGGCAATATGTTTGTGGCCGCCTCAGGATCCTGGAAAAAGTTGTCTGCATGGGATCGATCTACGCACCTATAGGGGTAAAGGGGACTTTCTTTCTTCACCTCAACCATGTCCTCGCTGAATTGGATTCCTCCCCTATCCTTTTGATGGGCAACTGGAACATGGCTATGGGCACTGGCCTGATTGATTGTGTGGCTAACAGGGCCATCTTGCACCACATCCATGAAGACAATGGTCTACTTGACAATTGGCTTCTTTTGCAACCGACTGATAAGTCCTACACCTTCCTGTCCCCAGTCCAAGGCACTCAGTCGAGGCTGGACTTCTTTCTAGTCTCACACTCCCTCACCCCGCTGGTATTGGATGTTCACATCCTGGCGTGCTCTCACTCCGATCACTCCCCAGTCAGTCTTTAGCTGCACTGGTGTCTGATCTGGCCGATCCAGAAGCCCTGCCGGTTTAATGCTTCTTGCTATAGGCAGCCGAGTAGAAGCAACACCTCCGCTATCATATCCAGATCTACCTCACTGACAAAGAAGGCTCAGTAGAATCCGCACGTACAGTCTGGGTGGCAGCAAAGACCACAATCAGGGGTAGCTCATGCATGCCACTTCTCTCCATAATGAACAGCGCATGGCACAACCGGCCGCCTTGGAAGTGGGTATTTGGGATCCGACATGGCTGTACAATGCCCATTCTCCTGATTCCACTCACTGACATCTGGAGAAGGCATGGATGGAGCTAAATCTTCTTTTACCCTCTAGGGTAGAATACAAGTTCCACGAACTCAAATATCATCACAATCAACAGAGAGAGAAGGCCAGCTTCACCAGCAGAAGGCGGCGGTTGCCAATTCAGCTGTCAGGGATTGGACCGGCTACCATGTCACGCACCCCCAGGGGATAGCAAATACCTTTGTGGAGTACTATGGTTGCCTTTATGCTCTGGAGGTGACCACAGATGAGCAGTGCATTGCGCAATTCTTTGGTTCGGTCCGTCTTCCGCAGCTGAATGACGAGCGACGGACCCTCCTCTCCAGCACAATCACTAAGGAGGAAATTGTGCAGGTGATATCTTCCACTCCGTACAGCAAAGCTCCCGGGGAGGATGCCTTCCTGTCAGAATTCTACAAATGGACCTCCCCTCCCCCGAAGTGGTAGAATCTCTTGAGGTGGCTTGCAAGGTAGCAGAGGAGCAGGACGGTCTGGGGCCAAACTCTAATTCCGCTGTCCTGTGATGGCTACCGCCCCATTTTGCTTCTTAATGGAGATGTTAAGATCCTGGTTAGTGTTCTCGCAGCTCGGCTCAAGTCCTCTGACTACCTAAGGATCTGCCAGATGAGGCGCTGGCCCTGTCTTAGAATGCTGAGAAAACATTTGAAAGCATTGAATGGCGTTATCTTTTTGCGACCCTCTGTAAGTTTAGTCTGGGGATGACTTCATATCGAAGTGTCCACTGGCTCTATGACGGCTGCATGGTGCAGGTGAACTGTGGAGGCTATTTGTCCGCCCCCTTCCCGATTCAGCGGGGGGTGCGTCCGGGATGCCTGGTCTCTCCACTCCTTTTCCTGCTTGCTCTGGAAATTTTATCAGAGGCCATTTGTCAGTCACCACAGATAGTGGGCATCCCCACACTGGATGGTCCCTCTACCATCCTTCTCTATGTAAATGACTTCTTGCTGATGTGACAGGACCTCCCTAGATTCCTTACAGCTCTTTTCAACCTTGTGGACAGGTTTGCATAGTTCACGGAATGCAAAATCAATTGGGGGAAGAACAAGGTGCTGCCTCTATTCCGGACCACCATGGCAGGCTCTGTTTAGGGTACCGCTTTTGTTGGACACTGTCCCGCCTCAAGTACCTGGGCATCATCATCACTGGGGACTGGTATGCATGACTAGGGACAACATTGAGCCCCTGCTGGAGCTGATGCACGCAGATTTTGCAAAATGGATACACTTTAATCTCTCGCTCTGGGGGCGAGTACAGGCTGTCAAATTGTCACCCTCCCACAGTTCACATACGTGTTAGTCATGCCGCTTTTCCAGGTCCCACTTTCCCTATTGCAGGCTATTATTGACACGTTTATTAAGTGATTCATATGGGGTGCAGCCAGGCCATGGCTGGTGATCTTTAAGCTTATTGCCCACAGGAAGTGTGGGGGTCTGGGCTTGCCTTTGATAGAGCACTACTTCCTGGTGCTCCACCTGTCGCAAATGGCACTCCTGCAGCAGTGGATGTTGAGCCCCCATGGTTCCTGTTTGAGTGGAGCTTGAACCGCAGCCCATACTTGCCTCCACTTGCTCTATGCTTATGGAGTTCCCACAGACTGTTCGGCCAACCCCATGCTCTGGGCAATGGCTGCTGCACTGAAATGAGCCCATGGTATCTTCTCGGAGGATCCCTACCTGCATGCAGAGGCCCCATCTTCTGGGATTAATCCATTTGCATTGCAGGCGCTCCACCAGACTGGCCACTTTGGCGAAAAGCAGGTATCCACAGTCCCAGATCCTAGATAGTGCAGTGGCATGCCAAAACTTGAGGGCCCCCCTGCAAAGTACATGGAGTGGGCCCACCATGCTTCAGACCCAGTCAGGAGCTCTCAGGCCAGGGGCCCACTGCCGGTGCACAGTGCTGGAGGGGGCACTCTGGAGCTCAGGGCCCCCCGCACCACAGGGGAGGAAATCCATCTCCCCTGATCCAGTCCTGATTGTACCTCCAGCTAGGCCATTGGCTCTGTGGACGTAAAAGTAAAGAAAAACCACTTACCTGGACTGCGGCGTCCCCGGGCTGCCCTCCTCCTCTTCGTCGCCGTCTCTGCGAAAACTGCACATGTGTGCGCGCGCGCGGATGCGCATTTCTTACGAGAAAAGCGCATGCGCAGTTTTTGCAGAGATGGGTAGGAAGAGGAGGAGGGCAGCCCGGGGACGCCGCAGTCCAGGTAAGTTGTTTTTCTTTACTTTTATGTCATTTATAATTAATTGTTAATAGGGGGGGTGGAGGCGGGGGCTGGCCAACTCCGCTCTGCTGCGGAGTGTGCTGAGATTTGCCTTCTCCGCATTCTTTGTGGAACGCGGAGGAGGCAAATCTCCACACATTCCGCGGGCGGAGCGGCGGTCCCTGCCCGGGGCTACACGAAATCCCATTAGAATTCACTCCAAATCCACAGAGACAGTACCCTATAAAAAACGTGGCAAAAAGACAGGTCAAAGAAATATTAGATATTTCACAATGAGACCTGACCAACTCAGAACAGTATTTTATAATTTCACGAACTAAGGGTATAAATTCCCCTTACACGGCAGTACAATTATTACTTGACTGTATGTCCTACTGTTCACATTTAATATCCAATCACGTCATGTGCCACAATTTCCAACAAGCAAAAACAAAAAAATTGTTATCACTGTAGGAAGGTGGAATCTGACTATATGGTTGCCCCCACTTTTTTTATGGTGTTTTGCTGGTTTATGACTTAGTTGGACTGGGATCCTGCTATTCAGGGCCCCAGTCTATCTGCTTTCTCTGTAAAAGGTTTCCATGTGCCTTAGGCACATCTCTGATTGGAATCTGGAGTGCCCTTATAAGTCCCTAGTATATGGTATACTATGTACCAAGGGCATAGGTACCTCAGAGGCCTGCCAGGGGCTGCAGCATGTATTATGCCACCCCTGGAAGGCCATCCAAACTGACACCACAGGTCTGCTACTGCAGCCTGGGTAAGGTGGTGCATGCACCCCTTACTGTGATATAGGTTACCTATATCACTAAATACATACACACATATAAACCTATAAGTCACTCCTAAGGCAGGCCTTATCAATCCTAAAGGCAGAGTGCATGGTTCCTATGTGAGAGGGTGCCCCTGCATGAGCAGGGCCCCTCTGCAGCGTTCGGAGACCATCTCTGATGCTGTTTGTAGTGCAGCCTGACCATATACTCTTAAGCGCATTATATCCTCGCGGTAAAATGCTAACTTTGGAATGGCTGCACCTAAACATGTCGTGTTTGGTGTCAAACATCTTGGAATACTACCCCCCGCCAATCCTGGCGGCGGGGGTAGCATTCCACCCTTCTAGAGGGAAAGACATGTTAACTCTGGCTTACCCAGTAACTTCTTTCTGAAGCCCTGGCATCACAAAATGGATGCTGCTGCCACAGACACAAGTCTGGCCTCCTGCTGCTGGACGAAACTCCGGCAGGGGAGGCCTGGACAATAGGTTTCCTGTTGCAGGGAGGTGTGACCACCTCCCCAGACAGGATAATGTGTATTGGGGCTGGGTGGGTGCACTCTTAGAGTGCTTTGAAGTCCTGCACTGGGGAGCAAAAGGCTCCTCTGTGCATATGCCAGTTCAAACCAGCTCAGGGGCTACCTGCCCCTGCTCTGGCGCGAAACTGGACAAAGGGAAGTGGGTGTAGCCACCCCTCCCTTGACCCTCCCATAGGTGGGGTCATAGAGTTAGTCCCTCCCTGTTTTACTAGTTAAAATGGGGAACCCTTGCCACAGCAAGATTAGATATCCCTGGACTAAACTTTGAAACTGAATCCTGGACCTTCGACGCTCTACATCACGATTAGAGGACTGAAGAATCTCCCTTGGGGTCAAGGAGTGACTCCCCTGCTTGGCAGGCACCAAAAACGATAACGACGGTCGCAAACTACGCCGCTCCCGCCGGAGTCCGAAGTCCCTGCAGCCCAAGAAGTAGATTTTCTGACTTGTCCAAGGCCATCGTGAGTCCCCAGCGAAGCTGAGGCAAGTGGACCCCACGAGTGACGAGGAACCGCGACCCCTGGGTACCGTGCACTATTGTCGAGTGCAACCCCTTCACAACGTTCTACGAACCTGTGCTTTGGACCACGTGTGGTCCCAACCTCCAGCAGGAATCCCTCTGAAGATCAGAGGCCTACACCGTCCTGAGTGACCGTGGGCCCCTGTTGAGTGATTCCGCCCGAGGTGTCTTTGCGATCCCTTGCCAGCCGGCTCGTGGGTCCCCAGAAGACTTTCTAAAGAAACCAAAGGACTCCCCTGGTTGCTCCAGGCCTGCCCTGACTTACCCTCGCTGAGTGAGTTCTCCAGACCTTGCTGGTCTGCACCATCGACGATCTTCAGCTACATCGAGACTTGCCGTTGCCAAGGCTTGTTGGGTCCAATCTGGTCGCCGACACCGCAGCACTCGACAAACATCGTGTACCAGCCCGAATCCTGCTCCTGGTCGCCGAGAACGCCTCCTGGACCTCGTGGCTGCAGAAACGAGACGACCGTCAACGCACCTGAAGCACTCGACATCGGTGGGCATCTGTCCATCGCCTCCCTGGTCACTGGCTAGTGACCCAGACTCTGTCCCCTCTGCTTTCAGGTTCTTCAGAACTCCGATCCACTCTTGGATCCACCCGGACACTTTTCTCCTGGTCGCCAGCAGCACTTTGCAGCAGATCGCCATAAGAACCGACGACGAAACCCGACCCCGAAAGGCACCTATGCACCCGGCTTCCCTGGGTGAGGTAACACGAGTACTCCGGTGCTCCCGTGGGTAGAGACTCTTCAAAGTCCTAGGTCTCAAAGGGTTTTGTCCTAGTCCTCTTCTAAGTGTCCCTTTCCTCTATTTTCCCGATCCCGACTTTCTCCATAGAAGTTAACGGCGTATCGCGGTTGTGTATTTACACTGCACGCGTCTCCCGTGGGTCCCCTGTGTCACTACCTTGGGTGGTTCCTTGTGGTCCAAGCACTTCTAGAGGCTCTAGGCCTAGTGTCTAGTTCAGTCGTGGTTCGCATACCACTTTATTGGTATATGGTTTGGTACGCCCCTAGGGCCCAAACGTGTATTTGTGCTATTACTGTGATTTAAGATCTTATAACCTATGTACTTCGAACTCTAGCCTCATAAAGAGACTAGAGGGTGTGTTTAGTAATAAATACATATATTTTGAATATATACCTGGTGTGGTGCTCTTTCATTTGGTCACTCAAGAGATTATAGACTGGTAAAACAAGCTGCTTTACATTCCTTCAAGACTTAGCCTGAAGGCTGCTCTCCACAGCTACCACTAGGATAGCTTTCAATAAGGTTGTCTTTAACCTACCTACCATAAGAGTCGATTTGGACTGGTGCAAGGTGCCCACTATAATTAGTGGACAGCATATGCCAGGCCAACTTCTCACATTGGTGTGCAGCGTGTGGGATTCCAGCTTGCTATTGTTTTACCAGATAATCTCAATTGAATTGATCAACTGAAAACCACTAAAGGTACCTAAGGTACATATAATTTAAGCTTAGAATATCAGTAAGTTCTACTGAACTTAGAGTTGTGTGTTAAGGGATAGCACAACCCTTTCTACAACTCAAGAGAGTTTAGTAGGCCACACTAGAGTAGGTAGTGCATACACCACACCACACTAGTAATGTCTTTAAAAGCAGGATCTAGAGATGCCCTGCAGGAAGCCATGGAGCTTCCCCCTCCAAGTATGACACACTCCCATTCTTGGAACTGAGAGCTTTGTGTAACGTGAGGAAATTAAGGACAGGCCAAAGTCCCACCACCCAACACCTCCAGGAGTTGTTGGTGGCTTATGATCTTAGTAAGTCTTCAGAGACTGAAGGGGTAGGAGCAGAGGGTGGGCCAGCAGATGAGGAAGGGGCCAGGGTACTACTACCCCCAGCCCCCCTCTGAAACTGACCAGGAGGGTGACAATGACCCTGACCTGGAAAACCCAATCCCTTCTGGGGAAGATGAAGATGAGGATCTAGAGAACCACACCTTTGTCCCCCAGGAAGGATTATGAGTGTGCTCAGAAAGTCTAGGTCTCCTTCTCAGGAGTCTAACCACTCTGGCACCTCAATAGGGAGCTCTGTTTCTTCTCACAGGAGGGAATCCTCTCATGAGAGAAGAAAGAGACTGGTCCAGTATGAGGAAACTCAACTAGAGATCAGGAAGAAGCAATTGGCTTTAGATAGAGAATCCCTAGATCTCCTTAGAGAGAGAAGAAAGTTGGGACTAGAGTCCCATGGTGGCAACAATATCCCTAGAGATAGGGAAAGGTCTTATGACCATAGAAACCTAAACAAGATTGTCCCTCCCTACCAGAGTGGGGATGACATCCACAAATGGATAACTGCACTGGAGAGGGCCTGTAAAGTTCAGAAGGTCCCCCAGAGGCAGTGGGCAGCAATCTTGTGGCTCTCCTTTGCAGACAAAGGTAGAGACAAGCTCCTCACTGTAAGAGAAGAGGATGCTGACAATTACACAGTCTTGAAGAGTGCTCTGATAGATGGGTTTGGCCTAACCACTGAACAGTATAGGTTGAAGTTCAGAGACACCCAAAAGCTCAGACTCAAGACTGGGTTGATTTTGTAGATTGTGCTACAAAGGCTCTGGAAGGTTGGATACATGGCAACAAAGTGCATGACTTTTTAGGATTGTACAATTTGATTATGAGGGAGCAGATCCTTAATAATTGTCAAAACCAGCTTTTGCACCAGTATCTGGTGGACTCTGATCTGACCTCTCCCCAAGAATTGGGAAAGAAGGCAGACAAATGGGTCAGAACCAGAGTAAAAACTAGAAATCAGGGTGGTGACCAGAAGAAAGATTCTACTAAGTCCCAAGAGAAAGGTGGGGATAAATCTAAGGATAAGTCCCCTACAGGGCCCCAAAATTCCTCTTCTGGGGGTGGGTCCCAAACTCCTTCCTCTCCTGAAAAGAAACCATATTGCCATGTCTGTAAAAAGCCTGGGCACTGGAAAACTGATCCCAGTTGCCCCAGGATTGGCAATAAAGAAAATGTTCCTCCCACAACTACTACCACCCCTCCTGGTACTACCAGTAGTAATCCTCCAGTTGGGAGTAGTGCACCCAAAAAGTTAGGTGCTTTTGCAAGAGGAACAGAGGTGGGCCCCTAGTTTAGACAGGGACCCCTCAACAGACTCCTCTGACTCTGATGGTGGTATAGGATTTGCCACCTTTACCATGGGTCCCATAGCATTGGGCAGGTACAGATTGGAGCCAATAATTAATGGTCAGAAAGCTGTGGCATTTAGGGACACAGGGGCTAGTGTCACCATGGTGGCAGGAAACTAGTCCCCCCTCACCAGCTTTTACCTGAGTTTAAATACCAGGTGACCAACATTGATGGTGTCAGAACAGATCACCCCATGGCCATAGTCAATCTCAGCTGGGAGGGGGTCACAGGCCCAAAAGAGTGGCAGTGTCCCCAACCCTACCTGTAGATTGCCTGATGGGCAATGATTTGGAAATTTCAGCCTGGGCTGAAGTTGAACACCAAACCCATCTTAGGATGTTGGGCGTCCCTGCAAAGGTTAGTGGGGCTGTGATGGCCACAGCCCCAGCCCAAGAATTTGGAGAGATGGAGCCTGAAAGAATGGCCCCTCTCCCCCAAAAGAGAGCACAAGGGTTGAAGAAAAGTCTTCTTCCCCCAGACAGGAGGTAAGGGTCAGCCTCCTCAGGGAACTGACCCTACCCCTAGTGAAGGAACTGCCACAGAGGTAGTCAGGCCTGGCCTGGCCACACCCCTGATGGCAGAGGACCCTTCCAAGGTGGTACCCAGTCTGGAGCAGGTAACCTGCCGCTCTCTACCCTGCCTCAGTCAGCCCAGGGCTGCAGAGGTCAGGGAGGTCAGTGGACCCCCGGGCCCCCTGTCCAGAGGAAGCCCCCATCAGCAGATTAGGGGCACCCAGTCTAGTAGCCCTAGCCAGGTGAAAATTCCTCTACACACTGAGGGATCCCCCATACCTTTATGTAGGGACCTCCCCAGAAGGACTCTGGTAGGCAAGGGCAAACCTGGGACCAGAAGGTTCCAAACCTGCCATGTCCCTCCAGTGTTCCATCCAAAGGGACCCAACCCCCAGCTGTAGGCAGCCAAAGGTTGACCCTTAGAGCAAAGTGCAACTCAGTCATGGAAAGACAGGCATACATGGTGACCAGTGATCTGAGGAAGCTGAGGCCAACAATCCTAGGGCCTCACTTCCCTACTCAGACACCTCACCAGCCTTGTACTTTACCTAAGCACACCAGAGGTAGTGATTCCCCATGGTGGAGACCCTCTCATACCCTTAGGGTGAGGGATTGCTTAGTGGACCATAACATAGGGGGCAACCATGCTAGTGCAGGTGCTTCCTTATATGGCCACTTAGTCAATATAGGCTCAACTGGCCAAGGTTAGCCTTATCTCCTTTCGTTTGGGGGGTTATGTAGGAAGGTGGAATCTGACTATATGGTTGCCCCCACTTTTTTATGGTGTTTTGCTGGTTTATGACTTAGTTGGACTGGGATCCTGCTATTCAGGGCCCCAGTCTATCTGCTTTCTCTGTAAAAGGTTTCCATGTGCCTTAGGCACATCTCTGATTGGAATCTGGAGTGCCCTTATAAGTCCCTAGTATATGGTATACTATGTACCAAGGGCATAGGTACCTCAGAGGCCTGCCAGGGGCTGCAGCATGTATTATGCCACCCCTGGAAGCCATCCAAACTGACACCACAGGTCTGCTACTGCAGCCTGGGTAAGGTGGTGCATGCACCCCTTACTGTGATATAGGTTACCTATATCACTAAATACATACACACATATAAACCTATAAGTCACTCCTAAGGCAGGCCTTATCAATCCTAAAGGCAGAGTGCATGGTTCCTATGTGAGAGGGTGCCCCTGCATGAGCAGGGCCCCTCTGCAGCGTTCGGAGACCATCTCTGATGCTGTTTGTAGTGCAGCCTGACCATATACTCTTAAGCGCATTATATCCTCGCGGTAAAATGCTAACTTTGGAATGGCTGCACCTAAACATGTCGTGTTTGGTGTCAAACATCTTGGAATACTACCCCCCGCCAATCCTGGCGGCGGGGGTAGCATTCCACCCTTCTAGAGGGAAAGACATGTTAACTCTGGCTTACCCAGTAACTTCTTTCTGAAGCCCTGGCATCACAAAATGGATGCTGCTGCCACAGACACAAGTCTGGCCTCCTGCTGCTGGACGAAACTCCGGCAGGGAGGCCTGGACAATAGGTTTCCTGTTGCAGGGAGGTGTGACCACCTCCCCAGACAGGATAATGTGTATTGGGGCTGGGTGGGTGCACTCTTAGAGTGCTTTGAAGTCCTGCACTGGGGGAGCAAAAGGCTCCTCTGTGCATATGCCAGTTCAAACCAGCTCAGGGGCTACCTGCCCCTGCTCTGGCGCAAAACTGGACAAAGGGAAGTGGGTGTAGCCACCCCTCCCTTGACCCTCCCATAGGTGGGGTCATAGAGTTAGTCCCTCCCTGTTTTACTAGTTAAAATGGGGAACCCTTGCCACAGCAAGATTAGATATCCCTGGACTAAACTTTGAAACTGAATCCTGGACCTTCGACGCTCTACATCACGATTAGAGGACTGAAGAATCTCCCTTGGGGTCAAGGAGTGACTCCCCTGCTTGGCAGGCACCAAAAACGATAACGACGGTCGCAAACTACGCCGCTCCCGCCGGAGTCCGAAGTCCCTGCAGCCCAAGAAGTGGATTTTCTGACTTCTCCAAGGCCATCGTGAGTCCCCAGCGAAGCTGAGGCAAGTGGACCCCACGAGTGACGAGGAACCGCGACCCCTGGGTACCGTGCACTATTGTCGAGTGCAACCCCTTCACAACGTTCTACGAACCTGTGCTTTGGACCACGTGTGGTCCCAACCTCCAGCAGGAATCCCTCTGAAGATCAGAGGCCTACACCGTCCTGAGTGACCGTGGGCCCTTGTTGAGTGATTCCGCCCGAGGTGTCTTCGCGATCCCTTGCCAGCCGGCTCGTGGGTCCCCAGAAGACTTTCTAAAGAAACCAAAGGGCTCCCTGGTTGCTCCAGGCCTGCCCTGACTTACCCTCGCTGGGTGAGTTCCCCAGACCTTGCTGGTCTGCACCATCGACGATCTTCAGCTACATCGAGACTTGCCGTTGCCAAGGCTTGTTGGGTCCAATCTGGTCGCCAACACCGCAGCACTCGACAGACATTGTGTGCCAGCCCGAATCCTGCTCCTGGTCGCCGAGAACGCCTCCTGGACCTCGTGGCTGCAGAAACGAGACGACCGTCAACGCACCTGAAGCACTCGACATCGGTGGGCATCTGTCCATCGCCTTCCTGGTCACTGGCTAGTGACCCAGACTCTGTCCCCTCTGCTTTCAGGTTCTTCAGAACTCCGATCCACTCTTGGATCCACCCGGACACTTTTCTCCTGGTCGCCAGCAGCACTTTGCAGCAGATCGCCATAAGAACCGACGACGAAACCTGACCCCGAAAGGCACCTATGCACCCGGCTTCCCTGGGTGAGGTAACACGAGTACTCCGGTGCTCCCGTGGGTAGAGACTCTTCAAAGTCCTAGGTCTCAAAGGGTTTTGTCCTAGTCCTCTTCTAAGTGTCCCTTTCCTCTATTTTCCCGATCCCGACTTTCTCCATAGAAGTTAACGGCGTATCGCGGTTGTGTATTTACACTGCACGCGTCTCCCGTGGGTCCCCTGTGTCACTACCTTGGGTGGTTCCTTGTGGTCCAAGCACTTCTAGAGGCTCTAGGCCTAGTGTCTAGTTCAGTCGTGGTTCGCATACCACTTTATTGGTATATGGTTTGAGTACGCCCCTAGGGCCCAAACGTGTATTTGTGCTATTACTGTGATTTAAGATCTTATAACCTATGTACTTGAACTCTAGCCTCATAAAGAGACTAGAGGGGTGTGTTTAGTAATAAATACATATATTTTGAATATATACCTGGTGTGGTGCTCTTTCATTTGGTCACTCAAGAGATTATAGACTGGTAAAACAAGCTGCTTTACATTCCTTCAAGACTTAGCCTGAAGGCTGCTCTCCACAGCTACCACTAGGATAGCTTTCAATAAGGTTGTCTTTAACCTACCTACCATAAGAGTCGATTTGGACTGGTGCAAGGTGCCCACTATAATTAGTGGACAGCATATGCCAGGCCAACTTCTCACAATCACCACATTACTTTGTGTAAAAATATGTGAAAGAATGGGAAATACCTCACGGTAGTAACACCAAGGGGGGCTGCTGGCATATAATTTACCAGTATGCCCACACTTATCATCACCGGTAACTTTCCAAGTGGAAGAAAGAGATGAAAGTAAAGGGATTCCTCTAAACTGAGAAATCTATGACAAACTGAGTGAAAAAGAATAGGTGCAAAAAGATGACACGATCAGTGTGAAAAATCACTGCCTGCCTACCATGTCCCACACACAACACAAAAGAGGAGATGCAATCCTCAATTAAAAAGAGGTACCGCTTACTTACAACAATGATTTATTCAATGTAGCAAGCGTCCTCACTTAAAAACGGCATCTAATTGGCCATTTATCACCATATGGGCCAACATGTTTCGTTGCCTACAGTAATTCCGGCAACTTCATCAGGGCAAGTGTGGGACCATTTAACACCTTGCTTGTGGGTCACTCATACCAAGTGGCTGCTGTAGTCCGTCGTACCTGAACGCCACCCTCTGGGACAGTGCGCTAAAAAGTCGCAATCCTGCTTGTACCTGCTAGCGTCAGTGTCACCGCATCCGCGGTATTTGCTCTGCTCGGTGCTCCGTCCTGCTCCAAAGAAATATTAGACCAGCTTGAATATCAAGGTGAGATTGAGACTTGCAACTCCCTGATGAATAATCCTTTGTTTCCATTAATGAAACCTAACAACACATATCGTCTAGTTTTAGATTACCGACATTTGAACACATGCACACGAACATTTGCAGTTCAAAATGCACATAGTTCCGCATTAATTAATAATATTGGGCGGAAGAAATACAAAGCGACATTAGATATCTCGAATGGATTTTTCTGCCAAAATATAGCTCCAGAAAGCAGATATTTGACAGCATTTTCTGCGCTCGGCACTCAGCGAAATTTGTGTTGTTTGCCTCAAGGGTATAAGAACAGCCCGGGGCTATTCTCGGCAAGAGTGTCAGAATTATTACAAACATGTGACGAGGAGGCTGTGTCCTATGTAGATGACATCTATCTGATGGACGATAAATTACTTGAACACTTGAGTGAACATAATTGTGGGATTCGCCAATTTGGGCTACAAATGTAATTTCATAAAATCAAAAATTGCCCATCTCAGTGTCCTATTTTTGGGATATGAACTGTCAAGTGAAGGCAAGAGCCTGGCAGCTAACCTTTTAGAAAAGTGCGGGCTGCTCCAACCTCCTAAGACTCTCAAAAATTTGCAATCCATCCTAGGATTTCTAAATTTTAGTAGAACATACATTCTAGATTATGCAGAAAGAGTAAAACCCTTCTATGACTTAATCAGACCTTATTTCACACCACACCAGTGGGCCCAGCAACACACAGACACTCTCCGTTCAGTTCAGGCTGACAAGATAGCATCTAGACATTTGCACACACGTGTGAATACAGCTAAATTGGTGATCCGGGTCTTCCCCAGATTATCAGGATATACTTACATCACGTTCAATGAAGGTGAGACAGTTCCAATTGCATACAAATCACATTTATACACAAATGCTGAAATGCGATTTGCGGCAGCTGAAAAAATATTGACCGCAGTACAGACTGCTGTGGTGAGAGAAAGAACACTAGCACAGGGGAAACGCATAATTGTTGTAACTCTGGTGCCAACTTTAGAAGCTGTTACTAAAGCAAGCATTCCAAATGCGAAAGCACTACATCCGCGATGGATACAATGGGCTAATTCTCCCACTGCAACAGATGTAGATTACAAATACGATTCTACATTAAAAACACAAGCGTTCCTGCAGTACGAACAAGAATGAAATATTGCTTCTAGAGAAATATCAATACATCATTTATACTGATTGATCTGCTAAGCCTGCCACTGGAAGTAAACTACAGTATAGCGCTGCATGTGCTATAGTGAAGGGACGTATGCAGGACGGTAAGTTCCATCCCAGCAATACGACTATGCAATCTCTAGGAGATTGTACAGCACAGTTGACAGAACTGAAAGCCCTGATATTGGCACTTCAGTACGGGGATCAGGAATTCCCCACACTGATAGTGTGCGATTCGTTTTACTGTGTGCAGTCTTACATTGAATATCTTCATTACTCGGGCCAGAATGGGTTTAGAGATTCCAAGGGTTGCACAATTAAACATAAATTGTTATGGGAACAAGTGGCAAAGCTGAAAGCATGCCTGCCACGGGCTCAAGTTATTTACACCTTGAGTCACTAGCGTGTTGGCATACACGTTGAAGGGATTCACTGGCTGATGAAGCCGCCAAGGCGACAGTGCGAACTGCTGCCGTTGCTGCAATCACTCGTTCTAGCACAAGGACATACTGATAGCTGTCTATGCCTGAAAGAACGGCTCTGCCGTTCCGAAGGGCTTTCCACTCAAATATTCATATAAATTAGATGCGCAAAACACACCATATGCTGATCGCAGATTACTTTTAATTCTAGCTGCACATGAGGATCTGGGCTCTGCACATGCAGGAGTCACTGCTACAGTTTCGTTCCTGAAGTGGCGATTCTGGTGGCCAGGTGTTTCCAAGCAAACAAAGGCTTATGTCTTAAAGTGCGACATCTGTCAGCAGATGAAAGGTTCCACAGTAGCACGGCCACCACAAACACCATTACTAATTTCAGACAGACCTCTCGCATGTGTCTTCTTGGATCACTGCGGCCGCTTAAATTCAGACGGGGCTTACAAGTACATCTTGGTGGCAGTGGATTCATGCTCTAGCTTTTAATGGGTTTGGCCTCAGCGCTCGGCTGACGCTCGAACTGTTATAAAGGATTTGCAAGTCTTCATCTGGACATACGCAATTGGCATGTTACATTCCGACCTTGGCCCTGCGTTTAGCTCTCGGGCTTACAAGGAAGCCATGGAAGGTATGGGCATGGCCTTGCGGTACTCCTCCCCCTACCATTCCAAGGGAAACTCGGTGGTGGAGAGGAAAAACCAGGACCTAAAGCAATCCTTAACTGCAAGGGTATTAGGTGCGGGTGGTAGTTGGGTCAATCACCTATATGGGTCCAGAGAGCACTTAATAATATGCCAAGAAAGTCCTTGGGAGGATGTACCCCCTATTAGATCCTGTTTAGGACAAGAATGTGGGTACTTGACCTCGATTGTGTCAGCACAGTAGCAGACGTAGAGCCATTTGAATTGAATGATCGTTTGGCTGTTTTACAGGAACTCAATGAATTCCGGGCATTACAAAGCAACATCCAAGTAAAACGCACTGCCACTTGAGAAGTGAAACCAGTTCCGGCAAGACCTGTCTGTGTCCCAAAGATTGGGGACTTGGTCAGAGAAAAGATCATGGACAAGAAGGAGTTTAGACCATCTTACAGAACGCCTATACCTGTCCTGGCGGTTCAAGGAACAAGAACAGTACTTCTTCCGCCTCTTGCCGGAAAAAAAGAAAAAAGATTTGTCTCTATTGATCTGATCAAACCACACTATGTGGCCGATTCTCAACAGCCGTCCCCATGGAATCCTGAGTAGCCGTAGATCTCCTCTCGCTACTATACAGGAAGTTCATATGGAAAGACTAATAACGTTCCAAGACTCCTCTGCGCAAGATGCTGGAGTAGCCAGTAACAGAGTACGAATTACACCTGTTAAAATTGAACAGCATCCAAATGAAACTGTAACGCAAATTGCAATTCGGCCCAATAATGAACTTTACATCATCGTGCCTTCAGAAGAAGCAACTGCCAGTTCTACAAACACTGCTGAGCTCCCAAGGATAGATCGAACTGCGCCTGGCTACTTCATCAATTCGCTGACTTTTCTTCAGATCCAAGTGAACCGGAACAAACGCCACCCATTTCTAAGAAAGAACAATTTCGACAATTCTATCTCTGGCTGAAAAAGACTTACCTTGTGTCCCCTTGGTTGCATCTTTGGTTTGCATTAGGGATCCTGTTCCTGTTAATTTGGATTGGTATAGTAACTGTCTTTTTCCTGCTACTAAAAGGACATTATCTCCCACAACGCTCTGCAGTCCAACTTGTGAACTTGGTCTTGAAACCACATACGTTATCACACCGTGAACAAAGAGACTTGTCCCTAGTGAACATTTCAGCAGTTCCAGTACCGGATGGTATAGTGTGGGATAGAGTTTCATATGATGTATTTGGTCCTACTGAAAATTTGAAAATTCCACATGCATTTAAAATTTCAATGAATGATTTCATTACCCCGAGTACACTCTCTGATGATAGGGACATTGAGACTGTAAACACTATGCTTTCAGATCTAGAACAATCTGCTGCATTTTCTTACAGGGAATTGTATGAAATCAACTTGACTACGATAGTATGTATTGTTACCAACATTATAGTCATCACTTTTTGCGTAGAGCAAGTGTTCCACGCACTGTAAACACGTACCATCAATGGGAACATTGCCCAACACCACCAAAAGCTAGTTCTGCCACGTTCGCACAGAAATTTTCATACTTTTCAGGGTTCAATACATCAGACCCAATGTCATACTACTATAAGTTAGTACAGACAAATGCAACTGCAAGGAAAATGATGCTGACAAACACCAAACTAGTTTATTTAGCACCTTTCATCTCCCAACTGTCTAAACAAGGTTTCGACTATTGGAGGGACACGATAGACACAAAATCCATCTGAGGGACGAAAGATTGTCAGGTTCAGGGAACCAGGGCTTTATTTAGAGCTTGCCTCATACCGTTACAGGTAATATTCCTGAACAGAACTGTGCAACAAACTACCTGCTACGGGTTTGCAAAAATTAAAGACCTGAGGAAACCACGTATGCCCTTACCCATACCTATTGTAAGTATATCAAATGACACACTGATTAGTGAGGAGGTACTGGGTGCAATGATACAGAATGGTACATACAATTCTTCAGCTCCCATTTGGAAGGGATGGTTGGGTTGGCCTATCGACACAAATAGGTGTCAAGGGTACCACCAGAGGATTTAGTATCCATAGGCGTGACCCACGCTATGTACACACAGACAACCCAGGGGTAGTGACTTCTTATAGTGTTGGGAAGTTGTGCCTTGAATGGCTAAAACCCTCAACACTACAGGTGAAACAACACTTGTCTCTTTTAGCAGACAACATGGATCTTAGGGATTTCTTGTTAGGTCCCAAGAAACCGCGTAAGAAACGCTTCTTGTATGCCATCTACAATGAACTGTGGAAAGTCTCCCAACAGGATGCTGCTGAGAGATTACGTGAGATTGATAGGATTAACCTATAAAAGGCCTTGGCTGTGGTAGACAATGGTATGACCACACTATCTTCACGTATTTATTCACTGAGCAACATTGTGTCCTCGGCAATCGACGTAATGGAACAAGATTTGTCTATTCTACAACATGGGCAATCTCAATTGTGCTCCATTATGCTTTTAACCCGTTCCGTGAGCGCGTCGGCCAACGGCCGTCGCAAGCACTACCTGGCTAGTGCTGCGCACATCCGTTGGCCGACGCAGCCCCACCCACTCATTAAAACTCCCGCACCGCGGTGGAATTCGCGCCGCGGTTAAGGAGTTAAGCTGGACGCTCCAATCACTGCGTTCAGGCCACGTACCATGGCGATACATTAACAGCACAAACCTGTTCTCGGCTTACAATACGACCGACAGACAGTTGACTATGGCACGCATAGATGCAACATACACTATGCTGCTTATTGAAAAATTAGAGAAGTTACCTTTTACAGTAGCTGAGTCACCATCTACTGAATGGTTAATTCATGGCTATATCACACTGCCAATCATGACATTTCAGTTCCAATACTGCCTTAGATACATCCAAGCAGGCAGGTATGAAGCATTGGGTGAAGGGTGCATACAGGAAACCTGGGAGTTACCGTATAGATATAGGTGCAGGAGTAATGACACTGAAGTTCTCTTAAGTGGTACTGACTGCGGGAAGGCTTTAAGTGGGTCTTTAGTGTGCAAAGAGGTGTTGCTTCATGGAACGTGTAATGCGTCAAAAGCGACTTGAAGGGCTCCCCAGCTGCCGTGATTCATCCGGTTTTTGAATTACTTTCGAATGGAAGTTATTTAGTGCTGAATGATCAAGGCTGTTGTCGAATGATGCCAGGCATCGCATATCTAGTCACAGTAAACTTCAGGGTTGTTTGCTGTAAGCAAGTATGGTTTACTCCGGCTCGCACAGTTAGGGAGGCACCACTGTGGCCTTCATTAAATGTTTCCAGTATACGGTTTGATTCACTGAGCAGACTGAAAGCCATGTAGTTTCAACAAAATGTGGCCTTAACTTCAGCCCGAGAGACTTTTGATCTCCAGGTTGCAAGGTCTTCAGCAGAGATACAGGCTCTGGTCCGTACGAACTTCCTGATCCATTTCGGAGAAATGGTTCATCGTATCTTTCACATGTCTGATATGAGTGGGATCATACACTTATTTAAGCGACTTGGATCAGGTCTCTTAACCACCTTTCAAACCATCTTCCGAGTAATTCCAGCCTTCATACGCTCCGTACTTGGAAGCGTTTTTGGAGGGCTTCCTTTGTTCCTGCTTTCGGTAGCGGGCATCCTGATTTTAATACTCTTGCTTCGCAATGGATGTCGCAATCCCTCATGAAATGGAGAGAACACTACTGGAACGACATTGTCGTGAGCACATGGTGTTCTACCTGACTACACCTCAGCTGCGAGAGCTGAGTGAGCATTGGTTACTGTCTTTCAGACCGGTCTGGCTAAACTGTGTATTGCCTGTGTTCCGTTGCCTCTTCTGTGGATTCGGCTACGTGTTGGACCTGTGTCTGACACTTCCATTGGTTGGACATGTGTCTGACACTTCCATTGGTTACGCCGCCGACATTGAAGGGCTAATGGTGCCTTTGCAGGCCCACACGTGCAGTTGTCCACAGCGTATTCCCATGTTGATGATGGCATTTCTAGAGCCTCGAAGGGATGCTTCCGCTCCTGTTGGAAGGGATATCGGCTCTGCTCCAGAAGTACAGGCATCTGCATCAGGCGTTCAGGCACCTAGTTCTTCCCCGGCGGCTGCCGTGGGAACCAGAGATGACCACCTTTGCTCATTGGATATGATACTGGCAGTTCTTGAGGGACTGCCATCTGCGGATACGATGTTCAGTGATGTTGAGTCTTCAGCACAGGATTCTTAAAACAATCTGGCCACTCCTGTGCTGGGAACCGTTTGGCAACTTTTTAAACATTTACCAAATTGAAGGTCGAACACTGTATTTGTTTTATTTTTCCTTTTCTGCTTTAACTGAGCTTCACGGCTTTCAAGGTGCTCAATGCAATAATAACAATACATATAGGTATAGAGGACCTTATGAACTCTTCTTTAGGGAAAAATGACTTTCTTTTATGGACATTTTTTCAGGCTTTTAAAATACTTTTTAGTATGTTTTATTATAAATGATTTTATGCCTTTTTATAGCATTAGCTTTATCATTACCTAGCTGACCTTGTTGACCTTTTGATGAGGAGTGGGTGTCATATCTTTTAGGATAGTCCCATCGATGTATACCCCATCTTTACATACATTGTCCCATCCACACGACAATAACGATCCTAAACAGGTGACCTTTTACCTAGTAGCTTGCTCCTGCCTCCTCCACCAGGCTCTAAGTATTATATCATAAATCCCTGTACCTGATGTACATAAACATGTCCCCAGGCACGGCAGATTTATTCAGTATAAGGGTCACCACTTTTTTTTCATCCTTGGCCAACAGCCAGTTGTGCATGATCACACTTGTTTAGAAAAGCATCAGTGATTGTTTTCAAAACATTAATGATTGTTTTCAAAACATCAATGGTTGTTTTAAAAACATATTGATTCTAGAAAAATCCCTGAAGTGACCACTTTAGTATAAAAGACCCTCACTCCCCCCTACAAATTTGAGGATAATTCCTTCCAGGCTGAGACGGGGGTCCTGCATGCTGAATCTTCGACACACAGTGGCCTGACATCCCTTGCGGGTTGTCATCCTCAACGCCAAGACGGGGTCCTTCGTTCTAAGCCATCAGGTGAAGGGGCTGGCTCATCCCTAGGGGTTTTCTTGACTACAGATACACATATCTTTATGCATATAAACCTACACATCCAGGTTAGGCTAGGTATATTTTAGCAAATACTTAGGGCACGCATTTTCGGAATATGCAAGTGCTACTGTTTTTATCGGAACTGCTTACGTTCATCTTATTAGTACTATGGTAGAAATGTATCTACTATTCACTATATTGGTACTAGCAATCTCTTTTGTATGCTTCTGTCTCCTGATTGTCGCAGCTCATATGTTTTACACCAGGCTGTCACTGGACCAATAAATACTTATTGAAACGTCCTCATCGCCATCCTGTGTATTTTCTGAGAGAAAGCAATCACGAGTGTCTGAGCGAAACGTACTGTACTGTTTTCCACGATCCCTGAGGAATCAGGGTTGTCATGGTCAGTGGTTGCCAGAAACTACCTACACCACTGTAAACTACAAGGGGGTGGTAGTGGCACTGTAGAGCTAGCTGGTCTAACGGCTGGCATATCCCGTGGGGGTGTCCGAAAGTGGTCGGGACACCAAGCCCTCGGTTTAGGTCATCCAAATCGCACAGGTCCTGGGGGACTCCTAGGAATTACACGACAAGACATTGCCTCTTCCCGCACCGCTTTTTGCTAGGCAGTGCTTCTGCACGACTTGGCTCGTGCCTTACCAATGACACACCATAAGCACTAGTTCTTAGCCACGGTCCTGACCTCGGTGAAGCTGTGTCTCCAACAACATTGGCACTGCTCACACGTCTCTTCCCACATGGAATGGCTCCTGGCAAATGTTCCAGACAGCGTCCTATGAGAAGATAATTCACGCTCTTGCTGACATGCTCGACGTTGATCAACAGATTTGGACCCCATTCTTGGAGGTCGATGCTTCATGTGGCCGTGCCCTGCCCGATCCACTCTGCACCTGGAATCATGGAAATGCAATCACTGTACAGTCCCCCCTCCCATCACCCCCACCCTGCCTCTTCCTCCCCCCTCGTCTCGCTCCCTCTTTCCCCCACTCCCACTTTTCTGTCCCCCTTTGTTCAGTGGTGCACCCTTATTTGTCTTCCACTCTATATGCACTGCCGCTCTCTTCCCTTCCTCCTCTTCCTTTTTTCATCCATGGCCAAGGCTGCCAACCTCCCTCTCCCTTCCTTTTTGGGTTCCTCAGTAGTTGTCGAGTTGGGCTCCCCTACATCCTAGGTCTTGTTTCTATTATTGTTCATGTTATGTTATGTTAAAATATTTGTAAAGCGCATGAATGCCCCAGCAACGGGGCATCCCAGCGCTAGTTCCAGAAACAGCGTCGGCTGAAGAAAGAAGGAGACCAAGGGTTAGGCCAAGAATAGCCAGGTTTTCACGGCCCTTCTAAATGACCAATGATTCTGGATGTTGCTGATGGATACAGGAAGAGCCTTCCAGAGGGCCGGGGCTTTAGCGCGACAAGAGCGCCTTCCTTCTCTTGCTCTTCTGACACAAGGGACACTTGCCAGATAAAGATTAGCTGAACGCAGATCCTGCTAGGGAACATATGGGTGGAGCAAGTTGGATAAAATGGAGGCGCCTGGGAGGTCAGGATTCTATGTGCAATACACAGAGCCTTGAAATGAATTCTCTTATCCACAGACAGCCAATGCAACCTGTGGAAAAGATGGAAACCGAGCAAGACTTAGGGAGTGCAAATAGTAGCCTCGGCGCTGCATTTTGGGTGAGCTGAAGTCTTTCTGTCACTGACTTGTTTGAGCCTAGATACATAGTATTGTAGTAGTCCAGCCTAGAGAGCATAGTGGACTGGATGATAATAACCTGGCGTGTATGAGAATAAAAAAACCCAAGCATGGGTTTTAGCCCTCGTAGAAGTCCAAAACAGACACCCACCACCGATTTTGCCTTATCTTCAAAGGTCAGAGATTTGTCAAACCAAACACCCAGGTTTTTTACTGCCTCCTTAGGCTGAGTGGGTGGCCCTAACGAGGTGGGCCACCAATAGTCACCCCATAATTGAATATCTCTTCCCAGGAGAAGAATTTCAGATTTGATAGAGTTCAGCTGCAGGCATTTGGCCATCATACACTCATCCACTCAGCGACCATCTTCTCTGGTACCATTGTTCAGCAGAGCCTGTATTCTTTATCTTATGTTTTCATTTGTACTCAATCTGAAAATGAAAATAAAGATTACAAAAAAAAAGAGTGAATGGGTGGACACTGTTATTAGCAGCAGAAGGTCGATTACTGACAATGGTTAGCCTTCCACAGCAAATGGCTGCTCTAAGATGTGTGAATTAGCATTACTGGTTGAGAAGGGACTGTTGTGCCGGGTTCCTGGGGCCTGGGTGTACAACGAGGGCCAATGTATGTTTGCAAAACTACTTATACTGGAGTGGTGCAGCATGGTTGTGGGGTCAGTCTATACCTCTATCACCGATAAAACTCATTTCTTCACTTGTCTTGGCTGCTGCCACTATTAGGGAAAATGTCAATCTTTCTAGGGGTGACTGGAAACAGGCCCCTGACCCGACCTTAGACAGAACTGGCCACATGGACTCCCACCATTTGGTTGATAGATTCCTGCTGTGCGATCTCTGATATGATCATGCCCTCTTGGATGTCTGGCATCTTCTCCATCCATCTGATAGAGACTATACTTTCATTTCCTGCCCCCACGAGACTTAGATACATATTGACTATTACCTAGTTCATGGGGCATACATCCTCATGCCATATACTGTGACATTCTAGAGGGGGGCATTGCTGGCCACTGCCAGGTCTGCTTCAGCTTGGATTTAGGAGCAGCTCACCCACCCCCAATGAGATGCCGAATGAAGGTATTTGTGTATAAGTGTCCGGCGGGCGGGCAGCTATTCCACAATCATATTTGATCCTACCTCACGGGAAATGAGGGCTCTGTGGATTGTCACAGGGTTCCCTGGGTGGTGGGAAAGGCGAATTTGAAAGGGAAGATGATGCAAGACTCTGGGCTGGAGAAGCGTAGGACCCATGCCAAAAAAACCTGAGGTTAGCACCCTCACAGCACATTAGACAACCACTCCCACGCAGGCTTGCAAGATCCGGTTGACTTTCTTCTTCTCAGAGGCAGCTGAGAAAGACATGGCTTAGCTCCACTGGCACCGTTATGACCATGGGGGGAAAGCTGGCAGGTTCCTGGCCACCCAACTGTGGCAGCAGGAATCCCAACCTGGTTTCCTCATGATCCACAACACCTCAGGACTCCTTCTGGTGCATCCTCGGGACATAGTTGATCCAGCCTACTGCTCATCACTGTACTCTTTGGTACTGGGGGGTCACGCAAGGCCGGATCGAGGGGTTCTTAGATACCCTACATTTGCCCATTATTAAGACGGGAAGGGATATTAGTTCTGGGGTCTTTATGGAGGAAGAGGTGGCTGAAGCCATTTCAATGCTCCTGACCTGCAAGTCCCCTAGGAAGGAGGGTACCCTGGAGAGTTCTACAAAACCAGAAAGGCTCTCCTCATGCCCCACTTTACCAAGCCTTTGAATGAGGCAATGGAAAAAACTCCCTAGGTACTATATCCAATAAGGCAGTCATCACACTCCTTCCCAAGGGTAACAAAGACCCCCTGGACTGTGCTAGCCACTGTCCAATCTCCCTCCTCAACATTGACCTCAAACTTATGGGTAAACTCCTGGCAACACAGATGGCTTATTTGCGTGGGCTTTGTACCAGGCCGTAGCTCCCGCAATGACCTTAGGACACTATCCCACCTCCTGTGGTGTACGAGAGATGACCAGTTGAAGATGCTGGTGCTCTCACTAGAAACTGAAAAGGCAATCAACTGTGTTGAGTGGGCGCATCTCTTTCCGGTCATGTCCTGTTTGGCATCCAAGAATAAGTTCATTGGGAAGGTTCGCCTAGCGTATGACTTCCTCACAGCTGAGGTGTCCTGTGGAGGGTTCCTCTTTGACCCCTTTCAGATCCATCAGGGATGCCCTCTATCCCAGCTTCTTTTTCTCCTTGTGATCAACCCTTTATCTACAGCCATTTGTAGATCGCAGGAGGTGGAAGGGATCCCCACAGAAATCGGAGGGATCATGCTCTATGCGGATAATATTTTGCTTCTATTATCCCATCGGCGGTCTTCTATAGCAGCTGTGATGTCCATCATAGAGGATTTTACCACTCTCTCAGCTTACAAAGTTAACTGGTCAAAGAGTGAAGCCCTCGCGATGACCAGGATCCCCACTCGAAGGCTATAATATAACGTGGGTACTGGAAATGCTCTGCTACCTGGGAATACGTATCAATAGGAGACTCCCCTGTATGGTAGAGGATAAACTTCTTCCCCTCATTGCATATTCCAAACAGGACTTCCTGAAGTTGTCACATCTCAATTTATCTCTGTGGGAGAGAGTGAAAATGGTAAAGAAGACCACAGCCCCTTGCTTTCAATATTTGTTTAGCATGTTGCCCCTTAGGATACTTAAGAATCACCTAGCACACATTGAAGAAGGCATTCAATCCAATATTTAGAGTGGGCGCAAACCCAGAATCCGAGCGACCCGATATTGGGCTGACATGACCGCGGAAGGCCCACAGCTTCCTCATTTGACCTCTTACAGCCTGGCCTTTCATAGATATATTCCAACTTGTTGCTCACTTGCATCCAATATGGGAAGCCCTGCTATGGGCACACTTGGAATGCCATCTTCTTTCCCCTCCAACTTCGGCACTGCCCCCTTAACTTCGGCTGCTGATCCAAGGGTTACGTCCATCCCAATTCTAATGATTTCAGGGGTGACTTGACAGGGGGCACATAACCTTCTGGGTTCATTTTATGGCCCCCTTCTAGTGGAATGCTGCCCACCGCACTGGCAGACGGACGTTTTGCTGGGAGTCTATGGCAGCTTGACAACGTCTTCGATGGCAGGAGATTTAAATCATTTGTGTCCCTGAGGATGGAATTTGGGCTGCATCCCACTGATCTCTGGTGCTACAGCCAGTTGACTGATTACGTACTCGCCTCCTGCTGCCCGACCCCGGTGGAGATGTCCTAGTCACCTCTCCTTCAGTACTTCCACGCTCTAGGTAGGTATAAGGGATTTGTGTCTGGCCTCTATGCAATCCTCATCAAAGCACAACATTCCCTCCTGTCCATCTTAGCTACCAGACTCCGAAGGCAGCTGCCCCTGGGTAGGCCTATATTCTGGAGGCTTGGCATTGCTACTCCTCGATCTTCAAAGGCTTCTCAGGGAGTTGTGGTGAAAATTCTAGTATTTTATGATCTTGCAGGACTGATACTGGTACCCCAGGGTAAAACTCTTACACCATGACCACTGCTGGACGTGTGCTGCTGCTAGTTGTGACCTTCTCTATACTCTGCAGTCATGCTCTGCTCTCGCAGCCTACTGGGGTCCTGTGTGGGATAGACTCTGGCAGTGCAGTCCTATCCAGCTTCTACCCTCTCCTCAGCTCACCCTCCTCCATGACATCTCCGTCCTCCCCAATATGATTTCACATGAATATCGATGGCTGGCCACATCTCTAGCTATGACCAAGCTATGTATACCCTGACACAGGCGAAAACCCACCCTGCCCTCACTCACTGAATGGATGTTTGAGATGCACTAAGTGGCCGACCAAAAAAAAAATACATGCAAACTTAACAACCGGTATCATATTTGTGAGGCTCTTTGAGGTCCTTTCTTGGTGAGTGCAGTCACATCTATTGCCTGAGAGAATCAATGTTACCTGGAGCCTGACATATCCATATTGGTTCATGGGAACAGGGTTATGTGGCAGCCGATAGACCATAACAGCGATGACGTGGGCTGCATTCACCTCCACTTATTTGCTTATTACTGTCTCTCTTCCGCTGTACCCACTGGGTGACTCTGCACACCTCTCTCTTAAGGCTCTGTCTCTGCTTCTGTTCCTATTCTTGCCCCTTCTTGTCCTCCCCCTTCCACGTTACCCCCACCTCACAGTGCCCTCCTCGTTTTTTGTCCTCATTGAGATCCTGACAAACGCAGTATTTGTGCGATGCTGTTGAAGCCATAGTTCATCACAGATGTTTCAACTTGGCTGTTTTCTCCTTTTCCAGGGCCCGGGTGTGTGTTATTTTATGTGAAGGACCATTGACTGTTCCCTCTGTATTGGGCTTCGGCATTGCACTCTATGGCTTCCTTTGTGCATCTGTATTTTTCAAGTGGTGCTTATGAAGAATAATTACCGATAAATAAATGTCACAACAACAACAAAAAACTTTGACCAATTTACCTGGTTAAAGGCTGACCTTAGGTCCATGAAGGCAAAGTATAAAGATTCCCCTAAAGCTCTGATATATTTATTGACCAACATGTGCAAGTTAAGAAATTGCTCAATGGTCCCAAGTCACCTCTAAAACCTTACAGGTTTTGGCAAGAACACATTTTTGGTGGACCTATGTTTGAATTATGTTTATTATGGCTTTATCAGCAACCTTGACCATGTTAACACATTACAGAAATAGGGCGATAATACCCTTTGATTCCCCTTCCCATATAATGGTACCCTATTAGACTGTGGCCTATTAGATGAAATAACCCAGGGGCATATTTTCAAGGGCAGTATCGCCACTTTAGCGGCACTTTTTGCCGATAAAGTGGCAATATTTTTATAGCCCTATTAGCAAGCTGTCGCTAACAGCTGTTAGCGACAGCTTAATGGCGATAGCGGCCGTTTTGTTGCCGCTTTGCATGTCAGCGATAATTATCGCTAATGACATGCAAAGTAGGCGTTCCCAACTAAAAGCAACTGCAAACAGTCGCAAACACAACTTCCCCCTATTAGCAATGCCCGCGAAGCGATAAAAAAAGTCACGCTAACCGCGATTATCGCTGGAATTTAACACCTGCTAAAAACTTGACTTACCTATTTTCTCTATGGGAGGTGGATTGTGAGGCTAAGTCCACCATGGCCTTTCATCAAGGATTCCCCTGTCGCTGGTGTTCTATCGCAGGATTTCCTGCGATATTCTCGCATTTCGCCGCTATGGCTGGATTTTTTATCGCCTTGGAGATAAGCGTTGCTAATAATGCGCTATCTCGGCGATGGAATCCAGCGATAGCCGACGATAAAAAAAACAGCGCTAAGCGTGCTTTGCAATAATTATCGCACATCGTTGCTAATATGCCCCCCAGTCACTTGTAGCGCTCAGTGCCCTATGATAATGGGAGCCCAAAAATCCAAATTGATCTTGAAAAGGTCCAAAAAGGTTTATGGGGACACCATTTGGGCCTAGTACTGCCAGCGGGGCTAACTTAACAGCATCTGATTAATGTGCAAGTCATTTTTTTGCACTGATGCAAATTGTTCATGATAAAGACCCTGGAATTTCTTATGTCTTTGCAGAGGCCTTGAAGAAACCCTTATTCTTTAGTGAATAGAATTTGATAATTTAGGCAGACCTGTTGCAACAGTTTGAACAACAATAGCTTTCAAACATGCACGTGTACCTGTAGGATAATAACAGACAGGTAGAATGTAAATGTTACTTTTTGGTTGAATTCACATAGACAGTAGCAGAAGGTGCCATATTCCACTCTTTCTTGTACATAATTGTAGATTTAAATAAAGGATGATTTAGATTCCAGCGGCAGGCCATGTTTTGGCACTGCATATTTCACTCAGAGCTGAAAGCAGGCTTGGGGTGGGTGTTTGGGTCATTTACTGTAGGTTGTCCATCAGGCCGACACAAAATAAGTGGTCACCTGGAGAGCTTTCTTGTCAGTCAAACCATATGCATTAAACTCTGGCTTGTTTGTTCAGTGTGAGTGAGGCTGACACCTCAGTGTCCATCACTCCAAATACATATATGTTGATCATCTTGACAATTAGCGATTTTTGTTTCCAATAGGTGTAGAATAATTTACAGTTCACTATTCTTCAAATCGTTTTTATTAGGTATATGCCTGCATTATAGCAATGCATTAAGATCTAAAATGTAAACAAAGCGTTTCCGATAATCACTTGCTCAAAGCTCCCGAACACCTACAGCCTCCCCAATGGAGGGATTGTGTGCTCAAAACATTTTATTAAGAGTTTTACAATCATAAATAAACCTACAAAAATTTCCACCGAAATACATTAATAAATCGTCGATAAGAAAACAACAGAGTTATATTAGAAACATATGTCACAACTTAGTATAGGATAATGTATACAAAATAAAATAGAAATAACAACTGGGCTACTTGACATTAAGTTGTCATAATGAAATAATGCTAACCACACTATTGCATAAATTAAATAATAGTTACCTTTGAAAATATAATTAACAAGTGATTTCCAAAAACCATGCTTTAGTGACATTTTATGGCGCCTGTTAATGGAACTGTTATCCCTTGCTTGGTAAAAGTAATCCAAACCTACCAAGTACCAACCGATAATGATTTAGCACCCCTTCAATTAGATGTTGTAGATTTTATAGCCGATGAGATAAAAAAAACAAAAAAACGATTGATTTCTTGTGTGCAATAGGCAAAGTGATAGAAAGGGCAAATGATTGACAAATAATTATATTATACAATAAAGTCTCCGGGATGTTAATAATATTTAAAAAGTATCCTAAACACCTGACCGAAATTTGACTATAGCAGGACAGTCATGTAAGAGTTGATTGTAAGGACCCTCAGCAGTATTATAGAGGCAACATAATAAGTTATTTAATAACTTAACTTTTAAGCATTTAGTGGTGGGCTATAAACAATTAAATAACGCAAAAATGTTTGTTTGGTATAAAGAAACAGGTAGCCAAATGGAAACATTGAACCTCCTTACTTGCTGCCAGTCTTTAAGGGGAAGAGTTGATGACACCTCAACATTGCTGAAGTCTCTAATAAATTGTCAATAGAGGTTTTTGAGTAACAATAGCTAACATTCCATGCAATATAATTGGTTTCGTCTTAATAAACACAATATTGGTAAATCATCTATGAAAAGATGAAATAGTCCTAAATTTTGAAGGTTTAAGAGACACCTTGAAATGCAGAGTTGGAACTCTAGAGCTGGTTGAGGTTGTGGTTGAAGTCAATATTGTGACATTATATTTATCAATTTTAAGACAAGTCATTGAGGTGGCACATTATGCAATAACTCTTTAAAAGCTACCCCTGACAGCAGCAACAAGATGGTGACAAAAAGAAACTGATGTCACGATGTCTATAAAACTGTCTCTTGCTCACTTTGCCACTGGATTCAAGCTAGCCTGGTTGATGAGGGGTGTTACCCCAAAACCGGTCCCAGGATGCTTGTTTCCGGTTCAGGGAAGACCTGGCTTGGCAGTTCGGGCTGGACTGTTCCCATGAGGCACAGGGGCAAGACTGATTTGCAAATAGCTGGGTCTGAACTGAGGTGGCGAAGTGAGCTAAAGAACGATGATGGATTCAACCCAGATCTGTGACTGGGGTGAGTGTCTGAAAAGTTTCAGCGCTCCATCCATCATCTCCTTGTGTTTGCTTTGTTCACCCTTAGTTGGCAAGGTATGCCCAGACGTGGGTCCCTTGCTCACTTTGCCACTGAATTCAAGCTAGCCTGGCTGATGATGGGTGTTACCCCGAAACTGGTCCCAGGATGCTTGTTTCCGGCTCAGAGAAGACCTAGCTTGGCAGTTCGGGCTGGACTGTTCCCATGAAGCACAGGGTAAAGACTGATTTGCATATAGCTGGGACTGAACTGAGGTGGCGAAGTGAGCTAAAGAACGATGATGGATTCAACCCAGATCTGTGACTGGGGGTGAGTGTCTGAAACGTTTCAGCGCTCCGTCCATCTTTTCCTTGTGTTTGCTTTATAAAACTGTCTCACCAGCAGCACATGCCCTTATTGCTTATTGTCCATGCCCAATTCTTTGTGTATTATTCTTTTGTTTTCTGTTAGAAACTTGTTATAATATCTAACCTTCTTTCAAATTACTAATCACTTTTGCCTGATTGATCTTTGCATTGAACTTTATTTCTTTGCTAAACAGTTCACTCTACTGTCTTTTTACTTTTCTCTCAGCATCCTTTAATCTAAGTATTCAGCCATCCTCACCACCTTATAGCCAATCTCGGTGTCCTTTAATATTTAGCCGGGCAAACCTCCCCATTTGCTCCTTACGCGTAGGTCGGGCATGCAAGCTTACTGGTGCCACATCTGCCACCTTTCCACTACGGCCACAGCATCCGTTCCAGCTCACACTGGGCATGGTGACCAACCGTACCATCTGTCTTTGAGCCCTTCCATTCAGCAACAAGACTCGTACTACTTACTGCCTTGAACCTCTCCTGCTGGCTGTTCATCATACTCTAATGAAACGTTGCCAAGTGCCTCCTTTCATGCTTCTGACTTTGTCCCTGTGATATTGTCTACAGCCACGCATCATGAAAAATGATAACGCATCCACCTCAGCTCCTGCTTTGGTTGTCATAGCAACACTCCCTCAATGGATTCCTTGTATCTTCGCCTCACTACCGCTACTTACTATTTTTCCATCATTCTCCCTTACAAAAAAGAGACACAATTTAAAGTATAATAAGTGTCATTTACCCTACCATTCGGATCTAGCTTGAACCCTACCTTTCTATGGGATTAAGCATAAAAAACAAAATAAAGACCTGGGAATAGGGGTGCCCACAGATGAATAGAGGAAAGAATCCTCTGACCTGTGAGGGTCCAGGCAGCCTCATCCTCTTAGGGTACCTTGTATTGGGAGCCTTTTAATGTGAATTCTTCCCCCAGTCTCTCCATTTCCCAGTGCCAACTCCAAAAGCCCATTATAGAATCTACCACCTGGACCCAAGCCTCTCTTGTCAAGGCCTTGGAAAAATTGGCTTCTTCCAGAGGCACCCCGTACCCAGTTCCCCTTCCCCCCCCCTGCATTTTCAAATGACCCTAGAGCCCCCCTATAAGTGTAACCATCTCCAGGAGGCCTTTCCCAGGCTAAATGGGTGGTCTTCATTCGGGGCACTTCTTCAGAAAATGCTGCAGAGCACCATCTTGAATAATGCCTGACAGCACCCTGAGGCCCGTATTACAGAGGACGCTGAGGATGTGGCCATGGTTGAGAAGGAGATTCCTCCTATTACTGTTCGTCACTTTCTTGCAGTAATGACATAAATGACTCTGGTGCTCTTTCCCCTGATACCTTGGAGGTTCCAGTCCTTTCAACTATATCTACTGTATCTTCCACTATTCCTCAGGGAACCTATGTTTGGTCCATTTGAATTAAGCTATTACAATGCTCTAGACTGATCTCTGGAGCCCCAGGGGGCAGTTTACACCTACCATTGGTTCTCATTTCCTGTGGCTGTGATTGGGTTTGTAACGTCAATCTTCCTCATTTTCAAAAAAAAAAAAGAAATGGGCCTCAAACCTGGCATGCATCTTCATGCCCTAAACGTCTTTATGGTTTACCACCACTTCAAGAGGGAAGGTATTCATCTTTTAAGTAATTATTCTACACTGCGACTGGCTGGTGAGACTCAATTTAAAAGATGACTATTTTTCAATTCCAATCTGGAGACACTAAACCTGGAAATTTCATTGTCTTCCTCTTGGCCTATCTTAGGCTCTCTGGGGTTTAACTGAGGTGCTTCACACAGTAGTGGTTCATCTGTATGCCAGAGGGGTTTGTTTATTCATTTAGATTATATCCTTCTAATGCACCAATATTCATCCTTTCTCTCCACCTAGACCAGGTGATATCTTCCCTGCATGACCTAGGTTTTCTTGTGAACTATGACAAGTCATCTTGCTCTCCCTTCCAAACCTGAGGGTTCCTCAAGTCTACAGTGAACACTGCCACCTGTACCCTGAAACCTTCCCTGAGAAGATTTCTAAGGTCAAGCAGGAGTTTAAATCCACCTTGGCAGCCGCCTCACTACCTATAAGATCTCTGGTCTGCCTCATTGGCCTTTTAACAGACTTAATTCAGGTCATCTGTCCCATTTCTCTTCACTATTAAGCCTTGCAATGCTGTAAACTCATCTCCTGATTTAAGATTTCCGTTACTCAGTCTGGTTTTGCTGAACAACGACTTGTGCTCCGAACTACATTGTAGTAAATGCTGAGAAACCAATCCCTTCATATTCATAACTTTTCAATTTAACTGTACTCTTGCATTCTGTACAGTCTACACTATTGTCTTATACTGAGTGTCACCCAAGGAATAAATCTTATGCCACCACAACCTTTAGTAATATCTAGTAATGATTGTTCCATTAAATGGGAGGAGTGGAAACATTTCTTCATGAATTCTATTTCGACTTTTGACAAAGAAGAGCTGTCACCAGAAAGGAAAATTAAGATAATATTACACTGTTTAGATCCTGGTGGTTGAATAATATACCAAACAATGGAAAAGAAATCTCAACAAGAAGGTCAAGTGAATGTTTTTGATAATGCTTTGGAGGATCTTCATGTCTACTTTTTACTGTCTGTGTGTGTTGCTATTGATCCCTACAACTTCTTACAGAAGAAACATGGGAAGAATAAAGTGATAGATGATTATGTAGCAGCACTTAATAATGTAGCATTAACTTGATGTTTTGGAAATTTACATTACAAACTTATTAGAGACCAGATCAGTATGCATACTAATGAGAGCAGCAGAAATCTCTATGTAGCTGTTAGTGGACCTTCTGTATTAGGTTGGAGGGATTTAGGAGCACTAGATATGGTGTTAGATCCCAATAGTTCATAGCCTGTATTGTTAGGCGATGAGAGTAGAATGATGAAATACAAATGTGTAATGAGTTTCCTGATGTTTTCTCAGGGAAAACTGGTATGATAAGTGTGTTGTATACCACATTATTTTGAAGGAGGATGCAAAACCTTGTGTACACAAGGTGAGGAACCTCCCCATTTCTTTGAGGTAGGAAGTTAAGATTCAGCCGGACAAATTAATGGATGCAGGTGTTATAGAACCTATTGAATCATCTTACTGGATTTCACCATCAGGTGTGGCTAGAAATGCAAACGGCAAGGTATGATTGTGCTTCGACCTAAGAGAACTGGATAAAAGCATCTTTGTTGAAAGATTTCCTATGCCAAAAATTTAAGAAATGTTGTCAATGACTAAAGGAATTAAATGGTTTTTAACCATAGATTTAGCAGTGGCATATCACCAGGAACCATGGCATAATAAAAGCAAAAGATTAATGGCATTCATAACCCCATTTGATTGTTTCCAATTTCATAGAGTACCTTTTGTATTAGCCTCGGCAGTGGTTCTTTTTCAGAGGCTAATGTATATACTTTTGAAGGATTTACCTAGTGTTATGTTCTTCCAGGATGATATAATAGTTATGGGCAAAACAAATGAAGAACATGATTGAAGGTTAAGAGAAGTGCTAAATATCTTGCAAACAAAAGTATTAACAGCAGAAATAAGTAAATGTAAGTTTGCCAGACAACGGGCCTGATATAGATCTTGGCGGACAGATTACTCCGTCACAACGGTATCCCGTCTGCCGAAATATAAATCCTATTATATCCTATGGGATTTATAGTTCGGCAGACAGGTTTTCTTTTCCGTCACCATTGTGACAAAGTAACCCATCTGCCAAGAACTAAATCAGGCCAAAAATGTTCCTTACCTAGGTCATGAAATAAATGAGGAGAGAAAAAAGCCAAAGAAGGAACTTATACAGGATATCTTGAATGAAACTCCTCCCAAATGTAAGGATGAAGTTGGGTTGACAGACTTTTATGCTAATTTGTAAGGAATGCAAGCAATTACATACAAAATACCATTTGTATGGAGTCAAATTTGTCAAACTGTTTTGAGAACTTTGAAAAATAAATTTGTAGCATACGTCCCTTGCAGGGTTTTGAATCTAGTTTGGAAACTAATATTGTCACTGAAGCATGCAATAAGGGGATAGTGCAAGTACTTACTCAGTGAGCAGTAGCAGCTGATTCAGGGCAGCAGAGGTGGGGTGGGGAAGGGACGGGAGGAATAGGGGGTAAAAAAAGATAAAATCCATTTACCTGCAAGCCGCCTCCTGTCCTCCGTCTGACGTCCGACGCAGGAAACCAGGAAACAGGAAGCCCACTGGCTTCCAGACTCCCTTAGCCAATCATGACACTGCTGTCACCAGCATGTCAGCAGCGTTGTGATTGGTCTGAGTGCCATGGTTCGGCGCTCAGATAGACACTGGGAGCCTGTGCATGTTCTCCACCCAGGCTGTGCAATACAGCCGGGTAGAGAACATACTAAGTGTGCATGACTGTTTGGTCGGCCCAAGACGGCCGGCCAAAAAGTCATGCACACTTAGAAAGTGCTCACCACTCCTCCCCCTGCTGTGTGGGCAGCCCAGCCCCGCTATGCACCTAAAACCAAGATGGAAAAATAAAATGATAATAACAAGGTGTTGTTTTCATTTAAATTTTCCTGTGGTGCGACACTCCTCCGCCTTACTGGAGGAGCCACTGATGTCAGAGAGAGAAAAATTGAGAGAAAGTGACTATTGCTTTTGCTTCCAGATCATTAACACCAGTGGAAGAGAACTGTTCAATAATAGAAAAGGAACCTTTAGCATATGTGTGGGGTTTGGATAAGTTTAGGCAGTATGTTTGGGGAATTCCTGTAATTGTGAGGAGTGATCATAAGCCCTTAGTGAATGTTCTCACCACAGAAAGGGATGAACAAGGTGAAACCACTCATTGTCTGCATGTCCTTGAAGCTGATGGATACAAATTATATTGTGGAATATGTACCAGGTGCAAAAATAGAGATGCAGTCTTCTTAATTTGTTTGCCAGTAGCAGCTAGTAGTGTGCCAAAAAGACTTTTGGAAGAATATTGTGAGGTAAATATCTTGGAAGCCTTTGACCAATGTGGAATTACAAAGGAAGAGTGGAATAGTGAATATGCTGCAAATGAAGAGTTTTGCAAGGTAAAAGACTACGTTGAGTCAAGATTGCCTAATAATGTACAGTTGGCTGGAAATCTTCGGCTTATAAATAGTTGAAGAATTAATAGAGGGTGGAGATGGATATTTATTGGGAGGGAGACAAATGATTCCACTGTTAAGATTAAGGAAAATAATTCTGAATTAATGTCACAAAGAACATTTAGGTGTGGTCAAGACTAAAAGGAGAGTTAAGGAGGTACTTCGGTGGCCTGGAATTCATATACAAATTGAATACATGATTAGGAATTATGCCATGTGCGATGGTTCAGATAAATCTCTAGTAACATTTAGGCCACCATTACTTCCTCTGAAATGTTACAAAATGCTTTTGGGGTAAAGTGGAAATGAATATCATGGGACCCCTTGAACATGAGACAAAGGGCAATATTTGCATCATTGTGATGGTTGGTATGTTTTCAAAATGGCCTGATGTTCAATGTGTTGACTTTGTGGATGCGAAAATAATACTGAATTTTTCAAAAAAGGTTTGCCTAACGTAGTGATTAGTGACAACAGACCTCGATTTGTTACTAGTGTTGTGAAATATGTTTTAAAAGGAATGGTGTGGAACATAGGACTGTATCTAATTATCATCCAGAAGGGAATGGTAATGGGGAGAGGTTCAACAAGGTCATAAAAGGAGCTGTACAGTTAGCAAGGAATAGTGGATTAGAGTGGAAATGTAAAGCATTGAAGATGGTTTGGCCATATAGAATAACTCCTTTTGATGTTATGGGTTTCAGTCTATTTGTGCTTATGAAAAGAAGAACGCCAATTTCTAGGGACAATGTCTGATGAATTCCTATGACGAGACGGTTGAGGACGTACAGAGAAATGTCATTAAATCTCCATTGAATTATAAGGAAAGGCATGATTCAAACCATGGTGTGAAGGAAATTATTGATAATGTAGGAGAATTGGTTAGCGTGAAAAGGAGTGGGTTGATAAGGAAAGGATATAGAAGATTTTAGAACCTATGATCATCAAGGAATTGTATTGAGTGATAATAAGATATTGCATATGGAAATGTTAGCCAAAAGTAGAAAGACTTATGATTGTGGTGATTGGTTGGAGGATGATGAGGGAACTTTAGGAAATGTCACTCAAAAGTCACATGTGTCAGACTTCGCGTCCAGCATGACCCGCAGCAGCGCACCTGTTCCCGCCCGCGGCCTCCTATGCTAGCCCTGCCTCCCGACTCTCGTCAGCTGGCAAAGACGGCACTTGAGGCAGTTAAAAGGGAGGGGTCCGCAAGGGAAACGCACTTCGCATTCCATCACGGACCCCGTCAGGCCTCCCTTACTTTTTTTTGCTGCCTTACCTGCAGTCTCTTGTTTCCTCCGATCAGCGACGTAGCATGGGGACGGGCTGGGGATTTCCCTCCCAGCGTCCTTCGGTGCTCTGTTTCTTCCGGGCTTCATTCTCTGCTTCCGGGGCATTGTTCAGCTCGTCACCCAGCCAGTTTGTTTTCTTTAGGAATGCTGCGTGTTCCATGTTGATAAATCCAGGTACCTGTATATTTTCAGACAGTGTAAAGGAGGTATTTACAAAGAATCCCAGTCCTGAATAATAATAGTATGCTTATATTAGAAGTATCTAACAGAACATGATACTTATCTAATCCATGCTTCCCCATTCATGTGAAAGGTGCTTCCAGTCTTGATCTTGTTTCCTCCCAGGAGCTCTCCTTATCTCTCACTGCAATAGGAAGAGAAATTGTTGTTTAACCTCTTCTACTTCACTGTACTTTACGTCACTTACGTCTACGTACCTCTCCTATAGGATAACTTTGGGGTGACTACATTGCATTTAATAAGCTGCAACTTCCAAATAAAACAGGTACTCATTCATGTTTGGTATCTTTTGAATTGTAATGAAAAATCCTAATTTATGGTGAAGTCAGATTATAAATTAAAATTTTCAAAATGCCAATTTTAGAATGATGTTCAAACTTAATAAAATGTTTATGGACAAGTGGTATGCCATACTTAACAAATGTTCTCTAGATCTCATATTATTAATACTGGAAGAGCTTTCCCAGGTCCTAAGGGGTCTAGAGGAAGTAATCACAGAGTTAAAGGAACTCTTGGGACATCGCATGGAATCGAGTGTTTGGGAAACCACGCTGTCAGGCTCATACGCCAAAGAGATACATGAACGGAAGATACGTAAATTCAAGAGAGACATGGTGGACTACAAGCTTGATGAAGTTTACACATGGGAAGAAGTTTATGCGCAAAGGAGAAGTTTTAGGAAGCAGAACACTATGTCATCGGAAGAAAGTATTGCATCTGTCAGTGAAACTCAACTCAATCAGCCACCATCAGTCGACTCTCAGTCCATAGAAATAATCAACACAGCACCCAGCGACCCTTCCACCTCGAAGGTGACTTTTTTAGAGACAGGTCGAGCAGCCAACAACCCACTCACGCAATGGACATCTCAACTACCAGGCACAGCAAAACCCAGAGAGGCCACAGATACAGCAAAACGGAGTAACAAGAAGACAGCGAAAGAAACACTAGTGATCAGCTTCATCTTCACTTCTTGATATTAACGTGTCAATTTTTCTTAAGCTCACTTCTACTCGTGTTTTGACTGCAACCCCCAGATGCATGCTGGGAGATGCAGTTTCTTCTTCTTTCTCCTATTTACTAGGGAACACTGGACGGTTCTTTTGGATTAATTCACACACCTGGTGAGACAATTATGAGATATCATACTCGCTCTCTGGCCGACCTCGTGTCTTGCACTTCAGTCGTGGCAATATTGGCTAAGACATTCACTTTTTTTCACTAAGCAACAACAGGTCGGTTACCACTGCTGGTTGATAAGAATGACAGGTTACGTTGGGATAACGCACCCGTTCTTCTTTTGAATCTTCGTCCTACATTCTCTTCCCAGTCTCATGTTTCGCGAATCGGTTTGCGACATATTTCTCCATCATTTACACACACCATGGATAGATGTCCCTCACGTTATGAGGTTATTTGTAACTAATGAGAAATGTATTCACTAGAAAAAATCTTGTATTCTTATTTTTGACTCCTGATGAAGGGCTTTTGTATCGGCCCGAAATGCATTGGGTTGGATTGAATTGTTAGTCTTACAAGAATGTAATGACACGCTCTCATATGAATAAACCATGTACAAGAATCTCGTCTTTGGAACAAAATCGATTTGATTAAAAAGAAACTTGATTCACACAGTCAACTGTGTACTACATTGCTTGCGGAGCACCTTTTTGTTTTGAGTTTTTGGTTTACTCTGTTCAAGGTGTTTATTATTGTTGTATAATGCTGAAACTCCGATTGGGGACAGAGTAGTGTACACTGTGTCTAGACCACTGGTTCTAGAAATCCTCACTATTTACATGTTTGGGGTCAGGGTGGAGCCCCTTCACAGAGTGCACACCAAGACTTAAAAAACTCACAAAATGTTTTTTTTAACTTTACACAAACCTGAGCCAGATTTGAGTGCAACACAACCTCCTTTGTTCTCACTTTTAGAATGTTGGCATTTTCCTGCCTTGGCCATTTGGTGCCTGCAACCTGTCTCTGGGTCACATGACTAGGTATAGTTGACAGCTGGGCTTTGTGTATTCCTCCTAGACAGGCACACACAAAAGGGTGCTTATGTGAACCTGGATGGGCCATCACTGGCAGGATGGAAGGGAGAAGTTGGGCACAGCCCCACTTACACTTGAATAGGCTTTGTCCTGCCTCCACACAAAGGGCTACATACACCCTGTAGATAGTCTGGAGCCAGGGAAAGGAAGGCAGGGCACCTGTGTACTTCAAAAGCAAGCCTTTAAAAGCTTCTCCCCACTTCAAAGGCACTACTGGGTATAAATATTGTACCGCAAACACTAAAGGGGATATTGACAAGGAAATGGCACGGCGCCATGCAATTTAGCAGCACAATGCTGCTTCATTTGAAAAATGCAGGGATGCTTCGTATTTACAAGAATACGACACTCCCCTGTGTTTTCCCTTGAGCTGGTGCTAAAAAAAGCTGCCTAGCACTAACACAGACACCCTTGCGCCATAGTTTAAGGGTGCCTGCACTGCAGGGATGATTCCCTGCAATGCAGGCACCCTTGTACCATGGTGCAAGGGTGCCTGCTTTGCAGGGAATCATGTCTGCAATACAGGCACCCTTGCACCATGGTGCAAGGAAGTCTGTGTTGCAGGGATGATTGTTTATGTGCAGGACGGGACACCTTCCTGCACATAAACAATATTTAAAGGCGATTTGCTCTTTCCATGTGTGCTGCAGAATGCAGCACACATAGACAAAAAACAAGGAGAAATAAAAGTATTTCTTCTCGCTGTGCCAATCTAACGCCTGCTATTTAGTGGCATTAGTTTTTGGCGCTGCCTCAGATTTACAGATCCTCATAAATCTGGGCAGCATCAAAAAGCAATGGGTGTTGCGGTGGAATGCCCAGAACAACACCCATTGCACGCCCCTTTCATACAGATACCTGCGTGAAAGGGAGCGATATTTACAAATCAGCAATAAGCCACACAAAGTGGCTTGACACCGCTTTGTAAATATGGAGCAGGGCATTGCGCCACCGGTATGTCAGAAAAAGTGACGTTCCGGTAGCACAATCCCCTTGTAAATTTGCCCCTCACTATTCAGTACACTTCTGGACCTTTGGATACTTTGCCAGATAGAAGGACTGCTGTGTTGCTGAAAAGACTGTCACTATGCTGGACTGCTGCTCTGAAGGACTGCTGCCTTGCTGTGCTGACCTGATGACTTCTTCCCTTCTGCCTGGGTGAGAAGGGCTGGACCTACATATGTTGAACCCAGGACCCCAGAGTGAATCTAAGGGCTAGTTGGCTGGCCTCCTGACTTTAGCCTCAGGAATAGAAGGCTCCAACAACCTCAACCTCAGCACCTGGATTCTGCCCTCTGTGAGTTTACCCTGCCAAATGGTGCCACCCCAGTCCTCTGACCCTTGGAAGTGGGCCTAAGATGCTGTACCAGCCTTTCTGGATCCAGTGAAACTGATGCATCTCCTCTGCTGCATGGCTCAACACCTAGTTGAACCAACATATCGCTGCCGCTGCATGAGTCTCTTCTGTCTCAAAGACACGCATCGTATTGCAGCCTCTTACCCCATGGGAACCGTTGCTGCGCGAAGTATCCTCAGTGCAGGCCGCAGAATCCCTCATCGACTGCAGTCTCGGCGACAATGCCAGACTTAGCATTGCAGCCTCGAAGTTCCTCAGAACCATGCATCGTCCAGACAGCACAACGCATCTTTGACACTGGACTTCACATCACAAGCCCTCATCAATGTGAACCTAGCTGATGACGCAGGACCTCACATCGCAGCCTCACCTCATCTCAGAAATGCTGCATCGCTTCGACTGTGCAACGCATCTTCACCGCAGACCCTTGCAACGCTCCGCAAACCAGGATTTAAGGTACTTTGTTCAGTGGGCCTAACTGGGTCCCTGTAGCCAGTCTGCACTTCATAGCAGTCAGCCTGAACTTGTCACTTTGTCCCAGTCCGGCACCATTTTTCCACAGTTGCCGCTTTTTGCTTTTTGGTGCTATTTTTCACTGAAATCTTTAAAATGGCATCTATCCGGTTCTACTGATTGGATTTTTGACATTTTGGTTTTGTTTTATTTATTAAGAATCACATTATATTTCTAGCTTGGTGTGGGGTCCTTTTTGTGTGGGGTTTTTCACTTTATTACTGTTTGAAGTGTTGCACCAATACTTTACACATTGTCTCCAGATGAAGCCTGACTGCTCTGTGCCGAGCTACCAGAGGGTTGAGCACAGGTTAATTTAGGGTTGGCTTGTGCAGCATCCTGACAAGGATTATGTTTGCTGCTTGACCAGGGCTCACACCTCAGTCAACCAATGACCCAATTTCTTGCTGAAAGACTTTGCTAAAACTGTTTGCATTCCAGAAAATGTATTCAGTTATAAACATTGGCTTATGAATGATAATTATTTTGGTGGTTTGTAAAAGTTGCTATGAACCACAAACCTCCAGAAACTCAAACAGACTCCTCTCTCTTGCATTGTACCTTAATAGACGAAAAGATCATAAACCAACGAAGGAAAAAGGCAACAATAAATCTTATTTCAACCAAAAAGATTACAAATGTAAGATTCTTCCTGAAAAAAATGTACTCGTTCACAAAAATTGAAGCGTTATATTTGCTGTGGGTAAAATGCCAACAGCAAATGTGGAAGTGCACTTTGTTTCTCCCGTTTGACAATCGGAAACCGGAGAAGGGCGAAGGTTGAGCAGCCGGAGCACACCATTGAATTACCTGACATTTAGCTGATTCCTTAGCCTGCATTTGACAGTTTATGGTTGATACTATGAGGCAGGCAAGTGTGGCTCGTGACTATATACAAATATTTTTAAATGATCATACCAGAAATCCAGGCAAATGAAAGTCAGGGAGCAAAACTTATGAAAACTTGAACTAGAAACTGCAACAATTTGACATTGGGATCTAAAGCAATACACATAAAGAGTAACTACAGAGTATATTGTGCTCAGATGAGATCAACGAGGAATAATGATCTGCTTTATTACACATCAAGGAACATTATCTCACTTCTTATTGAAAGTCTGTCAATGGTTTACAAAACAATACAGATATGTGCATAAAAACATAAAGAAGCCCTTCCAAATAAAACTTACAACAATATGCATTGGATATAAAATATAATTTTATGCTAAATTGCAGTTTTATTCTCTTCCTGCATCAATTTTGTTCTATGTGATTCCTTCTAAACTCCTATTACATGTGCACAGGTAAATTGACAGATAGTTTGACAGTTTAATACAATCCAAACAAATCCTAATGCAAGAGAATACTTCAAAGGTTACTTGCCAAATTTCCCAAAAATATCTGATCAGAAGTAACTGAAGAATTAGCACAACTCTATGGTTCCTAAAAGTGAAACATGTACCAAAATAGTATATTTATCCTCTATAGTACCAGAGCATGCACCCCAGGAAGGGCAATATTCCCAGTTGAAACACCATTGACTATAAGTAAGCCAGGCTTCAGGAGATAAACCAGACTGCAGGTATGGCAGTGCGGTTATCCTGCCAGAACAACAAGCATATAAACTGCAGATACATCACCTCTGTAAACGAGCTGTGCCTCCATATCTGAAGTGTCTACTGATGTTAGGTACTTTAGATTTAAATTGTCCTCTGGTTAATAACTTTGTCAAATATCTCTCTCAACCTCTGATTTCCTGAATTGATTTAATTCTCATTTGTTACACTTAGGAGATACATTGTACTTTAGTTTTTGGCAAAAAAAATAAAATAGCTTTGGGATAGGAATAGAATAGGAGTGCTTCCTTAGAATATACAACAAAATCTGAGGGCTAGATATACGAAGATTAGTAACAGCAATTACCAAATAGGGATTTTTTGCGAACCGCTGTTTTTTAATCTCTATTACCAGTGTACAAAAGTAATATCTAGCCCGTTAGTGATACATAGTGGGCAGCAAATAGACCTACCTCATGAATTTTACTGATGTAGGTTGCAATTTGTGACACACTAGGATTCTCTGCCATCACAGGGATAGTGGGGTCAGCATCCCACCATGTCTGTGATTGCTTTTAAATAAAGCAATCATTTTTTTTAACACATCCCATTTTCCAAAAAGGAAAATGGAATGCGTTTAAAAATAAAAAAATGCAAAGTGTCATTTTTATTTTTTAAGTGTAGGCAATATATTTTTAAACATACTCAAAGCGGAAGGGGTCACAAAGGGACTCTTTCTAATTTGCTAATAGGTTACCACCAACTGTGGGTTGGTGATAAAGTGCAAATTTTTTGTGACCACATTTTGGTTGCAAAATATTCATATATCCCATTCTGATTTGGTATTTGGAAGGGATAACCTATTCACGCCACTTCCAAATACCAAATCGGTATGTATTTGGAATTCCTAATTGTGATTTGGTAACATGTTACCAAATTACAATTTGGGATTAAACATACCAAAATACATTTTTGTGGTTGGAAATGGGCAGATTCTGTGAATCGAGCAGTTTGCGACTGCAAAAATGTTTCGTACATGGAGCCCTTAGTCTTTAGACTCTGCAATGGTTACAAAGAGACTTCTGAGTAAGTAAGCTGACAAATAATCTTAACTCCAGTCATGGTAGTCTAATTCTACCAGTGACCTCCTACCTTGCACTGCCCTAAAGCAGGCTATTTAGAGATAACAAATGACAATGGTCAATGTGATGAAACCTATTATTTTAGACGTCTGAAACAAAGACAGCTTTGAGTAGTCTCTAATCCTAAAGTACATTAATCTGTCACATGCTCAGCAGGAGTTAACAGGATCAGAAAGTCATAAACTATTAAGATGCTGGGGACAAGCTCTAGTATTGTTAATGAGCATCAAACAATAGTGATGACTGCACCCCCATATTTGAAGTATGGGTCCTAAATTAAAAATATGTCCAGTGCAATAACTAATAAATAATGGGAATTATAGCGTCATAAATGGAAAGTGTAAAGTCAGTAAATCCTACCAGAAATGCAGGGAAGTTTGACAAATTTGGGTGCAGATGAAGAACAATCTAAAGAGCACAGTTATGGTAGAAAAAAAGCATCCACTAGGCAAATCATTTTGGCTTTTCTGCAGTGAAAAGGCTTTTACCAATTTTCAACAACACAACACAGATACAGTTTGAGCAGGAGCAGTGTTAGTACTCCCAACTCAAATAACATGTTTTACAGATGGTAGCAAGTGTGCCAGTTATGACTACGTCATGCCCGGCATAGGGGCCATGAACAGCTGGGGTTTGGAACAGGCTCTGCACCTAGAGCTACTGTGGCTAGGCCTTGCAATGTCTTCGGGTCTGCTGTAGGGCCTGGCTGCAGTCCAGGCTCTATGTTCATAGTCCCCTGCACATGACCAAAGGCCTTGCACAGCTTGTTCTGTTATATAGTTACTGGTGACTGGCCTGTGACTAGTCCGGAAGCCTGTTGGGAGAGTGGGAGAGGTGTGGTACAGCGGCCAGAGCGGCTGACTCCGGAGCACCGGGCTCGCGGCTGCATCACAGGCGGCAGCTCAGCTCAGCACCCTGTGACTCTGGGCAATAGTGCACTTAATCTCCCCGATGGCCCTCCGGTGCCTGGAGACCCCGAGGGGTGATTAGTTTGCGCTTTACAAATACCTGATATATACATTCATACTGTTGAGCACAGCTCGAGCAAGGTTGTGTGACCGAACCACTCATGCAATTACCATGCATACCTTTACAATGCTGTCAGTACAACGCATGCATAATTACCATGCATGCATCTGCAATGAAACTTTTTACAACAAAAATGCATATACCACACATGCCTTTTCCACAAAAATGTTGTTGCAAAGGCATGGTTGGTAAGGGCTGATATACATGGTGAAAATTTGGCATGCATGTTAAAGGCATATGCTTGATAAGTGCAGTTGAGGCACACTGGCGTAACTGCAGAGTGTAGAAGGGAAAGCACAGGATGCAGCAGAATTATGGTGGTGGCTGAAGGGAGTAAATCTGGGGATGCAGCCCGCAGGGAGACAGAAAGATACTCATGTGGTCGGCTTTTCCTGGCAGAGTATGTGAATTGCGGACGCAACCACTATATTCCTCCTATCTCCAACAGGTTTGCTTGTTGAATTTGTGTTTCCACAGTTACTGGACTATGGTCCATAATACCTGCAGGCCAGAAAAGTATATTAGAAAGGCTATACACAAGCACAGGATGGTGCATGCCACAGGTACAGCACAATACCGAGAATGAATGACTTCCCTTTGCCATCTGCAAGCTCTGTGTGCGCTTTTGCCTGGTCCACGCCCCTGTTGTTTTTCTTTCTTGTTGTTTCATTGTAAAACATTACTCGGAGCAGTCTTATCAGCATGGATTGCACAATCACAGCAACTGGAATGTTGTTTGCCATGTAAATGCAGTCTCTATGTTTGTATCTTTGGGCACAGTGCAGTCATGTAAATAAGGAGTATCCGTGACCCTAGTGCACTTCCTTAGGGAGTGAACGGATATGACATCCATGAGATCCGGTCACAGACGTAAATGTACATTGTGAACGGACTTGCACTACTGCATTTCAATGGAATTATTTAAGGAGAAAGTTAACTGAAGTCACGGTAAATGTGATTAAATAACTGTGCAGTCTTTTTTTAAATCTGAAGGGACCCACCAGATCGAGGGGCAGAGGTGTGTAGAATGCTGTGTGATATCACACATATGCCTTTACCATTCTAAAACCATCACCACACATATGCCTTTATCATGCCCAAAATTTGTAGTAAAGGCATATGTGGTAAAGGCATATTGGTGGTAAAGGTATGTGTGTGGTAATTGCTTCGTGGTAACGGTCAGGCGTGGGTTTGACCGCGCTGTAATGGCTGTTTCCCGTACGATTATGCCATTATTCACAAGCCGGGTTAAGACCAAAAGCCTGCTGATTATTTTTCATGACTACCACTACATCATCACAGTTCGACATCCAAAACAGATGAGGAGTACATCGACTTCATTGTGAAGTCTAGTACACCATCGGCCCCATCAATTGAACAAATTATTGAGGCCACTTTTACTGACAAGAACATGATTATCATCAAAGTCATCATTCTAACTCAATCCTGGAGAAGGAGTGTTAGACCTCTTGCTGATGTTGAATTTCAGTGACCAAGGAAGGTGTTGTATTGAGAGGCTCAAGAATTGCTGTACCAGAGAGCCTAAAACAACAACTAACCAATGAAGAACAGTGTGCCTTTGTAATTACCAAAAGAACCCTAAAAGACCCAGTATGGTTTCCGTGTCTAGACAAATGAGTTGAGAGGGAACTAAAAGAGTGTCATCTTTGCAACTGCCTTTCCCCAAAGTGACGCAACATACACTGACCAATTCTGACCTTCCTACAAAGGCTTGGGAAAAGGATTGCAATTGATTTGTTTGAGCCCCTGGTAAATGGACATTATCTCATGGTAGTCATTGATTGTATTCATGTTTTGTTTTGGTAGAGGAGTTTTCATTGACAACACATGAAAAGGTAATTTGGTGGCTGGAAAACTGTTGTGCCTTACCAGACATAGCCGAGATGTCTTTCATGAATAACTTTATTAACTTCTTAGTTGCAGGATGGTAAATATATACATCAGTCTACAAGTATGGTTATCCTTATACTCTAGCCTCTTCAGCTCATACACCAGCCCCACCAAGAGCAGCCTGCCTGCTGCTCAGCCCATCTCCAACTGTCACCACTCATCCACACAGGCACCCAAGCATTCCATGCATCACAGTCACACCAACGTTCCAATACCAACTCTTACTCTGGCTGAGCAGCAGGGAGACAGCTAGGCTGGGAAACATATACCTAAATAATCAGGATATAACATATCCCCCTCCTTTTAAATGAAAAATAAAAGAACAATAAAACATGGGATGAACTATAAACAAGCATAAACATAAGCGTAGAAAAAGTTCAAGACTCAGCGAGGCAAACTAAAATACAACTTCGCAAGAGTCTGAACACTAACAAATCAGAAAGGAAAGGTAAACATATTGGCAAGCAATAATAAACCCATCGTCCCCAATAAAACAATTTTGAAAAAAACGTAAAATGTAGAAAAGGGTGGACCACACCCCTAGACCAACACCCATGAGCCACAACTGTTGGGTGAAACCAAATGTGTAAGAGATAAGACCCAACAGACAAACCCTGTGTAAGGGTGTGAAACTAATGTACACGAGTAGCACAAGGTGACTTAAACACAAAGTGTACAAGAAGTGAAGCGCGAGGCGGCTTACACACCCAACAAAAACGCGTGTAGCGCAGGGCGACTTACACACAAGACAACAACACGTGAGGCGCAGGGCGACTTACACACAAGACAACAACATGTGAGGTGCAGGGCGACTTACACACAAGACAAACTGGAAGTGTTGCGCATGACGACTTGCACACTAAACACGCAAGAGGTGAAGCGCAAGGTGACTTATACACTGACAGGAAGAGACGTGTAGTGCATGTCGTCTTACACACTTCACAAAACACGATATGTAACGTAACTACAACTCAGAGAAATGGGAAACCACCCACAAAGATTAGGACAACCCTTGCGTAAGGGAGTGCAGTGTAAAATGGAACCTGAAACCATATCCATCCCTCCTGTAAGGGAGTGTAATGTGACCACCACCCAGTAAAACACAAAAAGCTTCCTTGTTTTAGGAAACCTAAACTGTGGCATCAGTAAAACAATACGCAAAAGATGAACATTACTACAGTAAGAACTTAAAGTCATGCAAGCACTTTTCCTTTGTCTCTCATATGTTCTTTTTAAACCGTGACCCATCGCAGGTGTGCGAGCTCTCACCCGAGTAAAACTACTCAGGGCACACTCTCGTCTTGTGTACCCCAGATAACGAATTATTATCAAATGTAGTGACAACAAAGGAACATACCACAGTGTTTGCGTCCATTCGTACAACTACAAGCTTTATGAGATAGAGCTTCGACTTGAAAGCATGTTCTGTGGCAGAGAGACATAGATGAACCTCTCGGTGAGCCACAAGGATCACACAGCAGAACCTGCGTGTAGACGCACTCAAGAAGCAAAAACCGAAACTGACACACCGACCTGTGTTGTAGAGGAACAATAAAAATTTGACATGCCATATGACATCCAGCTCGAAGTGGTATTAACAACCAAACTCTTTGCCTTTCCGTTTTAAGCTGCACTTGGCTCAGAAGGCATCTATGCTCCAAAGCGTCTGACCTCAGCTTTTGTGCTGCACACCAAAGATCCTTTAGCTGGTCTGCGCGGCTTCAAGCATGAAGAAAACTCCAGAGGATGGCCAATACGGGTGGCTTGCAGTCACGGCGTGCTGCAAAGCCTTGCACAGCAGCTGACCATGCCGCTTAGATGAAGAGACATCACAGAGGTGCCATGGAGGAATACGCGTGACTCCAAAGTGAAGGTAAGACTGCGCGTGAACTTCAAAACTCGTGCCACCATTTCAAAATGCCCCTGCAGCGGTTGAACTGCCATAGATGCCCCTCCTCACATGCCGCCGGAACCATGACCAAAATTATAAAATAAAACATAGTAATTGCTTGAAACCGTGAAAACACAGCACAAAGCGTCAAACGTCACATTTCCTTTGCCGATAAAGTAAATTGAAAACATCACGTTTACGAAACGTTGAGTAAAATCTCTTCTTGTGCACACTATACATGTCCAGGCTGCATGTAGTCTGTAGACACACGAACCAAAAGCTCCACACGCTCCAGTTGACTGCACAAGAATTTCCTTTCGCTCTGTGCCTCCATCAGAAATACCACATCAGGTGTGAAACACAACGTCCAGCAAGATCTTACATAGTAACAACACAGTACCGCAATTTGACCTACTTGGGGTAGAAAACTGACAGATTGGCAGAAAGATCCAAAGTAGATGAAAATGTCAATGTGCACAGCGTCCATATTAATGTAGAATGTAACCAGAAATTAAGATTAGGATAAATGTCCTTAATTGAACACCAATGGAGCATTCCCAGGCTGGGGCTGTCCGATGACAAGGACACTGGTGGGGCTGGCTTGCCTGGAACTCCATTCTTGACGCTTGAATCTTTGTTTCTCTTGGTTACTTTCGGTTCTGGTTCCTCATGTCCATACCATGGACAGGTTCTTGAAATCTTGTATCTTGAAGCACGCTTGAGTCTTGGTCCAGGTCGTCACCAAAATATGTTCTACGTCTGGAAAGGCACAACAAAAACATCTTTGCAGCGTGGGGTATCCCCGTCTTTCTCAAATATGACAATGGTCCACCATTCAACAGCAAGGAATTCCGAGAGTTCCTAGTCAGAATGAATATCAAGCATCAAAAGAGTACACCTCTGTGGCCCCAAGCAAATAGTGTTGTGGAACAATTTATGGGTACACTTAAAAGAGCAATTCAGCAAGCATCAATTGAGGGTATTGAATAAAGCAAGCCCTTTGTCAAGCCCTAAGGTCAACTCCTCACAACAAAACGGGTGAGAGAGCCATAGGAATCAAGCTGCCACAATGGACAGTGACCGATCCTTGAATGCTGACAAAGTTCATGTCACAGGCACTTCTTGAAAGTGCAAAATGAAGACTTGTGCCAATCAGTGTCAGAGAGCTCAGCAGACAGTCTTCAATGAAGGAGATTTAGTCCTAGTCAAGGAGAAGTGAAAGTGGAAAACAGACACTTCATTTGCTGTCGAACCTCTGAGATTTGTGACGTGAACAGAGTGAATTTCAACCACTTCACACTACTGGCGGACTAGTGCGAGCACCTTGATAACTCATCAAAGAAATATATTGTAACTGTTTTTGTACTTTTTTTTTAACAAAGGGGGAGATGTAGTGCCGTGAGACTATGTGTGCTAGGACTTTTGTCGTTCTTGGTGGACTTAATAGAGGAAGCACATAACTTGCTGGGAGGTGTTAAGATGTAGTTATTAATGGTTATGATTGACGGAGAAAAGAGGGGTCAAATTTGAATTACTAACTCAGTACTGTATACCTTCTCTGGTAAACTAGCTTGGAGACCCTGGGAACCCACAATACAACTGACTGCTAGATAAATCCAAGCATTTTGGGAACTTTGCATCCTGTGTCAGTGTATGGCCATTTGAATCATTGTATTCAACACAATTTCTTTATATATTTACATATATATTTGTGGTTTTATATAAGATGACCAGTTACCTATTTAGATGCAAGACTTCAAAATCACACAAAAAGAAACATTTAATTAAAGTTAGAGAGCAATGAAGCAGATATATGGTGGGAGGCAAAGTGCATGAGAGAGCAGTACATGGTCACATAATTATAATATGCACAATATAAAGACATGGGGTGAACATATTTTAATATACATGGTAGGCAGATGTGCTTTTTCAGTTAACTAACTCATGGACTCAGCCATAGAAGGAGTTGGCGACCATCAGATACTCTTTCAGTGTGTTGTTATAGGGTTACAAATCACACTGAGATGTGTTGAATAGACAACAGAATTTTAATTTTGCTTTTAAAAGCTTCATAAGATGACATTGCCCTGATAGTAGGCGGGATGGAGTTCCACAGCTGTGGTGCACTTCCCGAGAAGGATCGTTTAGCAGTTCTTTACTTCTGGAAATCACATATTCAAGGATGCTCACTTTCCACCATCTACCTTAGATCACCTGTTTTCTTGTTAGGTAATTTGTTGTTGGGGGTGGAGCGTTTTGTGGATAATACAGGCCAGCTTAAGTGTACACCTGACTTCAACCAGGATCCATATCAGGGAGCACTAGCTTGGTGTGATGTGGTCATGCTTCCTCGTTCCAGAGACCAACATGGCTGCTGTAGATGGGGCTCCTTTAAGTAGGTCAAGACATAGCATTTTGGATTCCAATAAATAAGGAATACTCTAATCTTGAGATAACTAGTGATTGGCTCATTTGTTAGAGTTATTTGGGGATGGAAGCCTTAAATTATCATAGACATATAATTGTGCTCCTCAGAGTCTATGTGGGAATGGAGGTTAAGATTATTATACAGCATCAAGGCCAATGATCTGGCAGATTTGATGATGGACATTGAGTAGACTCAGCTTAGTCTGCACTGCAAATAATGTTTTAATTTATCTCTGGTTCTGCAAATTTCTTACAACAAACATTCAACTTTCTGACTCTCCAGAGAATGCTCTCACACAAACTGACCAGAAACAATTACCAGACTGATGTGGGAGACTTCAGTATCATGCATTAAATTCTGTCAGGGCTTTGAACTAGATGGAGATTTTTATTTAATACTTCATACAGGTTCCTATTAAGATGATCTAATGCTGTGAAACTCATTTCATTTCTTATGATCTGCTCCTAATTTGTAAAGTGTGCCTCATCATTTCTGCGAAGGCCCCAATTACAAACAACAGAAAAATTGTAACTCCTGCACAAACCCCTTCTAAACTGTGCACCGGGAGTCATTTCAGAAACAAATTTATAAGGACGAGAAATATTTCACCATAAGAGTAATATTTCAAGTACTCATTAATTCTCTTGGGAATTGCCCCTGGTTATTTACTGAAACCAATGTGCCTGAGTGTTAAAGTGTGCTCAAAGTGTGCATCGTCAGTTTTTCCCTTCAGAACTAATTGTGCATGTTTTGCCCAATTGCAAGGTGCACAAACACAAACTGTGCACTATTAACACGTATCATTGGGGCCAGTTTAACCTTTTATGTTGTCCTTGCCTGCCTGGTTTGAATATTATATGAACGTAGGCAACTGGGGCTACATTTAAAACCTAAGATTATCTTCAGAACTGGAGTTTCTCTAATAATTGTACATACATATCTGCTAAACATTCAAGAACCGCTTTTTTATGTCAATGCAAAAGGCAAACTAATATTTATCATACTTTCAAGTAATTTTGCATGTGCTTTTCTTGTGAAGAATCATTTCATAAAAAAATATTTTTACTGGAAAATTTGCACTGTGGGGTATGAAGGGGCTCATCGTCGGTAATGTGTTATCAGGGATGCGTGACTCAGGCAGTGCCTTCAAAAGGCTTCCAATATAAACTCCCAATTTAGAGACAAATGGAAAAGAAATGGGTCTGCTGTGTAATAGATCGTTTCTAGATGGTCCTGACCCATGAGACATTGTGTACCAACTGAAATATATTTAGAGGTCCTTAGAAAATAAATGTGAACTCTGCAGAGAAACAAGCAACAATAAAGCGATGGTGCACTTAAGGAAAGGATAAAAAATGCATTCCTAATCATGTACTCAGTACGTATGTTTGGCAGCGTGATGGCGCTTCACTCGTCACCTTTCTCTCCAGCTGATGACTGGTTTCAATGGATGTTCAATCTCTAGCAATTCTTGAAAAAGAAAATAACAGCAACCAGTAAATGAGGGCCAAATTGTTTTTCTCGTGTGTGATGTGGCCAAATTGCTAATATGTTGAACCGTTTATTGTTGGGAAGATCTCAGTAATACTGAAATGGGTGTAACGTTTTTGAAACGTCACCATCTGTTGTTGCTACTGTTTCACTGCTGCAGTGTAAAAAAATTGTTTTCATATCGTGTTGGACACTGTACAGCACTCTGTCGCAGTTTGGCTAGCCTCACACTATAGAAATACCATATGCATATGAATACATACATGTTCTTTTTCTATACACAAACTGCATAATCATGAACGACAATGCATGGTAGCCACTTAGATTTAGATGAGTCCTCTCACATCAGAATTAAATTGAATTGACAGCAAAGAAAAACTATAGATGCTAAATTGGAAGGAAGACCCACAGAAATGTCAGAATAGTACCAGATATTCATAAAATCATCTAGGACAATTGTGCCCTTGTGATGCACAGTACAGTTGCGCGTGTCAAATACATTGACTTAGATTTTGAAGCGAAAGCAATTTTACTCGTTTATAATTATGAACACTTTATAGCACTAGGGATCTGATTCACTACATATTTAGAACTTTGTGTTGTAGTATGGACACAACTAAGAGGTATAGGGCTATCTAAGGGGCAGATTTAGAGTGTGGAGAATGTCACAATGTGACAGATCCCATCTGACTTATTGCAAGTGCCATAGGACATAATGCATTAGTAATAAGGTGGACTGGATATCCATTATGATGTGACGGAGTAGCTTGTCCACAAAATTCTAAATCAAGCCCTAAGTTTTACCAAAATGATTAAAACCCCCATACGGAAGAAATATAAACACTACCTGAGTCATTGTATCTTTGCCTGCCTCCCTTAATCTTACAGATATAGAATGCACACATGGTTCAAACGCTGCATGTTTCATATTAGTATTACAGTGTTATTTTAAAGGTGCACTTGTTTTCTTCATAATGTCACAATCTGCCCCCCGCCCCCAGAGTTTCAGGAGTAGGATTTCTAAACCTTGGTGAAATGACTTAGTTCAATGCCCTAGTACGAATTAGAAATCCAGGTGAACTGCGACCTATACACAACACACTGAGCAGTACTGTCTAGGAAATGTTTTCTGGTCACAATTAGTCCCACTAGGGGCCATATTATGCACTGTGATTGTTTGCGGCCAGCACAACTTTTAAAAGGTGCGCTGGGCGCAAACAATCACAATGCGCCCTATTATGATGTATGCGCTGCTCCCAGGGCAGCACATTCATGTGCAAACACGAAGCAGCTGCTCCGTGTTTTCACAGTGCAGGCGACATCCGCCTGCACTTTTACAGGGGAATAGAGAACCCCTTGCAGGCGGGTGCAGTCAGTGACTGGGATGTCTGGGGAGTCCATGGGACCCCCTTTATCACCTTCAGAGGGCTGCTGTCAGGAGGCGCACTGACAGTGCGCCATCTTTAAATGGTGCATTGTCAGTGCACCTCCTGAGGGCTTCTTTGACTCTGCGCCTGCATCTGTAATATGGCACTGGCGCAGAGTCAAAGGAATTCCCTCTTTTGCGTAGGGCACGCCCCTATGCAAATGAGGGAGCAAAACCTCTGAAGGTAGCGCTGGCGCTTTAAGTGCGCCAGCGCTATCGGTATTATAGAAGGGGACGCACAAGCGTTTGCGTCCCCTTCTATAATACCAAAGTGCCCCGGGGCGCGCAAAGCGGGCGCAAACGCCCATTGTGCCCCCGGGGCACTCATTGTAATACGGCCCTAGATGAGTTCAGGGATACATTGGAACTCCATTCCCTCTTTCATAAATGAAAATAGCACTAAGTAACAGAGGATATACTTAAAAATGTTTATTTCTAAAACCCAGGTCTAGTGCATAACATATGAATGGCAACCACACAGAACGTGAAAATAAATGCAGTAAGGCATGACATGGGCAGTGAAAAAAATATGGACATTCCTAACATGTTTAGCAAGTTCCTACTTCTATGTCTTAGCGCTATGCTAAATTTTTGGAGAAGCTATAAACAACCATCTGAAAAATTGAGTTTCTCATTACGGATTGCACAGCATACCTTCTCTTGGTGTAAAATAGCTGTTAAGGTATTCTTTATCACAAAAACATACATATAATCCGTGGTCTATTATGCTAACTGCTTATCCAGATATGTGAATTATTGATATAGAAGACTGTGCTCAATACTGTCAACTTGAGTGTCACTGAAAAGAATATAGAGAATTACAAGATGAAATGACCCTTCAGGACTGTTGGAATCCCATCACACACCGAAGTGATCATTATCATCATTTGGGTTTCCAGCCAACCTCCCATCTGTCCTCTTGATCATAGAGGAGTACTGGGTAGATTGCATCCTCTATTAGGTCCTTCACAGGAAAAGGAGAGCACAGAAGAAGGTTAGAAATAGTATCTGACCCCCAGGGAAATCTCCAATGAAAAAAGTGCAGTGCAAGAAGTAGAATATGTGATTAAAATAGGATTTGCAAAAGAAAAAGAACTTAATCTTCTCAACGATATCAATTGCATTCCTAATTAAAACCAGTGCAAAAAGATTTTATAGCAGTTCAAACAAATTGCTGCTTCTAAACGGTCGACATGTTTCAGCCAGTTGGACATACGGTCCACAGCTTTCTTCAGGACCTCACCATAGATTTATTTGCTACTGCATTACTTCAAGAGTGAAAAAATGAAAATATAGTTTATATATACATACAGGTCAGATTTGATACAACCTCTGTTGTCTTATACTGATCCTCTGTATCTACGAGATGTGTAGGACATCCGTAGAGTACGAGGGCTAGACCTCACCTCACCCGGCACCAGCTCCAGGCAATGAGGCCCGCTCTGTCAGTCGTTGCCTCGTGCTTCGACTGAGCTAGGAATGGAGGTATTCTTTATCACAAGTTTTGGCTGGAAATGATAAGCAGTGCTGAAGGCAACTTTTTTGCACCACTGAGCCATGCCAGACCAAGGCTGGTTATCGCTGCACTCTGGCGTGACCGCTGGCGTGATTCTCCTAGCGCAAAACCCCTCTAATTTATAGTAAGAGAATTGGGTTTTTATAGTATCTGATCACTGTTTTTATCTTATGGTAATAACCTAAAACAGTACTTCAAGATATTAAAGCATCAACAAAACTAAACAAATATGGTGATAAATGCATTATCTCAATTCACATGTAGATTATATGCTGTTATAACTGAAAAAAATAAAATGATATCTGTTTCTACAGTAAGCGTCCATAATGTTATGGCAAGTTCATAACAAAAAGAAAGAAATATGTAAACCTAAATAGGAATAACAAATGATACTAACATGTCTGAGCATTTCTAAAACTTCACACCATTTGTGAAAAGAGATAAAAGAATCTGCACTCAGTCACATAATGAAAATAGAAGAAGCCTAAACAGGGCTTGTCACAGTGTTCACAACAACATTGGAAATAATTGTTATGTGCAAAGACTTACATACACCTCTCCCCTTCATACTGGGGTGTTGCAAGCACTTTTAACCTCATTCTTATCTCGTTTTTTTTTTTTTTTATAACACGTTTTATTGATTTTTTACAGATTCAAAACACATAGGAAAACATTTATTCATCAGTATACAAAACAGCTCTCTCCCTTTGCTGCATGTTGGCCTCCCCTCCAACTACAGTAGGACAACCCACATATTTTTATATGTACGTTTAAGGTAGGTCATGGGCAAGAACTTTAGACCAGGACAAATTCAGCATCCAGGGACCATGGCTTCTGTTTGCAAGGTTCCAGTAGGATGGCCCTTTAACAGCACCACTTTATCCAGATTTTGTAATGTTTCTGTTGGCATCCCCTGGACTGGAACACAGGTCTTTCAAGGCTCATACACTGATGCGAGCCCCTTTTCCAAGCTTCCAGTGAGGACATTATAGGGTCCTACCAATTCCTTGCAATTTCCATTTTGGCTACCAAAACTCCCATCCAGGGCAAGGACATCTATCTATTGCAGTCCAGGTCAACGGTTAAATGCAAAAGAGTCAATTTGGGGTACGCATGGACCATCCAACCCAATATTCCACCCAGCATGAAAAGTACACATTGCCAGAAGGGGGCGATGATGGTGCAGCTCAAAGTCGTGTGGACAAAGCCACTCCTGTGACTGAGACATCTTAAATAATTTGGTGAGTCCACCACTCCCACCACTCCCATCCTCCATAATCTCTCTCGGTGAGATAGACTCTGTGCAGTCATTTAAATTGAATAAGTCTTAATTGTGTGGCTATGGCGGCTCGGAGGAGAAGCTCTAACTCCCCTCCAATCATCCTCTCTGAGTGGGCCCAGATCCTTCTTTCATGACTCCAAAAGGCAGGAGAAACAGTCTGGAGTGTTACTAACAAGTGAGAGATAAATCTCTGAGATTTTGAGTTCCCGCAGGTCCTCCATTAGAAGTTTAGCCTCCATAAGGCTAGCCTCTGGCAAATCAGTCAGTCCCCTCAAATGGGGCGCGGGCATGTGATGAAACTGTAAGTACAGAAAAAAGTGAGAGCAATGGAGATCACACTGCTCCTGCAGGGCCCACTAAGACTTCATTGCTGTGCCCACCATCACGTCCTACAGTCTGGAGATTCCAATCAAGTCCCATTGTTGAAACCCTTTTAGTTCTGTAGCTTGGAGCAGGCGTAAGTAGTGACGCAGTGCAATACGAATAGGCCTCCCTCATGCATTGCTGGAGTTGCATCAGGCTTACAACACAACTCCAGCGATGCATGGGTTTTGCACCAACAGATACGTCAGAATTTCTGATGCATCTGTCAATCCTTCCGCCATGGTGCGCTGTATTGTAAATACGGCGCATCCATGGTGGCACAAGGATTTCTCTCGCAGGCGTAAGGAAACTAGCGCAACGCTGCTTTAACGCAGCGATGCGTCAGTTTCTTGTAAAAAGGCAGCTAAGTATAGTGCAACACGCACCAGTCTCCTTTTGCCATATATACAGGCCTCCTCCATTGCTAATTTTCTGGGCAATCACTTATTAAATGTCAGGAATTCTCATTCCATTTCAGCAAATCAAGCTGCCCTATATCAAGCTCCACCATTTGCTCTCTTTTCTACTCTCAGTTATATATGCATTATGTAGCATCTGTTTCAGTTAAGCAATGCTAATAAATAACAGATATTCTGCACAGGGATTTTTCCAATACCAGTGAAGTTGGGCCAAACTTGATACTTCCCTTTCTTTGCTGAAGAGCATTCAAATGATTCCTGGCAATAAAAACTCGGATATCTCAAACACATTCAAAGTACTTTTTCAGGATGGAGCAACATGGTGACATTCCTGGCCCTAGCACTTCTAATTTGCACCTCTAATGTAACCAACAAGATTGAGTTTGAAATGGGCGACTCTCATACTTTTATCCAAAACTGAGGAGAACGCCCCTTGATTTGCTCAATTTCCAATGCCCCATTTCCGACTTGGCAAAACGTGAAGGAAACAATTGCATTGCTACGTTTAGCCTTGCCTGTCCTGATAAAGAGAAATTTGACATTTCTGCATGAAGCATTAGCCCCTCATCTTCCCCTTTGGAGCGGTTCCAGGTGCTAATGAATATATTTGCATATCTTCTAACATTCTCTACTGCAAACATGTATCCCCTGAACTTTTCATTACCCCAATCTTAAATAAATAAATAAAATGTTAAATTTCTTTACGAATTCAAAGTGAAGGGGTTAGCTTTGCTCAGGATAAAAAAAAGGAAGGAAATTGATCATCAGAGTGAAATGTTGACACCATGACAGACAGGGCCAGCTGGAAAGACATTCAACATTTCTCCTGCGGGATTCCTGGAGGCTCTACTCACACTCCTCTGTTCATTTTGCATCTCACCTCTTTATCCATCTCATTTGCTCCTTCTGTGTGTCCTTCAGTTATGATAAAAAGAACTCAATTCAGTCTGAAAATCAATGGAACATCTCATCCCAAACCAGATGTCTAATTATAGATGAGTTTACAAGTTTATTTATTTGCATAAGTTAATTAAAACCATTGCATGCCAATAAAACCCAAAAACCTAGCAAAAACAGTTGCTTAAATCCACAGTTACATTTATAAGCCAGTTTCTCTGGCATCTGATTTAAGATTTTGTTTGAAGCAATACAATTGGTCCTAACATGAAATGTTAATTTATAAGTAGAGGTGCAACTTGGGTTTAATATAAAGGGATGGCCATTATTGATCAGTTCATCACCAGTGAGCATTACCAGTTGGTGTCCCATCAGATCTCCATTGCTTATCCCTGTCCCTTTAGCAGCAAGTGATTGATTAGCCCACATTCCTTTCTCTCTGCTAAAGAGCATGTGCTTTGTACTATCCTAAATTCTGAAGCTGGTGTCTGGGTGTTTAAATAGAAAAGGCAGTTTATAAACTTTCTTGAGACACAGAGAATGGGATAAAGTGCTGGTGCCAATTTATAGTATTTGAGGTTGGAGGTAAGTAAGATGCTATTGAGGATTCCAGTTACTGGTGTTCTTGACTCAGAAATGATTGTCCATCTGGTGAAATTGATGTGGGCTCCTGTAGCAAACTTGCAATTACCGATGCCAAGTGTGACCATTACGGCATCTCTCCAGACTATTGTTATCCTCTATTTTTTTACGAGAGCCTGAGAAGTTGAGTGCTGTGGGAAGAATTGTTTGTCTCCTGAATCCTTTGTATAATAGTCCGACATCAGTTTCTAGACTTTGTGGGGGCATTGAAAGGGTCCAGGGTGGGGGTGAAGAGCGTCCCTGAGTGTTTGTATAAATCTCCCACAGCGGGCAAGGGTGGAGGCATCCGTATGAGAAAAGCATATAGCTGATGCCTCTAAACAAGTGCGTGCTCTTTGTCTTAGAAATAATTATAGATGAAAATTGGATGACACTCAACCACTTAAAATCAAACCTCAAATAAAATGAGTTCTTGAAGCGTATTGTATTGTATTGTATTGTAATTGCATTTATATAGTGCTTACTACCCTAGACGAGGCGTCGAAGCGCTTTTTCTGCGAGCAGCATGCTTCTCTGGAACCCTTAAAGGATAAGTGGTGAATTAGTATAGTGAAATATGAAGTTAATTTGAGCTGTGGATATGTTAGTCAGTTATTTGGAGTGAGAAGGATAGTAGAGGGATAGAAGAGGGAAAAAGTTTGCATTTACATAGCACTTGCTACCCCTGATGAGGTGTTGAAGTGCTTGTAGGCGAGTAGCGCGCTACTCAGGAACCAAAGAAGAATTAGTGGTGAATTAGTCTGGGGAAATATGAAATTAATTTGAGCAGTGCACATGTTAGTCTGTTATTTGGATTGAAAAGGATAGTGGAGGGATAGAAGAGGGAAGGGTCTAGAAAGTTCTTTTTTTTTGTACGTCTAACCACACATTTAACACTTTAACAAAATATATGCTGATAATAAACGCTGTATTAAAATCTGGGCTTGGCAGCCAACTTGGCTGCCAACAGTGTCATACCCCTGGGGACAGCCTTCTTTGCATCTCGCTATCAGAACCACACCCACATCAGTAATCTAGTGAACATTTTGGAAACTGTGGAACCAGGGGGAAGGGTTTTTAATCATGGTCTCCAAATGGGACTAAGTTGTGTAATCTTAGACATTCATTTTCTGTCTTTGGTTATCTTTACAAGATATGACAAATTTAGAATTCGGCTTAGAGTTTGTAGAAGTGTGTGATAATAAAACTGGATTGGAACCCAACACATGCTCATTATAGCCTTAGAGCCCGACCTAGCGGGCTCTACCGGCCATTAAAGGCCCGCTCCAGCATTAAAGGGATAAGCCGACGGCGAGGGCCTTTAACAAGGGAGCGGGCCTTTAATGGCCGTTATAGCCCGTTAGGAGGGTTCCAAGGCTATTCGAACATTTTGCCCCTAGAGGGCAGAATGTTCTAATTACTAAAAACAAAGGCCTCTTGGAGCCTGACGGGGTTTAAATCTCCTCAGGCCCCGAGAGGCCTTTGTGCAGAGCAGCACCTGTGAACAAAAACATTGGAATGTTGCTCTGCACTCCATTGTATTCAATGGAGTGCTCCACATTCCAATGTTTTAATAGATATTAAGTCTTTGAAGACTGAACCCAGTCTTTTGGTTCACTCATCAAAATGTAATGGGAAAGCCAAGATCCTGGGAACAAGTAACAAATGTAGTTTTGGTTCTTCAGCTTTACCAAACTGTCAGATCTTGTGCAGATATGAAGAAAGTTGTCTAAACATTTTTATGGTCGCAAACAGTCCAAATAGCTGTGTACGCCCGCAGAAATTAGGAGTGTCCCTTTCATAAGCCCAATTGATATGAGTTCAGCCCCGTTTACTTGAAGGAAAATGGGCCGATTTAAAAAAATATATAAATAATAATAATATTAATTTGAAAAGCTGTCAGAGACATGGTGGTCTGCTGACCCTTGCAGATCATTATCCCTGTGATTGTATCCAATCGAATCGCTATTGCGACCCACCTCATAGTTTGGGTCCACACAGGGAGGAAAAATACTGGTCGCAAATTGAGACTACTTTATGCGATGTAAAAGTACACCTGACCCTTAGTTATCCCAATGCCTTTGCTCCTTTATCTTTTGATGGGAAGTTTGAGTACCAAGGACAAGCACAGTTTTAAAAACAGGCATGTTTAGAATGTTATTTTTTTATGGCTAAAAGGGAACTAATGGCAGGTAATGACTATGTGGTACACCACGGTCACTGGATAATGAATCACCATGTGTAGGAAAGTGCCCTATCTGCATGGTTGTCCCTATCATTACATTCTTCTCTTTCTTTCATATGTCATAGGAGAAATGGATTGCTTTAGTACTCACCTAACTAAATTATATGATTTAATTAATTTAGCTTAGTAACCCTGACATACCTCATCTGTATGCTCCAATGTGTTCATAACATTGTAACTAGACACTTACTTCAATTTGGCCAACAGTTTGAAACTCCATAGAGGTTCATAGCCTCATTTGTTCACAGTATCTCAACCAAATACTTTTAAGGCACGCTGTTACCCCATCTGTCCTTGCATTGTCTAAACCCTGAATTGCTACTGGCTGAACAGGCGATCTATACCGCACACCTATGTGCTAAACGTCTCCTCTGACACACCCTTCTTAATGGGCCTTGATCTTTTTTGGATTAGAAGAAGTCAAAAACCTAGCAATGTACCAACTACCCAAACCAAAAGAGGTGAACAGTTAATTTAATCAAAACTAACAGGACTCCATGAGCAATCCTTCCCTCGCAGTGATGTTGTACACAGCGTCAAGGTCCTTCGCGCTTTAGGTGTGACCTTGGATAACAAAAGAAAAATCTGACATGGAAAACACTCCCTGAAAACACTGGCCCATCGACTCATCTATGGGATGATGGCTTACATGAAGTCTTTTCACTGTATGCAGTAGTCCCAGCAAAAAGGTTTATGGTGGAATGATCTATGCATAACACCAACCATACACTGACACAGGCAATTCCTTGTTTACTTCTATAATACATGAATGCAGCAGCTACAGTTGCACAGTACAAAATTATATGGTGCATGACACAATATTGATTATTACATACTGTAGAAAATCTGTAGCAATCCATTCTTTCAAGGGGTTCACTCGGATTTTATATTTCCCTGGATATATATTTTCCCATCCTCAAGTGCAGCTATGGTATGCTAAACAGGCCACAACTGTTATTACACGTCTTTAAAAATGAAAAATAATGTTGTTACTAAATTGCCATAGTTAACCCTTTGCTAAATCAGCTGTTCTGTACATACAAGTGGCACATGCTGCACAAAGGTCATATTTCAAATGTATACTAGCAGGCTGATGAATGTTTTAAGAAGAAACTGAAAACGGTTGCTTCAATTAAAATACCAAATTTAAGTCTTAGTAAGTCAGTAGGAATTGTATGTTAAATGATTAACACAGCTGCCTAATGTTTCAATCTGAAATATAAAATGTAACCCCGCTACATTTAAAAAGGCATCATGAGCAAGTGCTCATGCTTTTTACAGGGCTTACAGAGTAGCAGAATGTTAAAATACGACATTTTTGTCTTCTTTTGCCTAAAACGTAAATTTTTCAATTTTTTAAGAGCAAAATGTTACAATCATCATTTTAGCAGTGTTCAGGTAAATGGGTATAACAAAATCAATTAAACATTGGACCTAGATTATCTACACTGCTAAAAGGACTTTTATAAAATTGCCATATTCCCTGTCCCGCATCAGTTTACAGAATCTGGAGAGAAGCGTGGGAAATATGGCTTGTGATTTTTCCTCCCTGTACCACAAAGCTCTCTGAGATAGCAATTACATTAAAACCCTTTTCTGAGTCAGTAACTGGATCAGACTATGCTAACCAGTGAGTAGCAAAAGTGTGAGAATTTCAGTTTGATTCCATTAAGAGCTATCACTAAGCACAACTATGTTCACCTTTTAAAAACATAGGCAACGCCTCTCTGATGAAGATAGATGATTAGAAGAGAAGAAGGGAAGAAGACTGTCTGCTGATTGTTGAAAGAATTTGCATCTGCCGTATTAGGGACAATGGATAGACTGTCTCAAGTTGCACCAATAATTTCTGGATTTCAAAGGCTTCTTCAAAGTTAGGGAAGATAGCCTCTTGTTGCCCACTGGAACAAAAGATTCCATGTCCAGATCAACTCAGCCTACTTGGCAGTTGTAACTTCTCTCCTATGACCAGGGAGTGTGAAGATGTTGGAGAAAAAGAAATATATGTCTACCTAGAACAAAAACAGCAAACCAGTTGCTACAGAACATTTGGCAGGTCACCAACATGGAGGTTGCAAGGAGACCTTTCACAACCTGCAGTGCACCCATGGCATAGTGCTCAAGAAGACTTCCCAGAAAGTTTGGAGATTTCTGGAGCACCATGGAAGAAGACACCAAACTTTTCCTGAAAGTTTTAGGTGCTGGGGACTGGGTGTCAAGGCTTCTCAAAACAAACAACTTCACAGAATAATTTCACTTTTTCTGTCCCATGCTAAGCTTATATCCATAAAGTTACTATGAAAACCTTCTATCTTGACTTGTAAAGGCTATTCAGGTACAGTACATATTCTTGCCTGCAGGAGACTTTTGACCTTCTGCTAAGTGCACAAACAAAACATGTTTGCTAGAGATGAACCACTAACCCTTGCCAAACCTTCCTCTATCATCGGTCGGCCACAAACTACTCATAGGTCCCTATCCTCAACAAGTTGCTATCATAGAGAACCAGAAGCATTAATCTAGCCTTGCTCCATCATCTCAAGTGCTTACCAGGTGCCCAAGTTCCATTAAGAATGCCATTTGACTTCCATTGATATGTACTTCCCATTGTTTTCTGAGAGATGATGTTTTTGTTCCTGTTTGCCAGCATCCTATTCTCTTCACCTTTGTGTCATGTTAATCACTACGTTGTACTCTTGTTTTACTAAATAGGTTTGGGATTTTTAACTTCGTAATTTCCAAAATGTTGATGCTCCTTTACATGTCAACATGCAAGCTAACAAGTGTGAGCCGGGTATTTTTCACAGAAGACTGTTTACCTAATAGGAAAGTTGCAAACCACTGTTACTGCCCTCGAGGTGTCATTGGGCTTTAGAGCTATGGTCAGGAGTTTAGGGTGTTGGTGAGACTAGACATGGAGGAGACTTGGAATAATGTGCAGGTTACAACCTTGAGAGAAAAGAGGAACTCTTGTGATAGTTCAGAAATCTGAGAGGTTTGGGGGTCATCTTGGGCCTGGCTGGACTATTTAAACCACACCCTGGGCCCACCTGCCATTCAGATGCTTTGAGGAACAGGAGCTTGATGCTACACTTACTGCTTCCACGTACTTAATTCTGATTCCTCGCAGCTGACATCCTCCAGGTTTGAAGGCTTTACTGCTGGAAGCTGCAGTGACAGAACCTTGTGTAAAGAGCAAAAGGGCAAAACACAACAAGTAAGGAACTAGACGAAACACCTGTAGCACAAGGTAAAGTGCATGCACCAAGAACATTACTTACCCATATTTTGTGGTCTGGCCCTGATGGAGTCAGTTCGCTGGGGCAGCTTCCTGCAATCATTGGGAATTGACAATTTGAAAAGCAAATAAAGAACTTTACAGAACTGGTAGCAATTATGGTTAAACAATGAACTGTTTTTGTAATAGTTATGATTAAGAAACAACATTGAACTTCCATGATTATAGAACCAAGTTTACCCTATTTGTATAAGCACCAAAGACAAGGATCAATTGTACTAGTAGTAAGTTGAAGTGAAGTACATAAGACTTATTGAGACTATCTAGGTGGAGTTAACCTAGTGACCAGCCTTTTTTGAGAGATTCTGCTCAACGCTATGCATACATATACCAGGAGCTAAACCATAGCTGGGAGTTGCTGATAGAGATGCTTGGTAGCAAGGAGCTAGCACCACTTAACAGTTCTATGGCTTTATTTTTGTAGTAGGAAGTACTTACCATTAGAGGAGACCTACAGGGACAGAAGTGGGAAACAGGGTAGTGTAATGTAGGAGGATGAATGGTAGCCTAGTAGTAGAGTTAGATATGAGTTCGGAGTTGATAGTTTGGACATTAACAATTTCCATTTCTCTCACCCTTGCAGCCAAGCAGATGCTGAGGCATATACAAATTGGCTTCTAGCAGGACAGAGAAGAGGACAGTAGAAGGATCTGGCAGGAGGTGCCCTCTCTCCATACCCTCTTGGACATGGTTGACCACAGAATGGGTGATGTGAAGGGTCGCTACGACAGTATACCTGACTGGGGGCGGGACATCAACTTTTTGCTACACAAAGTGATGGACCTGGAATACCGGTCCAGGAGAGACAAATTCAGGATATATGGCATCCCGAGGGAGTGGAGCAAACTGTCGTGGTCGGTTACCTCAAGTCGCTACTACCGGATTTGCTGCACCTCCAACTGCAAGAACTCCTGGAACTGCAACTGGCCCACCATTTCCGCTCCCGCTGTACCTCGCAGTCCAATTCTCCAAGACCTATCATTTCATGCACTCTCTGTATCAACATACACGGGCCATCCTTTCTGCTGCCAGGTGCCATACGGCACCCCTACTTGTCAATGGCAACAACAACTCTTTCTCAGCTGACTTTTCCAGCATTACCTCCTCCAAAACAAGCAAATTTTGCCACTGCTTCCCTGCCTGCAGTGCCATCAAATACAGACTCTTACGACTGGACTGTGGCAGTTCCTCTAGCCTGGAAGCAGGCTAAAATTCTTCCTCTGCTTAAAAAAACATCAGCAGACCCCAATGCACTGGCTAATTATAGGCCTATCTCCCTGCTTTTCACCTTGTCAAAGCTGCTAGGGAAGTTTGTTAACAGGCAACTCTCACGCTACCTGGAGATCAACAATCTTCTGCACCCTAGTCAATCGGGTTTCAGACCTAATGTTAGCACTGAAACCGCCCTCTTTAAGGTATCTGAGTACATTAGAGGCACTCAAGACTCAGGCGGCAAGGCTGTGATCATTCTATTAGACCTATCAGAAGCCTTTGCCACTGTTTCACACTCTAGGCTCCTCCCTCGCCTCCAAACAATTGGACTAGAGGGCCTAGCATTGAGATGGATGGACTGTATCTTAGGGAAAGGAGGGCAAGAAGTTTAGACCCCTCTGTTCTTTACCAGTACCAGGGACCTACCCATGGGAGTCCCTCAGGGTTCTGCCCTGAGCCCCACACTGTTTAACATGTATCTCAACCCTCTGGCACACTTGGCTGGATCTCTTGAAGCTAAAATAATTTCCTATGTAGACAACATCCAGCTATTCTTCTCATCTAATAAAGGTGAAGAATTAATCAAATCTTGTCTGGCTGCCATCTTGGTTGAACCAAAATCAGCTGGTGTGCAATGCGGATAAGACAGAAGTTCTTTTCTTTGGGTCAAACTCTCTGTCTGAATAGCTGGTCTTTTGGCCAGAGGCCGCTCCCTCTTGGGGCCCACAATCTTCAGTGGTTAAGAATTTAGGGGTCAAATTTGATAACCAGCTCTCTTTTCAGCCTCAAGTAAACACAGTGGTAGTGACCTGTTTTGGTCTTCTTCATGTATTAAAAACAGTTCTTCATTTCCTTTCTACACTCGCTAGGAAAACAGTTATTCAAGTACTTATCATGTCTAGGCTGGACTATGCGAACACATTTTAAGCCTGCCTGACTATTTAGTCAAAAGGCTCCAAGTGGTTCAAAATGCAGCAGCATGCCTGCTCCTTAATCTTCCCTTGAGATTTCAGGTTTTCTCACACTCCACTCTCTGCACAGACTCCCAGTGAGAAAACCTCTTATGTTCAAAGCACTGGTACTCACCTACAGAGCCTTACACCTGGTAGGTCCTAGATAGCATGCCTCCAGAATTCATTTCTATCTTCCTGGTAGGAAGCTGTGTTCCTCTAAAAGGGCTTTAGCCAAGGTACCCAGGATACACCGATCCAGAACAGGTGGCTACTCTTTCTTTTATCTGGCCCCATCTGCCTGCAACAATATTCCCCTTGGCCTTCGTCTCACAGAATCCAAGCAGATTTTCAAAAAGAAGCTGAAAACATGGCTCTTTTCTCAGAGTTGAGAATTGTACCTGCGAGTCCAGTTCCAGGACACAACTCAGACTAGCTGTGCCCTCTACAAATCCTGGTTTATCCTCATCATCATTATCATGGAACCTGTGTGCATGGTGCTGATGACTGATGGGTCCACGACAGACTTCACGGAGTTCTTGAGTTGTTCCTGGACTTGCTGGGTGACCCTGTCATGAATACTGCAGCAGATGGCACGCCGGCCCCTACTGTCAAGGTACAGTTATGCACTTTTACCTGTCGATGTGCACCATGACATTGCAGAGATGATATGGACCCACCTCCTAGTGCCCTACCTGCCGTTTTGGATGTGGGTGAACCCAAAGAATCATCGATAAACCACAGGGAGGAGGGCATTCCAAGATGTCATCCGCCCGTTCTGGTCTTCCTGTTGTCCACCTTAAAAGGATGAATGGGAATTACTACACATCTCCCTATATTAGACCACAGCCCGCCCACAGTATCCTTGCGTCAATGTGTTTGGGATAATACCTGTGTTGAACTGGAAAGCCGCTTCACGAATATGGTTTGTTGCTGCCTTGCCTGGGAAGCGTGACATGGGCAGATTTACTGTAAAAGATACAGCAGAATCAAATACTCTGACATTCACATGTGCTATCATTAAAATAAATGCTCCTTTGGTTTACGTACTTAACATCTCAGAATGAAGATACACAATGAAGATACACTTTCAACAGGTACAGAATTTGCATCAATCCTGTAAGTCATTGTAGGATGATGGACCATGCACGTCCTGTGCCTTCACAGTCAATTGTCCTACAATCACGAAACCACAATGCACTGTCAATGAGTTCTCCATGCGCTTGCACAGTTTCAGAATACTTGGATGTGTGCCTTAATAGTTTGGTCAGAGTTCAAGAGTTGTCAGCAAAAAAAGTACCTGCATGCGGACCTGGCAGCTTGACTTGCAATACCTTAGTGCTGTGGTAGGTCCTGGAAGCCTGCAGCGCTGCGTTCACTTGTGCTGTGCTACGCTTTACCTGGTCTTTACTCTACTACTGTGTTTTCACAGCTGAGGGGATATTGGGCGACGTGGCGGGTCAAGCTGCAGAAGTCCCTGATGCTGGGTGTGGGCCAAAACTGCCTTGGCCTCCGATGCCGTGACTCCAGAACTCACTGAACTACGGGCAGAGATGTGCATGCCTTGGATTCACGATGCAAAGCATGAATCAGTGGTCAGGCATAATTTATTTAGGCCACGCCCAAGACTGCGCCCTACATGCTGTCGGCACCATTGATTTGCCCTTTTTGCCCAAACAACTAGACTGCGGCTGGGCCATCCAAACCAGGAAATGCTGCAAATGTTCTTGATACGACATGGCCCAAACAACTAAAGTGCAGTGGGGTCCTCAAACCAGGAAGTGTTGCAAATGTTCTTGATGCAATGTCCTGCCCAAATTAGGCTATGCTTTAACAAGTTTGCACAATGTGGCACAGCTGTACCAGGGATCATTCAGCATGCACCAAAGGTATTACATGCATTGTACTCAGAAACATGCAAACAAGTACCTACTCAATCCGTACCATAGATATAACACAATAACATATGATACAGTACATCAAGCACTGAGATAGCACCTGGCACAGAACGCAAACAGAATAATGAACATAGGAATATTATTTCTGGAGTGTAGACATGGGACTATGACAGTGTCCCTCCCCCCAGCCTCAACAGGGTCCTCAAGACCTGGTTGATTGGTTTGGGCTTTTCTGGGTGACATTGGTAAAACCGTTTCTGGAGGTGGACAGCATTGGTGACATGTGAGACTGGTTCCCAAGAATGGTCTTCAGACCATAACTTTCCCAGTCCACTAGATAGTGCAGTTTTCCATGAATACATTTGGAATCTAAAATGTCAAGTACTACATACTCTGTGTGTCGTTCGATCTCAATTGGAACAGGTGGTTGAGTGACTCGGGTATCTGGATGCCCCAGTTTTAGCAATGAGGTGTGAAATATCAGATGTATTTTTAGTTAAAGGTGTTATGTCCAGTTTAATGGCAACAGGGTTTACAATTTGCATTATAGCAAAGGGGCTTATGAATTTCGGAAGAAGTTTCTTTTTCCCTTTTAGGAGAATGTTCCTGGTTGATAACCACACTTTGTCTCCTACTTGGCATTGGGATTCTTAGCTATGATATTTGTCAGCGGCCGCCTTATAAGTTTATTTAGCTTATGCCAAACGAATACCTGCGTTTCCCCAAAGCTGTTGAATACCTGCATGATACTCATGTACTGCTGGTAGTGGGCTATGACATGGTTCCGCCCAAGGGGTAGTTCGTGGTTGTTCCCGGGTAAGCCAGAAGAATGGAGCCATACCTAGAGATGCATGTTTTGGAGTTGTATGCAAACTCTACTGCCCACAACAAGTCCGCCCTGTCATCCTCACAAGACGGTAATAAACAGCGAAGATACTATTCTAAAGTTTGATTTGTTCTCTCTGACTGTCCTTCTGTTTGTGGGTGATAACTGGAGGACAGGTATGCATCCATGTCCAGTGATTTGCACAATGTAGACCAATACTTCGGAAATAAATTGGGACACTCCATCGGTGATGATCACAGAAGGCAAAACCTGCAGGCTTACTACCACTGGTAACACCGTGGTATATCCTATGGTTGTACTTAGAAGTTCCACTATGAAATCCATGGATATTGTGTGTCACGGTTTAGGAGGAACAGGAATCGGGCATAAATATCCACTAGGAGAACTATGGGCATTTTCTTCCTTGGGCACAAAAGGCACAAGAGGCTACATACTGTTGCACATCATTGGACATTGACAACTACCAGAAGTGTTGCTTAACAAGTTGCATGGTTTTCTGAAACCCAGGGTGTCCGGCTAGTACTTGGTTGTGACACAGCTGGATAGCTTGCACTTGTAATGTATTGGTAGGCAAATACAGGCAGTTCTCGTATTGTAACCTACAATCTGCTTGTTGGAGTTTAGGCTTCACCTGTAACCAGTCTTGCAATGTTTTAGCTTATACTTCCTTGCTCAAGTCATTTAGAAAAGCTGATGTTACTACACTTCCCTGAAAATATTCACTAGGAATGATGGGCTTTGGTTTATCTGTACACTGGGACAGTTCCATTTCACTGATTCATGCTAAAGCGTCAGCCTTCACAGTCAATTGTCCCCCAATCATGAAACCACAATGCGCTGTTAATGAGTTCTCTATGTGGTTGCAGAATTTCAGAATACTTGGATGCATGCCTTAATAGTTTGGTCAGAGTTCAACAGTTGTCAGCAATGAAAGTACTCGCATGCAGATGCAGACCTTGCAGCTTGACTTGCAATACCTTAGTGCTGCGGTAGGTCCTGGCAGCTTGCAATATTGTGTTCACTTGTGCAGTGCTACGCTTTATCTGGTCTTGACTGTACTGCTGTGTCTTCACAGCTGAGGAGATATTGGGCATTGTGGTGGGCTAAGCTGCAGAAGTCTCCGATGCTGGGAGTGGGCCCAAACTGCTGGGGTCTCCGATGCCGTGACTCCGGAACTCATGGAGCTATGGGCATAAATGCGCCCGCTTTGGATTCGGGCATGGTTTATATAGGCCATGCCCAAGACCACGCCCCAGACGCTCTCAGCACCACAGATTTGTTGCTTTTGCCCAAACAACTAGAGCATGGCTGGGCCTTTCAAACCAGGAAGTGTTGCAAGTGTTCTTGATACGATGTGGCCCACACTACTAGAGCGCGAGTCGCAACAAGGCTCCTGAACTAGAAAGTGTTGCAAATGTTCTTGATGTGATGTGTTGCCCAAATGAGGCTGTGCTTTAACAAGTCTGTGCAATGCAGCATGGCTGTACCAGGGATCAAAATTTCATGGTGCGCCATCGCGCACCAATCCAAGATGCACAGCCTGTACAGCGAACAAGAATCCTGTGTAATCCAAGTAATCCATAGTAATCAAAATTCCATTCAGATTTTTTCTTTTTCTTTTCAAACTTTCTTCAGAGGCATAGTGATTCCAATTTTCAAAATGCAAGTGAAACGCCTATCCAGGCTTTTCTGCACAGTATCTCGAAATTCACATTCACATCCAAGTAGCCTTGGTGGTATACCTAATGCATTTCGGGCGGCTAGCCCTTCTTCTGAGGTATCTACAATACTCAGAACTTTAGACATGATAAGTACTTGAATAACTGTTTTCCTAGCGAGTGTAGAAAGGAAATGAAGAACTGTTTTTAATACATGAAGAAGACCAAAACAGGTCACTACCACTGTGTTTACTTGAGGCTGAAAAGAGAGCTGGTTATCAAATTTGACCCCTAAATTCTTAACCACTGAAGATTGTGGGCCCCAAGAGGGAGCGGCCTCTGGCCAAAAGACCATCTGTGCAGCCACATACAATCCTACTTCTATGACAATGAGGGCACTGTGCCGTCATATAGAATGCTGTGGGCAGCCAGCAAGGAAACACTCTGAGGCTCCATGATGGTGCATACTGCACCCACAAACCATAATGAACGCACTCACAGGGACCTCCTAGAAAGCGAGATACACGCTCTCATGGCACAATACACAACCTCCCCCACCCAGTCTCACTTTAACTTGATCTCACCAAAATCCAAATGAACTCCAATTTCACAAACGTCACTGAGAAGGCATTGGTCACTTTGCAATGGCGGTGATATGACAATGGCGAAAAGGTGGATACGTTTTTAGCCACCCAGCTGAACCAAAAGGAATGACAACTAGCCATACTGGTGATACAGGATCAAACAGGGTTACGGCTTATACACCAGTGTACCATTGCCTCCAGTTTCTCTTCCTTTTACGCCCCCCTCTATACTGTGGAACAAGGGGCCACGGAAGAACAATTGGATTACTTTTTGGCCCCTTACACCTGCTGGTTCTTTCTGATGAGGGCCGTGACTTATTGTCAGGAGCCTTCATTGAAGATGAAGTAGCCAATGCCATAGCGGCCCTTCCAATGTGCAAATTGAATGGGAAGGACGGGTTCTTGAGTGACTATTACAAGGTGGTGAAAATACTACTGGTCTCCCACCTGATGAGGGCTTTCCAGGAGGCTGAAGAGGGTGTATGCTGGGAGGTATTGCCAATAAAGCCACTATCACCTTCTTCACAAACAGCGTAAGGATTCCCTAGGTTGTACCAGCTACCTCCCTTTATCGCTGTTCAGCTTTGACACAAAGATTATGGCAAAGGTGCTGGCCTCTTGCTTGGGCAAGGTAATACCCTTTCCTGATCCATGATTCCCAGGAGGATGTAGTATATATGGTGTTTTGGTGGTGTTTTGGTAAGTTGTATCTTTGCCTTTAAAGTTTATTAGAATGTTTTTATATGTTCTAATTCTATGCTGTTCTTGGTCTGGAATGTAGCTGAGGCATTCTGTTCAGCCAGCTTACTTCTCCAGACGTGCTCTTTATCACTCCTGAAATAAATCCTATTCTTCAATTTATTGGATTCATCCTATTATTGAATGCTACATCGATTTGGCGACGATTTGGGATACGACAAGTTTCTACAGGATTTTTTTTTCTCCTTCACTTTTGCTCAAGAACCAAGATTTCTTCAAAAAAATGTTCTCTTCAATATTTATTTCAACGAGTTTTCTGCTGAGGAGTTCAATCGTGGTTTGTACAATTCGACCGATGAACAACAATTCAACAAGTGAGTACTTTGAACTTTAATCTTCATTTAAGCTACTCACCAACAGTCGTTTTTCATACAATCACCAGCTCCAACGGTGGTTCGGATTGCCAGCGATCCACGCGTTGCTTGGCAGCAGGTTCTCCCGTGGCATTCGGCGATCCGCGCGTTGCTGGGCAGAAGGTCTTTCATACGCAGCTGCGTGGCAACAGTATTTTCAGTGCGCAATTGTCGCGCAATGCATTGTGGGATGAACGTGACATCAAAGGTCATGCAATGTTAACCTCGACGCGGCGTATGTGCCGCCATCTTTGTTTTCTTCAGTTTTTTTTTTTTTTCTCTTCTCCTTCGAGCACGTTTGGTATTTTAACAGGTTTTTAAAAGCCTATCGTTTTGATTCTACCTTAATTATTACGTTGGTAGTTGCCGTTTCAACTCCATTTTCTACACGCTTGACTTCAAGTAAGTTTCTTTTAAAATATATTTGGTTTCTATACTGGCTGCATTATATTCAACATCACCATGGATACTAGTGATAGAGCTGCTTCAACCAGTACCTCGAGTTCGAGTTCTTGCATTAATATAAATTTAAGCACTCCCAAAGAATTTCTTACTGCACCTGGTGATCCCATTATTAAGTGGACGGAATGGAAAGAGTACTTTCTAAATTATATAGCTACCTTGGAGGATAATGTCGGTATTTTAACTCCAGAAAGAAAGAAAAGAATGCTTTTACACAGTCTTGGTCCCGAAGGGTTAAGAGATTACAATCAAATGCAAAAACCTAAAAGATCTGGTGACTTAGATATTTTTAAAATTGCTATTTGAGATCTTTCAGAACATTATTCTCCCACAGTCTGTATTGGAGTGACTAGACGTGCATTTTTTAAAAGAAAACAGCTTCAACATGAATCTGTGGACGAATATGTTTCTCAATTAAAAACCTTGGCTGCATCTTGCAAATTTGGTGTTTTGCTTGATGAATTTATTCGGGACCAGGTAGTTGTATGCACAAAAAATAAAGGCATTCAGGACAGGCTTTGAATTGAAGGAGAGTCCAGTTTAAAAGATGTAATGGCTTTAGTAAAAAAAGCAGAGCTTTCGGATAGAAGTTGTAAGGCATTATCAGAACAGAAGGAACCTTCATCTACTGTTAATAAAATTTCAGATTCCAAGAAAGGGAAAGAATTTTCTAAGAAAAATAAGAACTTTCAAAGTAAAAATTTCAATTCCAAGATTTCTTCTAAACCAAGAGTAAATCAATATGATGCTTCAACTTTTGCTTGCTATCGTTGTGGAGACAAAAATCACAATGCTGGTTTTGATAAATGTCCAGCAAGATCTACAAAATGTTCACAGTGTGGAGTTTTAGGACATTTTGCTAAAGTATGCAATAAAACACCTAAACAGAAACCAAAAGTTACTTGTCTCACAGAAACTGATTCATCTGATTATGACTCTGACTCTTGCAATTCTGTACACAACTTTAAAGAGAACAAGCAATGCAATGTTGTACTAAACATTAATGATAATGACAGGAGTAAACCTTTGTGTATTGTGAAATTTGGAGGTATTCCTTTGCAGGTTGCTGCAGATTCCGGTTCTCCTTTCACTATTATTGCTAAGAGTGTTTGGGACACGGAATTGGTTAGCGCATTAGGTCCACATTTGGAACCTACTGATGTTCTTCCTGAAAGTTTCACAGGTGATTAACTAGATATGCTAGGTTACCGCTCATTAGTTTTTGAGTTTAAAGATCGTACTGCTGTTTGCAAACTTTATATTGCTTCGGATGGTCCATCTGTTTTGAGCTGGAAGGATCAAAGAGCATTACATATCATCCTTGATCCCAACAGTTCAGAAGAAGTTCTTGTTGCTTGTGAGGGAGAAAGCACCCAGAATTGGGTCCTTAAAGAGTTTCCTAACATTTTTTCAGGAAAAATTGGTAAGTTGGAGGGCTTTTCTCATCGCATTAGAGTAAAGAGTAATGCTATTCCTAAAATACATAAAGTGCGGAATGTTCCCATCATTGTAAAGGATGAGGTGAAAAAAGAATTACTGAAATTACAAGCAAGTGGCATTATCGAACCATTGGAGGCTTCAGAATGGATTTCTCCGTTGGTTATAGCTAGACGGGCCAACGGAAAAATCCGTTTATGCGTTGATTTAAGAAGTCTTAACGATAATATTATTGTCGATCAATATCCTTTACCAAGTATTGATGAAATGTTATCACTTACCCGTGGTGCCAAATACTTCTCCACATTAGACTTATCCTCGGCTTATCACCAAGTTTCTTTGCACCATTCCAGCCGTGATTTAACAGCGTTTTGTACACCCTTTGGTTGTTTTCATTTTCGCCGCATGCCATTCGGGTTAGCCTCTGAGGCCACTATTTTTCAGCGATTAATGTCGCAACTATTTGGTAATATGCCAGGGATTACCTTTTTCCAAGATGATATTCTCATTATGGGTTGCAATTCTCATCAACATGATTCCAGGTTGAGAAAAGTTTTGAGTGTCCTTGACAGCAAAGGACTCACTGCTGAGATTTCCAAATGTAAATTTTCTGAAAATAATGTGGTTTATTTAGGGCATGAAATTAGTGAACAAGGTATTAGACCCAAGACAAAATTGATAAGAGCCATCATAGATGCTCCTGCACCAAAATCCAAGGATGACTTAAGGTCATTTTTGGGGTTGGCCGAATTTTACTCTAAATTCGTTGGTAATTTTTCTGAAAAAACCTATCCCATGAGAAACTTATTAAAAAACAAAGTCAGTTTTTCATGGTCTGAAGAATGTCAACAAGCTTTTCTTCTGATAAAAAAAGCTATTTGTAATGCACCTAATCTTCAAGGTTTTAATCCCTGTGCTCAAACGTTTGTTACTACTGATGCACGCTCTAAAGGTCTTGGAGCAGTTTGAACTCAAATTTCTGATAGCAATCAAGAAGTTGTCATTGCTTTTGCATCCAGATCTTTGACTCCTACAGAAGAGAAGTATTCTGTAATAGAAAGAGAAACTTTAGCTGTAATTTGGAGTTTAGAGCATTTTAGAAAATGTTTGTGGGGTAAAAGATTTTGTGTTAGAAGTAATCACAAACCTCTTACAAAATTACTCACTACAGAAGGTCTGAACAGAGCTACCGCCAGGATTGCAAACTTTCCATGCGTTTGCAGGATTTTCTATTTGAAATTCATTATGTTCCTGGAGCTAAGAACGTTATTGCAGATTGTCTCAGTAGACTTTCATTACCTTTAGTAGAAACAGATTGTAATTCATGGAATGATTTCTCTGTTGCAAATGTTCTTTCAAATGATGATTTGATGAATAGCATTTCTCAGGAGCAATGGTTAAAAGCTGATTCTGACGATAGTATTTTAACTGATGTCAAGTCAAAAGTCATAAATGGTTGGAACATGTCCAGTAAAAAAAATCTTCATCATGACTTAAGGGATTTTTGGGAAGTCAGAGATCAACTTTCCATTTTTGATCATTTACATTTTAGAGGTGACAAAGTTATTCCTCCTACATCTTTGAGAAAACAAATTATACATTTGTCTCATGAAGGGCATCCTGGCATTTCTCGTACTAAGTCTAGGGTCAGAGACCAATATTGGTGGCCTGGGATTGATAGCAATATCGAGAAAGTTGTAAGGTCTAGCATAAATTGTGAAATTGCTGATAAATCCAAGAAAACTTTTAATCCACCTTTAGGTGTAATGTGTTCTCCTAATCTTCACTGGGAAGAATTAGCTTTAGATATTATGGGCCCGATTAATTGGATTGATGGTACATTAAAGTATATCATCGTTTTAGTTGATTTATTCTCTAGGTGGTTTGAACTAAAAGTTGTTGATAAAGTAGACACTAGAAATGTAATTAATTTTTTAGATTCCATATTTATTCAAGAAGGTTTTCCTGCTTCAATTTTAACTGATAATGGAGTACAGTTTAAATCTAAAGAAATGTTGAATTTTCTCTCATCTAATGGTATTAAACAAAAGTTAACTCCTCTTTATCATCCTTCCAGCAATGGCACAGTTGAGAGACTTAACAGAGTTATCAAAAGTACTTTGCAATTGTGTAGTAAATCAAAACTTTCTTGGGAAAATGAATTAAAGAAAATGATGTGGGCTTATAGAGTAACACCTCATTCTTCCTTAGGTAAAAGTCCTTTTTCTCTCATGAGGTGTAGAATACCATTTTCCAAAACAAATCCGGGATGGATGAAACGTAATGAGATGTCCGTTTGTGATTTAAATGATGTTAGACATAATTTAGCTAAATCACAAATCAAGAACAAAGTTTATTATGATACAAAACATGGATCTAAACCTGTTAATCTGTGTGTTGGTCAGTGGGTTTGTATTAAAAGTGCTAAGAAAGTACCTAAAGGGCATAGCAAGTTTAGTCTTCCAAAAAGATTGCAAAAATCCATCATAATTCAGAGGCTTTAGAAAATGGTGAAAAATGGCACATGAGTCGTTTAGCTTTAGCTCATTCTAATGATATATCGATTTCTACTCATGATGTATATCCTGTCTCAAAGTCATATCCTCGTAATTATTTTTGGTGTTATGAGGATGCAAAAAAGATTGTCTTACTTCGTCCTCTGATGTTGTCCCTTTTAATGGAAACAGTACTAATGTTAACAATGATAATGAAGTTTTAAAGGAAATGTAAAACACTGCTAGACCTTGTTCTAGTGTGAAATCCTCTTTTGGTAGATGTGTTAAAAAACCTGATAGATATAATGAATTTATTTGTTATTAATTGTTTTTTTTTTTTTCTCTCGTCTTCTTCCATAAAGGGGAGGATGTGTAGTATATATGGTGTTTGGTGGTGTTTTGGTAAGTTATATCTTTGCCTTTAAAGTTTATTAGAATGTTTTTATATGTTCTAATTCTATGCTGTTCTTGGTCTGGAATGTAGCTGAGGCATTCTGTTCAGCCAGCTTACTTCTCCAGACGTGCTCTTTATCACTCCTGAAATAAATCATATTCTTCAATTTATTGGATTCATCCTATTATTGAATGCTACAGTGGACTTTGTCCCAGGCCGTAGCTCCCAAGACCACCTGCAGCTGATGTCCCACTTGTTGTGGCAAACAAAGGACAACCTGGCCAAAGTCCAAGCACTTTCACTGGACACAGAGATGTCATTCGATCGTATTGACTCGCAATTAGGGGTGGGCGACAAGCTCCACTCTGCTGGTGGAGTTTGCAGAGTTTTGCTACTCTGCGCTCTGCTTGAACCATGGAGTTCAGAAAGAAAACTCCTCCAACTGCCGGCAGAGCAGAGCTTACCAGTGCACTATAACCCCTGTGTGCTGTTGCGCTGCCAGAGTGAATTGCTAGTCTAGTATTTATTGGCACTCGGCTAAGGTGGCGCTGTTATAAATGCTAGTGCATCCATAATGCATTTTCTGTTGTCTGTTTTCTGTTTCTATTTTTTTTAAATTCGTTCGTCCATCAGATGAGTAAGGTGGGTTGGCTCAGCTGATGCCGGAGGTAGAGAAAGCCATCTGTACCCAGTTGGTGTTCTGGTCTAGTGCTGGCATTGTGGTTTGTAAAAGACTGGAGGAAGAGTTGCTCAACATAGCCTTGTTTTTCTGTGGCAGAGGTGGGTTTGGATGCAATCAAGCAGTGCTGAGAGGTGTGAAGGGAGTTCTTCTCTCTTGGTGAGTGAGGTGCTTTGAAAGAGGTGGGTGTTTATGTTTACTTTGAACAAGCATCTTATCAAGCCTCCAAACCTGGGGGCTGCATGAGGCATTTTATTTTGGGCAAGTCGATGAGATATTCCCACTCCTTCCTCTTCTCTTGGGGTGTCAGGATGAATCAGGTGATGGGGTTTCGCCTCTCCTCGAGGCGGTGAGAGTAGCACTGTGTTTTGAATTTCATACTCAATTCCTGTGGGTTGAGCTCACGTGGGACTATGGAGTTTACTTTTTTGCCTTTACGTCCACAGGTTTGAGGGAACAGAGCATCTGTGATCCTGCATTTTTAAAGTAGCGCGTTGTTTTAGAAACATGCTGAGGTCATGCTCATTTTCATGTGGTGTATATGCATAGAGCACCGCCGTTGCGCCCACCTTTGCGAGTAAAAAAAACGTGAGCTGTTTGTTTTCTCAATTTGCCACAGATTTAAACCTTGCTAACGGGGTGAAGAGCATGATTTTACTGAGCACTAGTGACACCTGCAGGACGTGAGATACCGCCGGGGATTCAAGCGACCAGTCACAAAAGAGCTCTGCTGCATTGTGCTGTATGTGTAATTGCACACAAGGTGACATCACTGGCAGAGAGATGCAAGAACTACAATGACGCTACTTAAATGCCTCACCACACCACTCAAGTTGTGTGCTATGCGATTGTTCCTGTCATGCCGTGCTGACAAGCTCCTAAAAAACCCTATGGTGTCCCTAAACACAGTGTTTGGGAATCGATAAGTCTTGCTCTTTCAGAGCAGTGCTGTCAGTTGCGTGGCACAACAATCAATCACTTTATTTGTGCGGTCGGTTGCGATATGTGAATTATAGAAGGTAAAAGATAAAACTTCCAGTCAGAGACTCTCAGATTACCAAACAGTGGGGAGATGGCTCATGCCTGAAGTAGGGTTGGCGAGCAAAACTCCACCCGCAGAACTCCACGGATTTCAGCGGAGTTTCTTGGTAACTTTGCGGAATTCCACAGAGTGAAACTCCTCGAGCTCTACCCTGGCCTTCTAGTAATACCTTTTCCATGTCATGTCCCACATGGGCTTGGGAGTGGACTTCTTCCGCTCCGCAAGGTACGCCTTTTCGATACGACCCTGGTGGCTGAGGTCTCTTGGGATGGACTCATATCAGACCCATTCTCAGTCAAACGGGGCACCCGTCAGGGGTGCCCCTTCTCCCCCCTCTTATCTCTTATTTCTCTGGAGCCCCTGGCTGTGGTGATCTGTTGCTCACTAACAGTGTCAGGTATCACTACAGCTGTTGGAGAAGTTAAGGCACTTTTCTATGCGGATGACATCCTACTTCTCCTGTCCCACCCGAACCTCAAAAGCGGATGCCATGTCATTCATTGATGACTTCTCCCACCTTTTGGGGTACATAATTAACTGGACAAAGAGCAAGGCCCTCCCTATGTCCCTCTTGACCACCAAATGTTTTGAACATAGATGCAGATATCCGTGCCACATATAGAGCAGGAATAAACCTAGGCTCTGGGTGTCCCATCTTTGGGGAGATATGAGGGTGAGAGGGCTGCGATTTCCCCACTTGAAATCATACTGCCTAGCATTCCGACTTGGCCCACCTGGGCCAGCAACGGGACACCCAAATGCGGACATAGCTAGAGTAGCACCTAATTGATGTCCCCCCACCACTGTATTTGTCTTCTCTCACAGGGCAATAGCCTCTGATGCAGTCCTGGCAGCAACTGTAGCGGTGTGGAAGGAGGTGCACAGACTGGTGGGCGTTATGGTGCAACTCAGCCCCACAAATTGTAGGCACACCATTCTACTGGGAGTCCTGGAACGCATGTGGACTGCACGCTGTGGATTAAATGGATGATGGTACTTTACTAAACACCTTCCTGGCACTCACTACAGAATTCAGTCTCGGGCCTATGAATCTTTGATGTTACTGCCAGCTGACACACTGCTTCCGGGCTACCTTGGGACCGGTACCGACAGAACTCCCCAAATCCCCTGTCCTCCAATACCTCCACACCCTGGGACATTACTGGGGAGTGGTCTTGGGGCTCTATCTGGTCTTTATCAAATGTCCCCATTCTGAACCATCGAGTACCGCACCACGACTGTTGAGCTAGATGATGCTTTGCAAAGCCTACTTGCCAGAGGCTTGGGCATCTTTGCTGACTGGACATGACAGAGCCCTCTGGGAATCCCGACTCAATATTATTTACTTCAGAAGTTTGCACGATTGGTACTGGTCACCATGGAAGCTCCAGTGGGCCAAGCTGCTACCCCATGACTGGTGCTGAAGATGCAACTCCAATCCCTGTGATCTGTTCCACATCCTCTAGGCATGGCAGCGTCTTGGAGCTACTGGACAAGCGTATGGTACCTGCTCCATCGCCACTGCTCCTTCCCAATTTCCCCTTCCCCCAACTTGCTATTCTACACAGCACCTCCAATCCCCCTGACCTAACACCTCATGAACACCGATGGGTGCCAACCGCCCTTGCCGTGTCAAAGCTCTGCATTCTCCAGCATTGGAGGCAACCTACTGTACCTATCCCCAATGAATGGAGAATAGATTTCTACAGGGTAGCCAACCACGAACGCACAATGTATAAACTTCCTGGGGATCCTTCCTTGCTGCTGATGTAACGCAGCCACTCTGAGCAGACCATCATTAGGCCACATGCAGAGTTTCATTCCCCGCTATTGCACCCAGACTTGACATTACTTGGGCTGTACACCAAGACCCACACCCAACATCCCCCTCCCACAAGGGCATTAGACCTATGTACTTTACAGGCTCCTCCTTCTGCCTCACAACTCCCTATGACAACCACCCGCCCCAAGTTTGCTGACCCACTGTTGCATACCCCCACACCCCGTGCTCCTGCTCTCTGGACCCTTGACTGCATGGCTCTCTACATATTGGCGAGGAAGGGTTTCTATGCCGAGCACCATGCCCCACTCACTAGTCAATGCATATGGGCTGTTTCAGCTCCCTAGAGCCTCATATGTAACCAACAGCTTCCATTAGTTATATGTATACTGTTTGTATGGTGTCCATGATGTATGAGGCCTATAAAATGCCCCAATAAACAAATGTTGCTAAATAAAAATTGCTTTGCAATGCAAAGCACCAGCCTTCCCCATTTCCTATGCAAAGGGGACATAACATGGGCAATAACAGGCTAAGGGCCACATGCATGACCATTTCCTTTTGCAACTTGCAATTTGCGAATTTTAACGACTCCCAAATTGTGAGTCGCAAAAGGAAATGTACTAATGTATCTCAGACACATTATGTGATTCCCAATGGGGTCGCAAATGACCTGCCTCATGGATATTCATGAGGCAGGCTGCAATTTGTGACCCATTGGGAATGGGCAATACCAAAGGGATGGAGGACAAAAAGATGGGTGGAGGGATCTGGGCTTTTGTGCTACAATTGTCAGGGCCCAATCTTTTGTGGTGGCACAGTCTTCACATATGGCTACACCCAAGAGCCATAATAAGGTAAGTATAGAGAAAGATGGGAGATTGTGCCTTCTTGATTTGCGTTTTTTTATGCAGAATAAATTCCAATGGTTCTTTGGTGCTTTTAAAGTACATTTGCATTTATTAGTATTTTCATACATGAAATAGAAACAGGAGTGGTGAAGAGACAGCCTTTTTTTTAGACAAGTGTTTCGCCCATATGGCCCATCGGCCGAGGGCTTTTTCAAGGCTGGGAATATGTGGATATGTTAAGTTAAGTGGGATGTAAGAGATAGTGTGAGAATGTAATGAGTGGAAAATAAAATAAAATATTAGAAGATGTAGACGGGCAAGGGAAAAAAGGGGAGGAGAGAGAGTGATAAGTGGCAAGTGGGTATAGCATCCGGGAAGGGGGGGGGAAAGAAAGGAGAAAGAAGAAAAGTAAGGTGAGACGGGTGGAAGGGGAAAGAAGTAGAAGGGAAATGGGAGAAAGTAAGGTCACTAAGTAAATTAAATTAAAATATTACATTTCACATGGCATGTGTATTTAAACTTGGTATAGCAATGAAAACTCTCTCTGAGCATCAGGTGATCAGGTGATCATGAATATAATGTTTTTAGGTTCTATAATCTGTGATTCACGCAAAAATAGTGCAATATATAAGGGACATTATTTAACATCAGATCAAAGGCATGCATATTTGCAGGATTCTGCGATTCACAAAAGAAAGTAAAATATATAAGGTACATTTTTTTAAATCAAGGCAGAGGCATACATGGTCATTTATGGTCAAACTATGCAACATTATAGTCCATGCCATGGGATTTCAACAAGAACATTTTTACTTCTATTCATATTATGGTAAAATGGGGGAAGGAAGCCTATCTATGAGAGGCAAGGAGAGGATGCAGTGAAAGTTAATAGCGGATGAAGTTCAGCAGTAAAAAAGTGTCAGAGGCAGTTTTGGGAATTCGAATAACAGGTAAAGTAAATTAATATGTGAGGTAATTCATCGCTTACCAAGAATCTGATAGTGGGATCATATTCCTAGAATAAAACAAAAAGAAAAAAAGAAGGAAAAGAGAGAAGAAGCACATTCGGGGTTACTGTTATCGTAAAGCGTGTTCAAACTAACTTATTTTCTTCTTTATGTCTGGGAGGCCCTGAAGATTTAGGAGAGATAAAGCCTCAGAGCGCGTGAAAACTAACAAGCTCTCTTCTTAAATAATCGGTGTCTCTTCACCACTCCTGTTTCTATTTCATGTATGGAAATACTAATAAACGCAAATGTACTTTAAAAGCACCAAAGAACCATTGGAATTTATTCTGCATAAAAACGCAAATCAAGAAGGCACAATCTCCCATCTTTCTCTATACCAAAGGGATGGAGGCCTTCTGGGAACAGCTGACCACCATGTCTGCGTTTACTTTTTAAATAAAACAACTTTTTTTTTTAAATGCAGCCTGTTTTCCTTAAAGGAAAACAGGATGCGTTTCAAAAACAAAAATGAAACTTTTCAGTTTCATTAGGTTGAGCGTAAGCATACAACCTCTTGTATACTTCAGTATACTTCGTTTGTGGACTTAAAGCCATCCCCCTCCTTTTGATTTATTTATTTCAGTGTCCTTTAAGAATCCTTGCTTGTTAGTGGTCATTCTGCCTCTTTGTCCCTCCTTTTCTCTTTTGTTCGTCCCAGGAGCAGGGACTAACTATGGTATCATTACTCTTTGTTGTGTTTATCTGTTCTTTGGGGGACTTCTTTTTTCTTGGATTCCTGCTCGTGTTTGGCGAAGCTTTCCTTTTCGTTTGCAGACCATTCTTGCTCAGAGCTTAGCTTCCCTGCAATGCTGTTTCTGTAACAGGGCTGTAAATCATGCTGTTATGTCGGTCCCATTTACAACGCCCTTGCCCCACTTGTGTTTTATTTTTATTCCTCCCACAGGCTGACTGCTGAGCTCGGTTTGCTCTCCGTGCTGCCGTCGCCGCTCTCCAAACATTTTTGGGCTCAGTCACTTATTCACAGCCTGCCTGCATGCTGAAGGTCCCCCTGCCAAGTTTTTTACCTTACTATCCATGTTTACTTTAGTCGTCCCCCCACCACCTCCTGTACATTGTTCGATTTAAGCCCTTCCTTCTTATAAATTGAAACAAACATTTTGTTAAAGCGAGACAGGGTTGGTATGGGTGCTGGCCATTTAAGGAATGCCGAGGTGTGCGGTGCATGCATTAACATTTGCTTATCTGGCTATTCCTCTCCAATCACTCATGTTCTCTTTGAGTGAAGAGAGACTGGGTAGTTAAGCGAAATCGCATTTAAAATGGCCATACTGCCTCCTGTTTACTCAGAAAAGGACACATTACAACGCAAACATTTACAACGCATGCCTTTATAACGTGGTTTTTACATCGCAACATCCATTACAACGCATGATTTTACAACGCATGCCTTCACAACGCATTTTTAGAAACTACATTTACAACGCATTCCATTACAACGCATACCAATACAACGCATACCATTACAACGCATAATACTTTTAGGGCAACAGTAGGGTAAGTGTTGGATAGTGTAGGGGTAAAAATTACTATTCCCACTCCAGTGAGTGCAACAGTAGGGTAAGTGTTGGATAGTGTAGGGGTAAAAATTACTATTCCCACTCCAGTGAGTGCAACAGTAGGGTAAATGTTGGATAGTGTAGGGGTAATGCGTTGTAATGGCATGCGTTGTAGTGACATGCGTTGTAATGGCTGCGTTGTAATGGCATGCGATGTAAAGGCAGTTGCGTTGTAATGACTGCGTTGTAAATGTAGTGCGTTGTAATGACTGCGTTGTAATGGTTGTTTCCCATTTACTCCACTGAAAATGAAGGTATCCACACAGCTTTACTTTCACTCCAGAGTTGTTTGCCATTGTGCTACTGTTACAGCCCGTGTTGGCCCCTCCTCCTGTCTGGGCATCGCAGAATTATGGCTTTCCAAAAACAAAAAACATGCCACTGCTGTTAACATTACTTATGACAAATCTTTTTGTTCGCCATCGCGCTCCTGTTAGAGCGCGTGATGGCCCCGCCTCCTTCCTTCTGTCTGGGCATTGCATAAGTAGCGAAACTGCATTAAGAGGAGAAAAGTGCGAGAGGCTGTATGCTTAGTTATGAGAGGAGACACGAGGGCAGGGTGTGCCTAGAGGAGCACATCTGCATGTACACCAGTAGCGGTCGGTGGTGGGAGTGCCGCCGGACGCTGACGTGGGGTGGGGGAGGGGCAGGGTTGGGGTAGTAAACTACGGATTACGGCCGATTACAGGTAAGTACACATGTAAATAAATAAAACGAATTTCGTTGCGCGCTGCATCGCATTTGGCGATGCAGCGCGAGACTGAAATTCGTTTTATTTCTTTATATGTGTACTTACCTGTAATCGGCCGTAATCTGTAGTTTACTACCCCCACCCTGCCCTCCCCGCCCACGTCACGCCAGCGGCACTCCCACCACCGACCGCTACTGATGTACACATTACTCTACTCTAGCCATGCGTATGCAAATAAAGAGGAATGGATGGGCTTTAACAGAACCCAAAGGCCACGCCAAGAGGTTTAGCCGGGTGCCGGTGGGATACTTCAAGCATGCACGTGTCATTATTCCCTATAATTTTCCACCATTTCATTGCTAACATTTTTTTCTACTTCCGAGCGTCGTGTGAAAACAGAATGTTCACTAACAAAAAAAGGGCATACATAATAAGTCACCATACCTGCATCTTGTGGTTGGCGGTTTCAAAGAGGATTAGTATCCTCTGATATTTTTTTGTCACTCAGCCCCATACCACACCCACGAAAGGAAACACGCATCTGAGAGAACAACTATTACCCCTTTACACCCTTTGCAATAAAATGAACTCTGTGGAAAATAATCGTCAGGGCCAATCGACTGTCCCCCACCCCCTTCAGCACATGCGTTCTGTTTCTGGTAAAAACAGCACAAATACAACATGTATATTCTATTAAAAAACTTTACATTAGTTGCGTTTAAATACTCCACACTTCCTCTTTAAGGACTGGTTTAAATATTTTTTGTGTACAAAATAAAAAACGTATCTTATGCTTTTTGCACATCATACACACACGCTATATTTTTGCACAGCGTTATTGGGTTACTCTATACTGTATTTAGTTTGCACTTTTGGGCATCTGTGCTGACATTTTATCTTTTCCAAGAGAGGATGGGCCCAATTCACAAAGGTACAATTAGACGAAAGTCTAACTTTACGACTTTTGGTATTCACAAAGAGCATTTACGACACGTAAATGCCCTTTGTGAATACCGAAAGTCGTAAAATCAAATTTTGGTATTCACAAAGGGCATTTACGAGTAGTAAATGCCCTTTGTCAATACCAAAAGTCGTAAAGCTAGACTTTCGTCTCAGTTTACTTTTGTGAATCAGGCCCGATATTTTTATTTACTTCCAGTACCCCAGGGCATGTGGGACAAGTTATCTTTTTTTTGTTTTTCCAATCACATCCTATTTAAGGAGACAAACATTTATTAACAGAAAAAAACAACCTGCTTATATTGTGCCATTTGCACATTTTAAACATGAGGAAAAAGTATTTAGAAGGTGTTATTCGCATTGCATACTCTGGATTTAGTTTAGGCTTTGGCGCTTCAGTGGAACAATCGTCAGTGTTTTTGGCCAACGCAGTCATGTTATTGGCGGTGCTCCTTCAGGAAGCCTGACAGGCAGCATGCAAACAGATGCTAACATTTCTTTTGTTGTGAAAAACATGCCCTCACTCAAAACATTTTGCTGTCTTGTCGGAAGCTTTGTTAATTATCTACGCTCCCACCTTCTGACACTGTGGCGTCAGCACCCACACAGGAAAGTTAAAGTACTTTTAACCACATGCTGTTACAGTTACACTTATTTACAAAAGACCATTGGGGCCAATTCGTTCTCAGCTTCTTTGCTATTATTGTTAAAAATGCGTGGGGTTTCTGATCTAAGCAATACAAAACAAATATGTATACTCTGTAAATGTTTTTATGTTGGAAAAAAAAGTTTCTTTGACTAAATAGTTCTATTGTTCGAACAACAATTTGCTTCACAATGGTTAAAGATGACAAATCCAAAAAAAGGAAAGCCAAACCAGAAAGTATTTCAAGCACTTTGGTTTTCGTTCAGACAGGGTAAGTCATTTGGCCTTTCCCTCTTATGTGGTGGCTACAGTTTTACGAAACTCAAGGCATCTATCCTTTCAATTACTTTCACTGGTCAGGTTTCAGAGGTATTTGCGAAGTATCAATATACCACATCATGCCACATAATTCAACAGCACGCCACATAATTAAACTCCACAACATACCACTGCACCACACAAAATGCCATTCCACATAATTACATTCTGACACACAACCCCACACCAAATAATTCCAGTACAATACCACAAAATTACTATCCACATATTTCCATTACACACCATGCCACATAATTCCACTCCACAAATCCACTCCACACAATTCCACCACACACAATTTCACAACTAACAATTCCAAGCCACATAATTCCACTCCACTCCACACCACATACATCCAATCCAATTCAAAACACATGGGTAAAAGACATTCTCATTTGCTGCGCCAATACCTCTAACTCTCAGAAATCCATGGGACCTCTGCCTGCTCTTAAAAAAACGTTTTTGCTCCCAATAACAAAGGGGAGGGGTCCCTGAGGGACCCTTTCCCGGTTGTGAGTGGCTTACCACCTAATTGAAGTAGGGAGTAAACTGCGATTGTTTTGTGACCGCATTCCGGTCGCAAAACAATCGTACCTGCCCATGTGACTCGCTATTTGGAAAGGACGCCCTTGGCATGCCCCTTCCTAATGGAGGCTCACAAACCCTATTTTGCGAGTTGGTAACAGGTTACCGGCTCGCAAAATAGGCTTTATACATGCTACAATCCTTTTTAGCAGCGGCAAATGGCCCAAATCTCCGTTTCTGATCTCTGAAAACGGTTGTACATGTGGCCCTAAATGCCTATCAGTATTCACAATCGGACAATGTCATCAGGGGTGAATGCAAGATGGGTGAATGATTTGGCGCTCACCTATGGCGTGTCAGTGTATACCTCCTAGTATAATTTTGTGGTGCTCTGAAGGAGGAGGGAATCACCCCAGACCCTCCCAATGGGATCAAAATGACGAACCCTACTCAAATTGAACCATGTCCCTGAGCACACACTGTAATACAAAAAAAACACTGTTTTATCTGTTATTCAAAAAAATACAATCAATGTTTGTTGTTTCCTTAATTTTCTGTCTTCTTTTTGCCAACACGTGTTTTGTCGTGTCAGGATTAACCCACAACTTCTTCAGGGCTAAAAAATACAATAAACAACACCATTCTGGTTTCAGTGTGCTTACATAACACAGTCCCACTGCACCTGTGACATAGTGCTGTTAATAGGTATCGTCATTTGGTGTGAACTTGTGGAAACCCATGCTGAACATGCTTGTGGAATTGGAACATCATTCTCTTATCATAATTATTTCCTTAAGATTACGTTTATGATTAAAATAATATCAATGTTCAATTGTGAATTGAATAGGACATGACAAGAATTCATAATCGAATTGAGGAGCTGAAATTGTGTGCCAATTTGAAAGAGTCCAACTAAAATAGACCTGTTACACCACTAGTTTATCCAACCTAGCTTTCTAGCTTCTTCTAATACAGTACAATCAATCCTAAAGTGTCCAAAACCATACGATGTCACCATCTCCAGTAAATATTAACTACCAAAGATTACATTAGTTCCCAAACTTGTAGAGAAGCCTACCTTACTGCCGGTTTCACTTCCGTCCTGGTGCTGTAAAGTGTCAGTATCCTGTTCCTTTTTTATTTATTTTTTATTTTTTTATTTATATATACCCAGATATTTACATAGAATTTCATATATTATAGAAAATAGATAGAATTAAAAAAAGAAATATATAGATTTTTCATAATAAGCAAATAATTACATTATAGTAACAATATATATACACTTGGCTGTGATATTTGATAGAAAGAGTAAATAGTAATAGATAAATAAATAAATTCATAATAAACAACAAAAAAGCATACCGCAAAATCCTAGTTCATATATAACCTAGGCCTGCACTGAGATAGTTTATCAATCAGTAAATAAAAAACACTAAGATTAATATTGCATATTACAAACCTCAGGTGCAGAAAATACAGAATACACATATTAACGTGCCCCAGTCTCATTTTACATCTCTATTCCGCTACTACTATTGATTTCATGTCGTCTCAATCCCTTCCTCCAACTATCTAATGGTGACCATATTGCCTGCCCTAGTTTCCTTGCACCCCTCCCTTACAGGTGTAAAGCGCGATCTCTTGATTGTATACTCCCATAAGCCGCGCTAACCACAATGAAAAGGTAGGGGGTCCGCGTCTTTCCATCTTTCAGCTATTAATAATCTTAAGATTGCTGTACACATAAATAAGAAATAATTTTCTGCAGTATTCAGGCCAGCACTACTATCATAACCCGTTAACATCAATATGGAGGATAAATTAATGCTCCTTCCTAACAGCTTCTCACAAAAACTAATCATCTCCTTCTTAACGAGTAGCAATCTATCACAGTCAAAAAACATATGAACTAGCGTTGCTGGCCCTTGTCCGCACCTTGGGCATCTATCATCTTCCCTCATACCCCAGTTAAACAATTTAGCTGGGGTAAAATAGAGGTTAAATAACGTCTTATAATGCTGAGCCTTGAGGTTTGCTGAGCGAAGAATTTTGCCTGCTATTAGCAGGGACATATACACATCTACATCCGGATCTTGTAATTTCCCTGCCAATCCTGATTCAATTGTCTCAAGATCATCCTGGATACTTTTGAGCAAAAGGCCATAGATATTCCTAATCCTATTACCGCTCCCAGCTCCTAGCTCTATTATTGGAATTTTTCCCCCGGGGATATTGTTGATCCTTGACCAATAAAGTACTCACGGATTTGAACATATTTAAAATATTGCCTGGGAGAAATTCCATACTCCTGCTGTAGAGCATTGAACGTGCGTAGCTGACCTGCTTCAAACAGGTCGCCTACCCTTGTTAAGCCTAGTTGCTCCCATTGCCTACCCATCACGTCATTAAAGGAATGTGGAAGATCTTGTGCATGCCACAGTGATGTATAATAATTTATTTTGGGGATTGTCATAACCTTCTGCACCTTTTTCCATACTTCCCAGGCGCTGTACATAACCTTTGATCGGAGCTTCCTAAAGTAACTTGGTTTAGTCTGACGCATGAGCACCCCTTTAGCATCCGTCCCAATGATAAGTTCAAATATCGTCGGGATCTTATCCTCCTCCATATCTTGGCTCAGAGGGGAGCTAAATAGTATCGACATCTGGTGGAGTAGACAAGCCCAATGATAGAATCCAACATTGGGAATTGCTAACCCGCCCTGAGATTGCGGGAGTGACATGTATTTTAGAGAGCGCCTGACTTTCCCATACTGCCAAATAAACCTTGAAAAGATACTTTCCAACATTTTTAGGATTTCTAAATCTATCATAAATGGGATAGCGCGAAAGAGGTACAAAATTTTCGGCAGCATCATCATTTTAAGGACATTTCCCCTTCCAATTATTGACAAATGCAGTCTATCTATTCTTCTCAAATCCGCAGTAATAATCTTAATCATTGGCTCAAAATTAATTTTTAATATTGTGTTAGTTGCCGAGCTAATCCTTACCCCAAGATATGTAGCATTCTGTACACATCTTCGGTCATTAAAATCTAAGTTATTTGTACAGACAATGAGAGTCTTATCTACATTAAGGGAATAGCCTGATAGCTGCCCAAATTCCTTTGCGATAGCAGTAGCTTCTTTAATCGCATTAGCAGGATCCGTTGTTAAAATAGCAACATCGTCTGCATATGCCAATATCTTGGTTTCAAAACCACTGGATACTACAGGTTTGATTATCTGACTCCTTATAAGTTTTTCTATCAGGGGGTTTATATATAGGGCAAACAATAAGGGGGAGCAGGGACAACCCTGTCTCGTTCCCCTTGATATAGCGATATTATCTGAAGTCTCCCCCATCATACGAAGACGAGCCCTGGGGTTAACATACATTGCCCTTATTGCCCTAACTATTCTTGTTCCAAAACCTTTTTGCTCTAACAACCTCCATAAAAAACCCCATGCCACGCGGTCAAACGCCTTTTCCGCGTCGAGGAGGATCATGGCCATCTGCCCCCCGTTGCGGCCTGGATATCGAATAATGTTATCACCCGTCTGATATGATCGGTCGTACCCCTACCGGGAATGAACCCGTGTTGCCAGGGCGAAACCAGGCGGCCAATGATCCTCCCCAGCCTGTTAGCCAATATCTTGGAATATAATTTGGTGTCTGAATTAATCAGGGATATGGGTCTGTATGATGATGGGTTATCTGGTGGTTTGCCTTTTTTAAGAAAAATAATGATGTCGGTCTCTCTCCAGGATTCCGGTACCAGTCCACTATGTTGTATCCCTAAAAATAAGTCTAGAAGTAAGGGGGCTATCACCTTCTGAATCTGTTTGTATAGGTCCAACGGAATGCTGTCGGGCCCGGCTGCCTTCCCTGATGGTAGCTCCTGCAGCCCTGCTAACACCTCCTCCAGCGTAAAATCACTGTCCAGTTCCTCTTTAGTTTGGATATCCAAAAAGGGCCCTACCTCAGTTTCTACAATGCTTGAACTACCTGTTTGGGTTGTCCCTCCCTCTTCCTTATACAAAGATTGATAATACTCCTGAAATATCCCAAGAATATCCTTGGTCTCAGTATAAGTCTGCGCCTCCTTCCTAATAGCTACTATTCGATTTTTAACAGTCTCCTGCCTAGTTCGCAGTGCCAGCAGTTTCCCTTCTTGTTCACCTGTCTAATTCAGTTTGCTGTGTTGTGACTGATATATTTCTGCCGAATTCTGTGTGAGCCAACTATTTATTTCTGCTTTTAGGGAGACCATTTGCAGTTCTGTAGCTGTAGCTTCTTGTCCCTGTGCTACCAAGGCTATATGATCTTCCTCTACCCTTGCCAGCTCTGCTAGCAAACGTTAGTTTTCTCGGTGATTCTCCTTTTTTTTTGTGCAACAAAACTAATAGTCTCCCCCTTAAGGTAGCTTTAAAGGTATCCCATACCACATTGCGGCAGGCGCTATATCTATTGATATCAAAGAATTCTTGAGCCCAAATCCTGATATATTCTATATAAGGCTGACTAACCAGGAGTTTCTTATCGAAGGTCCATTTATTATATTTCTTGTTGAAAGTCTCTACTTCGATATCAAGAACTAGCGGATTATGATCCGAAATAACTTTTGGGATCTTTCTAACCCCAGCCTTGTTAATAAGTAGCTCAGATACAAAAAAATAATCAAGCCTTGTATATTTCTTGTGGGGAAAAGAATAGTAGGTAAATCCCGGATCGTTACCTTTTTTATTCCCCCATACGTCTATCAAGCCATGACTGTCAACCAAGGAAGTTAAAGCTCTATACACCCTGGGCTTCCGCCCCAAGTATTTCATTCTACTACTTAGATTAACAGAAATATTAAAATCACCACAAATGATTAAAGGACCTGACCAGGTAGCTAATTCTATCTCGAGGTACTCTAAAATCTCGGGGTCATCTTGATTTGAGCCATAGATTGCACAGATGGTAACCCCCGCCTCTAGCTCAGCCATTGCCCAGCGCCCCAATATATCGGCTGACTTCCGTTTAGCTCCCCCTATAATAGTCTTTACAAATATTGCTACCCCCTAATGCTTGAAGTCTGAGATGTACAAGCCACCATGCTATAACCTCTCATATACATCATGGTCCTTTTTTCCCAGGGAACATGGGTTTCTTGTATACATAAAACATCTATATTATTCGTTCTAGCAAGCTCAGCCAACATTATTCTTTTATTCCGATCTTTCAGTCCTGCGACATTTATCGTACAGATATTTAACCTACCCATCTTTCCCTTGGTTCCTTGCACCATCCATATCTGCCTGCCTAGTCTTGACTACCTTATTCTTTTTAGAACATTTTCTTTTTCGTGAACCTTATGTTCAACTCTGGGTATATAAAGTTTATCTTGCTTTTTACCCCCTTTTCCCTCAACACCCCCCGCTCCCCACGGACCCCACCCTGCTGGAAACCAGCCCCTCCCCCTCCCTTCGTCCCCTTCACCCCTCCCCGAACACCACCCTGGTGAAGCGCTCAGACCTATGTCTGTGCTTGTGATGATTGCAGCGCGACCGACTGAGGCTGCTAAAAAAAAAAATTTTTTTTTTTTTAAACTAAAGAAAACACCTAAATACATGAATATATATATAGATACATAGAAAAGTATACCTACAGATACATTTACATAATGGACCCGTGGCTAATAATTCTAACATGTGCCTAATTTAGCGTGTAGTTCCCCCATCCATCTGAGCTAACTTCAGAAGCTTAGTCATGAACCTGATGATTTTGGTCTACCCAGTTTATTCAGGAATTCTTTCGCCTTGATTTCTGAGGAAAAAAGAGCGTCTGGCCTTCCCAGTAAATTTTCAGTTGTGCTGGATTAATTAAATATACTTGAATATTTTTATCCTGGAAAGGCTTGATCATTTGCCTCAATCTCCACCTCCTCTCCACTGTAGCATGACAAAAATCGGGGCGCACAAAAAGGACACCCCCCGCTTGATCTTTTTGACTCAGGCCTGGCTTTTTCTGCAATTGCCTGGCGAAGCAGAAAGTTTCCAAAATAGACTAGAATCGCACGGGGCCTTGAGTCTTCTTTCAGTGGATACCTTGGCTTAAAAGGGGTGCGGTGAGCCTGCTGAACTTCATGCGACCAGTTCCAATCAGTAAGTTCTGGAAATGCATCTTTAAGTGTCTTGATTATGTAAGCCCTAGCGTCCGATCCCTCGCTTCCTTCCGGAACCCCCAGTACGCAAAGATTATTCCTCCTCTGCCTATTCTCGTGGTCCTCCAGCTTCCATTGAATGTCCTTCAGCTGGGCGTCATGTTCTTCCGTCTTTGCTTGAGTGCCTGTAAAGTCTGACTCTGCCGTAACCATTCTAGCCTCCAGTTCGGACATACGATCCCCAATGATATTACATGATTTGGCGAGTTTCCTGACAACCCCTTGCATCTTTCGCATAGCGGACTGCGCTTTCCGGCTATCCTGACGTGTCTCCTCTCTGTGAATCAATATTGCCTGGTATATAGCATCTAATGATGGGGAATCTTGATTGACTACTGTGTTGGTCTCACCTAAGGGGGAGCCTGCCAGTTGAGTGGTCAGAGTATAGTCCCAATTTAGATCTTTGCCTCCCAATCTTTGTGTATTGGATTTCCGTCTTCGTTTCCGGGCAGTGCGGGCTTGAGCTCCTTCGCTGCCTTCCAGATCGGTTTCAATACTGCTAAGATCAGAGGAGGAGTCGAGACCATCCTCTGACTATCCTGCCCCTTCAGAAACTGAAAAGAAACAATCACTAGGCTCTTTATCGGGGTCTGCTTTATTAATTTTTTCCCCCCTCTCCTCTTCGCCTTGCTGCTGAATGGCTGATGTTAGTACCATCGGTTGATTGCTTTTTTTATTTTTGCTTCCTGGCTTTTCTGCGGCGGTTTCTGCAAGAGTGGATTCTTTATTCCGTGATGCAGCTTGGGCTACCACTTGAACCGGACCTTCAGTCATATTCACACCGCCACTGTTTGAAAGCTCATCGATGTCTGGGGGCCGTTCTACATCCCCCCCCATTTGAGCACAGTCTACTTGAGTATTTTGCTGAATAACATCTGATTCCATGAGCCTACCTTCAACCGTCGCATCCAATGAAGCCCCTACCGACACCTCAGCTGCTGCAGACACTTCAGCTGCTGTCTGCTGTTGGGGAGAGTCCGTTCCTGTCTTCGCCTTCGTGTTCGTTTCAGAGGCTTGCCTGTCTGCTGGCAGTCTACCGGCTCCTCCGCCACCCGACGGAAGCTCTCGGGACCTCTGAAGCAGGTCTATCACTGTGGGGCCAGCGGGGCGCTGTTTACCCATAACCCCGCCTCTTCCCCGCTTCTCTGATGACACCTCAGCCTGCTGGAACTGCGGCTGCGTCTGGGTCCGGCGTCCACGCGCGGAAGCCGGCTCTGCGGGAACCAGTCTCTCTGCCTCCCCAGCGGGATCTCCCCGTGTCTGCCGTACTCCACCAGCTCCTCCCGCTTTAGGGACAGCTCCCGGGCCTGGATTCTTAGGACCCATCGCGTAGAGAGGCCAGGTCCACCAACACCAATCCGCTCGCGGTAAGTACTGCCTTACCAACCTTAGAACCAACAGGTCGAGCCTTAATCGATCCGCCCACATACAGCAATGACAAGATCGAGAGCAAAGCCTGGGGAACATCAGCTTTTGTTAATCCACGCTAAATTCGTCTAATTTCCAATGTGTACCGCAGATCCTTCATTATACACTGCAGCCCTTCAGTCCGCGCTGCTACCGGCCTCCTAAGAAGCCGCCATCTTGCTTCCAATTCCGCTTTGACTCATATCAGTATCCTGTTCCTTTTGTCTTTTTTCTGCCTGTGTCTGTAAACTATTCTGAATGAATCCAATTGTAAAATTCCAATGACCCAGGCTTGTGTGTTTGCACCCTTAGTGTCCCCTAATAAATACAAAGATTTTCCTTTGTCAATGTGATCTCCTCTGTAGTGTAATTATCTAGTGAGATAAAAGTTCACCATTAATCTGCGATCCTTATACTACTTTCTTAATTTCTCCTGTTATATTCTATATAGGTACCCTATATAGGCGCAGGTAACATTGCAACCTTTCACCTATATTCTTCCCTACATAACATACATAATGGTTCTTAGGAACTGGCCTTTTACCTAGTTACGACACTGCATTCAGAACGCAGGTTTTTCCCTGGTTCGATTCTCATACATTATGCATGCGTCTTCTTGGAAGCACAGCAGGACCAACAGTAGGATTACCATCTCCTGTATAATATCTCTGTATAAAGTTCAGGCCCAACGTCATCCTTTAGGCCGACACTATAACACAGCAAGGTAGGACCCCTGGGGAGTCTTGCACATCTTGCTTAGGAAGATAGAGGAGACCGAGACTTCCCGGCTGACACACTGACCAGAGACACTGAGGTTCCTGCATGCAGACGCTCCAGCTCGCAGTGGTCTAACATCCCTCGTGGGGTGTCCAACTCGAGACCAGGACGGGGTCCCCCACTCACTCATTCTCAGGTAATGGGGTTGACTAGATCCTAGAGGGATTCTTGGCATAACACCTACACAGATGCTAGGTACATTTAGGTACATCTAGTTAGGAAGGCAATGTTGGAGTACGCACTTTTTATCATGTTTTTTATGTACTTGTACATATTCATGATTTCTGCAAGATGGTAGAACTATACCATCCCTTTACTTTCGTAGTACTGCTAATCATATATCTCTGCTACTGTCTAATGGTTGTTGCAGCTCATCTATTCTACACTAGAATAACAACTGTTCAATAAATACTTATTGAAACGCCCAGCCTGTTTATTCTGTGTAACTCTCTGAGACAAACTAAGTGAGCACGAGTGACTGAGCGAAAGGTAGTATATTGTTTCCACGATTCTGAGGGATCAGGGTTGTCATGTTCTGAGGTTGCCAGAATCTATTCTCTCCGTGATAAGAGGAGATTATAGTGGCACTGTGAGCTAGCAAATGCAGACAGGCTAACGTATCCGTTGGGGGTGCACGGAATCAGTCCACCACCAATCCCACAGTTTATGTTATCCAAACACGCGCATCCTGTATAGGTAATATAGGAACTACACAAAATGGTGCCCCCAACGTTGGTTGGGTACTTATTTAACAGTAGAATCTGAGTAGTTCAGTCGTGCTATTCTCAGAGACCCCTACTCACAAAACACCAGAGACGTCTGGAGTGGGTGGGCACAAACTCCGCCACAGCTGGGTAGGCAAGAAATCCTATTTATTGGCTGTTTGTTAATCAAGCTTAAAGGACACAGTGTTGCTAAAATTGTGCAAAACACCTTATCCTGGTTCCCTTGCAAAAATATTTTCAGTGTTCTAAGAACAGTGACTAACCAGGTCTTAGACCCATTGCAACAAGCAGTGCCCCTCACAGACGATGAGGAAGATGCAGACGCAATACAAATTGCACCAAATTTTAGAAATACAGTCACCCTGAAACTGCTAGAGCATGGTTTAACACCTAGGGGTGGCATAGTAGTATTCGTGATTGAGGCGCATGAATCAAACAGAACGGAGGTATTTTATTCATGGGTTACATTCCCAGCAGCAAATGCAAGATCAAAAACATTTCACTCCTACATAGAAGGAATGCACCAGCGGAATATTGTCAGTTTGAGGACATTGAGGTTCTGCTCACATACCAGGAACACTTATACAGGTTTAAAGGCGCCCTACCCCACATAAGAAGAAGAGTAAGACTCGGCCAGCTCGGAAGAGAAGGGGCAACATGGCCGATATTAGCAGCCTACACACCACATCCTGACATTGAAACAATGCCACCAGGAGACTTACTCACACAACACAAAGATTTATTAAAAATTTACAGAAACTTGACGCAATTCATCATGAGGACACTTACAGTCCAACCAGCAATAGTTGCAACAAATGGAACTCAAGTTCAGGGTACAGCAACTAAAGTTACACCACAAACATTATATGGGTAAAATGCACACAAAACGTGAACAAATGCCATTCTGGGTAGCTCAGAAAATAACACAGCTAGAGGCAGTATTCCCGAATACTACCCCGTATGAAAAACACAGAATGCTAACAATCTGCTTACCCATGGGGATAACACCACAAATAGAGGATTGTACCACTTGGGGTACAGTCTTTGCTGCCATTTATACCAGAACTCATGGTATCCCGTCATTAGCAGTAGTACCAGACGTATTGAGACAAATACAAAACAAGTATGGAGCAGATCCTGCTCTGAACTTAGGGATGAAGTTACTAGGTAACTATGCCCAGGAATCAGCCATAATTCTAGCTAATATTAAGGGGGAAGCAGCTTCAGTGGCTATACGCCAATGCCTAAGGGAGTTCAGTCCTTTAGAACAAGAGCACAAACTACCAAAAATAATTGAAACTGCGTATGCATAATTAGACAGAGACAGTTTGGGTGGGAAAGCTTTAAAACCACAACTGACGGGCAGTCCTGAAAAGGACACTACTAAGCAGACACCTGCTTCAACAAAGAAGAAGTGGGACAATAAAAAACAACAAAACTTTAAAGGAAACAGATCTCAATCCAGAGGTAGATCTCCTCCACAGGAGCCCTCCGAAAAGAGGTATAACCTTAGGAATAGGGATAATATTAGGAAACCTGACAGGTATCAGGATACTGATACATGTTCCTCTCGTTCCTTTCAGGGTTCATCGAAAAACTCAGAGAGGGAAGGACAGTCAGATAGACAAGAAGAGCGTACAAAGTCCAGAGACAAGCAGCACGCTCAAGATAACACTTCTAAAAAAGAAGAGAAACCAAAGCAAAAGCCACAGTTAAAAAGAAGAAGGTTGCAGGTCTAAAGATCAGACATGCCCAGAATTCTGAGGACTCGACTACTGAACGGGGAATGGGCTCTGACGATGCAAGACAGTGCGGCAGAGGTAATATTAGCTCGCCAGAACCTGATGGAATTTCTGGTGACAGTGGACTTGAATGATTATATCACGGTGGAAACACCTGATACTAGGGTAAGTGTCCCACATAAGTTATATGAGATAACACTCCAAATGGAGGGGGACAAATGTAGAACAGTAAGAGGTCTCTTTTGGGAGAACCTTACGTTTGGCTATGATATTTTATTAGCTGAACAAGATTGGCCGCCAGCATTCGTCATGGATTGCCCTAAAGGAGAAATGGTAATTTTACCAGCATTCTCAGACCATATTCCCAGGCACTTACAACACACTTATGCGCAGGAGTGGGCGGTAGCCCAGGCTCCGGCTTTATATAAAAACCATGTTGAATGGGATGAAAATTCAACCCACCACATAATTCCTTTAAAAAATACTCCAACTGCACAGAGGCAGTATCCAATAAAGCAAGACGCTAAAAAGCAGGTCAGGGAGATCTAAGATCAACTTGAATACCAAGGGGTGATCGAAAATTGCACCTCACCAATGAACAATCCTTTGTTTCCTGTCATGAAACCTGACAACACATATCGTCTAGTTTTAGATTATAGACATTAAAACACTTGCACTAAGACATTTGCAGTCCAAAATGCACACAGTGCCGCATTAATGAATAACATTGTGCGGAAAAAATATAAAACAACACTTGATATCTTAAATGGATTGGATTTTTCTGCCAAAATATAGCGCCTGAAAGCAGGTATTTGACAGCATTCTCAGCGCTAGGGTCCCAGCGTCAATTTTGACGACTCCCCCAGGGGTATAAGAACAGCCCAGGGTTGTTTTCGGACAGAGTAACTGAGTTACTTCAATATTTGGATGAAGTGGATGATATTTATCTAACGGTCGATGACCTAGAGGAGCACTTGAACAGAGTGAATACCATAATTTTGGGATTTGCATCTGAGGGCTGCAAATTCAACTTTAAAAATCAAAAATTGCCCACCTCCGTGTCCTGTTTCTAGGATATGAGCTTTCACAAGGCTTTGGAACAAACTCCCTATTAATATCAGACAGTCAGAAGATTTGATGCAGTTTAGGAAAGGAGTTAAAACCTGGCTCTTTCCCAGGGATTGAACCATCCTACAATCAGCCTGCCTCGATCAATTTGCTCAAGGCCATATATCCATCTACGGCTGATTTGAGCACATGTTAGATAGCGCCAGGATACCCTTTGGGCGACAGTGCGCTTTACAAGTGCTTAATACAATACAATACAATACAAGTGAAGGGAAAAGCCTGGCAGCCAATTTTTTAGCAAAATGCGCGCTGCTCCAACCTCCAAAATCATTGAAAAACTTACAATCAATCCTGGGATTCCTAAAATTTGGTAGAACATACAGTTTAGATTACGCAGAAAGAGTAAAACCTTTCTACGATTTAATAAAACCTGATTTTTCAGTAAAACAATGGACACAGGAACACACAGATACACTTCGGGGCAGATTTACAAGCCCCCTGCGCCACCAGTACGTCACTTTTCGTGACGTACTGGTGTCGCAGGGGGCTCCTCGATATTTACAAGGAGAGGAAAAGCCACCATGCGTGACTTTTCCTCTCCTTGTAAATACCGTCCCTTCACACGCAGCACTTTGCGGTGAAGGGGCGTTCCATGGGTGTTGCTGTGGGTGTTCCCACGCATCACCCATGGAACAAGACACATCTCCAGAATTACGAGAAATCGTAACTCTGGAGATGCGTCTGAAGCTACGCCACCCTAGAGGTGGCGTAGCGAGAACGCACCGAGGAGAAATGTTTTCATTTCTCCTCGTTTCCTCTTTCAATGCGTGCTGCATTCTGCAGCACGCATTGAAAGAGGAAAGCCTGTACTGATTGTTTTTGTGCAGAAAGGTGCCCCTTCCTGCACAGAAACAATCTCCCCATGGCGCAGGCATCCTTGCACCATGGTGCAAGGGTGCCTGCGCCGGCGCTTCGCAGCTGTTTGTGCGCCAGCGCAGGGGAAACACAGGAATGCGACATATTCTTGTAAATATGTCGCATTCCTGTGCTCTGAAAGTGCCGCAGCGTGGCGCAGCCAAAGGGCTTGCAGCGCCACGCTGCGGCACTTTCTTGTAGATCTGCCCCTTCGTTCCTTACAAGCTAACATGATAGCTTCCAAACACTTACAGACACGCGTAAAAGTACGCAACCTGGTGATCCGTATAGTTGTGGGTCAATCTGGGTACACCTATCTAACATATAATGAAGGTGAAACAGTACCAATTGCATACAAATCACATTTGTACACAAATGCTGAGATGGGCTTCGCATCTACAGAAAAGATTTTAACAGCAGTACAGACTGCTGTAGTAAGAGAAAGAGCACTGGCTCAGGGAAAATGAATAATAGTAGTGACTCCGGTTCCAGCCTTAGAGGCTGCGACAAAGGCAAGCGTTCCTAACGCTAAAGCCTTACATCCGAGATGGATACAATGGGCTAATTCTCTCACTGCAACAGATGTAGAATACAGGTACGACCCAAATTTAAAGACACAAGCATTTCTGCAATACAAACAAGAATATCCTCTACCAAACGAAATAATGCCTCTAGATCAGTATGAATATATAATTTACACTGGCGGATCAGCTCAACCGGCCATAGGAAGTAGCAACAATATAGCGCGGCATGTGCAATCGTTAAAGGTCGCAAGCGGAATGGAAAGTTCCACCCAAGTTGCACAAAAACGCAATCTCTAGGAGACTGCACGGCTCAGCTGGCAGAGTTAAAAGCCTTGATACTGGCACTGGTGAATACGGATCGAGAATTCCCCACACTAATTGTGTGCGATTCCTTTTACTGTGTACAGTCATATAATGAATATTTGCAGTATTGGGTTCAAAAAGGGTTCAAAGATGCAAAAGGTGGCACAATTAAGCATAAAATGCTATGGGAACAGGTAGTGGAGTTGAAAACCGAACTACAGAGGGCTCACGTGATACATACACTGAGTCATCAGCGTGATGGCGTTCACGTTGAAGGGAATTCATTGGCTGATGAAGCCGCAAAGGGGGCTGTCCGCACGGCTTCCGTAGCTGCAATAACTCGTTCTAAAATGAGAATAGACAGTGAGATTATGGTAGCTATCAATGCTTGTCGCAAAAACAGCGGAGCAGTACCAAAAAGGTTTCCACTCAAGTACTCCTACAAGTTAGATGCCAATAACATTCCATTTGCTCAGATTCCTGGAGTGGGGGATAGAGTAATTCCAAACATGGATCGTAGGTTAGGTTTAATTCTAGAAGCACACGAAGGGATAGGTTCTGCACATGCAGGAGTTACGGCAACTGTTTCTTTATTGAAATAACGCTATTGGTGGCCTGGGTTAACTAAGCAGACTAAAGACTATGGGGCCGATTCCGATTCGGGCCGGAAGCGCACCTAACACTATTCGTCTGGAAAAAAACCCAGCCGAATGCGTGTTTCCCGCCCGATTCGAACAGTCGTCCGAACGAGCAAGTACGATGCGCATAACAGCCCAGATTCCGAGCGAGCCATACTTACCCATTTCAGCTCATATTCCCCGCCCGAGCCGGATCCATAAACGCCGAATCGAGTCGCACGGAACCAAATACACAGCACCTTCCGGCCGGACTAGTACGATGCGCCTTCCGTACGTGCCGAACCCGTCGCTACGTCCGGCACGTCAGAGCATCCGAGAGAGCTGTACATAAGCTCCGATTCGCGCCACAAGACGATCCACGGCGAGGAGACGAACAAGCCAGCGACGAGTACGAGTCGAAGCCATGAGAAACCCGAACGAGACGAACAAACCATGAATCCCATCGCGCAGGTCCTACCAATACTCTACATCTATTACCGGGACCGGTACGGATGCGTACGGCGCAGACGGTAAGTCAAACACCGACTACACAAACAAACGACACGTACCCAACATATGTCACACACACATAGGGATGCAGAAATAACATACACTAGCAACAGCAGAACCATAGGGGTGGGATGGCTACCACCAATGCCATACACACCCATAGGGGGCTGGATGCCTACCACTACCACCATCCCTACTCAGGGGGGCCTGGATGCCTGTCACTACTACCATCCCCACTCATAGGGGGATGGATGTCTACCACTACCACCACCCCTACTCATGGGGGCCTGGATGCCTGTCACTACTACCATCCCCACTCATAGGGGATGAATGCCTACCACTACCACCACCCCTACTCATTGGGGCCTGGATGCCTACCACTACCACTACCCCTACTCAGGGGGGCCTGGATGCCTACCACTACCACCACCCCTACTCATGGGGGCCTGGATGCCTACCACTACCACCACCCCTACTCAGGGGGCCTGGATGCCTACCACTACCACCACCCCTACTCAAGGGGGCCTGGATGCCTGTCACTACTACCATCCCCACTCATAGGGGATGGATGCCTACCACTAACACCACCCCTACTCATGGGGGCCTGGATGCCTACCACTACCACCACCCCTACTCAGGGGGCCTGGATGCCTACCACTACCACCACCCCTACTCAGGGGGCCTGGATGCCTGTCACTACTACCATCCCCACTCATAGGGGGATGGATGCCTACCACTAACACCACCCCTACTCATGGGGGCCTGGATACCTACCACTACCACCACCCCTACACATGGGGGCCTGGATGCCTGTCACTACTACCATCCCCACTCATAGGGGGATGGATGCCTACCACTAACACCACCCCTACTCATGGGGGCCTGGATGCCTACCACTACCACCACCCCTACTCAGGGGGGCCTGGATGCCTACCATTACCACCACCCCTACTCAGGGGGCCTGGATGCCTTTCACTACTACCATCCCCACTCATAGGGGGATGGATGCCTACCACTAACACCACCCCTACTCATGGGGGCCTGGATGCCTACCACTACCACCACCCCTACTCAGGGGCCTGGATGCCTACCACTACTACCACCCCTACTCAGGGGGCCTGGATGCCTGTCACTACTACCATCCCCACTCATAGGGGGATGGATGCCTACCACTAACACCATCCCTACTCATGGGGGCTGGATGCCTGTCACTACTAACATCCCCACTCATAGGGGGATGGATGCCTACCACTACCACCACCTCTACTCAGGGGGCCTGGATGCCTGTCACTACTCCCATCCCCACTCATAGGGGATGGATGCCTACCACTAACACCACCCCTACTCATGGGGGACTGGATGCCTGTCACTACTACCATCCCCACTCATAGGGGGATGAATGCCTACCACTACCACCACCCCTACTCATGGGGGCCTGGATGCCTACCACTACCACTACCCCTACTCAGGGGGGCCTGGATGCCTGTCACTACTACCATCCCCACTCATAGGGGGATGGATGCCTACCACTAACACCACCCCTACTCATGGGGGCCTGGATACCTACCACTACCACCACCCCTACCCAGGGGGCCTGGATGCCTGTCACTACTACCATCCCCACTCATAGGGGGATGGATGCCTACCACTAACACCACCCCTACTCATGGGGGCCTGGATGCCTACCACTACCACCACCCCTACTCAGGGGGCCTGGATGCCTACCATTACCACCACCCCTACTCAGGGGGCCTGGATGCCTTTCACTACTACCATCCCCACTCATAGGGGGATGGATGCCTACCACTAACACCACCCCTACTCATGGGGCCTGGATGCCTACCACTACCACCACCCCTACTCAGGGGGCCTGGATGCCTACCACTACCACCACCCCTACTCAGGGGGCCTGGATGCCTGTCACTACTACCATCCCCACTCATAGGGGGATGGATGCCTACCACTAACACCATCCCTACTCATGGGGGGCTGGATGCCTGTCACTACTAACATCCCCACTCATAGGGGGATGGATGCCTACCACTACCACCACCTCTACTCAGGGGGGCCTGGATGCCTGTCACTACTCCCATCCCCACTCATAGGGGGATGGATGCCTACCACTATCACCACCCCTACTCATGGGGGACTGGATGCCTACCACTACCACCACCCCTACTCAGGGGGGCCTGGATGCCTACCACTACCACCACCCCTACTCAGGGGGGCCTGGATGCCTGTCACTACTACCATCCCCACTCATAGGGGGATGGATGCCTACCACTAACACCATCCCTACTCATGGGGGGCTGGATGCCTGTCACTACTAACATCCCCACTCATAGGGTGATGGATGCCTACCACTACCACCACCTCTACTCAGGGGGGCCTGGATGCCTGTCACTACTACCATCCCCACTCATAGGGGGATGGATGCCTACCACTACCACCATCCCTACTCAGGGGGGCCTGGATGCCTACCACTACCACCACCCCTACTCAGGGGGGCCTGGATGCCTGTCACTACTACCATCCCCACTCATAGGGGGATGGATGCCTACCACTAACACCACCCCTACTCATGGGGGCCTGGATGCCTACCACTACCACCACCACTACTCAGGGGGACTGGATGCCTACCACTACCACCACCCCTACTCATGGGTGCTGGATGCCTACCACTACCACCACCCCTACTCAGAGGGGCCTGGATGCCTGTCACTACTACCATCCCCACTCATAGAGGGATGGATGCCTACCACTACCACCACCCCTACTCAGGGGGGGCTGGATGCCTGTCACTACTACCATCCCCACTCATAGGGGGATGGATGCCTACCACCCACACCACCCCTACACATAGGACGGGTAATGCATGACACAACCAGCATACTCCAACATAAGGAGTGTCTGAAAAATACATCCCCCCAACACCATGACAAGCGTGTGTAGTCTGTGTCAAATGCCTACAACACTGAACATAAACATTGAGCATACAATGTGACCCCCTATCACAAGTGTCACACATAAATGTGTGTGGCCTCCACAATGCAAGCAGACCATGACCACTGTGGGAATGGGGTATAACACCCCATCATCACAGTGACCAAAAGGTAAGTGTGGGGTCCATAGCTGAAGCCCAATTGAACATTGTGGCAATGGGGTCTAAACCCCCATCACCACAGTGACCAAAAGGTAAGTGTGGGGTCCATAGCTGAAGCACATTTTGAACATTGTGGCAATGGGGTCTAAAACCCCATCTTCACAGTGACCAAAATGTAAGTGTTGTCATGGGAAAAGCTGCAAATGCCAAACAGCATGAATGATTCCTGGTCACAGAACAACAAACACATCTGTGGCATAGTAGTGCTTGTGTCCCATAGCAACATAGATTGGGTGAGGCAAACAGTGCAGTGCAAATAAGATATACCTTTGGCTATGTGCAGACAAACATCACCCATGGGGGCTGACATAGTCAACATTTGTCAATAACACAATGACAGAAGTGACCATCATAATGCAGCCCCACATATCTGCACCAATGGACACACAAATGTAGATATCCTGTGGAGACTGTAGATGTCAGGTGAACAAATACCATACCATGGCAGCAATGGGACATACAAAGCATGATCATTGTGCTGACTGATGACCTAGGAGTCCCAGGGACAGCAGGAGAAAGCCACCAAACAACATACAGCCAATGGCACACTAAAGATATGCAGTGGTGCAGATGCACAAACAGGCAGCCTCACACTGCATATCAAACACAACAGGTGATGGGGGGGTGTGCCAGTGTCCCCAGGCAACCACACAACACATGAGGAGGCCTGAATCCCAATTACACAGATGTGTATACAGTGCCACACAAAAGTAACTCATGGACTGGATTCCCCTATGTGGGCAATCAGGCATTGTTGAATGAGAGGGAGCCCAAATTACACATGTCATACAAGCTTGTAGGAACAGCAAATAACACAGCAAGAGACAGACCCACCACAGCACTACCCCCAGTGACCCCACATTGTGGTGACCCTGGCCTGCATGACAATCCCACTGTGATGACAAAGCTAGATGTCTTTCACACTGTGAACCACAGTCATGTGTCCTGAGCAACAAACTACCATCACACCTACACAAGCACAAATCAATCTGCACGGCCTGTCAGCCAAGGCCAACATGGAGGTAGGGGTCTAGCCGTGCAACAACTCTCATTTGCACACACTCAACACCACACACCTTGATCTCCACCAATGTGCAGCAGTGAAACTCACATGGACTGGTGACATTGCACATGCACCCATGACAATCCCAGGGGTGGTGGTGGGAACTAAGGTGCAGAAACCCATCACACATGGCCAGTCAACAAGACTCATGAATGTCTGACACACTGCACAGTACGCCGTACATGGGCATGACGTGAAATCCACCACAATCAATGGGATCCCGGACACAGTCACACACCAATGAAGAAGTCAAGGTGACCCACAAAGAACACACATAGACAACTTCCAACATTGCAGCTCTGACCCTGAGGAGTGGCAGCAGTCACACACACAACGTGTCACAATCACTGAAAGCTAACACAAACTGTAAATTACATGACTTGTGTAACCAACAAGTGCCAAGGGAATCCTGACTGTGTCTCATCTGCGTTTGCCCACAAACTCAGCCCTGACAGCAAACACACCTATGGATGACACCCTGATGACCAGTAATGTGCCATGCACCCACATCCCAGAGAACCCAGTGCGAAGATTTTGGGGGAACATAGGTCAACTCAGCAAGCATCACAAACAGGAACATCACTAGGGATCCCAGCCTGCGTAGCAAAATGGAAGTGAACACACACAGACATGCTCACACAACACACACCTTGGGCTCAGGCAATGTCACGGAATTACACACTGCCATGAGGGCACTACACTCCTGTGTAAGGAAAGCTGTGCCATACGTTGTCTCTGCAGGGCTCTATCATGTCAGCAGAACACTTGGTCACTCAGTCAACAATTAGCACAAAATGAAGGCTCTCGTCACATCAGCCTGGTCATGGGAGTGTCACCGAAATCATCTGCACAGATCCAACACACATGTATAGCAAGCATGATAACACAGATGAGTCCTTCCCCATTGATGCCCAAACTTGCATGTCCAGTGGAGATGGTCACACGGTCAGGGAAATAGACAAATTGAACAATGGCAAGCACAACTGATGTGCAGGGGTGTAAGCCACAGATGTGATATTGCAAATAAATGTAGGAAATCCCATTGGCAAATATTGAAAACATGACACCCTCATATTGCTGCAAAGGATGACATGGCTACACACCAGGATAGGACACATTCCCACTGGACCACATGGGGACCTGCACAGTAACACTTCATTTTCATGATATCAAAAATCACCATCACTGCAGCAAGGGCATGGTTAGCATCATCAACATCATGTACATCTGAAGCAAAACCACCAGAGAACAGAAAGGAGCTTTATTCAGCATATGTGTGTGAAATAGAAAGTCCAGAAAAAGACAAAGGCCAATGGCCAGTCCAACAGTAAAGTCCGAACAGGGTGACAGTGGCAGATGTCACCCTTTGCTTGCCTGCACTGCTACAGACCAGGGACATTCCCCTCGGAGGGGCATACGGGGGGCAGGCCAGGCACCGCAGGGACAGGATCAGGGCTCACCAGAAGGAGGCAGGGAAGGGGTGGCTGGTGCTGGAGAGTCACTGACAACTGCAGTGGAGGTGTCTGATATGGTGGGTGCCGGCACAACTGGGGGGCATGAGTCAGATGGTGTGGGTGCCGGCACGACTGCAGTGGGCTGGCCAGATGGAGTGGACAGGTTCCCCACTGCAGTGCCCAAGTCAGACGGGGTGGTAGTGGACTCCACTGCAGTGCCTATCTCCAGGGGAGTAGAATGGGGTTCAGGTAAGGTGGGCAGGACAGAGGGGAGGACACGGTCTCCACACCAGTGGCACAAACATGTGCAGCGGGGGTGTGAGGCTGGAAGAGCAAGTGGTAGGGGGAGAAGGCCGGATCATTTTGGGGATGGTGTATCTGTGGGTGGGGGAACCTGGGGCAGGGTGTGGTGGGGGAACCTGTGTTGTGGGGGCCTGAGGGATGGAGGAAGGAGACTGTGTGGTTGAGCTGCAGGGCGGTGGCGGGGTCTTGCTCTTCCGGGACTGGGGGGACTTGCGTGTGGGGGCCTTAGTCTGTCTGTGCCTGGGGGAGGGTGTCTGGGGGTAAGGGCCACTCCCCTCTGTGTGGGTGGACTTCCTCTTCCCCTATGCTGGATCAGCTGGATCGGAGGGGAAGAGGCCGAGGTCACAGAGGAAGAGCTTCTTTTTAGGTGGGGTTGCAGGTGAGGCAAGGGAAGGGGTCTTGGAGGGAGAGGATTTGGAGGACTGCGGAGTGACTGTGGATGCCTGTGTGTGTGTCTGTTCCCCATCCCCTGTGGGTGTGGTATCAGTCCCCTGAGGATGCGTGCGTGCATGTTTTGCCTTTGTTTTGGGTGTTTCTGTGCTGCTCGTGTCTGTGTGTTTGGGTGATTGTGCAGGTGTGCATGTGCTTGGGACAGGTAGGGTGCCAGGAAGTGTGGATGGGGCAGAGGTAGGAGGGGTGAGGGACTGTTGGAGGAGGGACACTGCTGCCGTCAGGGAGGAGTCCATGGACTTATTGCTCCTCTGTAGGGCAGACATGCCCGATGAGATGCCCTCCATGAACGACACCAGCTGTGTCAACAGAGTGGTGTGTGCATGGAGGACACTCAGCATTGCTGTCTGCCCTACATGGAGCTGGCGAAGTAAGTACACAGACTCCTCACTCAGGGCAGCAGGGGACACAGGGGCAGGGGGTGCAGTGCCTGGCACGAAGGAGACACGCTCCCGAACACGGGAGCCTCCACGGACCTCTGGAATGGGAGCCAATGGGAGGGCGGTGGTGGTGGTGGTGGTGGTGGTGGTGGCGCGGCCAGCCATACTAGCTGGGGTGTGGTAGCTGCTGACACCCGCCTCCACAAGGGAGTCATCCTCTGACCTTCTGTGGTCCTCAGCTGAGGTGGATGGTGCTGAGGACTCCTTGGTGTGGCTCCCCTCGCCTTCCGTGCCACTGGGTCCCTCCGACCACTCATCGGCTGCTGACCCAGTCTGGCTCTGCAGCTCCTCCTGGTCTGTGGAGCTGTCCCCTCCTGTGGCCGTGGATGTATCTGCAAACAATTAGGGAAACAGACAAACATCAGTCACCTGCACTGACCGCACACACCACAGTAAGTACAGCACATTACAGAGCAAGCCCTGGCATCCTTAGATGAACATTGCCAAAAGTGCTCACACAGATTAGGAGAAGCCAATTGTCAGTCTGATGGTCAACCATGGCACTCACACCCCTCCTGGCCTTTGAAGTAGGGTTCTGTTCTACCATATAACACAGACCCATGTACCTTTCTGCTCTGCCCATGAAACATGGCACTCCCATATAGGCCCCACCAGTCAGGCCCTGATAGATGACCTAAGTTGTCCATTTTTCTTTTAGCCTTTTAGTACCTGTCACAGTGGTCCACACCCCCTTAAATACATACACTTAGACCCAAGCCCTCACAGTGGTCCACACCCCCTTAGATACATACACTTAGGCCCAAGCCCACCTCCTTAAATGCACACACACATGTAGGCCCAAGAGGCCACTGCGTCTTGCTATCATTTTTAATACAACAAATCTTGTAGGCCTTTCTGACCTGACAGCAGGGACCTGTGCCATCCACCGCGGCACCAGCACCCCCTTGTAAATTTCCACAGTCACAAGAATAAGGTTAGCCCACACATACGTGACACTCTGCTGGTACATCTTGCTCTTTCACAAGCAATGTTTGCAATATTTTAACTCATGAAACTTTCCACGCTTGCTCAACCAAAACTGAAAAGGCGGCTACGTGACAGAGAAATAATATATCAAATCTTAATTCCTGAGCATCTTACGGTAAAAGTTATCTTTTTCTTATGTTTGCGGTAAAGAGCACCGACCACCTGCTAAAAGCCCCTGTTTTCACCATGATACCACTTCTCTGTTCTTCAAAAACTTTCCACAGTTACTGTAAGCGTGCGGTCAAGGACCCACGTCAGGGCCCACGTCAACTGTGGGTAGGAGTTCTGCATTAAGCCATATAAAGGTTTGCACCCATGTCCACGCCCTGAACTCTTCATACCAGTGCATTGCATGGTGAGGGTTCCTGGTCGGCCGCTCTCCTGATCTTGGGCCTAGAACTTCTACTCTCAAGTTGGTAATGCTCTTTTCTGATTGCTAGCCTTTTGGCTTTGTCAGCCTCTCTAATTTAGCTCATCCACACCCAATTCATTGCATTTATCCTAGCTTAAATTGTGTAGCCTTGGATGGTTCTTGCTCTCTCATTTAAGATTTGCCTTCTAGGCACTTGCCTATTCATGATCCCTCTTTTAAGACTTGCCCCATAGGCTGTAGCTCACTGATAGATAGTTACATAGATTTTTGTGCTTCACTTAAAATATGATTTGTAATATTGTTGATGCTTTCATCTTCATCCTGCTCATGTGTTGACGAGCAGCATTAAATGAACAGTTCTTGGTGTTACTGAATTGCTTAATGAAGTGCCACTGTATTTCACACCGTTGTTCCTTCTTTTCAAGTGAACGAGCAGAGTGCGGGTCGTGCTCTCATGAGCCGGTAAGCAGAAGGGTGTGACCACCCATTTACCCTCAAACAGCTTGCACCCATCTGTCTGGTGCCTGTCGGATGGTAATACCCCAGTGTGGACACATGCACCACCTACGCAGTTGTTGGACATTGCAGAGAACACGGTGAAGCATGTGAACATGCACACATCACATCTCTTGCCACTGAGTCAGTACAGGTGTCCGGATAAAGGGATGGCCAGAGTCTAATTTGAAATGCATGTGATGCATACCAGCACCAGACACCATGATGCACCCATGTCCTCATAGTCAATGCCACAATGGGGTGCATGTTGCACATGTCACTCCCATGCAGGATCACTTTTAGGAAGTTTAATGCCATGGCACAGGCATGCCTGCAAAGTCATACATCACTGTCTCCAGTCACATGGGCAGGGCAGCCAGCCAACAACAGTCTGCACTGTGTCACAATCCTAGGTCATGGGGAATGCAAGTTCTGTAGCTGACAAGTGCACATGTCCATCCCCCACACACCACATCATCTGAACTCTTACTTGTCCACGTCATACCAATTGGACATATGGGAGACATGAAACACAACTCTCTGAACCTGAGCACCTCACAGTCGGCTGTGAATGAAAAACAGCTGCCTGAACTTCTCAGTCGCATGCACCAGTCTGCACAGTCAAGTGATCGAACACCTATATGTCACACAAGTATCGTCTCTCATGGTCACATCTCAGATGGCATGCTGAGCCCTAACCGATAAACACCCCAGTAGTCCTGACAACGAAGCCACAGCACAATGACACAGAGGCAGACACCTGAGGGAACATTTCACTGAGCACAACGTGTCAGCTGATACACGGGAGTGGGAGTACAGAGTGTATTGGATGCCCTGGAGTAGGCATGACTGTCCTGGTCCACATGAAAGAGGGATGAGCCCTGGACAGTAGGCAGGTGGCTAAGCATGTGTGACACACTTGATATACATACTCCTGAGGCCCAAACATTGTTCCCACCCGCAGCATGGGGGTGTGCCAAATACCCCAGGCACATGAGGTGAGTCAGATCAGCAATTGGAACACATATCAAAGTTACACGCAGATTACATGTCAGAACTCAGGCATTGTGTAAGCAATTGACCCACCCATGAAGCCCACCACAAAGGTACGGTAACAAATGCTGTCCCCCACCCTGAGCTAAGCAAAATGCAAGGACACAGTACCCAAGTGACACAATTTCCAGACTGCAAGGGCCACACCTGGGTATCAGATGAGGAGTGGGCATGTCACAATTGAGGGACATGGGTCCTGGACCACAAGACTGATGTACTGTGGAGGTTTAACCAGGCCAGAGTAGGGCACATAGCATGTCAGACAAAGTTCACAGTGCAGTCATGGACTCACCCCTCCTTGCTGCTGTCTGGCCTTTAGCTGCCCATCCAGGTCAGGGAAGACCACCGCCAGGATCCGGTGCATGTGGGGGTCAGGGTCCGGTGTCCGCCCTCCTGCGAGGAGGCGACAGCTTCAGCTGGACCCTTGCGATCCTCCGGGTCCAGCCCCGAAGGTCCTGCCACCTCTTCTGGCAGTTGCGGATCCGGCGCTTGTAGTCCCCACGGATCGTACTGCCCGGATGATGGTCAGCCAGATCTCCTGCTTCTGGTGGGCATCAACCTGTGAGGATGACAAAGGGAAAAAGGCCATTACTACACATGCAACATATACGTGCATCACACAGTTGGATATGCATGTCTCAATCACAGGGGCATATGATGTACACAGACAGTGCAACTATGGCTATGAACAGTTTGCCAGCAGTTACTAAATGGTATCATTGCCTGGTAAGTAATACCTTGTTGGAATGCACTGTTACTGCACTATACCTGTTCAGTGCATGTAACTTCACACTTTGGGGGGTGAGAACTACTCAGTGAGCATGCTAGCCAGTGATGTGCACACTAGAAGTCTTGCTAGTCAGACAACATGCACATTTAGTAAGGCAGTGGACAGCACACTCACCTGCTCCACTGGTTTCCCATACAACTTGCTGTACTATTGAAGGAGGCTGTCCAGCAGGGCCTGGTTCTCCTCAGTGCTGAAGGCTGGGGCTCTCTCCACAGTACGTGCCATTGCAGTAGCCAGAGGATGCAGAGACAGCAGCAGTGTTGGTGGCAGATGTCATCCTGGAGCATGTAGTGCAGGCAAGTGAGCTCTCAGGGGAACAGCCAGCATTATATGTGTGTGCTGCAGAGGCAGATACTGTCCCATGTGTCCAAAGTGATAGGTCCAAGTCGTTTGCATCTTCTGAATCTGGCCAATCCATGGAATTGCACCACTTATACACGCCCACAGCATCCTTCAAAAGTTCAACTTCATGACACCCATGAATTTGCAACATTGTTGTGGCTGGCCAACTGAATTCACTGCATCAGACTAGTTCAAGCTCGAAAACGCGTCCGTTGCCATGCCAGGCCCTAGCAAATGCGTGCGCACCGATCGGACCATTGCTGTACAACGCGTACCCGCTCACATCATATGCAATGGCCAATGCGTGCGCACCGATCGGTCCATTGCTGTACAACGCGTACCCGCTCACATCTTATGCAATGGCCAATGCGTGCGCACCGATCGGTCCATTGCTGTACAACGCGTACCCGCTCACATCATATGCAATGGCCAATGCGTGCGCACCGATCGGTCCATTGCTGTACAACGCGTCCCCTCTCACATCTTATGCAATGGCCAATGCGTGCGCACCGATCGGGTCCATTGCTGTACAACGCGTACCCGCTCACATCATATACAATGGCCAATGCGTGCGCACCGATCGGTCCATTGCTGTACAACGCGTACCCGCTCACATCATATACAATGGCCAATGCGTGCGCACCGATCGGTCCATTGCTGTACAACGCGTACCCGCTCACATCATATGCAATGGCCAATGCGTGCGCACCGATCGGTCCATTGCTGTACAACGCGTACCCGCTCACATCATATGCAATGGCCAATGCGTGCGCACCGATCGGTCCATTGCTGTACAACGCGTACCCGCTCACATCATATGCAATGGCCAATGCGTGCGCACCGATCGGTCCATTGCTGTACAACGCGTTCCCGCTCACATCATATGCAATGGCCAATGCGTGCACACCGATCGGTCCATTGCTGTACAACGCTGGCATACCCGCTCACATCATATGCACTGGCCAATGCGTGCGCACCGATCGGTCCATTGCTGTACAACGCCTACCCGCTCACATCATATGCAATGGCCAATGCGTGCGCACCGATCGGTCCATTGCTGTACAACGCCTACCCGCTCACATCATATGCAATGGCCAATGCGTGCGTACCGATCGCCCATTGCTGTACAACGCGTACCTGCTCACATCATATGCAATGGCCAATGAGTGCGCACCGATCGGACCATTGCTGTACAACGCGTCCCTGTACAAGTCACTCGCATATGTCACCATGCCTGTCACAGGTGAACGTATGCCAGCCACATTTACTTTCCAGGGACTCAGGGGCACACCTACAACACCATAGCCTGTCCACACTGTATCCTAAGGCATGTAAGGCTGCATTACCTTTTCTGTGTATGGGGGTCAACATGTGTTTTTTTTGGTGGCACTTGGGGGCAGCCACTCCCAGGCTGTGCACGTGTTCATGGGGACAGAATCCTTTGTGTGTTGTGCACATGACCACTGTGATGTGCAACTGTTCATTTCAGAGCATGTGGCATGGTCACATTTCCAGGTTGTGTATGTGTATGTCATGTCACATACCCCCTGAGTCCCATGTGGGAAGGTATGTAAGTTACAGGGTGACCCATTGCCACAATAGTGATGGCCCTCCACAGTCTGTGTGCATGTTTGTTTACAATGTCTCTGATTCCATGTGCACAATGGGAGACAGTCTCCACATCCACGTTGTTTGTGCATGGACTTTGATGTTGTGCGTGTGTGTGTGTCACAGACGTCCATGTCTGTCCTGCAGAGGCAACAGGGACCACTACCTGTGGGGGTCATGGTTGTTTTGCTGTGGTATATTCATGATACGCCATGTCATGCCAGTGTCCATGTGGCAATACAGGGTCCCTGGGAATCTACCTGTCAATGAGCTGTGATGCCTGGGGCACATCTGTCCTCACATGTCACTGTGGTGTGTGTTTGGAACGTGACAGCAGTACATGGGTACTGTGACACAGCCTAATGATATCCCATAGCACAACCTGGAACTTGTTGTCAACACATGTTGAACTGTGATGTTAGATGTTGCCCATGTAGGTGCCATACATGTCCTTACAGAACGGCACACACATCAGGTACTTGTGTCTCGTAATGATGTATCATGTGATATTGAGTATGGTCTATGCCACATATGTGGGGTGACTGACAATCTTTCTTTCTTCACCTATGCACTGCAGGGCACCAGCTGTCCATAGACCATTCCCTGACCTTGCAACGATAGTTGAACGGGACTGAATCCGACGGTACTGCTTCAACAGGGCGCAGATTGAGGAATTGGCGGTGCAGTTGGCCCCACATTTGCTAGCTGGCCGGCCATACCCTACAGCGCTGACCCCCAAGGTGAAGGTGATGGCAGCCCTACACTTCTTTGCCACCGGTACCTTTCAACACACTGTGGGGTCTGCTGGTGGGATGTCACAGACCATGTTCAGCCGTGTGCTACGCAATGTTTTGGAGGCAATGTTGAGATACCTGAACCAGTACATCTATTTCCCTAAACGTCAACAACTCACTGACGTCAAGAGTGACTTCTATGCCCTGGGGAGGATGCCGCATGTCATTGGCTCCATTGATGGGACACATTTGGCTTTGGTCCCACCACAGGCACATGAGCAGGCATACAGGAACAGGAAACATTACCATTCGGTCAATGCTCTGGTGGTATGTCTTGCAGATATGAGCATCTCACACGTGTGTGCCCGTTTCCCCGGTTATGCACACGATGCCTACGTGATGAGGAGTAGTCGCATCCCGAGGATGATGTCACAGATGCAGAACCAGCGTGCCTGGCTTGTCGGTGTGTACTGACTTTGTACCATTGTGTGTGTTCTGCAATGTTGTATTCCACCCTCTTTTCCAACTCAGCCAATGTGCAATTGTCTGTATGTAGGTGACTCGGGATACCCCAACATGCCATGGTTGCTGACACCCCTCAGGAACCCTGTGACACCAGCCCAGATGCGCTACAATGAGGCACATGGTCAGACCAGGAGAGTGATCGAGCGGACATTTGGTCTCCTGAAGAGCCGCTTTCGCTTCCTGGACAAGACAAGAGGGGCCCTTCCATATGCCCCAGCAAAGGTGTGCAAGATTGTCATCGTCTGCTGCATGCTACACAACCTGGCAGTGCGGAAGGAGTTGCCTCTCATCCTGGATGATGATGACCAACATCCGCCACCTGTGGAGGATCCTGGCCTGGGCCACGATGCCAGTGATGATGATGATGTTGAAGGTGATGTCCACACACAGCTCATCACCAACTTCTTCAGCTGAATGTGAGTATTTAGAGATGTCATGTCAATGATGTGAGTTTGCGTGATATGTGTTGGTGGTGCTCTGGTGCTGTTTGAGTGTGGCCATGTGCTACTTGACTGGAAGCGTGCAGCGATGTGTCCTTACAGGTAGTCTGTACTCCCCAACAGTGTTGACATGCTAACTTGGTTTTGTGTAGGTATCTTGTGACATGTATTGGGCATGAGTATTGCAGTTCTGTCCTGTTCTTCAGTGCTTTTGACTGTGTGTCATGTCTGTCCTTCACAGGGTACTTTCAGAGTTGTTTGGTCAACTGTGATCCCCCGACACCATGATTCAACTTCCAGGGTGGAAGCAGTCGTTTCCCTACAGGTGATGTGCCACACACCCCTGGACTTTATTTCTTCTACACTTGTTGACTGTGTGGCCACTGCCACGTGGGATTCAGGCACGGCCCGTGGTAGGAGTGCCGGTGGGCAGTGACGTGGGCGGGGAGGGGCAGGGTGGGGTAGTAAACTACGGATTAAGGCCGAATACAGGTAAGTGAACATTTAAATAAATAAAACGAATTTCGTTGTGAGCGCTGCATCGCCAAATGCGATGCAGTGCGCGCAACAAAATTTGTTTTATTTATTTAAATGTTCACTTACCTGTATTCGGCCTTAATCCGTAGTTTACTACCCCCCACCCTGCCCCTCCCCCGCCCCACGTCACCGCCCGACCGGCACTCCTACCACGGGCCTCGCCTGGTGGGATTACCTTGCATCTGTAGTGCAAACAACATGTTGCAAATGTGTAATAAACCTGTGCTTCACTTTGGGATGTGCGTTGTCTGTGGTCACACATCTGACTGACATTTGCTTACTGCACCTGTGGGCTAGTTAACACAGACTCTAAATAGGTGTGGTGTCTGTGCATTCCACTGTATTTCCTGGCAACATCAGTGTAGGCGACGAGTCAGATGGCCCTGGTGTGTATGTGTTGTGTAGCCCTAGTGGTGTGTCTCCCTCATATGTGTCACGTCGCCATGACTCACATGACGGTGTTGAACTTGCTGTAGCAGTTAGCATGCACAGTGTCATTTAGCAGATCATCATCTCCATGACAGAAACCACGTTGGAATCACAACAGAGGCAAGTATGGTGTATTAGTGAGTTTATTTACATACATGTGTGAGGATAGTGCACAGGATGGTGGGTGCTGTACATTGGGATTGTAATCCAAAGTTCCCAGATGAGTTGGAAGTCTTGGTAGCAGAAATGTCCTGAGTAAAGTCCACAGTCATCTGATACATTGGTCCAACTTAAACTCCCCATGTCATGTGGGAGAGTTGGGTTGCATTCGACAGGGTGAACAGTTTGCACACAAAGGAGAATTTCCAGAACAGGTGTTGGGTTCCTGGGGGATGTACATGGCCATCTGCCTCTCAGTTTTCTTTCCTCGGACGACCCCTCTTCTTTGGGGGGGACCCTCACGTGCAGGCTGCTGCGGTGCAGGGGACTCTCCGCCAGAGTCCTCCTCCCTCCCTGTGGCAGTTGCAGTTGTTGCAGCACTAGATGTTGTGGGCACACAGGGAGGTGTGGCCATGTTGGTGCTAATCTGGCGGAGGCATGTCAATATGTCCCTCTGCACCGCTGTCAGTTCTTCCAATGTGTCCCACTTGGACTCCATGCCAGACATGTGTGTCTCCACACGGGACATGTGGGAGTCCAAGCAGGCATGATGGGCAGCCTGCTGCTGTTGAATGTCCTTGAGGATCCCCACTACCTGGCTGACCTCTCCGGTGCTATTCTGGTACGCAGCAGCAATGCGTGCCAGTTGTGGGTCATCATGCAGTCCAGACCCCTCTGCAAACAGCGACCTATGTCTATCACCCCTCCCACCACCCCTGGCGACACGTGCGGGACCTGCGGTGGCACGCACAGGTGACCCTAGGCCCACTTGGGGGTTGTTACTGGGGTCGTTGTCCATTGCTCCACGTTGGGCCGGGGTCCCTGTGCTGTTGTCATCGGTGGTCCTTGGTCTGTCCGTGTTGGCGGGGGTGGTCTGTGTGTTGGCAGTTGTTGGAGGGGTGGGTGCAGGGGGTGCAGATGTTGGTCCTGCTGGTGCTGCATGATGACTCACACCGGAGGGGCCAGGTAGGTCTTCGCCATCCGAGGAGGGCAGAAGCTGTTCCACACCAGTGAGCTCAGTGTCCCCCGGAGCCTGGGACAGGGACTCCTCATCGTCTGCTGCTGTGTCCCCATCATCACCTGTTTTTGGAAGAGACACACAATGTATGTTATGTTTCTACAGGCATCAATGGTTCACACACCTGACAGTTGTGACTGTACCTCTAGATGCGGCCCTGTACATTGCATTGTCCTAAGTTGTTACAGTCAGAGGTTGATATTGGTGTAGCACATTGTCCTGCCAACCTGAAGCATTTTAATGTGAATGTTGAGGTGTGTGCATGGCCAGCATTGGTTGTATTTGGTGGACATCCGGCCCTCCTTCTCCCCCCAGCCCAGTTATCCCACCATGAAGCATGCCACCCTTGCAGTGGGTGCAGGTTGACTCTCAGGATGTCAGTCAGTGGTGTCCTGCTGTTGGTTGGTGCCCAGTTCCCAGCAGGGCCTGGTACTCCCCACGACAGAGGACCATTGTCAGACATCTTAGAAGTGGCTTTTCACTCCCTGTGAGGTGTGCATGCTTCAGTGTGAGCTTGCTGGGCCATGTGGGTGGGGGATGTTGAGCTGTGACTGCCACTCCCATCATGCTATTGCCTACACCCCCCTTCCCAGCATGCCCATACTTCCTTCCTTTTGAGTGGACTTCACTGTGTGTGAGTGTGACAGCAATGGCAAGATGGCTGACAGTGTGGTCCTGTTGTTTGGTGGTGCCCAGTTCCCAGCAGGGCCTTGTGCTCCACACAGCAGTACCCAGTTTCAGCCATCTTGTCAGTTCTTTTCTACTCCCTGTGAGGTGTGCATGCTTCAGTGTGAGCTTGCTGGGCCATGTGGGTGGGGGATGTTGAGCTGTGACTACCACTCCCATCATGCTATTGCCTACACCCCCCTTCCCAGCATGCCCATACTTCCTTCCTTTTGAGTGGACTTCCCTGTGTGTGAGTGTGACAGCAATGGCAAGATGGCTGACAGTGTGGTCCTGTTGTTTGGTGGTGCCCAGTTCCCAGGAGGGCCTTGTGCTCCACACAGCAGTACCCAGTTTCAGCCATCTTGTCAGTTCTTTTCCACTCCCTGTGAGGTGTGCATGCTTCAGTGTGAGCTTGCTGGGCCATGTGGGTGGGGGATGTTGAGCTGTGACTACCACTCCCATCATGCTATTGCCTACATCCCCCTTCCCAGCATGCCCATACTTCCTTCCTTTTGAGTGGACTTCACTGTGTGTGAGTGTGACAGCAATGGCAAGATGGCTGACAGTGTGGTCCTGTTGTTTGGTGGTGCCCAGTTCCCAGCCGGGCCTTGTGCGCCACACAGCAGTACCCAGTTTCAGCCATCTTGTCAGTTCTTTTCCACTCCCTGTGAGGTGTGCATGCTTCAGTGTGAGCTTGCTGGGCCATGTGGGTGGGGGATGTTGAGCTGTGACTACGACTCCCATCATGCTATTGCCTACACCCCCCTTCCCAGCATGCCCATACTTCCTTCCTTTTGAGTGGACTTCACTGTGTGTGAGTGTGACAGCAATGGCAAGATGGCTGACAGTGTGGTCCTGTTGTTTGGTGGTGCCCAGTTCCCAGCAGGGCCTTGTGCTCCACACAGCAGTACCCAGTTTCAGCCATCTTGTCAGTTCTTTTCCACTCCTTGTGAGGTGTGCATGCTTCAGTGTAAGCTTGCTGGGCTATGTGGGTGGGGGATGTTGAGCTGTGACTACCACTCCCATCATGCTATTGCCTACTTCCCCCTTCCCAGCATGCCCATACTTCCTTCATTTTGACTCAGCTTCCCTGTGGGGTAATGTGCCTGTGCTGACAGGATGGCTGACAGTGTTGTCCTGGCTTTTGTTTGGCTACAAGTCCCAAGAGTGTCCCTGTGCTTCACACAGCATAACCCAGGGTGGTGGTTCTTTGTGGGATATTTAATTAGAGTGTGAGGCATTGCATTCTCCCAGGTGAGTTGTGTGGAGTTTGTGTTGAGGGGGTGTGTGAGAAAAGCTACTTGTAACTATGGTCAGAGGTGTCTTTCCTCCTTCCCACCCAGCCAGATATCCCACCATGGAATGTGCTTCCATTGCAGGGAGTGCAAGTTGGCTTTCAGGATGTCAGTCAGTGGTGTCCTGCTGTTGGTTGTTGCACAGTTCCCAGCAGGGCCTTGTGCTCCCCACAGCAGTACCCAGTGTCAGCCATCTTGTCAGTTGTTTTCCACTCCCTGTGATGTGAGCATGGTTCAGAATGGTGTTGATGGGCCAATTGTGAGGGTGACCAATATCTGTGACTACAACTCCCATCATGCTATTGGCTACACTGACTTCACCAGCATACACAGAATTCCTTCCTTTCAGTGAGCTTCCCTGTGAGGTGGTGTTCTAGTGGTGGCAAAATATCTGACTGTGTTTGTTGGTTAGATTTGTGCCACTGCCTAGCTCTATTTGTTGTTGGGTTTGTACATGTCATGACACAGTTACATATCACCATGAGATGGCATGTATTGTGTTTATCTGACTAACATACACATCTTGGGATGATTATCTTTTGGTTGCTGTGGATTTGCTAAGGGTGCATGGTTTGACTATCCCCTTGACAGTGATGTGTGTGTATTGTCACACAATATTGGGTATATTGGTTGTGTACTCACCAGGCTCTGGGATGTTTGATAGTCCATATACGCTCACTGGTGGTAGGATGGCCCGCACCTTCTCCTCCCAGGGCCTGAGGTATAGTGGTTTGGCAGGAGGGCCACTGCCGGTGCGCTGACTCACGGCGTAATCCTTCTTGAGTAGGTCCTTGACCCTCCTGCGCACATCATACCACCTGTTCTGGATGTCTTCCTTTGTGCGCAAACATGGTGATTGTGTGTTCACCCTGTCGACGATCCTCTCCCACATCTTGGTTTTCTGCGACATGGGGGTCTGTTGGACCAATGTACCAAACAACTGTGGCTCTACCCTGAGGATCTCATCTACCAGGACTTCCAATTCGCTGTCTAGGAACTTTGGATTCTTCTTTGGGGGCATGGTGATGGGGGGCATGGTGATGGGGGTGGTGGGGATTGATGTGTGTGTGGGTGTGCAAGTGAGGGTGGGTGAGTGTAGGTGTTGCTGGGTGTATGTGAGGGTGCTATTTGTGAGGTGGTAATGGTGTGTGGCTTGTGTGATGGATGAGTTGTGAGTGTGTCTGTGGTTGCTGTGTGATGGTGTTCTGTGCTGGCAGGTCAGTTGAATTTGCAAAGGATCATGGTAGGGATTTGTGGCCTTTATATGGGTGGAGTTGGGGGGGTGTCTTTGTTCCATGTTTTTTCAGCCCAGTATTTATTGGCTTTGTCATTGCTTGTTTGGCCTTTTTTTTTGTATTTTTCCCTTTGTGTTTTTTGTGCATGTAGGAGACGTTCTTCTGACCGAGTAGGACGCTGCAGTTGTCTCGTGCGAGCTTCTCCGAGTCGTTCACGCTGTGTTTCTGCTAGGTTTCATGTGCGGCGTACCCGTCGGTCGCGGAGTATTTGGTTGCTTCGGCTGGGTTTTGTATGCGTGTCGGTCGTACGGCTTCGGCTCCGTGCGACTCGGTCTGGTTTTCCACACATTGCATCGTACTGCGCGGGTCGGAGTTCGCGGGTATGTTTCGGTCGGGTTCATTCCTGGTGTGTGTCGGTCGGTTCGATTTGCGTGGTTTCCCGGCCGGATAGCTGGTTTCCGTGCGGTTCAGTCGTTCGGCTTGTGTTCCGTACGAGTCGGTCGTGATTCACATTCATTTCATCGTACTACGCGGGTCGGGCAGCTCCAGTACGTGTCGGTCGGACTAAATTCCCGTACCGAGTCGGTCGGTATGTTTTCCGGCCCGAATCGGAATCGGCCCCTATGTCTTGAAATGTGACATCTGCCAGCAGATGAAAGGTTCCACCGTAACATGTCCAGCACAGACACTTTATTAATATCTGATAAACCACTAGCGTATGTTTACTTGGACCACTGCGGCCCCTTACAAAGAGATGGGGCTTACAGATATATCATGGTTGCAGTGGATTCCTGCTCGAGATTCATATGGGTGTGGCCCCAATGCTCGGCTGACGCTCGAACTGTTATAAAAGATTTGCGAGTCTTTATAGGGACATACGCAATTGGCACATTACATTCTGACCAGGGCCCTGGGATTAGCTCTCGGGCTTACAAGGAGTCCATGCGAGGATTGGGTATAGCATTGCGTACCATCCCGAGGGAAATTCGGTTGTAGAGTGGAAAAACCAATCCTTAAAGCAGTTCTTAACAGCTAGAGTATTAGGCACGGGTGAGAGTTGGGTAAAACATCTGTATGGAGTGCAGCGAGCATTGAATAACATGCCAAGAAGTTCTCTAGGATGGGTCACTCCATATGAGGTCCTATTTGGGACAAGAATGTGGGTACCTGATCTTGATTGTGAAGGCACAGTGGCGGATGAAAAGCCTTTTGACATCCATGATCGTTTGGCTGTTTTACAGGATCTAAATGAATCCAGGACACAACAAAATAATGTCCATATGAAGCAGACCGCCACTGGGGAAGTCAAATCAGTCACGGCAAGACCTGTCTGGATCCCAAAAGTCGGGGATCTGGTCAGAGAGAAAATAGCGGACAAGAAAGAATTTGGGCCATCATACAGAAAGCCTGTAAAGGTTCTAGCAGTTGAAGGAACAAGAACTGTACTTCTACCGCCTCTTGCCGAAAAAAAGGAGAAAAGATTTGTCTCAATCGACCTAATCAAACCACACTATGTGGCCGATACTGAGTAGTAGGCCACGTGGACTCCAAAGTAGCAGATGCCCTCCTCTCGCTACAATTCAAGAAGTTCAAACGGAAAGACTCATCACGTTCGAAGAACCTTCTGCATGGAATGAAGGACTATGCAACAATGCTATGGAACTCGTTCCTCTTGAACCTGAAGTTCAAATTCAAAATCAAACTCAAAATTAAAGAAAACTCGCTATTAGACCAAATACAGAGGTCTACGTCAACATGCCTCAACGAGAGCAAACTACGATTTCTACAAATCCTGATGCAATACCAACAATTGATCGAACTGCTTCTGTCTACTTCATAAACTTTGATACGTTTTCTTTGGATCCAAGCGAACCGGAAACGACGCCAGCCAAAAAATCACACAAACAGTTAAAGACTTTATGAATTTTCTTAAAAAGACTTACCTGGTGTCACCTTGGGTAGAACTATGGGTAATCACCGGGATACTTTTCTTTCTTTTCTGGGTAGGCTTAGTAATAGTTTTTAGCATGCTTGTTAATGGAAGATACGTTCGACAAAGCTCTGCAGACCAAAAAGTGAACATACTTTTAAAACCACACCTATCATCTACTGTGGCGACGCAAGTGACAATGTGTAATCAGCAAAAACGGCGCAAAGTGCAATTAGTGAACAGATATATACAGTGAGTATATGTGGTTCACAACAGTAATTTTCAATTCATAATGGAGAAATGGCCAACTGAGAGAGACACAGCCAGGAAGTAACCGTGCGCGTCTGGCGACTATTGAAGAGTGAGATCTGTGAGCGCATAGTCGCCAGACGCGCACAGTTACTTCCTGGCTGTGTCTCTCTCAGTTGGCCATTTCTCCTTCTGCGCTTCACTCCGCTGCTACCCTTCACGTTTTTATCGTCAGTTTCTTATCTCACATTCACGCGCAAATATTAGTACCTCTCCCTTCTTCCCCCTTCCCTGATCCCTTTCCATTCCCTCACTGTACAGCACCGCTAATATACAGCAACCCGGTCCTGAAGATGATCCTGAGTCATAGGATCGAAACGTCGACGACCCCTCAGCGCAACTGATGGCGCATTACCCTTTGTGGTGCAATTAAAAATACTGCCTCTATTATGAATTGAAAATTACTGTTGTGAACCACATATACTCACTGTATATATCTGTTCACTAATTGCACTTTGCGCCGTTTTCGCTGATTACACATTGTCACTTGCGTCGCCACTTTGTGTGTCACAAACACAATTCAGCACCAAGTCCAATTCGGGTTGTTTTTGCATTTCATTGCCTACAGTGCTGCTACAACTGTACCCGCATTATTGTGTTCTTAAAATATATGATGCCAAGTGCACTTTTCAAAAAAATTCTTTCAGAGTCTCCCTCTTTCCTTTTTGTAATGTGTTGTACATGCAATTCTAACTGCCCTCACTAATTATACCGGTTGAGATATTGTTGTTTAACCTTAGGATATAATGCTGCACGGGGCTTGTAATGGTTCTGTGGCGAACCTGTCCTGTCATTTGAGGGGTGCCCCAGCTGCAGTGATTACTCCAGCAATCAGGCTACTTTCAAATGGGAGTTACTTGATGCTGAACAGTCAAGGCTGCTGCGGAATGCTCCCGGGCATCGCATAACTGGTAACCGTGAGCTCCAGGGTTACTTGTTGTATGCAAGTATTGTTTCCACCGACACATACAGTCAGGGAGGCGCCGTTATGGCCTTCACTGAATGTTTCCTTAATATGGTTTGATACTCTAAGCAGAATGAAAGCCATGCTTCTACAGAAGTCTGTGCCCTTAACCTCCGCATGAGAGACTTTTGATCTCCAGATCGCAAGGTCTTCGGCAGAGATACAGGCGCTTATTCATACAAACTGCCCTTTCCAATTCGCAGAAATGGTAAATCGTATCTTTAACATGTCTGATACGACAGGCATTGTCCACCTATTTAAGACCATAGGTTCTGGACTTCTGAGCACCTTTCAGACGGTACTTGGAGTTATACCAAACTTCATACACTCCGTATTCGGAAGCGTCTTTGGAGGACTTCCGCTCATCCTGTTTCTAGTAGCAGGTATCCTGATTGTTTTATATTTTCTACGCAATGGACGTCCCAGTCACCAAGGAGATGGAAAGAGCGCTCCTAGAACGGAAATACCGTGACCGCATGGTACAAATTCTAGGCACCCCTCGCCTAAGAGAACTAAGTGAATATTGGTTCTTGTCATTTCGACCATTTCGACCAGTCTGGATGGATTGCATCTTACCTGTCCTCCGATGCCTGTTTTGTGGAGAAGAATGAGTGTTAGACCTTTGTTTGGCATTCCCATCATGTGCGCAACCGGACTTGAATGCTTTACTGGACCCGATAACGGCCCATGTTCTGCAGTGTCCTCAGCTTTATTCCAATGTTGATGGCGGCATTCCTTGAGCCCCCACAGGTAGTAACAGCACCTGTTGGTATGGACACCGGCTCCTCCACTGACACCCAGGCTTTGGACGTCGCACTGGCTGCCCTAGCACTGGCTGCGGACAGAGTGGAACATCATCTGTGCTCAATTTACATACTCTGCGAGGTGTTACAGGGGCCGTCTACGGCGGAAGCAAGCAACGGAATTGTTGCGTCTACCAGCCAGGACACAAACATTTGACTCATTTGGCTCATCGTGTGCTGGAAGAAATTCGCCCTTTTTTAAAAACAAGCTCAAATTTGGAACTGAAAACAAAAATTGACATTCCTTTCATTTTTTGGGCTTACATGGCTTTCTAATGCTTACAGTGCTCCGGACTATAACTAAGGACACTTTAGAGCTATAGCTTGCAAAATTTATTTTTAGACAGTTTTAAGTTTTTAGATTTTTTTTAGCAATTTTAGACATTTTTAGCTAAACAGATGTTTTTAAGCTTTGTGCGTACCAATATCTAGTTCGGCTAGTAGTATAGTAATAAGTTACTAATGTCGTCACGTCGGAAGAGGAGTGGCTGTTATATTCCATATAGGTACCCTATATAGGCGCAGGTAACATTGCAACCTTTCACCTATATTCTTCCCTACATTACATACATAACGGTTCTTAGGGACTGACCTTTTACCTAGATACGACACTACATTCAAAACGCGGGTTTTTCCCTGGTTCGATTCTCATACATTATGCATGAGGCTTCTTGGAAGCACAGCAGGACCAACAGTAGGATTACCATCTCCTGTATAATAGCTCTGTATATAGTTCAGGCCCAACAACATCCTTTAGGCCGACACAGTAACACAGCAAGGTAGGACCCCTGGGGAGACCTATGGGTATATATACAGCACATCTTGCTTAGGAAGATAGAGGAGACCGAGACTTACCGGCTGACACACTGACCAGAGACGCTGAGGTTCCTGCATGCAGACGCTCCAGCTCGCGGGGTGTCCAACTCAAGACCAGGACGGGGTCCCATACTCTCTCATTCTCAGGTAATGGGGTTGACTAGATCCTAGAGGGATTCTTGGCATAACACCTACACAGATGCTAGTTACATTTAGGTATATCTAGTTAGGAAGGCATTGTAGGAGTACACACTTTTTAACATGTGTTTTATGTACTTGTATATATTCATGATTTCTGCAAGATGGTAGAACTATACCATCCCTTTACTTTCGTAGTACTGCTAATCATATATCTCTGCTACTGTCTAATGGTTGTTGCAGCTCATCTATTCTACACTAGAATAACAACTGTTCAATAAATACTTATTGAAACGCCCAGCCTGTTTATTCTGTTTAACTCTCTGAGACAAACTAAGTAAGCACGAGTGACTGAGCGAAAGGTAGTATATTGTTTCCACGATTCTGAGGGATCAGGGCTGTCATGTTCTGAGGTTGCCAGAATCTATTCTCTCCGTGATAAGAGGAGATTATAGTGGCACTGTGAGCTAGCTAATGCAGACAGGCTAACGTATCCGGTGGGGGTTCACGGAATCAGTCCACCACCAATCCCACAGTTTATGTTATCCAAACGCGCTGATCCTGTATAGGTAATATAGGAACTACACAACACTCCGGTAAGCCAGATTGTTTCTGTAGATGAATGCTTACCTGCACGTTCATGCTTTCGTGTGTCCATATCGCTGTCCTTCTTCGACTAACGCAGAAGTGAAACCTTTGACCTCATTATCTTTTTACCGCCCGATAAACTGTAAAACTAGAGCGTGCACCCATTAAGTTCCTCAATATCTATAGTTTGTCCTCTCCGATCTGCTGTTTTTTAAAAATTCAACGCAATGTTGCATAATTACAAGTGATTGAGGGTCATTAATCACTCTATTAAATTTAAAATCATTTATTGTGTAAAGTGCATGTTTGTTGTCAATATGCTAAGTGTGTGTTACTGTATCTCACAGTTGAGAAAATTAAATTTAATATGATAAAAAAGGAATATAATATTATTGCCACGTCCCATCAAAATCAACTTGCTGTTGTTTCTATGCCATAGTGATGTTTCATGTCATTTCTCACTACATGTCATCTATACATCCTGTTAATTACAGTACAACAGAAATCCTATCTCCTACATTGTTGCAGATACAGAGTCAAGTATTATATTGCAGAAACTAAGTGTAAATTCATTTTGAGTATGTCTCATTGCGTACAACAGTTGCAGTAATACAATGCTTTGCCGGGTAAAAAGACTATTTGTCTCATTACTCTCCTAGCAAGTATTGCAGTTCCTGGTCTGAGTTCAAACCCTGCTCCACGGCCTTAAGACGTAATATCCATATAGCCTCTCTCTGCCTTAGTACTAGTTCTCTGTTTCCCCCTCTAGGGTCCAGGTCTTCATGATCTATCCCATACAAACTAAATTGTTTATGTGGTTTTTGTGCCTTAAAATCCACTGCATGAATTTCCACTGGATATCTGGGGTCTACTTGTTTCAATGCTCTAAGATGCTCACTAATTCTCTCTTTCAAAGTTCTTATCGTGCTACCTACATATATCTGTTTACATTTTCATTCAACAATGCATACTACATATTTAGTGTTGCAGTTAATGTTATGACGTATATCATAAGTTACGCCATCAAACCCCTTGAAATTCTTTTTCTTGTCCTCCGCCCATCTGCACATACCACAGCCGCAGTGGCCACATTTCTAAAAACCCAATGTGTGTTTGCCGAACCAGTGTGGTGTTGTCCTTTGTCTGGGATAGCTGGGACTCAATTGTGATTTTAATGTCATACCCCGTCTGAATGTAATCTCTGGTATTGTTGATACAAATTCCTTAAGGGTGTTGTCAGCACACAAGGTTGCCTAGTGTTTGCGCATACTTCTCATTAGTACCCCTGATAATCTATTGTAGTCAGTTATCAGCCTTATTTTGCCCAATTTGTACTGCTTGTGTGGTTTGTCTTTCAAGATATCTTTTAAATACAGAATCTTGCGTTCAGCTGTTCTGATTGTCAGTTGGTCAAAGCCCCTGGCTGTGAAGCGTGACTTCATATTTCTAATGCATATATCAAAATCCTGATCATCACTGCAGTTCCTTCTTGGCCTTACAAATTCACCATATGGAATGGATGTAATTTGGTGCCCATGGTGAGCGCTTGTGGCATGTAATATTGAATTACAGGAAGAAGATTTACGGTGTAATCTACTTTGTATCTTACTATCCTGTATATATAATTCCACATCTAAAAAAACAACGTTGGTCACACTGTATTGATATGTAAATTGGATGTGCATATCATTAGTATTCAAGTATTTGCAAAATCGATCCAGCTTCTCCATTGAGCCTGACCAGATCATTATGCAATCGTTAATAAAACGACCCCCAGTAAAAGATTTAATCACACCATTCCATACCTTTCGATCCCCAGATCCACCCCATCTCCAGTCTCCCCATAAAGAGGTTGGCATACGAAGGAGAAAATCTGGAGCCCATAGCCATTTCCTTGAATTTGACGATACCACTCATTGTGAAAGATCAATACATTGTTGTTCAAGATCAAATCGTTCTGAAGGAAGTGGCCCTCTAGGGCCATCCGGGTTTTCTCACAACCACCTGCTATGCCTTCCCAAGAATGAAGAGTCGGTCAGACAGTAGAGAATGCAAACTTACATGTTTATTGGAAATGCTCTGCAGAGTCCATCATGACCTGCACCCTAAGATGTCTGCCGAGGGACTGGCTCCCCAACAGTCTACAGTGAGTAATCATTCTTACCCAAGAGCCTCCAACCCCGCCCACCATGGAAAAGTACTGGCCGGGGCCGAACATGAACAAAGGAGGCACAGGGAGATGAGCTACCACCTGCCAGATGGGTACATGTTATCAGAAACCTAAGGCCACCGCACTGGGTCTCAGCATCTCCTAACGTGGGAGCAGAACTACACACATGGATAGGTATGTGAGAGAAGAATGGTCTCCTCATTAGCAAGTCGGGAAAACAGCCTTGGACAGAAAGAAAAAATAATAACGAAATACAGTGTTCTGCTGAGGCCAGCAATATGAGCAATGAGGCCTAACTCGGGCACAGTCTAAGCAGCCTAATAAGGATTACGAAAAGCAAAATGGAGTCACACTTGCTAACTGAAACCTGCGCACTACGGGGATAACTCAGTGGGTTGCATAACATGAATACAAATGGCATGCATTTAGCCACACATTGCTAACCTAATATAGCGTGAAAAGAGTGCGTTGCAGGGATGGGAATTTGAAACCTAACATCCCCTCCTTTTAGCATGGGTGGCTAAATGCTTTATTCGCTATCCGGTAGGGTCTTTACAATTCTAAGGGGGAGGAAGACATTGCATAGTCACTCATGTTACAAGGGAAAGACAAGCAACACATGAGCATTAGAATCACCTAATACTCAAAGATGCCCTCATCTATGAGCATTATATTCTGAATTTCCTGCATCATCATAACAGAAATCTTGTTATCACTTCTCGGCAATGTAGGGGTTGGGGTAAGTTTACTCATACAATAAGTGCAACAGGCTGGAAGGCAATTAATGCATAGGCAACAGGTAAAGATAACTCATGCGATGGCTATTAGGACAAGTAATATCTTCCAACCCCATGATGTCATCAGACCCCAGAGCCACCCAGTAAGAGACCATGATGGATATCTCAGGCAAGTCTGTGTAATTTCTGTATTGCGGAGTACACAGTAGGGGCACTATCAGGGATGTACACACAGCAGCTGCTGCAGATGACGCGACAGGCTCCACCCCTATCAGCCAGAATGGCGTCTAAAACCATCCGATTTTGAAGAGAAACGAGCCTTGTAGCCTGAAGCTCAACAGTAATATTAGTCAGTATACCGGCAGTAGTATTAATAACTCCCTCAACTACTCTAGCAAGGCGACGAATATTACGGCCATTGAACATGGGACCCCAGAACGGCAGAATGCCCTTCATTATGTCAGTAAATTGCTGCAAGGAGGTATCGGTCTGATCAACATCATCTGGATTAACCACTGTCCTGAATCGGTGTACCTGGAGATCCCTACGCTGTAGTCTATGATCCTTGTGGTAATTGAACGGTGCAATGTAAACGGGAGGCAAGAGAAAGGAAACATAACACCGGCCAGACCTCCCCTTTGGAAGCCATGTATAGGCCTGTTCTCCACAGATTAAGTATACATTCGGAGGTGTAAGCAAAGGTGGGCTGCTAGTAGTGTTCAATCGGTATGTGTAGTTACAATGACTCTGTCCTACTGAAATATTCCCTGTTCCTTCAACACAGAAACTAGCTGTTGAGTTGATCACAGGGACAGGTATAGCTTTGTCCTCAGTGATATTGCGTTCCTGGAAACATTTAAAGTATTCAGTGACATTAAATCCTTGGAAATCTAGCATTTCATTTCGTAACCAAGTGACATTTTCGTGAGCTTCGAATACATTCATACAAGCGTCTGGGTATAGAGTACCCTCCTTGCCATCTGGCCCGGGTGTATATCCCTGGTGTACCACTATATTCTCCAATACTGCTTCGTAGTCAGCTTATACCATTTTCATAGCATCAGCATAATAGTGCATGTATACCATAGAGAGCAGTTGGAACCAGGCTTCACAGCTACCTAAATATGACAGGGGCAATGACACTAGCAAATCATTTTTATGCATAACTGAGGGAAGTAGCCCACACACCCAGCAATTCGTGGCATTAGTAGTACTGTGTACCTGATGAAGCATCTGAACAAAAGCATTTTGTGCATAAGTCTGTCTATGTCTCTCCTTATGTGGGGCCAATGTAACAAACGAGTGCTCTGCTGGAACCGGGGTAGTCCCTATCAAGGTGTGCACAGGATGTTGTTCCTCGAGGTACCAGACCGCCCCAAATACAACTAGCAAGGAAAGAAAAATTATTGCAACAAACACTATTTTACTCTTAGTGGACCAAGAGGACCAAACAGGACCATCTGGAGTGGGACATGGAGCCTCAAAGGGCTGCTCCTCATCAGGGATAGGACGACCAAAGGGATACATTTGGTCAAAAGGGAAAGAAAAATTCATGGGCTAGAGCCACTATTGCAACAACAGTGCCAGAGGGCACAAATCAACCAGCGTCTGTTTAGAGCCTCGCTGGCAGGCTCCTATTGTTCATCAACGACGGTGCTATGAAGCACACCCACGGAGGAGCTGCCCAATCGCAGCCCTTGCAGCAAAACAAATCCTTCTTCTCTCAGGATAGGGCACCCTCCCTCCTGGGCAAATACCCTGAGCTATCCTGTCCAGTGTCCAGGGCAGTGCACCAGTGTAGTTCACCCTAATCTAATACAGGAACCTTAGGCACAGCACCCGCGCCCTAAGCTCAAGTCCTTCCCTAACTCCTGGACTGTTCGGCTGGTGCACCGTCCTTCTTTCGGGGCCTCAGATTATACTTTGTAACTCCAGGCACTGTTTCATCAACAAAAAGGGGCAGAAACTCAGGATCAGATGGGCATCGAGACTCAAATTCCGAGGTGTTAGAGACGGTGTTATCCGGGGCGGCCCTTATCTCTGGTGGGATCACCTCAGACAGAACTGCATCACTTTCTTCGTCCGTTTGCGCCCACCTTACCTGGGCGTCAGAGAAGGGAACGAAGCGTGGCACCTTCTCACACTCCTGATCACCGATGCCTTCGTTGACCCAATGGTCGTAAGGGAGCGGGAGAGGCCCCCGTTTCACATGAGATGTATGGATCCAGTGCTTTCTGCCGTCCACCTTTACAGCCGTTCTAGTGGCGAGAAGAACGATGACAGGCCCCTTCCACCTCGGCTCCAGGCTGCTTTTTTGTTGGAAGTTCTTAATCATCACATAATCGCCGGGCTGTATGCAATGCCCGGGCCCCTCTGGTACTGGCCGCAATGTGGCTTGTATCTGTTGATGAAGAGAACGAAAATCTTTAGACAATTCATACAGGTAGTCTACAAGCAGGGGGTACTCTATATCGGAAAAGCGCTTGGGTCTGGGGATGCCCCAAACATTAGCAGGGCGTCCGAAGACCACCTCGTATGGGGACAACCCTGTTCTAGTACACGCTGTCGCTCTAGTAGATAATAGAGCCAAGGGTAATGCATCTGGCCATCGCAATCCTGTGCTTTCTTGAATCTTTGCCAACTTCAGTTTGAGAGTACCATTGTACTTCTCAACCAGGCCTGCTGACTGGGGGTAATTTGCTGCATGAAACTTCTGCTTAATATGTAAACCTGTGCACACCAATTCAATGACTTTTGCATTAAAGTGGCTTCCGTTGTCACTCCAGATCACGGGTGGCAACCCATAGTGCGGGAAGAACTCTTTTAGAAGTGCCTTCGCCGTCGCCATAGCTGTATTCTCTTTAGTGGGGTAAGCCTCAATCCATTTACTGAATGCGCAGATCACTACTAGTACATACTTTAGGTTATTAACTCGTTCCATTTCGATGAAATCCAACTGGAGAACCTCGAAAGGGATGGAAGGCGGTGCAAAATTACCAGCAGGTGTAGGGGTACCTTTCCCAGGGTTATGCTTCAGACAAATGATGCAATGCTTCACTAGATGTGTGGCTGTCTTAGCGATATTATCATTCTGCCATACTGGGTCCAGCAATTTGCATATTCCTTTGGCACTAATGTGCACCGGGCCGTGGGCCATGGTAACAACAGGGAGCACATATGAATTAGGCAGCAACCATCGCTGCTTCCCTGACAAGTCAGTTCAACACCCCTCCTCATCCAAACGACCTGTTCTCTCCTCCCACATCGCTAATTCATCTAAAGTCGCCTCACCCTGGATTTCCCTGACATTCTCCAATGTGTCCTCGAACATTCCATTGTCTGGAACCCACCTAGCGGGACCTGCCACCAACATCTTTGTCATCTTTGATCGAGAAGGCTCCTTAGGGGAAACACCCATTACAACGATGGTCTTTTCACGCGCTGCCATCGCAACGCGACTTCCACATCGCAGGAGGCTTTAAATTGCATGCCTTTACAACGCATTCACATTTACATTGCGAGCAATGACAACGCGTGGTCACATCGCAGGAGGCTTTAAATCGCATGCAATCGCATGCCTTTAGAAGAAGAAGATGCGGTTACGTAGCCGCGCAGACGTTACTGACACAAGCATATACTTAGACACCCAGAGTAACGCAAACATACACTGGCGCAGACACGGACTGGGAGAGGTCAGACAAATACGGTCAGGCAGACAACAGGATCAACACACGTGCATACTTACACATCCAGAAAAACACAAACATAGACAGATAGACACAAAGAGGCCAAGCAAAGACACACAGGCAGTAACCAACCTGCATACGGACACATCAAAGGGCCAAACAGGCATGCTCGCACACAATAGGCGGTTTATGCGGTTACGTAGCCGCGCAGACGTGATGTTGTTCCGGGACTCGACCAGAGACAGAGAGCAGGTGGAAGGCAGACCTCCGTGGTGAAGGTAAGAACGTTAAATTACCTATATAGTTCTATATACTCTCCCAAACTATTTTACAATTATGAAATGATGTAATGTATTAAACTTGATTAGTTTTGTTTGATGTGTTAAGGTTTTTCCTGTCTGAGGGAGGGGGGTGGACCGATCGGTATCTAAAAACTACAACAGTACTCAGCTCTATAGGCTCCACAGGCAGATACCTCTGCTTCGGACCGATCGGTATCTAAAAACTACAACAGTACTCAGCTCTATAGGCTCCACAGGCAGATACCTCTGCTTCAAATCACAAAGAGGCCATGTCTTGCACAAAGAGTGTGCCTTAACATCCCTCTGACAAAGAGTGTGCCTTAACATCCCTCTGTGTATTTGTGGTTATTTTTTGCGGAACTTGATTTTGCTTTAAGTTCCATCTACAGGCAGGCTCTATAGGCTCCACAGGCAGATACCTCTGCTTCAAATCACAAAGAGGCCATGTCTTGCAGAAAGAGTGTGCCTTAACATCCCTCTGTGTATTTGTGGTTATTTTTTGCGGTGTGTTGTAGTGTAATGTAACATCGATATAGTGTTTAATTCTCTATTGTGGGGCATCAAAACGCAGTATCAACAGGTAGCATGCTACACCGAGGTCCAGAGTATGACTTTTTTTCTGCTCTCTGTGGCTTCTCCACAGTCCTTTCTCTGTGTTATTTTTGTATTTTTGATTGTCTTTCTGGTGCCACTGAACTTTTGATGCCTGATGTATGTGCTCGCTGTTTGTGAGGCAGTCATCTGTTTTACCCTGCGTTACTATTTTAATTTGTATTCTTTAATGAATGCATTATTTGTTTGGCAGGATGTGTGGTTCTACCTTGTACCTCAGTGACTGTTCCATTGTTTTAACAAAAATATTTTTCATTGTTGGTGAGTTACAGTTACAGCACCCTATACTAGCACTCAGGTGGTTATATTGAGTCAAAGGGTTGTGCTACCTCGTCTAAATGGTCTTTGCCTTTGAGAGTCATGTGATGTGTTAAGTATTTCCTGTGTGAGGTGAGGTGGGGGGGGGTGGACCGATCGGTATCTAAAAACTCAATGAATAAAGATTATTTAAAAAAAGAATTTCAGTGTTAGACATGGACACGTGCAAGAAAATAAGAATTTCAGTGTTAGACATGGACACGTGCATATCAATCAACAAAGCTAATGTGTAGCTTTTTGTATAGTTCACGAACGCACAAGCATATAACAGATTAACACATGCAGGCAGATCAATGCACCAAAAGACATCAATACAAAAAAGAGGCCAATCTCCATAGAGGCACACACGCATATACAGCAACATAGATAAGTAATGCAAGCAGAGACACCAAGAACTGTACCCCTAGGTAAGTGGCCAACAGACAGGCATGAAAGTAAACACAAAAACAAACATTGACATGCATGCTCACAGTGGTAGGTAAAAGCATAAGTGTGAGTGGGTGGATTGAAGGATTCACAAATATGGGCAGGTAGATAAATAAGGCAGCGATTGAATGAATGAATGAATGGAAAAAGAAAAAAATACTTTGCGTTTATGCTGGCGAGAATTTGAGTTCTTGTGTTTTACCTCCTTTCAAGTAACATGATGTGTGTAATATGTTAACATTTTGTGTAATAACAGTATTTACAAAGTTTAGATAATCTGGGGCGATACATGTACTACAAGTGTTTGCAATTCCAAAAGGATTTAGTGTTCTAACTCGCAGCAGGAAAAAAAAAAAACGTTGTAACAGGAGCCGACTTGGTGAACTGCGTTGCAATGGCACAAAACAGCAGAGACACTACAATCGCGTGGCAACAGCATGCGCAGTAAATGCGTGCGATGTAATGTCTTTTACGATGTCACAAAAGCGTGGTAATTGCTTGCGATGTTCCGGTTTGCGTTGTGTCATCATACATCCCTCCTTAGCTGTCTGGTCTGCGAAAGCATTTCCCCTCCCAACATCATCTGTAATAGCCTTATGAGCGCTACATTTCACTATGGCTAACTTACTGGGAAGTGTCAATACGGACAGCAATCTATGTATCAATGGCCCGTTCTGAATCCGCAGTCCTTGCGAAGTCAAGAACCCTCTCTCCGCCCAGAGGCGTCCAAAATTATGGGCCACCCCAAAGGCGTACTGGCTGTCAGTGTAGATATTAACAGCCAGTCCCTCACTCAACTCACAAGCCCTAAGGAGGGCAACCAACTCTACAGCTTGGGCCGATTGGTGTGGGATACGGGATGTCTCAACTACAGTGTGTAACGTTGTTATTGCAAAGGCTGCAGTGGTGGTGCCATCTGGTAATTTGAAACAAGAGCCATCGACGTATAGTTCCCCTTGAAGGTCAGATAAGGAAACATCAGTCAGGTCTACCCGTCCCTTCGTTTCTTCCTCAGTCCGAAATAAACAATCATGGACATCATTGTCCTTTTCTTCCGAAGGGAGGGGTAGTAACGTGGCTGGGTTCAGAGTAGCACATCTTTTGATGGTAATGTGCGGAGCAAACAGAGTCAGTTCATAGCCAGTCAGACACGCACTAGTAAGGTGCTGCGTCTTTGTCTTATTCAATAATGTATCCACAGCATGAGGTACCATGACTGTGAGGTCCGTGTCAAGAACAAGCCCTGCCGATTGACTGATAGAGACTGCCACTGCCGCGGCAGCTCTCAGACAGCTCGGGAGCGCTCTGCGACATTATCAAGCATGGCAGAGAAGTAGGCGCAGGGTCTCTGCTTACCACCGAAACCCTGTGTCAGAACAGAAAGCGCGCAACCGTCCACCTCATGCACGTAGAGCACAAAAGGCTTCTGGTAATCAGGAGTACCAAGCAGAGGAGCAGAGCAAAGCGCAGTCTTTAATTGCTCAAAAGCTTGCTGGCATGCAGGTGTCCAAGGCAGGGGTTCATGCACATCTTTAGTGGTCAGGTAAAGAAGGGGTTTTGTTAGTAGGGAGTAGTTAGGGATCCAAAGCCTACAATACAATGTTATCCCTATAAATGCGCGTACCTCGCGTTGGGTTTTAGGGACGGACATGCTAGTAATGGAGCTATGCGCTCAGGTGTTAGTCTGCGACCCTCCTTTGACAGTAGGTGACCTAATTAGGTGACCTCCTGTCGACAATATTTGGAAAGTGACACCTTGTGTCCATGGTGGGCCAGATGCAATAATAATGTAACTGTGGCGTCTTTGCAACCATCCTCATTGTCCGAGGCCACAAGGAGGTAGTCAACATACTGCAGCAGCACATTACCAGGGGGAAGCTCCAAAGAATCCAATTGAGCTTTCAAGGCTTGGCTATAAATACTAGGGCTTTCAGAATAGCCTTGTGGAGCACGACAGAATCTAAAGCTCCGACCTGCTATTGCGAATCCAAACAGATATCTGCTATCTGTATGGATTGGTATGCTGAAGAAAACATTTTTTAAGTCAATTACAGAGAAACATTTTGCTGATGGGGGAATCATTGTTAAGATTGCTGTAATGTCCGGAACCACAGGGTATTGGGGAACTACGATCTTATTAACCTCTCTGAGGTCTATCACAAAACGGTAAACGTCAGGGTGGGCATCAGAAGAATCCAAGGGTGCCTTTTTAAGAATAGGGAGAATAGGGCTATTACACACATTCACCACAGTCTCTTCAACCACGCCAGACTTGATCAAATCCTGTATTATTTGCAATAGGGCCTTTTCACCTGCCTGGGATATCTTGTACTGGGGAATACGTGGCAATTTAGCATCGTCTCTGATCTGTATAGAAACTGGCGGGATCTGGAGTAATCCCACATCCGTGTCTCCTGTAGCCCATAATGTAGGTGGCACATCTCTAAGCTCAGCTGGAAGGGGGGCATCCTTCGCAAAGCACTGTTTGGCACGGGCTACCTGCGGTCCAATAGTCATGTAAACACCGTCTGGAGAACAAAAAATTGTTGCATGCAACTTTTTCAACAAATCAAGTCCTAACAAATTTTCTCCAGAATTTGACATCAGTAAAAATGGTGAATCAACCGTAAAAGGGCCAATAGTCAAAGCAAGAGGCTTGGAAATGGGGCTAATGACCGGCACACCTGAGAAACCCACTGACACATTGTTTTGGCCAGACAGAGCTGCCCCCAGGACCTATAAACGGGAAACAGAGCTATTCATAGCCCCTGTATCAACTAAAAACTTTTCAGTAGTACCCTGTAGATCAGCAGTGACATAAGGTCCATGCTGATCTATAGGCACAGGAACTGGTCCCTCGCCCTGTCCTTGGCTGTCCTAGCTGTGAGACAACCCCATTACTTCATCCATGTCATAATCGTCATGATAGTACTGTCGTCCTCTGGGGTCGTCAAAATAATTCCCACTCTGCCTATTATGTGATGTATCCTCTGACTGCATCCCCCTCTGCCTCCTGTTCCTCGTCCGCGTCCTCGAAAACCCCGACCCCGTGGGGCCTCACCTTTCTGTAACAACTCCGGACACTCATTCCGCCAATGTCCCTCCTGCTTGCAGTACGTACATTGATTGAGCCCGAGGGGCGCGTTTGAAGCACCACCCCTGCTCGATCGGGGCGGCCGTTGGGCCGAACCCAAACCTCTACCTCGTCCATTTCCCCTTGCAACTTGCTGCATCAATACCCTCGTCTTCGAATCCTTTGACTTTTTCTCCACCCTTTCCTTGTCCTTATTCTCTCTATGTTCGTAATATTGTGCCATACTCAATATCACAGACGGGGATGATGCCGTCCAAGTACTTTCCGAAGCCTGCAACCGTGTTGCAATCTCGGGAAGCAAGTTAGTGACAAATCTGTTGACAAATAAACAAACACCACCCTCCTGTGATAGGTCCTGTCCACTAAAATCTAAGAACACCCCTTCAAATCTAGTAAAGAAATCCGACACACTTTCATCCTTCTTCTGGCGACACGCAGTCAACTTATCCCAATCCACTCTCTTTGGCGGGATAAGTGAGTGCATGTATGTGATAATACGCCCTGGCAAAGAGAGGAGCTCCGCCTTCTGCTTGTCGCTGGGCTTACGCTCCTTATCCCAAGCCCTGATCTCATCCCACGTTCCCCCCAACTCTAGTGCATGATCCTGTGTATGGACCTGCCTCCATATATCCACCGGTACCAACAGGCCGAAAAACAACTCTATGTCAGCTAGCGTCATTACTGTGGAGGAGGCCGCCTCCGTCAATTCTTTATAATATGCAGTAGGGTTTTTCCTGGGGTCCGGCAGCTGGTTCTTTAAGTATAGGACCTCACTCCTCTTCCAAGGAGTATAGATCCACTGTTCCTGAAACCGAGCATCGACCCGTTGTCTAATCACAGCATTGGTGGAATCGCGCAGTTCTGGAATTTCAGGGTGGTAAATGGGATGAACTTCCCTCATGGGATGCTGTGTCCCCATTGTCGGAACCTTCTGGAGCAATCTACCTTGGTAACCCACTAGTGTCGTTATATTGCTAAAAACCTCATTGGGGGCCATACCTGCAGCATATACCCTATCCCGTATGTCATATATTATTTGTGGTGCAACACCTTGAAAACACTGTTCCCACAACTCTATCAGCATCGTTGACATGTGTTTAAGGGCATGCTGCTGTATAAACGGCTCATAATCTTTCATCACACTCCACACATCCTCCACACTATAGATCGGGTGCCGAGCCCACTGAGCTGCTTGATTCGCCACCATTTTCTTTTCCTCATCACACACCGCAGAACGCACCAACACTTTATCCATTCGATCTCGTGCTGCTGCCCAGTTCACATCATGCACTCCACACGCAGGAGTTTTGACATTCAACTGTGCCTGGTGTGTCAAACTCATGGGGGAAGGAGCAGACGCAAAGACAGGTACCATCATGTAGGGAGACAGGGTGGTAGGGGTGAAAGGGGGAGTAGCAGTCGATCCAGAACTGATAGACTGGACGGGGGAACTAACAGCACTCGTCCCGGTGACTTGTGGGAGTAGAAGAGAAGCAAGAGGGGCCGGGGCTGAAGCGGTAGCGTTAGAAACAGGAATGCTAGAAGGGGCGGCACTAGAGGCCAAGGACTGAGAGGTCGGGACTGCTGGGTATACCCGTTCTGGGGCATAAGGAGGAGGAGGACGAGAATCCAATAGCTCTTCGATGAAATCATAACCTTCCTCCCTAGTAACATAGCACTTATCTGTCTGTAACCGAAACTTTCTATCTGCACATTCTATACCCTTCTCTATCTTTCCTCTTTCATAGGCTACTGCTTTCTGTGTTATAGTTTGCGTCTGCCTCTTTCTCTGCTCTCAGTCATCGCTGCTTTGCATCTTTCTGCCATACTCCAAGAGGATCAAACATCGACTGTCTGCTCCTCCTAGCGAACAACTTGTCCTGCAAGAAGTTCAATTTCTGTTCATCAAACGAGCCAGTAAGTGGCCACTGTAACTCAGCATTGTCCCTCGTATATTTATGCCACAATGTGCTAAACATAAACAGGCCAATACCATGTTTAAATTTGGAGAACCCTCCGGAGGTGCAGGCTGGCTCTCTTCCAAACGAGCATCAGTAGAACAGCATCGACATCCAAAATACCCCAATTTGCTGAAACAAGGCATCTTAATATAAGACACATGCACTGTCCCTATCGGACAAGTAGAACACCAACAATCAACAAACTAAAACAAGATAAAGTAACAAATATTAGTCACAAAGCCAAACAAAAACGGTCCAGGGACCACTCCCTACAGTCCGGGGACTGTATCAAATTCAAGAAGACAGGCTCCAGCCCCAGACCTTTTCAAGCATTAACCAAATTACCAGTTGGTCTGGCAGATTGTTCGCGGGCAGTCCCGGACCTTTTCAAGCGTGGGTCAAATTTACAGGTGGTCCGGTGAACTGCTCACAAACACTCTGTGTCTTTTTCAAGGGTCCGCAGACCCACCAAGTTCAAGACAAGACAGTCCGGAGACCGTACCAAGACACAGCCCGTCGACTCGTGTCGTTCAAGCAAGGCAGTTCAAAAACTACAGACAAGACAGTCCGGAGGCTGTATCAAGACACAGCTCGCAGGCTCGTGCCGTCCAAGAATGGCGCCATTTTTCCAAGAATCAAGTCACTCACCTGGTGCACACAGGTCGAGTCAAGTCATTCTCCACTGCCGACTCTTCGGACCAAACGGTCAACTCCAAGGTTTCGCCTTCTCAAGACCCCAGCCGGTGACCACTAGACGAGGGGGGCGCCCGATCAGCCAGGCGGGGCAGCTGCGAGAACCAAGCTCGGTCTTGTGTGGGGTACCCCGATCCACCCAAATGACCAGACGCACCCCTGACCCTACAACCCAATTACGGGCGAGTCTGATTACCTTGCGGGGTCCCTGTTCGGGCGCCAACTGAAGGAAGTGGCCTCTAGGGCCACCCGGGTTTTTTCACAACCACCCGCTATGCCTTCCCAAGAATGAAGAGTCGGTCAGACAGTAGAGAATGTAAACTTGCATGTTTATTGTAAATGCTCTGCAGCGGAGTCCATCATGACCTGCACCCTAAGATGTCTGCCGAGGGACTGGCTCCCCAACAGTCTACAGTGAGTAATCATTCTTCCCAAAGAGCCTCCAACCCCGCCCACCATGGAAAAGTACTGGCCGGGGCCGAACATGAACAAAGGAGGCACAGGGAGATGAGCTACCACCTGCCAGATGGGTTCATGTTATCAGAAACCCAAGGCTCACCGCACTGGGTCTCAGCGTCTCCTAACGTGGGAGCAGAACTACACACTTGGATAGGTATGTGAGAGCAGAATGGTCTCCTCATTAGCAAGTCGGGAAAACAGCCTTGGACAGAAAGAAAAAATAATAACGAAATACAGTGTTCTGCTGAGGCCAGCAATATGAGCAATGAGGCCTAACTCGGGCACAGTCTAAGCAGCCTAATAAGGATTACGAAAAGCAAAATAGAGTCACACTCGCTAACTGAAACCTGCGCACTACGGGGATAACTCAGTGGGTTGCATAACGTGAATACAAATGGCATGTATTTAGCCACACATTGGTAACCTAATATAGCGTGAAAAGAGTGAGTTGCAGGGATGGGAATTTGAAACCTAACAGTTCATCGTGATTAGTATTTCCATGTGTTGCCACTGATTGGCTGGTCTTGTATTTAGACACTGTTTAATGGCTTGTAATCCCAAGTCTGTTCTAATACTGGTGTAAAGTGATCTCACGTCCAGTGTTGCCAAAATCATGACCTGTCCCCATACTACATTCGAAAGGAGGCTGAGAATATGTTTTGTGTCTTTAATGCATGATGGGAGATTACATACCAGTGGTTGAAGAAAAATATCTACATATTAGGATAATTTCTCCGTGGATCCCCCAATGCTGGACACAATCGGCCTATCTGGTGGAAATGGCCAGTTTTTGTGTATTTTGGGAAGGGTGTAAAGACATGGAAAGCTTGGTTGGTGCACCTTTAAGTACATGTATTCATCCTCGACAATTATTCTATTGTCATACCAATGTTTAAGAAATCCATTTATTTTATCTGTCAGTTGCCATATGGGATTGCTCTTCAATTTCTCATAACATGTTGAGTTATTTAGTTGTGACATTATCTCTTGTTGATAGTCATCTTTATTCATGACCACAATGTTTCCCCCCTTGTCTGCCTCTCTGATCATGATCTCGTAGTCCCTTTTCAATTCACCCAGTGCTGCCTGCTCTCCCTTACTGAGGTTGTCTTTGAGCCTGGAATTTTTTGTGGGATGTTTGCGGCTATGTTATTCGAAATCACCAATGACCAATCTGTGGAATATATCTATTGTGTTTCCACTGGGTAATGACGGGGTCCATCTCGATTTCCTTTTTCAACCACTGGAAATTGTTAGATTTGTGTCACTGTTCAAATGATCCAATAATTGTGCCATGTTGATTGGATCTTTTTTCTGAATTTGTTACGGAAAGTAACAATTCTGTATCATGTACATCCTGTATAGTCAGTACACTAGACACCAAATTGGATTACGTATTCACTCGTGTTTTATTAATATGCGGGTTTAATTTGAAGAATTTTTTGATTTTCAAATTTCTTGCAAATTGAAATAAGTCAATTATTAATTCACATACATCACCCGTTGTATTTGGGCAGAAACCCAAACCATTTTGAACATTGATATTAATTTATTCGTAAACATAATCTTAAGGAAATAATTATGATAAGAGAATGATGATCCAATTCCATAAGCATACTCAGCAGGGGTTTCCACATGTTCACACCAAATGACGTTACCTAAGAACAGCACTATGTCACAGGTGCAGTCGGGCTGTGTAATGTAAGCACGCTGCAACCAGAATGGTGTTGTTAATTGTATTTTTTATCCCTGAAGAAGTCGTGGGTTAATCCTGACATGACAAAACATGTGTTGGCTAAAAGAAGACAGAAAATAAAGAAAATGACAAATATTGATTGCATTTTTTTTTAATAACCTATAAAACTGTAGGTTTTTGTATTACAGTGTGTGCTCTGGGACATGGTTCAATTTCAGTATTCACATCTACCTAAATAGTGTTACCTGGCTTTGTGTGAAAACCTCACCCCAAATGAAACCAGCTGTAAATAAGGACATGCGAAATATTGCATGATATTCCTATATGTAAGGTGTACAATTACTGCAAATATACACATTTTAGATGGCTTACTCTGGAGTGGGTGTATCGCGAAGACAAATCTCACACAAGATACTGCTGGCTCACCTTTGTGTGGTAGCTGTACACTGGTGTCGTGCAAAAATGGCATTTTCAGTGAAAGTACAGCAGATGACATTGTCATTGCATGAATCTTTATAAATAAATATGACACTGGAATTTTTTTTAATGTGCACAGCGCGGAGTCGCATATTTTCATGCAGTATTGCGCTGCATTAACGCTGGTTATTTCTGGGTCTTCATTTACGCTCCTCCATCCTGCATAAACTGTTACCTGCATTTCCTTGGCCAAAATTAATAAGTTGCGGGCCCTACACTGCTATGCCTTACTACTCTATTTTGGAACCAAAGCTTCCATCGGACCAGCCGCCGAGTCCTGTCCCCCTCAAGCACTGAACTCGGTTCAGTTCCAGATTACCAAATAGGTAAAGTTGGCGCCAGCTGTATGGGCCCCACTCCTTTTAGGGGCCCCACAACAATGGATGAAGTACAAAAGTACATTAACCAGAGACATCAGATTCACATAACAGTTTGGAGGAGATTTACAAAAAAAGGCACGCAACGCAGCACAGCCCCTCGCGAGGCTGCGTTGCATTGCGCGACAGAGAGCGAGCAAGAGAGCGCCATATCTTCCCTTTCCCTTGCGCCAGCACTGATTTCAGCGGCCGTGCACCATGCACACACCTTAGCGCCATAGCGCTAGGGTGTGTGCATGATTCTAGCTTAGGTTTTGTATAGGAAGGGTACCCTTCTTGTGCAAAATACTATGCCTAGACACAATGGAATGCTTTTCCCACTTTGTATGCGTGCTGCACAGTGCAGCACACATGCACAGTCGGAAAAGCACGGAGAAATAAAAGCATTTTTCCTGTTAGCGCCTCCTTTGAAGGGGCGTTATCTTTTGGCACAAAACCATATCTACAAATCTTTGTAAATATGGTTTTGCGTCAAAAGGCAAGGGTGGTTGCATGGGAATGACCATGGGCCACCCATGTATGCCCCCTCAGCGCTAAGTAACGCAAAGCAGTACTTTTCACTGCTTTGCGCTACATTGAAGGTGCTTTCCAGTGCAAAACAAGTTTTGCGCTGGAAAGTAAATAGCAAAAAAAACATTTTGCGCTGGTTAGCGTCACTTTAACCCAGCGCAAAATATTTGTAAATCTCCCCCTATGTCTCTTAAAAGCTCATCTTCTGGCAGCTGTCAGTTTGTTAAAAAATATCCGGTACATTGTGTATTAGGAGATATTTTGCGAGGGGGGTTCCGAAATTTCGATTGCCTAGGGGCCTCCACAGGGTTTAATCCTGCACTGACTCCGTCTGTCGAGATCCAGCCTGTGATTTAAGAGTAGACGAAGCAGGCCAATGGCACTCCCGCTGGGACTGCACCGCAAACCCCACCTGACACAGTCGTTTTGTTATATATAAAAAAGGGAGTCGAACGGAGAGGTTCGTATTTTGTCCCTATGTTAGCCTGGAAGGTGTCACAATGAAGGAAAGGGTGTAGAAGGGATCATCTAGGTCACAGTGACGCAGAGGGGCAGCTATGTGGAAAAGCTGCACCACGTGTGGTAAATACTGTGACGAAAAAACGGGGCAAGTGGAATCGTTTAGAAATAATACCTAGCCTAAAACGGAAAAAACGGAAAATGCAACTGAAAACGGTCACTCATTTCCAGTTTTCAAATATTCACAGGAAATAGATCATGAATATTTAAAAAAGAAATATAGGCAGCAAAAACAAAGACAAGAATGGAATTGTCCCTTTGACACAGTCCTTGTAAACCTTTTGATATTAATAGGATCACGCTGCGATAGAGTCAAGATCCTGAAAACAAATATCACTTAGAATTTAAATAGACGCTTCATTTGAAACCAGGCACTCGAGTTCATGAATTCTCTAGACAGAAAAATTAACACATTTCTCTATTTATTGAGATCATAGACTAATGCTTCAAGCTAATTTAATTGTGTACTTCAAACGTTCCTTTGTGCTGGAATGTCAGCAAATGTTATGTACATGTAATGAGCTCACGGCTTTGCAGGGCGTCCTCAACTCTCTCTCAGCGGCACTTTAATGATTAAAGTGCGCCTGCAGCACATAGATGTTTTGCTAAGTCAGATGCGCTGTCAAGAGTATGACTTGTTATTCATGTGTGAGGGCAGGAGCTGTCGAACTGGTTGCATTTCTTGATTCTGTCTCGTGCATTTGATCACAGAGCATGAATATACAAATGTTTAGTTTTTAATTGCAGTCAGTGGCTCTATGCATCTGATGGGCCTGCTGGGCGCCTTGAGCTGAGGAGTAATTATAACAGGTGATCATGGCCTGGAGTAATATTCTGTGTAAACAATAAAAAGGCATTTAAGGGTAAGCGTACCCAGTTGCCTTGGTGAATCATGCATGAATTCTGCTTTTATTCTCCGCTCCTAAAGCGTTAATGTCAACAGACAAAAAATGCATGTGTGACATTGATCACGTTCTGGTAAGGCCGCCCCAACCTTTCCAAAAGTTTAGCAGGATGGGTTGGTGGGGTATTTTTTTAAATTGTACGTTTTAACATATTTTTTTCAATGTTCAATATGCAAAATAAAGGCTTTGTTGGGGAAATCCATGGATAGAATTTAGAGGTCGCAGCTGTGACCCCTGGCTTGCCCTCTGAGACCCCTCGCACTGCTGTTGCTACCCCTGGACTCACAGTTGGCAAAATCAGTGCCAAGAACGAAAGGGCAGCTCGCTGTGCAGGGCTGGCTTTAGCGATAGTGGCAACCAGTGCCACACTCTGTTTTAGGTGGCCCCCCATGACCTACTTCTCCAATGATTCCCTCACTACCACCCTGCAACAATGCTCCTTATCTCTCCATAGTCCTTCTCTCACATGCTTTTCATTTATTTATAGGGCCACTCACACCCGTGTGGGGTGTCAAAGCACTTTACATCACACACATTTTTCAGAGACAGTGAATCATGTGTGTAAATCAGCGTATAGCAAATGTTACATAAAGCAATCAGGATTACAAGGTGGAGGAATCATATGTCATTCATAATAGTAGGCAGTATGTTTTAAGAGTGTTTGGTCAGGAGAAGCACAAATTCAGGATTTAGAACATATCCCTGTGTTTGATGTACGAGCGCTGTTCCTTGCAATGTAGTCTCTTATTCAAGTCATTAAATATTTTTCCCCATTGGTCGCATGGACATCTGATAGCTGACGTAAAGCACTAAAAGGGCGAAAACATCAACAATACATTTCTAACTTGTGAAGCCAATGTGATTCTACAATAAGGGCCAGGAATCGCTAAATATATGATTATAGGGTTTTATTTGGATTACCAGTCAATCCAGTAAATATGCAAGCCAAATGTAAATTCAATAAAAACATCAGTACAATGAGTAAAGTGAAATATTTCAGTTGATTGAGATGTAATAGAATGAGATACAGAATTGTGATAGTCACAATAATACAGAAATAAATAAAAGTGAACAGGTGTTCATTGAAGAAACTTCCCTACTCTCTTCTAAACATAAGTCAAATATAGGGTCACCTATCAATGGTCTCCAATTTGGTAGCATAGAAGGTTTCAGCATGATCAGTCTGCAGCAGAAGTGTAAAGAAAAAGGAAAATAAGTGTTTAGCATAAAGCTTCACACTTGCTAGAATAAGGCAAACATAAAGGTCTGTGGGGCATATTAGCAAGAAGAGGCGATAATCATCGCTACCCTGCTTAGCGTGATTTTTTTTATCGCCGGCTATCGCTGGAATATATCGCCACGCTAACGCTGTATTAGCAACGATTAGCGCTATGGCAATGAATATTCCAGCGATAGCGGGGGAACTGGGCCAACATCGCTGAAAAACCAGCGATGTTGCATGGAGAAGGGAGAACACCTTGCTGATACGACCCTGTGGTCGTATCAGCATAATCCACCCCCCCATGTTAGGTATGGCTAACACCTGCTAATTGCAGGTGTTAAATAAATGGCGATGACCCCGGTTAGCGCGACTTTTCACGTCGCTAACTGGGGCCATGGCCACCTTGCTAATAGGCGATAGGCCTGTTAGCGAGTGTTTCCCAGGTTTGTTCGTCGGGAACGCCCACTTTGCATGTCATTAGCGATAAATATCGCTGACATGCAAAGCGGTAAAAACGGGCGCTAATGCCCGCAAACTGTCTCTAACTGCTGTTAGAGACAGTTTGCTGATAGAGCGATATAAATATCGCCGCTTTAGCGGCAAAAAGTGCCGCTAAAGCGGCGATAGTGCCCTTGCTAATATGCCCCTGTATCTTTCGAAGTGTAAAGACAATCTGCCATGACTTTAACTATGAGGACATCAACTTAACAGAAATGTTCTTATCTTTCTTCACACCACCAGGGACCAATCAGACCATTACTTGAGTGCATCTGCAACATTACTCTGAAATCCCAATGCATCAAGCTGAGACTGTGGTTCTCATCCTTGAACTACTTGCCATCTTGGTACATTATGAACGGGAAGCTTCTTTTGACCACTGTTTCACCACCTTCACTGGCAAATTTCCCTCAAGGCCTCTCTATCAGCAGTCTAATACAGACAATAAAACTTTCTCTAACTAACAAAATAATAAACCTCAAAGAAGCAAAACACATGATGGCAAGCAAAATGCATTTCAACTGAGGCCTGCAGTCTGGCTAACCTTAACTAAGCATTCAATATGCACTTCAAATACATTGTTATACACGTGCACATTTAGCTTTCAGAATAAATGCAAACGTGAGTAAAGGAGTACATGTTTATATATGCAAATATAGCTTTCAAATAAATGCAATATAATTTGAAGTGTAAGTGTAGAACTAAATAAAGAGTACATACCTTCATTTAAACTGAACATTAGTGCATGTGTATAAATCTCTAGTTTCTACAGTGAATACATTTGATTAATACATTTAAATACGTCACACACATTAATAAAGTTGAAACACACAGTGAAAATAATGTCAAATACTCGTATATAATTGCATTTCTGTGATGTGTAAGGGTGGAGCCTAAATTGTGCCGCTCCTATCCCCCCTCTAATGGCGATGTTAGATGAGGCCAGATCAATACCCAGAGGGTTTCATCATTTTCCCCCTAGAATCTTCCAAGTATTTCATTTCATCATAAAACCTGCACTGACTCTCCTCTAGTTCCACATCTTTCCTCTTTCTTCTTATTCCATGCCTTTCCTGTACCTCTGTTTTTTCTTTCAAACACTTGTATCCATTAAAGATTACAAACAGATATATAACACAAAGGGCAATTGTCACAAGGGGGTCTCAAAATGGAACTAAGTATTCCACTCCCAACGCTTCCAAACCATTTCATTGTTCACAGCTGACAATGAATGTTCTGTACTACTAGCTAACTTATCAACTATAGTAGACAACTTTGTAGTTTTGAAATAATTCAAAACTACTCCTACAGAAGGAATTAATTCCCGCCTTTCCTGCACTTTTATTATTTTTCCATACACTTGTACCCCTTAAAGATTACAAACAGACATATTGCACAAAAGGCAATTATCACACGGGGGTCTCAAAATGAAACCAAGTATTCCATTCCCAATGTTTTAAAACCATTTTGCCTACTTCAGCAAATCCATTACCAATTGCTTCCCAAGCACCTGTAGCTTCCAGCTCCTTTAAATCTCCCTTTAAATCTGTAATATTCTTAATATACTTCTTCACCTCTTCCCTCTTATCAGGTATGTAGGTGCAGCATTGCTGAACCTTCAACATTTTGCAGATTCTGCCCTCCTGCATGAGAAGGGTATCTAATTCAAGGAGATTCTGCTTTACCATAGACTGTAGAGCTATCATTTTAATATCCACAACCAGCAATGAATGCACTGTACAAGTAGCTATCTTATCAACTATGGTGGAGAATTTTCTAATTTTGAAATCATTCAAAACTACTCCTACAGAAAGAAATCAATGCACCAAATATGTCTCCAACTATTTCAGTACCACTACTAATTCTTTTTGTTCTAATTGGTAATCTCCATACAAGACCATCTAAATGTTCTACATGATGAATCTTCGGGAAGACTACTGCCAAGTAACATGTGCCATACCATCCTTAGGGTATTGTAAAATGTTCATGATCTCCACCGAGATAATAATCTCTGGAATGACAGGATCCTGACCTACCATGAATGATGGCCAATTTCCCCTATTTTCAAAAATGTGATCACTATCACTATTTCCCATAGTTTTAGTGTGAGCTATGAACTTACCTCTAAGCACACATAATTTTCCTTTATGTTTCCAATCTAAAGTTAGTGCAGCAATAGTTCCTGAATCTTAATGTTCTAATTCTTCTTTAGCCCACTTGTTTCTAGGCTGCCGATCTTTCCCTGACTTCGATCTAGCATCCATTGCCCTTCTTCTGTCTTCTACTGAATCTAAAAATTTGTTTTCAAACATTCATCAAAGAACACGTCAAGTTGTTCCTATGAGCATAAGCAGTATCTAATGTCATTGTGGGTTTAAAGAAACAATCAGCTGTATCCATCTCTTTGGCATTGGGGTGGCAATTTAAATGTTTAAACATAGGCACTTCAGAAAGCACTAAATCAAAATTCGAAAAATAATAGTGGAAATGGCCCTTTCCATATAAAAGGTTTATTATTAAGATACATGTGATACCATAGGTAAGAGGAATCTGATGGTTAGTAATACCTTTTGCAGCTGATGCAGGTAACTGCATACAGACATAGAAGTCCATTGCATTCATAGTATCAATGTATTAATAAAGCAAGTTAATATAAGCATTTGAAGAAAACAATCTCCTCTTGATGAATTCACATGTAATATCTTAAAATCAAATCGGTGCAAATTGCTGTCAGTAGGAATTGGGGTTCTAGGGCTAGTCCTATGTCTAATTTCAACTGAATTAAAAAATGTAGGTGAATATAATCCTAGAAGCAAAATAATGAGTCCTACAATTACAGCCATCAATACATCCGCTAATTTAAGTTTGCATCTATTATGGGTACTAGTTTCCATGACTTCACTAAAATCAGACTGCTAAATAGGAAATAACAGCAAGTGGGTTTCTTCTGTGCGTTTCTACCTGTGCAGATGATAAACAAAGTCCATAAATCATGTGATGAGTTTATTTACAAGAGCTTTGTGAGTCTTCTCTAACCCTACTCTGTCTTCTTCTAAATGACTCCCATACGCTCCTTATGCAGCCTCGGCCCCAGGAAATCTTCATAATTCTTTTGAACAAAGTCCATTCAATTGTCTCTAATAAAAGCACAGATTTAAATTAAGTTCAGAGATCATGCAGTGACAAATCGTGTCAGTCTGTTCAATGGCAAAGCAAATTTAAAGAAAAGTTCAGCCACAAGCTTTAGTTCTCAGAGGTTCGACTGGAATTTCCCTGTTACCTTCTAAATCCCAAAATCGTCACTCGCTGTAAATTGCCTCATAGTACGTCCATTCAGAGGATGAGTACCTTCAAAAAGGTTCTCTAGCTCTTTTTGACCTCCTGTGTGCAGATCTTTTGTCTTCACTGTCACTCAGACCAAAATCCTCAGTATCCTCTAGGAGTGTGCATGGTATGTGTTCTGCAGGTATGCTTATTCTCTCTCTTTCTCCTGCCTTCTCGCCCAGCTGTCTCCAGCTCCCATTGGGCTTGCCACTGCACTAGGCCCTTTGTCAGGTTCTGAATCTTTCTCAGGCAGTGCCACAGGCCAAGACTCTCCTGTCTCAACCACAACTGTCAACTCATGAAGACCCCCTTTCGCCTCAGTTCGAGGATGTGTTGTTTCAGGCCCTCGCTAATTTTCTGTAACTTGTTCAACATCTTCCCACTACCTTTCAGTAGCAGCTTGCACTTCTGGGAGAGGCATTGTCACATGATCAGAGGGACACTCCACTCTGCAAGTGTGAGCAGTGTGGATCCAGTTAGGGAGACCTCCACACTTAGCAGTGTTTGTAATGATAATTACTTGGGACGTACCATGCCATAGAAGGTTCCAGACACGTTTTCCGAATGTGTTTCTTCTCCAAGACCTGTTCACCGGGACTGAGATCATAGCACTGCTTCTGATGCAGTGGGGCGGTAGCAGCTCCAACCTAGTGAGACACAGAATGCACTACATCAGCTATTACTTTGCAGTAATCAAGAATCATGTCATCTGTAAACAGTCCTGTCCTCTGATCAGGAATGCTGCGAAGGCTTATTAACACAAGGGGCAATGCATTAGGACACTTCAGAGATGTTGAAGCACACAATCTGGATTTACTCGCACAACTATGCCTGGAGCCTCAGGCTGGTAACTTTTTATTGTCTTTGCTCCACCTCATTATTGAAATGAATCCCTCAGTCTGACTCCAATGAAGTCGGGAAATCGAATCTGGGCATAAGTTCCCTCAACAACAACTTAGCTACTGTGAGACTATCATTTCTCCTGATCAGATAAGCTTCAACCCAACACAAGAAGATGCACACAATCACCAGGACATATCTCAGCCTGTTGCACAAAGGCATCTCGATGAAGTCCAGCTGCATCCTGTTGAATTGCCCTACTGATATTCCTATGTCACTGTGCCACTGTGATTCTCTTCCCTACATTCATCTGTTGGCACACAACACATCTGTGACACAATCCTTCATCAATCAATCTGAATCAGGGGTTAAACCAATTCTGTTGAAACAATCTGACCATTGCATCTCTTCCAACATGTGCGGTATCATGAACATTTCTAGCCATCAGGACAGCAAGCTATCTAGCAATACAGGTCTTCCATCTGTTGAAGCACAAATGTCATCTTCTCTTTTGACACAACCTGCTCTGACCCAGCTCTGCTGTTCTCCCTCTGGCACTTCCTCCTGCAACCTTTTCAGATGTTGTTAGCAAAAGGTTGTAATTGATCTCATCTTAAGACTCATTTACATACTTGCCATTAATGTTCGGCCCCATGAGCTCAATATTGTGCAACCTCATCAGCATATCGGCTGCCAACTGTCACACAGTAATCTCCGCTTCTATGGACCGAACACTTAACAACAGAAATTTTGGTAAGCAACGGCAATGCGTCCAACAATCTCATGACATGTGCACCGTTCCGGATTGGGGATCCTTATGATGTCATTAATCCTGCCTGGGACTAAAAATTTCACTTTCAGCTGTTCAAAAACACAGCAAGCTCTAGTAAGAGTGATTAATTCAGCCACTTGCACAGAAGACGCCTCTAGAAGCCAGGAGGCTCCAACTACTCCTGTGACTGTCCAGACTGCATAGGCAGCTCTTAGGGTTCCTCCCTCATCTCTCAGGCAGGACCCATCCACAAACAGAATGAGAACAGACTCAGTCAGTGGCTCATCTTGTATAGCTGATCTTGGCTTGGTGCATAGTTCAGTGACATCAAGACAGTCATGCTCTACTTCTATATCATCACCTTCATCTTCAGGTAAAGGCAAAAGGATGGCAGGATTCAAAGTAGCACATCTTTTTAGGGAAGTATTCTCTCCTGCAAGTATAATTTGTTCATACTTAATCAATCGACTGTTAGTCAAGTGTTGAGTGCATGTACACATCAACAAGATGACCACCGAATGGGGCACAAAAAACAGTAAGGGGATGACCCATGACAATACTTTCACACCGTTTGATGCTGACACCTACTGCCGCTACACCTTTAAGGCATCCGGGCAGTGCTGCGGCTATGTGATCAAGGGTGGCAGAAAAATAAGTCACAGGTCTTCGTGTATTTCCTTGCATTTGTGTAAGCACTGAGAGAGCGTAGCCCTCCCTCTCACCACAGAAAAGAGTACACTCTGTTATAATCAGGCATTTCCAATGCAGGGACACAACAGAGACTTTCTCTCAGCTGTAGAAAGGTAACCAAGCAATCGGTATTCCATGGTACCGGATCTAACAAATTCTTGTGTGTCAGCTTCTGTAAAGGTGTGGCTACTAGGGAAAAGTTGTGAATCCACTGTTGACAGTAGCATGCTATTCCCAAAAGCATCCTGATTTCTCTCTAGGCGGTTTGTGGATTCATTTTCAGATTTGCTGAGATTCTCTCTTGCAACACCTTCCTCGCTCCCTTCTCAATTTGATGTCTTAGATACAGAACTTCTTTTTGACAATACTTCAACTTACTTGGGGACACTTTATGTCCATTCTCAGCCAAGTGGTTCAACAGTGCAATGTAGTCTTGTTTATAACTTTCTTGGGTATCTGATGCAACCAGAAGGCCATCAATATACTGCACAGAATTAAAGGGCATTATTAAAGACTCAAGGTTCTTTTTACAGATCTGATTAAAGATCGAGGATCTTTCTGTATACCCCTGTGGGCTCTGCACCAAGCCAAAACAGGGTGCTGGAAACGGAAGGTGAAAAGGGACTAACTGTCCTCATGCCAGGGACCAGAGAAAAATGCCTGACAAAAATCTATCACTGTAAAGCACTCAGCCTCACATGGAATCTGAAATAAAATCACAGCTGATTTGGTACCATAGGACAACAGGGAACAACAATGTTATTAATCTTTCTCAAATCCTGTACAATTAAATACTTATCGCTAGGCTTCTGCAAGCGCATGATGGGTGAGTTACATGGACTCCCCATTATCTCCTTCAAAGTCGCTTATTGTATCATTGACTGAATCACCAGGGTAATCCCAGCAATCGTATCGGGAGTCAAATTGTGCTGAGAGGTTCTTGGGTACTCAGCATTAGGTTTAAAATTTATACGGGCAGGCTCAACTCCTTTCATGAGACCAATGTCTTTTCCTGAGAAGTCCCAGACTTCAGGCTTTAGCTTAGCTCTGAAATCCGGTGGCAAATCATCAGTTGTCATCAAAGGGTACAATCCAATGTTTAAAACTTGACTCGCCAATTTGAAATCATGATCTTCATCATGAGTCTGAAACTTCACACTCTTTGGCGTGCAATAGATGGTACAATTTAACTTGCACAGTAAGGGCCTGATTATGATCTTGGCGGATGGGTTATTCCATCATAACGATGACTGATATCCCGTTCACTGAAATATTAAATCCTGTACGATATAATGGGATTTATATTTCAACTGATGGGATATTCATCACCGTTGTGATGGACTAACCCATCCACCAAGATCCTAATCAGGCACTAAGTTTCGTCCTAAAGATTTACAGGACTAGAATCAAACACCACAAACTGATGGATCTTTTCAACGGACCATATTTAACCTGGCACTTCTTGTGTTACTGGATTTGTTGTTTGTTTATTTGCAACTCATATAACTTGGATTCTTTTACCCGAGAGGAGTAGGTTTGGGACTTCCGCTGTCCTAACAGTGGAACGGGTAGTACCAGTGTCAATCAAGAATGATACTTTGTGACCATTCACCTCACCTTCTATGAATGGACCACTCTGGTCTAATTCTAAGACTGTGGGAAGCACCCAATCATCCTCCCCCCACAGGGACTGTCATAGTGACTGATCTGAACCACAACCCTCAAGTGTGTCATAAACAGGAAATTGCTGGAACGGGTTTTGGTTCTGGAAGGAATTCTGATTAAAATTTGGGACCTGATTAGAATTAAATCTGGGACCATTTACATTTTGCTGTGGAATCGGTGTTTGAGGAACTTGCATCACTAGAACTTGCTGTAGATTAGGGCTTTGCATTCTCTGTCTGAGCACATTTTGTGATTGTACAGAGTTTTTAACCTGTACCTGTACAGACCCTGAATTTTGAACTTTATTCTCATCCATTATTCTGTTGGGATTAAGACAACATTTCCTCTTTCAATGCCCTAACTTGTTACAATAATGGCATAGATTTGATTTCTTTAATGTGGCAACATCTATTCCAGTACTTGGGTCAATCTGAGCCCCACATCCTCTACCCTGCTCTGGATAACCATTTCCACCTTGCATCATAGGAACGCCCTGCAGATATACACCTTGAAAAGTATCAGCATCTCCTTCATACGGTTGACTCTGACTTCCTCTCTGTGCTGCTTTCATCATGCCACCATTAACTTTTCCTTCAACAGCTTCTGTTTGATTTCCAATTCATCATGGAAATATTTTGTAATAAGATCTCATAAATCAACTTATTCTGCCAACAAATTAAATGCTGTTGAATCATCATGCTAAATCAGGTTTCAATACTATCCCAAACTGAGACACAAAACTTTCCATATCCTTGGACTCAAGACTTTCCATTACACTGTGTTGTCAAAACACTTGTAACATTCTCTCATAAAAAATGCACAGTCTCTTTAGGCTCCTGATTTGTTCTGTCAATCTTAACCCAATCAATGTCTTTCACCGGTATCTTTCCCTTCAAAAAGGTAATCACCTGTTGATACTTTTTCATCACCAAAGGCAACAGGGCATGAGATATTGGATTTCTCTATGGCTCTTTCTCTGGCCACTGTATAGCCACTTTACATTCTGCCAACAAATCACTCTGTACCACAATGTCATAACAACTTGAAATCTTCACAAATCAATTAACCAGGGTGTACCATTTTACTGGCTTATCTCTTAATGTGCGGAAATCATTTGTGAATGACATAAGATCACTCCTACTCCACGGTACATGAACATAACCTACACCAGACAGCTCTCTCAATGGGAAAGTTGAAGACGGAGGTGGTTCTCCCTTCACTTTCTTTGGGTCTTTCTTCTTTGCCCAGCTGCCTTCCCACTTGTCTAATTCACTCCATGTCTGGATGCTACTGATTAATATTTCAATTTGTTATTTTCATTCCTGAAGTTCTCATGCTAATTATGTCATTTCCATCAAAACATACACAAAAACTTTTCTGCAAGGATTTAGGCTTACTTAAATCTACATCATATACTCAAGCTAATTCAGACAGTTTATCATGAACTTGTCCGGCCGATTTAGTGATGTCTTTGCACTTGTATATAAATTAGTTCTCTTGATAAGTATCCAGTCTGGAAAGATCAAGATTTCCTGAAATCATCTCATCCAATTCTAATTTTAATTTGACCACATCTGCTGCAGTGGCCCTTCCTGGAGATTGATGTTCTCTGCTCAATCCTGAACCCTCGGCTTCTCATGTGGACCCACTGAAAAACCTAATCAAATTGTCTAATTCTTGTGAATTACCACCATTTTGGACTCCAGAAGTAATGGGCACAACCCCTTCCCAGGGACTACTACTTGAAATACACAGATCTTAAGTCCAAATCGACAGGTGAAAATTTTGTGACCCCAGAGCTGGCTTTTCTACAGTGGTAAGTCCTGTCTGATTTATTACTGATGATACAGGAGCGACATATGGTGAAATCATTCGGGACCAAAGGAGTTCTTCCCATGTCTCCCTATCCGGGAGCAGCAGGTAGTTGACATAGATACTCCAGTAATAACTGTCAAAGCATGTGTCGTGGTTCCTGACTACTCAGGTTTATACAAGGGAACTGCAGAACCAATAGTAACCGGAACAGTTAATGCTTCTGGGGCATTAGGAACAGTCCAGTAAACAGGAGCACAAATCCCTGAACTCTTTCCCATAAGGTTCTGACTCCTATTCACTGGGACGATGGCTCCCTCTGAGCTTCCACCGGTAACAACACCACTCATTCCTCCAGATTGAACCACATTATAAGGAGGTGAGCGGGTAGACAATAAGATCCAGAAAGTCATCACTAGAACAACTAGAAATATCTTCTCCTGATCCTATTGCACTCTCACCGTTATCCTCCTTTTTAGTTTTCTTTTTCTCTTTCTCTTTTCCTCACTCATTAATGCAGGGTATAGCCTAGCTCCCTCAATGATGTCAGTTCTCTATTTTTGTTGTTCTGTCTCATCTAGCTTCAGCACAGCTGCATGCTGCCTTTCTGACTCTACCCTGATATTTCTCCTTTTCTTTGACATAAGCTACAATGCTCCCAAGCAAAAAGTGCCTCGTACTGTGCAGGCCTAGGAGATGGCTTCATCTCATACACTACCCGTCTCAGATTTTCGATACTTCTCAAATTAAATGTGCCATAGCATGGAAACATCGGAGCACCTTCTTTTTCAGTGATCTTATGCCATTGACTTAACCAAATGTGCATGTGCAGCCCCAAGTTTATGGCCATATAATGACCTGCCAAGCCTTCTGGCGGCACCTCTTCTCCTCCTCTAACAGGGACTCTCACATCTCCCCATATCACATCTCATATAGCCTTGCAAATTTTCATTTTCTCAGCAATAATATCAACAATCACAAGTAGAATTCTCATTTCAAACCAGGAAATTATTTCTTTACCCCCAATTCTCATTCGGCGTAAACATCCAATAACAGAGCGACGTATTCAACCAATAACAGCACAGCACAAACGCCAACCGTCCAATTTCAGCCTGGCACACCATGACGTATTTCTCACTCCTCGCAGCGGCTCAGCCTTATTTACAGTTTTCACTAGAGGACTCTTTACTCAACACTTAAGAAAACATAAAACAAAAACGCTAAGTGATTTCTTCAAATAACGTTTGTCTGCTCCACTTCAGAAATCAAACTATTCAATTACATGAGAAATGGTCCAGAGTGACACTTTCCGACCTACTCAGACACATATTTGAGTGGAACCTTGACCAGCGGGAATCACCTGGTTCAGTGCAACTTCTCTTCTGCACAACAGGATCCACTATACCAACCATACCTCACTCTCACACAAAGGTATATGTCCCTATCTCAATTGTGCAGTCAATGCTACCTCAAAACTAGGACCACAAAACTTAGCAGACAAATTTACAATGCAAGTGCATTCCACACTTCTATATCTTCATCCCGGGATCTTAGGCTACGTCCAGCCCGATAGCAACTTCAACTGCTCAGCATTAAGCACATTCTCATCTGTACCATAACTAGGACATCATCTCATCGCACCATGCAATCTTCACAAAATACTGCAGGCTTGACATACACAATTAAAACTGCTACTCTATTAATACTCACTCCTCCGCTGTTACAACTCTTTTACGAACCACTGGAACTCCACTGATCCTCCAAATCAGGACATGGGCTTTAAGGGCTAAGGCTGGGCTTGGGCAAGTGTGGAATTTCTACAGTCTATCCCCTAACTCTGTTTGCTTCAGAAGTGAACCATCCTTTGCTACCATCTTGTTCGAGCGCTGGGCCTTGCAACGTAGTCTCTTTTTAAGTCTTTGACTTTTCCCCATTGGTCGTATGAACCTGTGATAGCTGATGTGAAGCATTGCGAGGGGGAAAACATCAACAATACATTTCTAACTTGTGAAGCCAATGTGACTCCACAATAAGGACCAGGAATTACTGGATATGATTAAAGGTTCTTATTTGGATTACCGATCAATCCAGTAAATATGCAATCCAAGTGTAAAATCAATAAGTGCATCAGTACAATAGTCAAAGTGAAATATCTCAGTTGACTGAGATACAATAGAATGAGATACAGAATTGTGATAGCCACAATAATATAAAAATAAATAAAAGTGCACAGGTGTTCCATAAAGAAACTTTCCTTCTCTCTTCCAAACACAAGTCAAATAGAGGGTCACCTATCAATGGTCTCTAATTCGGGAGCATAGAAGGTGTCAGCATGATCAGATTTCAGTAGATGTCTTAAGAAAACGAAAATAAGGGGCTCATTTATGAGCTTGTGATGCAGTGCAGTACAGCAAGTCACCTTGCTGCACAGCACTGCGTGTCAGGGAAAGGGCCGAAATGCGCTGTACTTAAGGAAATACTGCACATTCCTATCCTTTCCCTTGCGCTGGCGCCCTTTTGATAGCCTTGCGCCAACACAGGCACCCTTGCACCATGGTACATGGGTGCCTGTGTTGCATGCAGGATTATTTTTGTGAAGGAAGGGGCACCTTCCTGCACAAAAACAATCCAGAATGCAGAATTTAGAAAGAGAAAGTAACAAGGCGAAATAGAGATATTTCTCCTCATTACACCTCCCCTGGAAAGGTGTAAGATTTTGGTGCATCCCCTGGTTTACAAGTTCTTGTAAATCTGGGGCTGCATTAAAATCCATGGGAGCTGTGTGGGAACACTCACTCAACTCCCATGGAACGCCTTCCTAAGGCAGAGTAACGCAGCGCAGCAATATGCGCTGCGTTGCATTACTCCAGATTTCTGAAGCTACTCAGATCCACGCAAAGTCACTTTGCATGGCTTCAAATATCTTACTTAAAGGTTTGTGTCACGCATGCACCATGTTGCATGGTGCAAATGTGTTGCAACCTTCTCATAAATATGCCTCTAAGTGTTTAGCATAAAGCTTCACAACTCTGCTAACTCTGAGAACACCAACTTAAAAGTGAAAAAAGATGCAGAAAGGCTTTTATCTCCCTTCACACCACCGGGGACCAATCAGACCATTACTTGAGTACATCTGCAATGTTACTCTGATTTCCCAATGCATCAAGCTGAGACTGTGGTTCTCAGCCTTGAACAACTTGTCATCCTGGTACATGATGAACAGAAAGCTTCTTTCGACCATTGTTTCTCCATGTTCACTGCCAACTTTCCCTCCAGGCCTCTTTATCAGCAGTCTAATACAGACAATAAAACTTTCTCTAACTAACAAAATAATAAACTCCAAAGAAGAAAAATACATGAGGGCAAGCAAAATGTATTTCAACTGAGGCCTGCAGTAAGGCTAACTTTAACTAAGCAATCAATATGCACTTCAAATACATGGTTATAAATGTGCATATTTAACTTTCAGAATAAATGGAAACTTGAGTAAAGGAGTACATGTTTACATATGCAAATATAAGTTTCAATTAAATACAATGTAACTTAAAGTTTAAGTGTAAAACTTAAATAAAGAATACATGCCTTCATGTTTAAACTGAACATTAGTGCACATTTATAAATCTCTGGTTAATACAGTGTATACTTTTCATTAATGCATTTAAATGCTTCATCGTTGTTAAAAAAGTTAGTGCACACAGTGAATATAATGTCAAATGCATGTATATAATTGCATTTATGTGCCGATGAAAGGTGGGGTCTGGATTGTGCTGCTCAATTGGATTTACTAATCTAAAAAAAATGCTACCCAAATTAACCCTTATAGAAGCATTAGGAAAATGAAAGACTGGGTAAAAATAAGGTTCAAACCTACAACATGCATTTTGCATGAAGCTACTTGATGAAAGTTCATAGGACACTGTGCTGTATTAGGATTGTAATTTATGAACTGCAAGTAACAAAAGGATCTCTTTGATAAAAGCAGTAACCCACTGAGCTATCCACATAAAATACAGTTCTGTGCTATGCATGGTACACATTCTTTGAAGCAGGTGTATTAACCCTCTGCAGTACTTCATGAGTCAAATTGCCACTAGACAATACTCTGATCTCTCTTCAGAGGAAAATGAAACACCTGAGTAATTTTGACATTATTACTGTTGCCTCAAAGCAGCTGGGCACACAACGAACTCTGCAGAAGGTGCTTTTAAACCCATAAGTTATTTCAAAACACAGCCCCCCCTGAGGTCAGTGCCAGGTGTGGCTGCATCGATTGCACCGCTCTAAAGCAGGCCTTGATTAAAATGATCCTTGTTTCTTTTATTACAATAGTTAATAGATTAATAGATGGCCTGAGCAACTTGACCATAGCCTGGTCAGAACTAGCAAGCTTTCATCTTAGTAGCTCCCAGAACTGCTACTAACACATCCAGCGATGGTTGTGTCACTGCACCCTGTTAAGAACTTTGTGCTATGGAAAGAAAAACAATTGTAGCAAAATAATATTACATACGCCAGGAGATTAAGATTTAAAGAAAATTGCTACACTCATTCTCTGAGTTACCTCAGGCTGGCAGTTATCACATGATAAGGCACTCTAAATTTGGCTCTTAAATTGACCCATATTTAGGAAAGGTGTTATTTTATTAGCTTCATACGATAAACTCTCTCTTTATAGTAGGTGTCTTGTGTGTGATCCTCTTTATACCTTGCTGAATTCTCTTAAATTTGACCAAGCACTTAGAAGCTACCTAAATTATTCTCAAACTCTATACAATTATTAGCAAATGGTGCTCTATAACATAATAACCTAGTCTGAATGCAAAAACTTAAAATTAGCAGCTGCGGTCTATAGAAACAAACACTAGTGGGTGTTCTACCACAATATCAACATTTTAATATCGATCTTCACTGATATCAACCCCACAATATTGAAACAAACATATTTTCAAGGTAAGTAGATGTTGTCAAGAGTAGAAAATCTATACTTGCAGCTCTGTTTTAAAATCCACCTTCTCTAAAACATGTTGAAACTCTGCCTTACTGGGTGTTTTAGTATTGGTTTGCTTCAGTGAACAAATTAAACCGACACACCTAATAATAGGCTTTTTGATAAAACATTTAGGACTTTAAAGAGTGTCCTTGCTGACATGGAGTGAGGTGGTCACCCTACATAACACCCTCCTTACAGAAACTCCACTCTTGCAAAAAACGCAAACATTGAAAAAGCCATTTGCACGAAGTGCCCTCAGAATCTGCACCTCCAATCCTCTGACAGCAGAATAATGTCTTCTTATGATGCATTTAAAGCAGAAATGGAAATAACTGTTATTGCATTGCCATTTCCTTTTTGTTATGTGACTTCTTTCATATATTCACTATTGGAAATTGGGCTTCTAGTTGACTGGGGTCTGAGCCCTGGTCAAGCAGAAACCACATTCCCGGTCAGGTTAAGGCACAAGCAAACCCCAAATTAACCTGTGCTCACCCCCTGGTAGCTTGGCACAGAGCAGACAGGCTTAACTTGGAGGCAATGTGTAAAGTATTTGTGCAACACTTCAAAGTGTAAAACAGTGAAAACACCACACAAAAAGATCACATACTAGATTAGAAAAATAGAGTAGATTTTAATAAATAAAACAAGACCAAAATGACAAACATCCAAACAGTAGATGCAGAGTTATGAATTTTTAAAGAATAAACTGTAAAATAGCGCCCAAAAGCAGAAAGTGCCAACCGCTGCTATATGGTTGCACTGGACCTGGTCAAAGTCAAAAGTTCAGGCTGACCACGATGGAGCATGGGTCAGATACAATTCCAGATTAGTCTATCTGAAGTTTTAACTTCTCAAGTTTTGTGCCAAGAGTCCAGTTCGCATTTGAGATGGTCGCAGGGAGCAAGGAGAGTATTGCGGACAGTGGTTGGCATGGCGCAAAGAGAAGGCTGGGCATTGTGAATGGGAGGGCTGGAGCTTTGTGATGGCGGTCCTCCAAGGGTGATTGATTCTTGCCATGCAAAGAGACAAAGCAACAAAAATCCAATCAGTAGAAGCGCAGTTAAGAATATTTAAAGAATAAACTGTAAAATAGTGCCCAAAAGCAGAAAGCGCCAACTGCGGCTATCTGGTTGCGCTGGACCGGTCAAAATCAAAAGTTCAGGCTGACCGCGATGGAAAGTGGATTGGATGCAGTCCCAGAAGAGTCGAGCTGAAGTTTTACCTTCTCAAGTTTTGTGCAAGAGTCCTGTTCACATTTCAGAGGGTTGCAGGGAGCAAGGAGAGCATTGAAGTCTGTGGTTGGTTTGGCGTGAAGAGTAGGCTGTGTGTCGTGGACGGGTGGGCTGGTGCTTTGCATGGTTGTCCTCTGCGGGAGATCGATGCTTGCTGTGTGAAGAGATGGGCTGGTAGATGCTCACACTGAATTTTGTAACGAGAGGTGTGGTTCCGGTGCAAAAAGACCTGTTTGAGGTTACAAAGAGCCCAAAAGCTTGATTTCAAGAGCTCAGGAGCCACCCCAAGTGTCAAGGACCTGAGAGGCACTACTTGGGGTTCAGGAACTTGCTGAAGGCGGGTCCAGGAGCTGTTGGGGTAGTCTTTTTTGTCCATGAGGCTTATATCAGGAGGCCAGCAGATTAACCCTTTGAGTCATTCTTGGGTTTAAGATGAAGTTGCAGGTCTAGTTCTTCTTCCCCAGGCAAGAGGCAGCAGGTCAGCAGTTCCTTCAGAGCAGCGGTCCAGTAGAGTGGCAGTCCTTGTAGCAGCACAGCAGTCCTTCTTCCTGACAGAGAGTCCACAGGTCCACAAGTGTACTGAGGATTTGGTATATGAGGCCCTTCTTTTATACCCTGGTGCCCAGGTTCTGGAAGGTGGGAGAAGCTTCTAGAGAGTGGTTCTGGAGTGCATAGAATTTCCTGCCTCCCTGTCCTGGTTCCAAGCTGGCTGAAGTGATAATGAAGGAAGAGCACAGGCTATTCAGGTGTAAGTGGGGCTGTGCTCAACTCTACCCCCCATCCTGCCAGCAGATGGCCCACTCATGCATACCTAATCCCTCTAGTGTGTGATTGGGAAGAATTAACAAAGTCTAACTGTCAGTTACACTCGGTCTTTTGACCCAGGCCAGGCTAGAGGCACAAAAGGGCTAAGGACAGAAAAAAGGCACCTGTCAAAAAGTGGTATTTTTAATTTTTTTTATCAAAATCCCAACTCCACCATTAATTAGAGCTTTTCACCCCAATTCCAAAGACACCCAACATGAACTGAATATCTATTCCAATTTGGAAATTACACCTACAAAATGTATTAAGGCAACTCCAATGTTATCTTATAGGAGAAATAGGCCTTGAAGTAGAGAAAAGTGAATTTAAGAGTTTATCACTACCAGGAGTAAAGCTTAAAAGTACATGTCCTACTTTTTAAATACATTGCACCCTGCCCTCTGTGCTGTACAGGACCTGCGCTAGGGGTGACTTGTATGTATTAAAAAAGAAGGCTTGGGTCTGACAAAGGGTTATTTTGCCTGGTCAAAATGACAGTTTAAAAGTACACACTAAGGGTATGCAATGGCAGGCCTGAGACATGTTTAAAGGTTGCAAAATCAGTGCTGCTGACCCACTAGTAGCAATTAATCTACAGGCCATGTGTACAGGTAGTACCACTTTACTAGGGACTAAGAAGTATATTAAATATGCTGATTGGGTATAATCCAATGTTACCATGTTTTAAGCAGAGAGCACAAGCATGTTACCACTGGTTAGCATCAGAGGCCAAAATGGAGGAGGAGAGGCCAAAAGGTTTGGGGGAAGACCTCCCTAAGACTGACAAGTCTAACATGTGTACCCCCAGCTGAAAGTGGGGAGAACTACCCGACCCCTAAAGTGGAAAATCCAGCAGCATTGGAGTAGTCTGACCCATGGTTGTCTTCCATTCTAAGGTCCAGTCCCTGAGGGAAATGGACCACATCAACAAATTTGGATTAGTCACTTGAGAGGCCTGTGGTCTGTCTGATCCCGGAAGTAAGTTCCAAACAAGTATGGTCCCGGTGTCCGGACTACAACAAAGGCTTCTCTATCAATAGCACTCCACCTCTGTTCCCTGGGAAGTAGCCTCCTAGAGATGAAGGCTACAGGTTGATCCAGGCCCTCCTCATTTAGCTGTGATAGGACTGCCCCTATACCATGCCCGAGGCATCTGTTTGTACAATTAACTTCTGGGATAAGTCAGGGGTATTGAGCACAGGGGTTTTCACATGGCCTTTTTTAGGGAGGCAAAGGCTGTCAGTCAGGCCTCTGTCCAGATCACCTTCCTGGGCTGCATCTTGGAAGTCAAGGAGGCAACAATTGTGCCATACCACCTTGACAAAAATCCTGTACTGCCCAGTGAGGTCCAAAAAGGCCCTCACTTCTGTTTGATTTTGGAGGCTCCCAGCCAGGATAGTCTCAATTTTGGCTGGAGAGACTGCATCTTACCCCCGCCCACCAGATGTGCAAAGTACACCGCAGACCCCTGCTGTATCTTGAACTTACCGGCCTTGGTAGTCCTGCCTGTTTCAGGGCCTGAAGCACTTCCTGCAGGTGAAATAGGTGGTCCTGCCAGGTGCTGCTGAAGACAGCTATGTTGTGTAAATAAGCAGCACTGAAGGCCTTCATCCCAGCCAAGACCTGGCTCACCAGCCTCTGGAAGGTGGCAGGGGCATTCTTGAGTCTAAAGGGCATCACTTTAAACTGAAAGTGGCTCTCTGGGGTACAGAAGGTTGACCTCTCTTAAGACCCCTCAGTCAGGGCAATCTGACAGTACCTGAGGTCAAATCAAAAGTGGTCAGGAACTTGGTATACCCCAACCTATCAAGAAGCTCGTCAGCTCGGGGGATGAGGTGTGCATTAGTCTTTTTGACTCATTTGAGTCCTCAGTGGTCAGTGCAGAACCTGAGTTCTGGGACGGTGCCCGGTGGGGCCGCTTTTGGTACCAGTACCACTAGGCTTGACCAGGGACTACAGGAGGGCTCAATGACCCCCAACTCCAGTGTCTTAGTGACTTCTGCTTTGATGAGGGTCCTCACTCTGTCAGATAGCCTGTGCATTTTATTTTTGGCAGGCAGGCTGTCCCCAGTATCTATATCATGGGTACAGAAGTGTGTAAGCCTAAGTGTGAGGGAAAATAGGGAGGCAAACTATTCCAGTAACTGGTGACAGTCCCTTTGCTGCCCTGGGGTCAGGGTATGGGAGAGGCTGACCCATCCTTTTCTTTAGATGACAGGAGATCTGGGAGAGGTTCACTCATGTTCTCCAATCCAACATCTGGCACCAGCAGCAAGGTGAACTCAGAACTCTCAAAGTGGGGTTTGAGGCAGTTAAGATGAAGTACCCTTAAGGGGTTGCTGAGGGATTTGAGATCCACCAGGTAGGTGGACTTCTCCTTTCTCTCCACCACTTCATATGGTTCAGTCCAGTGGTCCTGGAGAGCCCTGGGCTCTACTGGCCCCTTCACCCATACTTTCTGCCCAGGTTTATACTCTACAGGGGTAGCTGTCTGGTCATACCACTTATTCATAATCTTCTGACTAGCCTCCAAGTTCTTATAAGCTTTTTTCTAGAACCTGGCTTACTGGTTCCAAAGGGCTAGCATGTAGCTAACTTCATCCTTGGGGGATTTCTTGTGTGCCGGCTCCCACCCCTCTTTAACCAGACTGAGAGGTCCCTTGACAAGGTGACCATACAGAATTTCAAAAGCCCACTCCCTTCTGTGGCACCTCCCTGTAAGCAAAGAGCAGGAATGGTAAGAGGATGTTCCACTTCCACCTCATGTGCTCAGGCAGACCCATAATCATGCATTTAAGAGCTTTGTTGAATCTTTTAACAAGCCTGTTTGTTTGTGGATGGTAGGGTTTGGAGAACTTATAAGTAACCCCACACTCTTTCCATATAAACTCAATGAGTGCGGGCATGACGTTGCTGCCCCTGCCTGACACCACTTCCTTGTGGAATCCAACTTTTGTAAAATCCCCATTAGAGCCCTAGCCACTACAGGTACAATAATGGATCTCAGAAGGATTGCCTCTGGGTACCTAGTGGCATCGTCCACCAAGACTAGGATAAACCTATTGCCTAGGGCTGTCTTAGGGTCCTATAATATCAATTCCCACTCTCTCAAAGGGTTTGCCAACAACAGGCATGGGAGTCAGGGGACGTTTTAGCTTTTTCCCAGTCTTCCCACTAGCCTGGCAGGTGAGACAAGTACTACAAAATACAGCATTAGCTGTCCTCAAACGGGGCCAATAAAAGTGGGTGGCAAGCCTGTCAAAGGGCTTGTCTTGCCCCAGATGTCCTGCCAGGGGTACCTCAAATGGCACCCCCAGTAGGAAAGCCCTGTTACATTGGGGAACTACCAATATACAAGATGCCCTATGCTCAAAAGCTTTAAGCTCACTATGCAGGAGGTCATTCTCCCAATATATGAGGTGATTGCCAGAGGAGTAACTAGCTGCCTGGGCTTTACCTTGCTGCCACATGACCTGTAGGGTTGGGCATTCCTTCCATGCCTTGCAGAATTCCTCACTGGTGTCACCCCTTCCACTTGAAATCCAGCAAGTTCAGGCAGGATACCCAGGGAGGCAATGTCCTCCCCATTAGTAGGCCCAGGTGGGGTTCGAAGAATTGCGCTACATGGAACTCTGCGAAGTCGCAAAAGATCGATGCTGCGATACATGGAGTTCCACTTGCGGATGGAGTTTGCAGGCGTGCCTGTTCGGGTTGCAATGGGAACGTGGAGAGCATTCTTGTGTTCCAAATCACACGCAAACTAAATCTTAATCCCTCTTTTTTTTAAAAATTTGATAAACAACTTTATTGGTTTTTGAAACAGGGAGAAAATCAGCAGACGTCAAGTACAGCATTGCGCAGCAATTATAAGGCATCAACATGGTACCCATACAGAGAAGGCCCCCAAGGTATACAGGTACAAAGAGAAGAATAAAGCAGAGTCTCTCACATACCCCACACTCCTGCGAGTGAAGTACCATTATTCCAATGGCCCCAACCATTTGCCCCAGACTTTGTGATATTTCGCCGGGCATCCTCTCGCCTCATACATAGGTCTCTCTTGTGCAGCGCACCAGTCTACTCCCCTGCGCCATTTCGTTATAGTTGGAGAGGTGGGGTTCAACCAGTTGGCCGCAATGTCCCTCTTGGCCACCATCATGGCTGTGTTTGAAAACAATTTATCAGCTCTAGACCCGTCCAGCCCATCAGTTATTCCCCGGAGCGCAGTTAACGGCCTATGTGGGACCTCCCAGCCCAGAACATCTGTGAGCTCCTTCTCTATGGAGTCCCAGTATCGTGTGATGATGGAGCAACTCCATACCATGTTGAAGAAATCTGCTCGGTCATGATTGCATCGGGAGCATGAAGCATTGGGTTGTATCCCAGCACTGTGGAGGCGTTTTGGTGTTAGATATGCAGTGTGTAAGTAGTATAGCTGGACCAGACGGAGTCTAGCGGAAGTGGTGACTGTTTTGGGTGCCATCAGTGCGTCTCTCCAGTCTTCTTCCTCCAGAGGCCCAAGTCATCCCTCCCATTGATCCCTCAGTCAGCCCAACGTATTGGGGATGTTATTTGTTAGGGACCGATAGACACGGGAGATCCCTCCCTTCCCCAAGTTACCTGTCATGGTCTGCGACTCGGGTGGACTATACTCCGGCAGGGGGTGCCAACTGTTATGTGGTTGTGGAGGGCGTGGCGTAACTGCAGGTATCTGTAAAACTGAGAGGGGTGCAGGGAGTATCGGGTTTGTAGGTCTTGGAAGGTACACATGTGTTCACCTCCCCATACATCTCTGAGTTGCGAGATGCCGATGAGGTCCCAAGCCCTGAAACCTTTCAGGCTACTGACCTCCTGGAGCCAGGATCCTTGCCAGAGCGGTGTGTATTGGATTAGCTTGTTCGACCATTGGGTATGGCGCAAAAAGGTGCGCCAAGCCAGGAGAGTCCCTCGCGTCTCCACGGGCAAAGATCTAAGGACAGGCCCCCCATACATCATCTCCTGGATCCTGGCCGGCCCAAGATACCCAGTTCCACCCTGTATGCCAGATCCGACCAGCCTCCGTTGAATCAATCGTGTATCGTAAGTAGGCGGGTCGCCAGGTAATACAAGTATAGGTTAGTCATGCCCATTCCTCCATCGAAGGATGGGATCCGGCATTGGGACAGGGCCAAACAAGGCATCCGACTGTTCCACAGGAATTTGGTGGCCAGGCTATCAAGCTCCTTAAACCAAGTTCTCGGGAAACAAAAGGGTGTATTTTGAATTATGTATAAAAACCTGGGCAGTATCATCATTTTGAAGAGAGTGACTCTTCCCAGAGGGTTCAGCGGTAAAGTCTGCCATCTTTGGAGGTCAGCTCGGGCTCTCTTCACCAATGGGTTCACGTTAAGCGACCACGTAAGGTCAGGAAGCAGGGCCACCCTGATTCCGAGGTATTTAAATGGGTATTGTGGATTGCCAATCGAAGCAGTCTCTCGAGACATGCAGAGGAACCAAGACGGATTTGGTAGGGTTTACATGGAGGCCGGAGGCCTGTCCAAAGAGATGCAGTGCCCGAAGACAACGGGGTCCAGACTGGGCCGGTTCAGCCAGAAAGAGCAGGACATCGTCCGCGTAAAGGGCGATTTTGTCTTCGTCTAGTCCTGGCCATTTCCATCCCCTAATTCGGTCATCAGATCGTATGAGACATGCTAAGGGTTCCATCGCTAACGCGAATAGGAGCGGTGTGAGGGGACATCCCCGTCTCGTCCCCCTTCTAATGGGAAACAGCCCCGACAAAGCCCCGTTAACAAGGACACATGCCTGCGGTTTGGAGTGTAATATCTTAATTAAAGTTCGGAAGTGTGGTCCCAGGCCCATCTCTAGCAGTACCTCCTCCAGGTATCGCCAGTCTACAGAATCAAAAGCCTTCTCAAAGTCAATGAGGAGAAGTGCTAAGTAAGGGGTCAGTGACTGGCGGTGTGCGAGCGCTAAGTGGAGGCGTCTGAGGCAATGTCTAGTGCTTCGAGATGGCATGAATCCACATTGGTCAGGGTGGACCAATTTGGCGAGATAGGGCCTCAGCCGACTGGCCAGAACCGATGCAAATATTTTAACTTCTGCGTTAATGAGTGAGATGGGGCGGTAGTCAGAGCATAGCACTGAGGGGGTTTGGGATTTGGGGATCACCACTATAGTGGCGGCATCCATTTCCGGCCAAAACCAACCACTCTTGACCGCCTCGGCGTATGCGTCCAAAAGGCGGGAACAAGCGTTTCTCGATAGGCCGCATAGAACTCATGTGGGAGCCCATTGGGGCCTGGAGTTTTGCCTGAGGCAGTACTGGATATGGCGTCACTGATCTCTTCTCGAGAGATGGTGAGGTCCAGGTCAGTGCTTTCTTCTGCAGTAAGGCAAGGCAGAGAGGTGCGCTCCTGGTGGAGCAACTCAGGGAGTGAGAGGCAGGGCGCTGCTCTGAGTAAAGCCTAGAATAGTAAGCCGCAAAACTCTCGGCCATCGCCAAAGGTGAGCAGTGGAGAGTGCCGTCTAGGTCCTTAATCTCTGGGATTATGCAATTAGTCATAGGGTACGTGGCCAGTCGATGCAGAATCTTCCCATTTTTGTCCCCCCACCCGTACACCCTAGCTACAGAGGAACGCCATAGTAATCTGGCGGCCTCCATTGAAGTCTGCCTAATCTCGTCCCGTAGGAATGCCAGTCGCCTGTCTTGTGAGTGAGCTCTCTGCTCTGGCGCCCGGCTTCCAAGAAGGGTCGCCTGGGCCTCCAGGAGAGTGATCTGGGAGTTCTGTGCCAGCTGTTTGAGCTTAAGCTGGCCTTTGGTGAAGCCGCAAATGGTGGCCTTGCCTGCTTCCCACAGAGTGCCCGGGGAGGAGACGGAATCTTGGTTAGTGAGAAAGTATTGCTTGAGTGCTTGTCCTACAGATTTCTTAAAATCCTTGTCCTGGAGGAACCAGGCGTTCATCCTCCATATTGGGCGCAGCATGTCCGGGGGGGGGTCTCCTACTCCTATAGATATAGGTGAATGATCAGATATACCTCTGGGAAGGATGGTGATGTCTCTATTTTTCTGACAGTCGAGGGCGGTCATAAAGATATAGTCAAGTCGTGCATGCGTGTGGTGCGCGGCAGATGTGTGAGTGAATTGTTTGCTCTGGGGTGCCAGACCCGCCAGGCGTCACAAACTCCTACGGTGCCTGCCCAGTTTGCCAGGAGCTTAGCGTGGGCGGATCTTGTGGTGGATGGGGTATAGGCAGTATCAAGGGCCGGTTGCATGACTGCGTTGAAGTCCCCTCCAATTATTGTCGTTTCGAATGGCAAAGAGACGATGAGGTCCACGGTGCGGTTGAGGGTAGGAGCAAGCAGTGATGGCGGGGAGTATACAGATATTAAATTGAGAGCAGTGCCTCCTATGGTTCATCTCAGGGTGACAAAGCATCCCAGGGGGTCGTTAGTGGCTTTGGTAAGTACAAAAGGGAGATTGGGCCGCATAAGGATTGCCACGCCTCTTGACCCCCGGTTGAACCCCGAGTGCCAGACTCTGCCATAGCCGTATCGCGCCATAAAGGGGCAGGTGTTACCTAGGAGATGGGTCTCTTGGAGTAATAGTATGCCAGCTGTGTGGCGCTGTGCGTACCGCAGGACCGCTGTCCTTTTAACTCTGTCCAGTAACCCATTAACATTCCACAACATTATATGGAGTAGGTCCCTGCCGTTACGTGTGTCTGTCATGGTGGGTGGAAGTACAGATGAGGACCCATGGGCAGCGAACGAAGTGCGGGATGCATTGCCCAGTGAGCAAGCTATGGACTACAGGCGCGTCTCTGCGGCTTGGGTTGTGTGTGCGAGTGCCGTGCTGCTGAAGAGGAGTGCTGGTGTGGTCAACAAGGTGTACTAACAAGAAACCTGGAAAATGGTCCCCCCCTTCCCTACCCACCCACCCTATACTTCAGGAACGGAAGCATCTGTCGGCCCTAACAACCAATGCAGAATACCAAGCTAAAACGCTTGGGTGTGGAAATTCGTGGAGGACCTCTCCTCACATAAAGGATATTGTATCACAGCAATCAGAAGAAATGAAATTGTGGTAGACACAGCCAGCAGAATTGAGCCACGTCTTATGTTTCAGGCAGTCCGCCACTGCGCAAAGTTATAGTGCTGGACTCAGAGAAAGGTCTGACTCCGCCAAGCCACCAAAGAGGGCCGGGGCAAGACGCCTCCAGGGTCCGAACGGCCTGTGGAGCCAGCTTACCGCGAGGAGTGGGAATCATGTGAAGGCTCCCGTGTGTTCGGATGCAGTTCAGGACCCAGGGGCGATTCCGATCTAGCCCGGCGCGTTCCTTGACCCTTGCGCGAGCGTGTGCATCTGTTGTATGGTTTGGGTGACCTAGCCCGGGCGTCCTCGGTTCGGGCCTTAGGGGAGAGAGCTAGGGCGTTCAGTCTCAGGGGGTGCTCCTCTGTCAGCCACGTCCAGGCCGCCTCAGGAGACTCGAAGAAGAGGGTTTTGTTCTGGAACACCACTCGGAGGCGGGCTGGAAAGAGGAGTTGATACTGGAGATCCAGAGCACGGAGCTTTTATTTAACCTCTACAAATGACCGTCTTTGAGTTTGAACCTCCCGTGTGTAGTCGGGAAGATCATTATTGGGTGGCCCTGGTACGTCAGAGATTTGACCTTGCGTGCTTCGGCGAGGATGGAGTCTCTGTCTTTAAAGTTGAGGATTCGGGCAATTATCGGTCTGTGTGGTACTCCCGGTGGAGACTTTGGAGCCAGAGAGCGGTGAGCCCATTCGATCGCAAACCACGGGGAGAGAGAGTCTTTGGGCATCCATGAGTGTATCCAGTGTTCAATGAAGTTGCACATCTGCCCCTGTTCTGAGCCCTCCGGAAATCCCACCAGACCGAGGTTATTGCATCTTGATCTGTTTTCCGCATCCTCTGCTCACCTATGCAGTTCTTTAGTGTGGGTCTGCAGATGCGCGACTTGGTCTTTTAGCTGGTGAACGTCGTCTTCTACGGTGGAGATACGGGACTCAGTCTCTTTGATCCGGGCCGTCGCATTGCGGAGGTCCTGTCGGATGAGGGCCATGTCGACTCGGACGTCATCAATTTTGCTCTCTCCCGAGGTTTGCGAGGTATTAATTGCTTGGAGGATGGTGTTAAGGTCGGTGACGGTGGGGTCACTCTGTTCTGTGGAGCCGCTCGTCGCTCTGGTCTCCGTGGTCGTGTATTGGTCCATTTTATTCTGCGTTGTGGGAGGCTTCGGACCTCGGTCCCTCCCCATGGTGGCGGGTAGATTTCGGTCCAGTCAGGGAAATCAGTGCTTCCAGCTGCTCCCCATGTGACCAGAGGAGGGGAGAGGGATTCAGGCCGTGAAACGTGTGGGGCAGGGGAGACCGACCTGTCCCGGTACTCAGGAGTCGTTTTCCTTGTGACTGCGGGTGGTGGGTGAACGCGGGACAGGTGGCCCCCCACCGTTGATGTGGTTTGCCCCGCGACTGCGTGGTTCTGTAGTCGGCCCCTCTGCCGCCAGATAGCCAAGTGTTGCCGTGCTTGGATATTCAGAAGGGCCAGTTGGAGGATCACCCTTGCATGCTGCCACTACCTACACCCACCAGGCCAAGGGGGGATGCTTCCTGTCGGATGGTGGATCAGCAGGTCCCACCGGGCCACCTTATGCTTGTGAAATCAGGTGGAGGGGGGGAGGCAGTTCCCGAGCCCCCTCGCTGCCCGAAGTGGCAGCTGACTCCTCAGCCCCATCGCACCAGTGCATCGGGCGCATTCACCGCAGGTCCGGACCGCCCCAGGAGGCCAGTCAGCACGTCACCCCTCGCCGGGGGTATAAGGCCCAGGCTCCAGGTCGCGCCCCCCCAGTGACAGCGCGAATCTCCAAGAGGCCCACTCAAGCCAGCAGGGGGCCCAGGCCCAGTGTTCTGGCGGCGACAGGCAGGATTATATTCTGGCTGATGGGTCCCTGGGCCGCAGGATGCCAAAGCGATCTTCAGCCTGGGGGATGGGGTGAGCCCCCGCAGAGACTCCCGCTGCCCAGTAGAGACCGCCGATCTGTCACAAATTAGAGCCCCCTCCCCGCTGTGGGCCCAATCGGGTGCAAGTCGCTGGGGCCGCGACTGCGGCTGTTCCCGGCCCGAGGGGTGTGTTCAGAGCAGGCCTCCTCCTCCCCTCACGCTGCTTCCTCACCCACCAGGCCACGGAGAGGCTTGAGCAGCTGATGATCTTCCGTGTGCCGGCGGGGGCCTCAGGACCACAGGGAACCCGCAGTCCAGCACTTCAGGTGGGTTCCAGCAGCCCAGGCCGGAGCTCGGAAGCAACCCCCCACCTCAGGATCTCGGCGTGTGGGGGGGAAGGGAAGGAGCCCAGTCTGCAGGCCTTTGTCTGCCCGCTGCCCGAATTGGCAGCCGATCCCTCATGGGTATCCCGTCCAGCGGCCAGACGTGGTCGTTGCGCACCCGGATCGCGCCCCAGCTCCAGAGGGGGGATGGAAGGTCCCGGGGGAGGCCAAGGCTCCACTCGGTTGATTGTACGGAGCCAGAGTGTGCCGCAGCTCCGCTCCTTGCCCACAGCGTGCAGGTCGCTTATTGTCCGGCCCGTCAGGTGTGCCGGAGGGGACCCGGGTCCAACACTGGAGGACCTCCCCCGCCGGTTTCATCGCCCAAGCGTGGGCCACGATGGTGAAAAGCTGGGAGTGGGTGCTGCCATCTTGAGTGCGGCGCGGCCCGGGAATCTGGATGCAGGGCCAGCCGCTGTGCCCAAGGTCGCCGTTTTTCACCTCCAGTGACCGGTAGGAATTGCGGCAGGGTGCAGGTGGCGAGTTAGCGGGGCAGATGAGTGCTGATTGCGGCGGATGGAGGAGCGGATGACCGAGGTGTCCAGAGCATTCTTAGAGTGCGATCACCATCTTGACGCTCCAAGCCACACCCCCCCTTAATCCCTCTTTAATCTCTTTAATCCTACCCCCTTTAAAACTTAGCTACCCCTCATGTTTATTTTTTATATTAGAGTGTGTCTTTGTATTTGTGTATTGTACATGTTTGGGAAATTTCTTTCATGTTTTTCGTGACTTTCTGTATTTTGTTTATTTCCCTTACTTCCTTCTCCTTTCCTTTCCCTTCCTTTTCCTTTTTTTTTCTGACCCCCCCCCAGCGCCATGGCAGAGGGGCGACGGCTACGTTGCCGGCGGCAGCGCTGCCCAGGTGTGCAGCCCCGGGTGATCATTGGTGAGGAGGAGGTGGCTGCACTTGTTTCTTTTGTGTAGCACCACCTCCCCTCCATGGTGTTAGCAGGCGGCAAGCCCAGCAATGCATACACCTTGCTGGAGCTTCGCCTGCGCTGGGGAGGATGCACTGGTGCGTGCGGCACACCAGCCAGGTTTGGCGCACCGTCCAGCAGCTGACGCGCCACTGGACGGATATGTTCGAACAGGACCAGGACCTGCTTGACCTGCTAGGTGTCAAGATTTCGGAGGCCGGTGCAGCAGGTACAAGTTTGCCGAAAAAGGTTTTGGCTGGTATGCCAGTGATGGAAAGTTGCTTCTTCTCACTGGCCATTTTCTTGGCAGCATCTTTCTTTGGGACCATCTTCTTAAAGCTCTCAGTTAGCAGTTGCCCCAAGCTTCACAAGTGGAAGTGATTAGAGGGCTCAGGCCTTCTGTTTGGCAGTACTGTGGGTGATGTCTCTTCTCTTGTGCATCTAAAAGCAAACAAGCAAGAAAAACAGTTAGTGTGAAATGTGGCATTGTTTGCAGTTTGAATTAGCACAGATAAAGTCATTATTATTATTATATACCTAAAAAACTGAATGCTATTGTGCTGCTGTGTGCCTATGGTGGATGGATGGATGGTTGATGGATCAACCGAGGCAAAAAGGGAAAAAATAACTTACAATAAAAAAAATTAAAAATAAACTAAAAAAATTACAAAAATTCAAATTTAAAAAAAGTTCTATTTAAAAAAATAAAGTAAAAAGAAAACTAAGAAAATGTAAATTAAAAAATGTAATAAAAAATGTAAATTAAAAAAATTAAAAAGATTTTTTTTATTTGTTACAATAAGTGAAATTATCCTCAGGCATAATATTAAACTGATATCTCATCATTCCATGCAAGTCTATCGCACACTGGACACACAAAATGGCTGTCAGCTAGTGCCACATGGTCAACAACAACACTGAGCAAGAAAGCATGGGGGAATAGAACACATGCAGGCCTATGGCAAAAGCACACTTACTCCCTACCCAAAATGGCTTCCAGCCACATGGTCAAAACAACCAGCAAGGAGGCATGGCCACAACAAAGAACACATGCAGGCCTATGGCAAAAGTACACTAGCTGCCTACACAAAATGTCTGCGAGCCACATGGTCACAGCAACAACAAAGACCAGCAAGGAGGCATGGCCACAAAGAACACATGCAGGCTTATGGCAAAAGCACACTGGCTGCCTACACAAAATGGCCACGAGCCAAATGGTCACAACAATAACAACAACCAGCAAGGAGACATGACCACAACAGAGAGCACATGCAGGCCTATGTCAAAAGCACACTGGCTGGCTACATAAAATGGCCACCAGCCAAATGGTCACAACAACAACAACCAGCAAGGAGGCATGGCCACAACAAAGAACACATGCAGGCCTATGGCAAAAGCACACAGGCTGCCTAGACAAAATTTTCACCAGCCACATGGTCACAGCAACAACAACGACCAGCAAGGAGGCATGGTCACAAGAACGCATGCAGGCTTATGGCAAAAGCACACTGGCTGCCTGCACAAAATGGCTGTCAGCCATATGGTCACAACAACCAGTGGAGTAGAGCACATTGTTTCAGAATAGAGTGGAGTGGTGCAGGGTGGAGTGTAGTGATGCATGGTGGAGCGCAGTGATATAGGGTAGAGTGGTGTAGAGTAGAGAGGTGCAGCATTGAGTGCAGTGGGATAGAGTGCAGTGGCACAGAGAGGAGTAGAGTGGCGTAGAAATCAGTGGAATAGAGTGCAATGTCATAGAATAGATTGTTGCAGAGTAGAGTGAAATGGTGTAGAGTGGAGAGGTGGAAGGTAGGATATAGAGGTACAGAGTAGTGTGGAATCATATAGAGTAGTGGCATAGAGTGCATTGGCATAGCATGCAGTGTAGCAGAGTGGAGTGGTATAGAGCAGAGTGGTGCAGAGTGAAGTGGGGTAGAGTGCACTGGCATAGAGTAGAATGGTACAGAGTAGAGTAGAGAGGTGTAGAGTGAAGTGGCATAGAGTGTATTGTCATACAGTGTAGTGGTGCACAGTATATTAGAGTGGCGTGCATTGGCGTAGAGTGCAGTAGAATGACATAGAGTGGTGCAGAGTAGGAGTGCAGTGGCATAGAGTAGAGTGGCGTAGAGTAGAGTGGCATAGAGTTCAGTGGCGGAGAGTTCAGTGTTGCAGATGAGAGTGTCGTAGAGAGCAGTGGTGTAGAGAAGAGCGACATAGAGTGCATTTGCATAGAGTGGTGCAGAGTAAAGTGACAGAGTGCAATGGTGTAGGGTGGCGTAGAGTGCAGTGCCGCAAATTAGAGTATGGTGGCGTATAGTGCAGGTTGTGCAGAGTAGATTGGAATGGAGTACAGTGGCGTAGAGTGTATTGGTTTTGAGTAAAGAGAGCATTGGTGTACAGTGCAGTGGCATAGAGTGCAGCAGTGTAGAATAGAGCGGTGCAGTGACATAGTGTGGAGTTGTGCAGAGTGGAATAATGAAATGAAATACCACCATTTGTAAAGCGCACAGCTACCTCCGGAGAGGTGTCCCGGCACTCGGGGCCCTCGGGAAGATTAAGCGAGCTATTGCCCAGAGTCACATGGTGCTGGGCTAACCTGCCGCCGGCAACGCGGATCGAACCGTGAACCCCGTGGTCCAGAGTCAGGCACCCTGGCCGCTGCGCCACACCTCTTCCAGGTATAGAGTGGCATAGACTGTGATGTAATCCAAATGAAGTCCATAGGCAGCCATGAAGTTGGTTGTAAGTAAGAGGTTTATTAAGCTTAGTTACAGGATGGTAAGTAGGATAATAGGTTCAGTAGTTCAGCCCCACCAGGAGCAGCATCCTTGCTGCTCAGCCCACACACTCCAACTGTCGCTCTCGCCACTTCACCAGGCACTCCAGCATTCCTCTACCTCATCAGGCATTCTAACATTCAACACACATTGCATTCACACTTGCTGAGCAGCAGGGATCAGGTAGCTAAGGGAAAGGATGCAAAGCAACAATACACGTTACAACACATCTCCTTTCCTTAGGGAAAAAATTAATGAATAATATTACAACAATGTACAATGGAAGTACACACCATTAGATATTGTCAATAAAAAGAGACACACACAATTAACAAATAACAATTGCAAAATGTTAAAGTACTTAGGATAGGAGGATATCCATATTCCTAAAATACTGAATACATTGAAATTACACAACTGTAAAATTATGCAAGATTGGGAGAATAGAGGACACAGCTGAGATGTAAATTCCTTATCACACACCCCTTCTGCACACCACACATAGCACACCTGACAGAACAAGGAGTCTCAGGCAAAATACATCACAAGGTACACGACCCTTCAATGCAAACCTAGGTAAAACAACAGTACAGGGTACACGACCCTTGAACGCACACTTAGGTAAAACAACTGCACAGGGTACAGGACCCCTCAACACACCCCTAGGTAAAGCAACAGCACAGGGTACACGACCCCTCAACACACACCAAGGTAAAAACACAGCACAGGGTACAGTACCTCTCAAGACACCCCTAGGTAAAGCAACAGCACAGAGTACACAACCCCTCCAAGCACCCTTAGGTAAAGCAACATCACAGGGTACACGACCCCTCAACACACCCCTAGGTAAAGCAACAGCACAGGGTGCACGACCCTTCAACACAACAGAAATCCACAACGGTAATGCCACACACTCTACACGACCAGGGTAAAAAAAAACACTAGACTCACTCCCAAGCATTACACAATACAAATAGGCTAGAAATTAATGATAGCCTCACCAAATCAGCACAACGTAGGCATAACCACACCCAGTAAGAATATGGCGTAAATGGTAACAAACTAAGCACGGCACGCAATAATACATGGTAGCAGAAAAAACATGGCATGCGAAAACATGGCAGCACATACTCAGTTTACATGGCACACAACATCACAATATAGACGGTAACACAGGAAAACAACTAGCACTGGCAGTGTAACTTTAAAAACTTATGAACATACTATATACCAGCAACACTAATGACAACAATGCATACCACAGCCCAATGTCATAGTCCATTATATCCCTAATAAAGCACCGATGAGAGATATCTCACCCGACCCGTTGCAGAAACAGCACCAGAATGACTTCACCTTTAAACTCCTTCCATTCTTGGGAAATATTGCCTCAGTTCACACCGCTCCATGTTGGACAATTTGCTGACGGAGGTTGATGAAGGACTATAACACCCACTCACTGTTGAGCAGTTCCAGGCGGCCACAGTGCTTTACTCCTCTAAATAGCATAGGGTTCTGCTTGGGCGCAGAGCAGTGCACTGATGATTCCTTTCAGTTGCAACGTAGCGCACAGCAATGCACGCTGTACTAAATAAAATAAAAAAACTCCACCCTCGCCGATCTCATTTCTCTTGTGACGTCAATATAAAAAAACAACTAGAGCACTTATGTTTAGACAACTGCCATTGACAAAGCGGCAGCACCAACAAAGAACAATGTTCACAGGAGACATTTCCAGCACCCACTGCAGGAAAGATGGCGGCACGCCGGGGGAAAAGGCATCGGGTAGCTCACGGCAAGTGCATGCTCCCCAACATCGCGGGACAGCACAACGTTGTGGGACAGCTCACGCTCCAAGATGCAATCCGATCTCTGCTCAAGGGCTTCACACGACAACAGTGAGAACTGTAAGGTGAGCGCGCCCTGGCCACTATGTTAGTCTCGTGGCCTGCAGCCCATTCAAATGCTGCGTAGAATAACTGCAAATGGCCAAAACTTCCCTGAGAATTGCCAGATAGCCACTCACCAATGCAAAATGGTGGACGCGCTGTCTGCCACTTTGATGACGACCCAAACAGCTTCCGATGCCGAAAACAAAGTCAACATTGTCACTGGATGCCACTGCTGGCTTCTCAAAAGTAAGTGCCTCATTAACCATTCATGTACCCCCTTCTCTTTTTTTGAAGCACGCACAGCAAGGAACTGCTGGCTCTCTCCGCATCAGTAGAGCCAGGAAAAGTTGATTAGAAAGTCACGTTATCTCTGCAGCGCTTGTTAAATGTCTTGCCAGTCTATGTAAATAACAGATTCATGCCCTGGCAGAGGGTTGTCTGGTGGTTTACCAGTCGTTCTTAATGCCAGATACATGCTTTGGCAGTGGGTTGTCTGATGTCTTGCCAGTCTTTGTAGATGACAGATTCATGCCCTGGCAGTGGGTTGTCCAGTGGGAAGGACGCTGGTGGGGCTAACAGGGCATTCCTTTTCCTTTAAATTTCAGGTTTCTTCACTTCAGGTTCTTCAGTAGTTTCAGACACAACACGCAGGTTATTTTCTCTAAATCGTCGCCATTGATGTAATCCAAATGAAGTCCATAGGCAGCCATGAAGTAGGTTGTAAGTAAGAGGTTTATTAAGCTTAGTTAAAGGATGATAGGATAATAGGTTCAGTAGTTCAGCCCCACCAGGAGCAGCATCCTTGCTGCTTAGCCCACACACTCCAACTGTCGCTCTCTCCACTCCACCAGGCACTCCAGCATTCCGCTACCTCATCAGGCATTCTAACATTCCACACACATTATATTCATACTGGCTGAGCAGCAGGGAACAGATGCAAAGCAACAATACACATTACAAGAGACTGCAGTGGCATAAAGTAGATTGTTTCAGAGTAGAGTGAAGTGACGTAGAGTGCAGTGGTATAGAGTAGAATGTCAAAGAGTGCAGTCGCAAAGACTAGATTAGAGTGGAATTGTGTAGAGGACAGTAGCGTAGAGTGGAGCGATGCAGAGTAGAGTGGTGTATAGTTCAGTAGTGAAGAGAGCAGTGTTGCAGAGTAGAGTGACAGTGTGAAGTGGCATAGAGTGGAGTGGTACAGAGTAGAGTGAAGTGTTGCAGGGTAGACTGCAAGGGCATAGAGTGAAGTGATGCAGATTAAAGTGCTGTAGAGTGCATTGGCAAATAGTAGAGTAGTGCAGTCGCATAGAATGCAGTCATGCAAAGTAGAGACTCAAAGAGCAGTGTTGTAGAGTGCAGTGTCATAGAGTGCCCTGGTGTAGTGTGCAGTCAAGGAGAGTGCAGTGGCGTAGAGTACAGTGGCATAGGATGGTGCAGAGAGCAGTGTCATAGAATACAGTGGTGCAGAATACAGTGATATGTAGCATGCAGTGGCATAGAGTGCAGCGGCATACACTAGAATGTTGTAGACTAAAGTGGTGCAAAGTAGTTGGTGCAAAGTAGTTGGTGTAGGTACAGTGGCATAATATGCATTGGTTTTGAGTAAAGTGGTGTAGAGTAAATTGGTGTAGAGTGCAGTGGTTTAGAGTAGAGTGGTATAGCATAGAGTGGTTCAGCATAGGGTGCAGTGTTCATTGAGTGGAATGGCGCCCAATGGAGTAGAGTGGCATAGAGTACAGTTTCATAGAGTGCAGTGGCATTTAGTACAGTGGTGCAGAGTAGATAGTTTCATTGTATGGTGGAGTAGTGCAGGGCAGTCGCGGTCCGTGTAGGAGTGCCGGCCGGGCGGTGACGTGGGGCGGGGAGGGGCAGGGTGGGGGTAGCAAAGTACGGATTACGGACCTATACAGGTAGTAAACATTTAAATCAATTAAGCGAATTTCGTTGCGCGCACTGCATCGCATTTGGCGATGCAGTGCACGCAACGAAATTCGTTTTATTGATTTAAATGTTTACTTACCTGTATAGGTCCGTAATCCGTACTTTGCTACCCCCCACCCTTCCCCTCCCCCGCCACACGTCACCGCCCGGCCGGCACTCCTACACGGACCGCGACTGGTGCAGGGTACAGTATAGTGGTGCAACGGTGCATGAAGTGGCATATATTAGTGGCTTAGAGCACTGTGGTGTACAGTAGAGTGGCGTAGAGTAGAGTGGCACAGCGTTGATTGCAGTAGAATAGACTGGAGTGGCGAAGAGAGGAATAGAGTGGTGCCAAATACAGTGGCTTAGATTGTAGTGGCATAGAGTAGATTGTTTCAGGGTAGAGTGAAGTGCCGTAGAGTGGAGTGGTGCAGGTAGAGTAGAGAAGTATGGAGTAGTGGTGTAGAGTGCACTGGTGTACAGTGCAGTGTTGCAGAGTGGAGTGGTGGAGAGTGAAGTGGCCTATACTGGAGTAGTGTAGAGTGCACTGGCATAAAGTAGAGTGGTGCGGAGTAGAAAGGAGCAGAGTGAAGTGGCGTAGAGAACATTGTCAGAGTGCAGTGGTGCACAGTAGCTTAGTGTGGCGTAGAGTGCAGTAGAGTGGCATAGAGTGGTTCAGAGTAGAGTGCAGTGGCATAGAGTAGAGTGGCACAGAGTAGAGTGGTGCAGTGTAGAGTGACATAGAGTGCAGTGCTGCTGAGTAGAGTCTTGTAGAGTGCAGCAGTGTAGAATAGAGTTGCATAGAGTGCATTGGTGTTGAGTGCAGTGGCGTACAGTAGTGCAAAGTAAAGTGACATAGAGCATAATGATGTAGAGTAGAGTGACGTAGAGTGCAATGGTGCAGAGTAGATTGGCATAGAGTGCAGTGGTGTAGAGTGCATTGGTTTTAAGTAAACTGGTGTAGAGTGTATTGGCGTAGAGTGTAGTGGTGCAGAGAGCAGTTGCATAGAGAGCAGTTGCGTAGAGTGCAGTGGCAGAGAGTGCAATGGCAATGTGTGGAGTGCACACAACGACATACAGGAAGGCGACTGATTCCAACAGCCTCCTCAGCTTCAAAAGCCATCATCCCAAAGCCCAGGGAAAATCTACCGCATGGCCAGTTCCTGAGGCTGCGACGGAACTGTAGCAGTCTCCTGGAGTTCGACGCCCAAGCTAACCTTCTTGCTTACAACCTGCACGACAGGGACTAACCCGGGGAGGTCATTCGGAAGGCGAAGAAACGTGGCAGGAACAATAATCGCCAGGGACTGCTCGGGACAAGAGTACCACAGACCAGCAATGTGATCACATGTGTCACGACTTTCACTCCACTGTCGAACCAACTAAAAAACATAATCAGGCATAATTGAAGGATCCTGAACACTGACTCCCTACGGCTTGAACCACCACGGTTTGCGTTCAAACGCACCACAAATCTCCGTGACCAACTGGTCAACACTCGACCACGGAAAAGGAAGCAGACCCAGGACACTACCTTATGGAACTTGCCACCTGTAGTGGGACATTACCCCTGTGGCAATTGCGCTGCCTGCCCCTTGACCAGACACACCAAAATTCTACTTCTGGATGACTTCAGATGGGAGCAGCGCAAACACACGAACTGTAACACCACAAACTGTGTATACCTACTGACCTGCCCTTGCCCACTTAGATATGTGGGCATGACTACTCGACCCGTGAAGACAAGGATCAGTGACCACAAGAGTACCATCAGACGCGGCCGGCCAGCAACTAGAATGACCAACCATTTCATTGAGAAGGGACACACCTGTGAGGAGATACAATGGACTATCCTAGAAGCTAATCAGAGCTGGAGCAGTGCCTCTCTACTACGCCGAGAACAACGTTGGGTCCATCGTCTCCGTACCCATTCCCATGGCATGAACGATGAGATACCATGGACCGAGCTCTGATCTGGTCCTCTGCCTCTCCAGGCTTTCCACTCTCTCTGTGTTCCTACTCTCTATGCAACACCTCTGTGGACCTATGCAACACCCGTAGGCCATGTCCCCTCTTCCCGTAGGGGGCCTAATACTGAGTCTGGGGTCTTGGGCACTACGTTTTCTAACCCCACCCCCTAATCTTCTAGTATTACGGCATCCACATGTTTGGTTACACCAAGCCCAGACATCACCAAGCCCCCTATTCATTGTCGAGTGGGCCCCCACATCACCCTCTTGAATTTTTGGAGGTGACCTACACCATATTGGGGTGATTTCTCTATGAGTAACTGTCCCCCTCTATGAGGGTGACATCACGACATACCACCAACACTCTCATCACGACCGTTGGCTAGTTACACGGTAACATACGGGACTGCCTCCCCTCTTTGTTAGCTTCAAGAGGCTTTGCACCGTTTACATATTCAGCGTGTTTGCGAGACCAACTTTGATCACTATAATAACGAGACACTACCTATATGCACATGCGCAGGTGCTCACATCTCACTGGGTTTTCTTAGCGCATGCGCACAGCCTACTCTTTTCGCATACATGCGCCCCACACTCTGGCATGACTAGGCATACCGGATGGAGGAACCGCCCGTTCTCCTATCACCGCAACTATAATTGGACCGCCCCCGCCTGTCCTTCTCACTTTCGGGCAGACATGAGGACGGGGTAGGTGCTGATGAGCCAGCACCCGAGCTAAACTTCCGGTAAGGTGCGGGCACCCCACGTTTCTAGCCCTTGGAGTACTTCTCCGTTGTTTATTAGGTAAGGGTCCCTCATCTCATATGGTATGTTAAGCTCCTAGCGACCGGGGTTGTTCTACCCGTGTTCCGTGTGACTATATGTAACCTGGCATAGTTGCACCGCGCATTGTTGCAGTTTTCACCAGACGCTGATATTCCTCACCGTGTATTTGGTGCTAATGCCATCATGTGCGAGGCACTCTACATGACCAGTGTGTCTCTGGGCACACACGCTGGATCTCCCGATACAGAGCACCGTTCTGGACGTGGTTTGCTCCTGGGTGGGTGGCGGATTATTGCGCCTTGCTTGCCACCGGTTTGGCAGTGCTATGCGCTTTACCCGCCGACCGCTCTTGTGTAGTGACCGCGCCGGGACGTGTGGCCCCCTGGCACCACTTACCATGCCTGTCTTTCATGTCTCTCTACAGAACGCACTCTGCGTTCCTAAATTACGTATATCTTTGGCATGCCATTGAGCCTCATTTACTTGCCTGATATATGTCTACTTTATTGTTCATTTTCCTTCTCCCTAGGCCACGATCAGGAAGCAGTCTCAACTATTTAGTTGTAGCCCATCTGTAGGAGTCACAGTTTTTGGGCCTGCCCTGATCCCCCAGAGGGTGACTGACCCTCTTTGTTTGTTTGTTTATTATCTATTTTCTACGACGTGCACTAGACACCACACCACATTCACTTGGTCCTGAAGAAGCGCCACGGATCCTACGGGACCTTACAGGCGCGAAACATGTCATCCTTTTGAGTTACCCGGGCACATTACGCTTTGTGGGGTAACACTCAACCTACGGGTTTTTTACTTTGACATGGGTTCCAACACATTCTCCTGGTAACCCTTAGTTAGTTTTAAATCACTGCACGCCCTTGTACACCTCCTACTTAGGACTCACCCCGCACACCCGCATGCACCATACGGCAGTTCGCAGAAGATCTCCGACAAAGTGACCCTTCGGGGGACCCGTAGGGCATTACAGCGCCGGCCCGACGAGGAGCAACTGCCCAATGATGAAGCATGACATTTTTCGGGATGTGTGAGGGCAACAAGGGCCAAGACCTGTTCTTCCCTCTCACTAGTGGGTTCTAGGCCTAGGATCCCTGTCTTTCATTTTCCTTCTCTTTCTTCTAAGGGAGTGAGTGACACACCGCAGCCCTCCCTAGGAACAGTGTCGCCGTCTTTTTGACCTTACGTGGTGTGGAGTGGCACAGAGTGGAATAGAGTGGTGTATATTGCAGTGACATAGAGTAGATTGTTTCAGAGTAGAGTGAAGTGGCATTGGATGCAGTGGTATAGAGTAGAGTGTCGTAGAATGCAGTGGTGCAGAGTAGATTAGAGTGTTTTAGAGTGGATTGGCATAGAGTGCAGTGGCGTAGAGTGGAGCGAAGCAGAGTTCAGTAGCAAAGAGTTCAGTGGTGTAGAGTGGCATAAATTAGAGTGCCATATTGTATAGTGGCATAAAGTAAAGTGGCAGAGTATGCAGTTTTGCAGAATATACTGTCATAGAGGGCAGTGATGTATAGTAGAGTGATGTGAAATGCATTGGCGTAGAGTACAGTTGCGCAGAGTAGAGTGGCGTAGAGGGCAATGGGGTAGTGTAGAAGAGAGTGGCATAGAGTGCAGTGACGCAGAGTAGAATAAAGTGGTATAGATTGCAGTGACAGAGTTCAATGGCATAGAATGCAGAAGTGCAGAGTAGATTGGCATAGAGTACATTGCTTTTGAGTAAAGTAGTGTAGAGTGCATTGCCAAAGAGTGCAGTGGCACAGAGTGGTGCAGATTAGAGTGAAGTTGCGCAGAGTGCAGTTGCGCCGAGTGCAGTGGCGTAGAGTAGACTGTTTCAGAGTAGAGTCCTGTGGTGCAGAGTAGATTAGAGGGGGGATTGGCATAGAGTGCACTGGTGTACAGTGGAGTGGTACAGAGTAGAGTGCAGTGGCGTAGAGTGCAGTGGCAGACAACACATCTCCAATTGAAATGACCATTACATTTGTACTCACATACAGTTTTACAGATAAAATTATACTGCACACAAGCGATAATGTGTGAAAATGTCATCACTCAATGTATTGATTTGATCATCAGCACAGTTCATTTACAAACATTTACATTTTGTTGTTTGCTAGAAATAAAAAATAACATCATACAGTCTTCCTCTAGCAGCCCCCAGTAGCCAGCATGATTTTCACATAAATCCTCTCCCTTTGAAGTCAGAGAGAGAAAATAAACACCTAGCTCCCTGGAAGACACAGCCTGACATTTGACCTCTGTCTTTGAATTCACAGCAAAGATAAGAACAAGATTTAAAGGCCTGTTTACAGAAAGCAAGTTTGTGGAAGAATACAGTAAACAAGGTTTGGGCAACGGAAGGAACGAACTTGAGCTGGATATCCTAAAGCAAATAAAGTCAGAAAATATTAGTTACAAACCACAAACCACAAAACCAAAGGTAAGCAAAGGGCGGAATGCATTCCTAGGTCAACTCTCAATGTCCCAAAGATGTCTTTAGCAAACCAGACAGCTCTGCTGTCTGGTAGGCTGCAACCGAAAAAGGATATTTAGGCAGGAGCAAATATATTTTTTTGTTTTTGTGCATCCCTCATTTCTTGATAAAAATAGGAATAGGCAAAAAGCTTGAATTTTGAGCCATTGTATGCAAATGTGTTCCATGCACATTAATTATTGTTGAACTGAATGTTTCCTCACCCTAGAGCCTGAAATGTAATTCCTTTGATTTATAATTACTGATTCTCTAGCCCCTCTTCTGACCTCTGTTCGCAATTGTATCATGCATCTCATTAATTATAGAAGACTACATTGAATGGTAGGAATTCCAGTACATAACAAAAGGTTGAGGAGTTCCAGCTAAGCCGCTCCTCTATGAGCCTTCTCTGCAGAAACTTGAGGATAGTGCTTCTGTGGAAAAACGGGCAAAATCACTGCTTATTATCAAGGCCCATATTAATCTAGGCCTATCCCCGCGTGCACATCCTTGAGCAATGCTTGTAAGGCGCTAGAGCTAGAACTACACCATACCCAAGGCAATATCCAGTATGGCATTTGAGGGTGTTGATCTTTGGCACCCCTAAAGTCACATGGAAATAGGCAGGACTGGAAAGTCATGTGACTGTGGTAGTAAAGGAAATGCTCATGCATTTTAAACCAGATTAAGGTTGAACTAAGCCTCCAAACAAAGTGAAAGACCAGCTCTGCACTATAAAACAAACATTTTCAAACAAGCAAGCTTGTCCTTTCATTTAATCGTGGGTGAGATAGAAAGTGAAGATGCTGAGAAAAAATAATGCTACTTAGGCCCTGATTCCGAGTTGGTCAGAAGAAGAGGTGCTACTAAAAGCACCTGATAAAATTCTATACCATGAGGTTCGGAATTCATCAGTTGGAATAAATAGCACCTAGTTTTGTGGAATAACGTGGATTTTGGTGCTTAATGTATCAAAATCCAAATTATATGTAAACACCATGCTGTTTTCCACTGTTAAATTCTGATCAGATTGATCCTCCAAAATGTAATGAAGGATGTGGTATTTACCAACAAAAAGTGTAAAGTATGTTTCTATTGCCTGTATGGAAATGATTTTCCAGCTTTCATTTCATACCAGGTGTTCCTTTTGTATGCAATTAGCTCTTTAAAAAGTGCTGGTTCACAAACTCGTGCAGCTATCACATGCTACCTACCTCCACTCCTGTTCGTCAACACCTGTCTGTGGGTCGTGTAATCACAGTAGAAGTAAACAACTTGAGAGTACTGACAGCCTTACTTATGATGGGGGCACAGAGATGCGGCAACTCACTACAACAAGCATTTGCAATGCAACAGGTCTCGCATTTACGCAAGTTTTTGCTATTGGCATTGTAAACTGCAATGCTTTTTATTTATGTTTTGGTTTTTGAAACATAAATAAAAGGCATTGTCATTTACAAAGCCAATAGCTTAAACTCGCGTAAATGCGAGACCTATTGCATTGCAAATGCTTGTTTATTATGTAACACCTCGTCAGGGGTAGTAGGCGCTATATAAATGCAGATTTACATCGGTCAAGTAACAGAAGAGCAGATCCCCCAAAAAACGCAAAGCCTAGGGAAGAGTGTCCCAGCTGACCTCTGTTTACCATGTCCCAAACATCAGGGCCTGCTGTTCTTTATTCTGCCTGCCCATGAAGCAAGCACACTGGGTCAAGGAGTGCATCATGAATTGAGAGAATGGCAATACCGAATGCCTGACTAGATTCATTCTCAAGGACTGCCATCGAGCTCCACTGTGTGCACCCCACCCAGGCGGACTACCGGTGGTCCAGGCGCGACCAGAGCCGATGCGCCGCTGCAGCTGGCCCAGATGTTTGCCCTCTACCAGTTGCTTGCCGCTGCTCACCCCAGTTGTTGACTTTTAGCGCAGATGCCAGCTTTTAATCCCGGGAGCCCCTGTGTGTGCCAGCTGCCGCATTAATGGCTCGGGGCTGATAACGGCGCCTGGTGAAGAGGCGGCCACCACCCTCGAGCAATTAATAAGGGGATGCAGAGCTCACCAGCTAGTGTCAGGGGGACGGGTGGTCACAGAATAATGGCACATGGGGCACCATAATGACGAGGTCAATTATCTGGCGGCCACCAAGCGCGAGGTATGCAGCATTATATGCCAACTGTGGCAGCACGGTGAAGACAGCCGTGTGACCATGGCGGGAAGGAGCAGAGAAGGCATGTTCTTAAGTCAGTATCGCGAGCCCCAGAGCCCCATGCCTCCTGCTGGGTTACTCTGCAGACTATAAATGAAAGCAAAGCCGCACACCATGCTCCATTCCACGAACCTGTGGCCTGGGGAGCCTGGTTACACCAGTGCACTACCCGTTTCCACCACTAGGGGGCAGGGACCTTCACCTGCCCACGGGCCGCCCACCCCTCACGCTTTCTACCAAGGAGGGCACACAGGCTACGACTACCCCCGGCCCGCCCCTCCTCCGCCAGCCCTTTGATGGCCCCAGCATTAGCAGTTTTGGCGGCTCACCAGCAGTAAAACGGTTAAAACGAGATGGTAAATCTGACCCGGTAAAACTACGGGGATGTCAGTCGAGTCATCTGCTATCAATCTGAATGTCATCTGATAGAGGAGAAATGGGTGATAAAAACAAGCATTTTCGGAAATTATGTAGAATATTCCATTTGTGGAGAGCTGCTCTCACAGGGCGGCGACCAGTTCTCCACCTGAAGTGAGATGTCAGCCCGGCCATCAGTGAGACAGGGAAAAGGCGCGAGAGACGGTCCGTGAAAAGTAGGCACTTGGGGAGAAGAAGGCGGGTGCGCAGAAACAGAACAGCAGAGAGAGAGAGAGAGAGAAAACGAGGCAACGAGAGTGGATGGCAACGAAAGCCCACTGATTGAAAAAACATAGTGCGCTACCGACTTATGAAGGAGACTGTGTAACGCCCCAAGTAAACGATCCAGTCCGGGTGAGCGGGGCCAAAAGGAGACAGGGCGGTAAAAGGAGGGACTAAAAAGCCTCACTTACAATCGGAGGCCAGCGTTTAGCATGGACGATGACGCAAGCCAATGAAAACAAGGGGCGGAGCCTACACTCCACTTCTAAAATGTAATCGATTACAAGAAGCCTTGCAGAGCGAGAAGCGCATGCGCGCTGCAACGCAGGTCTGCGAGACCTAAAAAGGCCCCCAGCTCATGCAACGCCTTATGACTCCTTACACGCCGAAGAGAACACCGAGATCAGAGGGTCACAAAGTCTTAGTGGCCCCAAGGACCAAGAGAACAAGTTACAGAGGTAGTTCCTTTGCATGTAGTGCACCCACGCTCTGGAATGCCTCTCCCAGCACACATCAGAAATCAACAGTAGAAACAAATTTGAAAAACTACCCATTTTAATCATTAGACATGCAAAAAAGAACCGTAGTGGAGGTTTATTAATCAGCGCTGGGAGGCAGTTAGACATATCACAGTGCTGGTTAGAGGTTAATGGGTGTGTCTGGTGATGCTGGACATGCAGTGATTATATATATTTGTTGCTAGGCTCATGGTGCTGTATCATATTGTCAGAGCTGAATGTTAGCTGGTTACAAGTGAGCAGGTGCATGATGGGACATTTTCATTATACAATAAGCAGTGTATGCATGGTGGTCCTGAAAGACCCCTGCACTGAGGTTGTAACGGAAGAACAGCTAGGCACTAGGACTGACTTCATTATGCTTCAAGAGAGAGCACGTCATTCAGAATATTCTGCTGTTACAAGTACATTATGCAGCACATTCTGTGACGTCATCTCACTACTTTAACCTTCTAAATACACATTGCTACAAAAGGGGTCCCACGCCCTTAGAGAATACATAGGCTAAGTAAAACCTATGGACAGTCAGCAGATCCTGTGCAAAGTGTCAATCACTCCAGGTATGGCCGAGTCTGCTATGGACGCACAGGGACACCCTCACTTCAGCACTGTCCTGAATGACATCCCGAATAAAACTGTGTGTAAAACATACAACGTTGCATCAGCAGGAAACAATATACACGTCCCTGTAATAAAGGAGGCGTCTTTTATATTCTGTGGTTCCCAGGGGTTTTAAAAATTGTTTTCAGTTTTAGATTCACTAAGTTCACATTTTGAAGAAGCACAATCCTTTTTGGCACAATTGAACATTGTTGATTATAACACATATATTATCTGTAGGTCTCATTACAAGACACTTTATGATAAAAGATCTCTGACCTTAAAAACAGGCGCAGAATATTTCTGATTCTGCAAAACCTTTATTGTGTCCTAATTAGTGTTGCTTTGAGAACACTGAGAGAAAAGTGAGAGGTGGAAAGTTTCATGACAGAGCATGCATTTTAATGTTTACATTTTCCCTTAGACATTATAGCTGAAGACCCTTACCCCGGCTGTCACACTAACATTATCTGAGAATTCACTCATCTTTAATGCCTAAAAACAGCGATCAACAGGCGAAAGGGTTCATAATGTTTCGTAACCTGCATTTGTTATGTTATATGAATGTGTAGAGCGCCGCTAATCACCCGTGAGGGTATCCAGGCGCTGAAGTGAAATGCGCAGTGCTTAACAGGTTCAGATTTCTTTCAACTAGAAACGTTTCTTTGCTGAAACCTGCATATTACACAACAGGTGATCGGTTATGTTGTAAATGTGGCATTCCACAATTATGTGGTAAAAGCGACGAGGTCACAATCATGCAACTCAAGAAGCCCTGATCATAAGTAAATAAATGGATGGCGGGCCGCCTCTTAGGACTGAAGGGAGGCTTCTGCCCCATGTTTATAATAGATGAATTTTACACTTTAACTAGTGCCACGTCACTCTGGTGTACATTAATGCGTGCAGATACCACAATAATGCACTGCGCCTCTGTATGGCTAGTTCTCACGCGTCACGGAATACTACAATCAGTACAGATAACTCATAGCTCTAACAATTACTTGTAAGTTGCTACACTTATTTATTTAGCATTTTTATGTAGCACATACATTACCCGAAGGTGTAAGAGCGCTTCACAATAAAACAGGTTTCGGTACAAAAGATGCAAAGTTACAAACAGTTGCTGGTTACGGTCATTACATAAGGCACGAAGTGGGGGTAGAAACACAAGGATCTTTACTCATTTCGATTGGTACAAAGGCACTGACTGACAGATTGTTAGAGGTTAGGGGAAACAGGTCGCGCAGTCAGTCTGGGGGGGTACATTATCACGGGGGAGGTCGGCTAAGGGGACACCTGGTAAAAAGGTCTTTGTCGGAGAAGAGCTTTCAGCTCTGTATTGAAGATCGGCAGTGAGTTGGGGGTTTGTAGTTTCTCGGGGGGTTGAGTTCCATATTCTGGGCGCGCTACCTGAGAAAGATTGTGCCATGAGTAGTTCCTTTGCAGAGGTTGGAGGCGCTAACAACATTGCTTCAGCATTTCGACCGGTGCCTCCCGAAAGCTTCAGTGTGTTCCCCAGGTAGCGAGGAGTGGAAGTGTATGCAAGGTGGGTGATACATACATTTCTCCTATACATCACCCTGGCTTCTATGGGGGGCCAGCGTAAAGCGACAAGCATAGGCGAGATAGGGTTGTTTATTTTCGCTCCATAGAAGAACAAGCGCGGGCGCCTCGCGCGGCAGCAGGGGGAGAGCGGAGGGGGCCTGCGCGATTCCCTTGCGGGAGCGAGCGGCGCCAGGAGTGATAATTGCTACCATATGGCGCCACTCGCTCCCGCAAGTGAATCGCCAAACGTGCACGCGTTGCCATTGAAGGCAATGGAACGCGTGCACGTTTTTGGCTGAAAAGCCGAAGCGATTCCAAAAGGTCTTTTTGCCTATGCAGCGCATGCGCGCTGCGTAGGCGAGACCTAAAAAAGACTACAGCCCTAATTAAATAGAACAAGCCTACAAGAGTCCTCAATCAAAATATCAATCTCAAATGTTGCACTTTACAAATACAACCTTATTTTTGGGAATGTAAACTAGAGTGAATATTTGTAGAAAGCACTAATGGCAGGGATATTTCTCTCCTTTAATTCTATTTCTATGGCCTGGCATTCACTCAACCTAGTGAGTATGTTTGTATACCGCTGGATGTCAGCACCATTTTAAAACAGGTAGAAGTGTAATTGCCAAATGTAATCACTAGTAAATATCACAGCGTAATGGGAATGGGAGCATTGGATTGTGGTTGTCAGCTTGTGCAATGTACATAGTTTAGATTAGTAAAACGGTACTTGCTGATCTTGCAGCAGGCACCCCTTTGCTCTGCAGTAAATAATGAAGCCTCTTTCTTTCATCAATATCCATCCATTACTGTCAACTGGCCAAATGCCATGGGGATCAAATTGAGTCAATCCAAAAAGCTGGGTTTTTCCAGCAAGTGTTCATGAGGAGAAAAGTCAAGGACCAGAATTCAGTGTTGTCTAAAAACAGCAACTGCCTCTGGGTGACCCTCATGACATGACAGCTCTGCCCTCTCCTTCACAAAGCCTTTAGCTGGAGGCTAATAAAATAATGCAGATCTGCTGAGATAATATGATATAGCATGCCTTTGTAAAGTCTACATTCCCCATGAGGGCTCTCTTGGCACCACTCATAGATCTTTATTGTTACAAGATTGAATTCTACCCAGATGTTTGAAGTCAAGAGAATGAAAAGCTGAGAGGACCTGCCAGAATTAAAAACAGATCCCAGCATTGGATGTTTTAGTCACTGGGCCACCATATATGGATATTGGTATAGTTTACTACCATTATAAAATTCTTCTGATAAGTGCTGGTGCTGCTCGAAAAGCACGTGGCAACCCTGCAGGGAAGTGTCAAAGTTGTCAAAGAAAAGTATGATCACTGTGCTAGAAAGTATTTGTACTGTCCATGGAAAGTATGACAGCCCATCTGAGTGATACTGATTGTGTCCATGAAACTATAACAGCCCTAGTGAGAAGTGGAGAGGCGTTGACGAATATAGCAGCTCAAATAAGAAGTGTTAGTACTGTGTAATGATTTTTGGCAGTCCTACCAAAAAGTTTTAATTGTGTCCATCCAAATAACATTGCCATTGCTGAGTTGTGTTGCCACTGCCCACTAAATGTATGGTAGCCCTTCTGAGGATAACTGTACTGGCCCAATAAAAGAGAAACACCCCCTTGTAAGAAGGGCCTCTACGGTTATTTGAAATCATTTTATAAAGGGATTGAACATGGCCTCTTCTGACTGCTGGGTGGGAGTGAGGAGCATGTAGAAGGCGGTTGTTGCCAAATAAATTATCTGCAAACAAACTCATGTGATGCCCCCTTGCACTATGGATGAAGTATGATGAGTTAGTCAGGGAATATTGACTCTACTGGCAAGTATCCACATGTGATTTACATAATTTGGAAAAAATATTTAACAAAAATACTGTAGTCTTCTTGTCTTGTATTTCAATGAATTTGTATATTGTTAGTAACACTGTAACAACTGAACACAGGCCAACCAATAAAAATGTTTTGTGTAACAATCATGATGTGACCCTCCTCAACATTGATTGGAACACATGTGAACACACTGGTGCTTTTGGCAGATTCTGTGCAGTTTATACACAAAAGTTGATCTCAAAAGAAATACGTATGATTTTAGACCCAAAATACAGAGAGAAAGATGCCCATGTAAGACTTTTTAAGTGCCAGGTGCTGCATAATACTTTTCTGTTATAGACTTAGTCCATGCTGAAGAACATTTGAGTAATATGTTAAATTATTCCTTCTTTTTCTTGAGATTAGCCTTTAAGTACCTTTTTTGGTATTGGATATAGTTAGTGGTCCTCTAGGACATACTAGCTAATGTTGTACATTGCAGCCCTTAAGGCTGATTCTTGGGTCTTCATTGGAACGAGTGTCCATGTGAACCTATATTATTGAGATCCTCACTCAAGGGCATATTCACAAGAAAATTGTGCGAAGCTGTGCCAAATTCCGACATTTTCAAAATGCAGGGATGTCCTGTATTCACAAGAATGCAGCGCACCCCTGTGTTTCCCCTAGCGCTGGCGCAAAAATAGCTGCCTAACCCCAGCAAAGGCACACTGCTGCCATGTTGCAAGGGTGCCTGAACTGCAGGGACAATTGTTTATGTGCAGGAAGGGAGACCTTCTCACACATAAACAATCAAAAATTATTATTTGCACCTGCCTTGTGTGCTGCGGAATGAAGCACACATGGAAAGAGCAAAAAACTAGGAGAAATGAATAATTTCTCTTCATTGCACCATTCTAACGCTTGGTAATCCATGATGTTAATATTTGGAGCTGCCTCAGCCTAGTAAATCTGGGGCATGCATCAAAAAGCAATGGGTGTTGTGGTGGAATGCCCACAGCAACACCCATTGCGTGCCCCTTTGTCGCAGACGACTGCGGTGGAAAGCGGCATTTTACAAGGAGGCGTTAAGCCACACAAAGTGACTTAGCACCACCTTGTAAATATGGAAAATGGTGCTGCGCCACCAGAGCATCAAAAAAAGTGATGCTCTGGTGACGATGAGGGCTTGTGAATCTGCCCCTCAGTTCCTTTTGTCAACATGGTTGCTTGAGCTATAAGAAGTAGCTGCTTGAGATGCTGCTCGGTTTTTAGAAGAAAGATATTGTGCCCGTCTTTCTGCTTTATGGTTCGTATGATCTCCATGGTACACTGTCTGTTTCGGCATGAAGAAGCTTTCCTGTTGCCTCCCAAACAAATTTCGGCACAGTGAGATTACAGTATTGCTTGCTGAGTGCTGTGCTCACCTTTTCTTTTATCATTGGTCCAGAGCTCAATATTGAAATATTTGCTGCAAACCCAAAACAATTTGACAGTCACTTGGATTCCCTGAACACAAACCTCACCCTCATGGAATATATTGCCAAGAAAACAAAGATAGGCTGGCACTAGCTTTCCCTACTAACAAAAAGTAAACAGTTGGTCCCAGAAAGTGACTTCCAAACTACTGTTCAAGCCCTCGTACTCTTGCATCTGTATTGTGACAAGCACTAGTGTATGGCATCCTAGACTCCACTCCACACTGGCCTCCATTAAAGAAATCCTACACAGTGCAGCATGTCTTATCCATGCCCTGAATAAATATGACAATGTCATCCTCCATTCTAATGGAGCTCCATTGGCTTCATAACACAAAAACGTCTCAGGTCTATGCTAGCATGAAACCAGTTTAGAAAGAAAGAAAGAGTGAATCAGTGTCTCTCAATAAAGCCCCAAAGGGGAGCAATCCCTTTTAGGACGAATGCCCTCACCCACCATAGGTGGCATGCTTCATCATATGGGCTTCTCCTCCCAGTGGGAAAACCTAGTCCCACTGAGGGCTACAACTCCCTCACTGTGAGGTAGGAGCTCTGGGATGTTTTTAGATTGTCCTAAGCTGTTGAGGATGCTAAAATCCCATATGTGAGTGACAGGTGTCGTGAGGGTGAAGCGCAAAATGTGAGTGAAATTGAAAAAGTGAATTTAAAACTACCTAGTGGGGGCAAAAAACTCTTTATTAACTTGCCCGAACTGGCAGGGTTAAAAAGCAGTGCAAAGCAGTATAGATTCAAACTGCTAAGATGTATAAAACGGTCGACATGTTTCAGCCTAAGTGATCTATATTAGTATCTAGGCTTTCATCAGGACCAGAACCAATAAACAAAGCTGCTGCTGTTCGTGTGATAGAAAATTAAGTAGAATAATACAAAACCAGTAATCCTCTGTTAAGTTCGGTATTACTGGAGCTTATCCATATTGTAGGATAAGTAGCCCCACCTCAACCTGGTAACAACTCAGGGAAGGGGGCCCCGCTCTCTCCGTCGGTACCCCGTCGTGGTACATGAGCTGCAACCGGAAGCTCCATTGGCTTCCCCTGCTGGCCTGCACGAACTTCTAAACTAGCTGCGTCATTTATAAAACTGTCCTGATTAGCACCTCGTCACTTTGGCTGACAAGCTCACAATGTCTGGTAGCTCTCGGCACACCTACAGCCAGTTTTCCATCTAGTAAAAAAGTATAAGATAAAAGTATATTAATAAAAAAAAGCAAGGTAACAGGCCTTCTCCATCTATGCAACACAAAATCTGGAACAACATCCTTGAGTCCATCAGGACTGCCACAACCCTGCTCCAATTTAGGAAAGAGGCGAAGACCCACCACTTTAAAGCACCCTACATCACAAAGTATAAACAGTAAAATTCTGCTCCCTGAACCCAGCTACCTTTTCTTGACCATGTGTTGACTATCTTTGCCTTTAGTCCAGATTCCTAGTATAACGTTAAGGGACAAAAACAAATTAACTGTGTATGTATTTAATAATTAAATAATGATAACAGTAATGGTATTTAGGATGTCAGCTGCACATTTACTTTTGAGGTTTATAATGGATCCTGAGTTATTTATTCGACAATTATCAATCTTCTATTGGTTTCATTTTGAGTTTTTGTACTAGCCAGAGAATGTTGTTGCACATGGTAAAAACTGCATTGACTAACTGTTAAATAGTGTTGGAGCAGGAATCAGTTTAAATAGCATGGTTTATCATCTCTCTCACAGAGGGCTGATCCTGCTTCGGGTTTCTCTTGTCTTTCCCGTTTCTCTTGTCTTTGATCAGAATATGCGACAGACCTTGGCTTTTGCATTTGAGAATGAGGAGCAAATGATCACACAAATCATAATCACAATGTCTATTTATAAGTTTAGTCAATATTGAGAGTTTGAGTTAGTTTTAAGGGTCTTATTTTCATTCAAGAATTAGTCAATATCTTTCTGTTCGATTAGTTCAATATCTCAGTTAATGGAATTGATAGTAAAATATGGTTAGATCAAAACTATAATAATTCATCAAGCACGTTGTATGAAGGAAAAAATCCCTATTCTAAGAATGGGTCAAAAAGGGGTCAGTATGAACTCATAAAGAGTTTCAGATCGAGAGAAGGAGTGAGGTAGAGCATAAACCTCAAATTCAGTTAACATAGATGCACCTAAACTGGACGGTGCCAGGGTGCCCGCACTATTATTCACTGTCAACACCCTTTTAATCTCCCAGACTCCAATGGGCCTTCACCAGCTTTTGGTTAGTTTTAATGCTTTTTGCTCATCTAAGGGCCTTGAGGTTAATATCTCAAAAACTAAATTTATGACAGTCAGACCACACAAAACATTTAAGCGCGCTTTGTCCCTGGCTAATGAAAAACGAGGACGTTATTTTCAGATTTGAGTATTTGGGCATAATGCTTGATAGCAGATTATCATGGTCTCCACATATTAAGAAGAGAAGGGTTTTGATCCAACATCAAGCCTCAGCAATCTATAGAAGGTTTCAGGGAACAGCTTTGAGAGCTTTACTCCCGGCATGTGAATTATACAAACTAAAGGCCCAATCTGCTGCCTTGTATGGGGCTGAAATTTGGGGATACGCCAACCTTGATTTTCTTAACTCAAGTGAAAAATAGTTTGCTCGCTCATTTCTCCATCTCCCCACGAGCACTCCTCTAACACCAATGTTTTATGATGTTGACCTAAAAAGAGTGGGAGCAACAGCTAGATTCAGGCCCTTTCTATATTGGGTGAGACTTTGGACCACTGAGGAGTTGAGGCCCTATCAGAGGGCAGTTGAGGAATTGTTAACCCTTGACAAAGGACTCACCTTCCTGTGGTTCAAACGTGCCCGCCATTGGTTTGAAAGATTAGACCTTGGACCCTTCTTGTTGTAAGCTGCCTTGCTGGGTGGTATTTCTAAGCTTCAACTAAAAATCCGCTATTGAGAGTATATTCAAACCAGTCTCTCTTGTTGTTCCACCCTTGGTAGGCTGACAAACCAATTCTTACTTACTAAGGATTGTCCCTCTTATGAAACCTTTCTTGATCTTCTGCTCTAATACTTGGAAAAATCTCTATACCCGAAATTTTGCTATGATGCACTTGAATTGGGGTCATTTGCGGCATTATAGAGCCCAGACAGGAGCACTGTCTATATGTCTGCATGTACTTTGTGTTCTCTGTCAGCAAATAACTCTATACATCATGTGCTATTTTTCTCTTCAGCATATACAAAGCCTAGGGGAAATGGATACATCCACTGTGCAAGTATCATTGCATTCAGAAGTATTTGGAGGCATTGAGAATCTTTAAGGGTGACACTGTTTTTGCTTTAAGCAAGTTCTTATTCATGGTAGGACTTATAGGGAAAGCTAATGGTGCTAAATTTTAGACCAGGAGAAACTGGTTGCATGCACTGGCTGCTATTTTGCACATGTATGAGTTTTTACTTCTTGCTCCCACAATGCACCTGGTCAATTCAAGTAAAATCCTGGTGAAGCTTGGCAGCTGGAGTTGTCCTTGTTGTGGATGTTGCAGGTAGCCCTTCCAGCACTTTTCTACCTGTTGCTGATCAGGAGTCCACTCCTTATCCTTTAAGACAGGCAAAGTCCTTTTGTTGTGAAGCCTTGTGAGTGCAGCAAGTACAGTCCTTATGAGTGCAGTCCTCTCTTGTGCAGACCAAGGGTCCAGCAGGGCAGTTCTTCCTCCAGATGTTTCTTTTGGGCCTTTGAGGGTCCACAACATAAGCCAAGGGTCCAGAAGCTCTCATTTGCTTCTTGGAGGTTTGGGACTGCAATTCCCACAATGCATTTGATCAAATCCTTTAAACTCCAGGTGAAGCTGGTCAGCTAGGCTTGTCTTGATGGAGTTGATGCAGGTGACTTCTTAAAGCTCTTTTGTACCTGTTGTTTTCAGGGAGTCCACTCCTTAATCCCTTTGAAGCCAAAGTCCGCTTTTTTTAAGCCCAAAATGTGCAGCAGGTGCAGTCTTTATGAGTGCAGTCCTCTTTTGGTGCATACGAGGGGTCCAGCAGGGGAGTGCTTCTTCTCTTGATATTTCCAGGCAGGGATCTGAGTTGCTGGGCTCTTCTCCCATATTCATCCAGGTTTCTGGGCTGGCAAGAAGGGGGGGTACCCCTAACCAAAGGGTTGGAGGGTGCCACCCTCCGTAATGACAACTTCCTTAGAAGTGTGGCATATTCTGGTCCCAGAAATCACTGTTCAGCAAAAATCAAAATGGAGCAAATCTCTCCTGGAGGTGTAGGTCTGGTGTTGCTCAAATATGAATTTATCTTGAAAAAACAAAAGACAAGAGGCAGTTGGCAAAACAGGAACAGTTGGTTTAAACACTCGGTCGGGAGTACAGTTACAGAAGCAGGTCTCAGGACTCTCTCAAAGTACAATCAATCTGATTTGGGTATCATAAAGTGTTTCCATCAATCCTTTTTTGGTCTTTGGAGTCATAAATAAGGCCCCTGATAACAAATGCAGGTGGGCCTCGACCTTGCATGGACACAATGGGGGCCCATGAGTAGCGTGTACAGATGACCGGAATGAGGGGCACGTGATCACTGCTTGTACTGTGTGTGCTGTGTCCTGATTGTCTGTGTGTTCCTAACTTCATGTGGCTTCTGACTTTATGGTGTTTTTGGGAATGCACACACCCCTCCGGCCATGTGTGCTTTATTGGGGCGGGGTTGATATGAGTTGATCTGAGTTTCTTGTTCGCGCGTTTGTCTTTCGGCTACGTGCCACCCCACCAGTGACCTGTCAATTAGTAACCTCAGCCCTAGGTCTCAGAGCCTTCCTGGCCACGTATTTCTGAGTTGGGGGTTGACGGCGAGTTATTGACAGGTGAATTTGATAACAGGGATGCTATTTAATTCTTACATACATAGGTATCATTATTAACATTGTCATTGACGTTTTCAATATTAACACTGGCTAATCCAACCCACAGGTGTGGTTAACTTTTCCCTACACTCCCATTCCAGCCCCTCTCCTAATTCAATTGTAGGGGCTTCCACTGGCTGGGTGTGCAGGAAGTGGGGGTAGATCTGGTTCTTGTCCTCACTGTCTTACTCCCTTTGAAGAGCATTTTGGCTACCCAGCCAACTTCCTCTCCAGGCATCTGCTGCTGCAGATCTCCTCCCACCATATGTCTCCACCCAGGCCACTTCACACCTCACTGAGGTAGCTTGCCTCAGTCTGTCTTAAGGCTGGCCAAACAGAAGAGGCTGCTACAGGGCAAATTTTAGGTAACTTTAGGAAAGCCGTTCTAAAACTACTTTCTTGCAATAATTATAATAGATCTAACCGTGGCAAGTTGCTGGATGTATTGTAACTTTTATTTTCATATCTTGAATTATTATTTTAGCTCACTTCTGTCAGAAGATAGGCTTCATTAAAGTTTAATAAAGCCAACATCTTTTATAATGTCCCTGTTTTTTTTAACAATGCGCCCTGCCCTGGGGGCACCTAGGGCAGACCTTAGGGGTGACTTATATGTAAAAATAAGGTAGTTTAAGACTTTGGAACTACTTTTGATTCCAAAGTTGAATTGGGACATAGTTTTATTTTAAAAGCAGCATGCAAAGCAGTGCTGGCTAAAAAATGACAGCAGGCACAACAGCAGTGCACACTTCAGTGCATTAAATCCATTGGGCCTCTAAACTTACATGCCATACCATTTACTAGGGTAGGTTGTCAGTACCAATTGTAATTACACCTAATTACCATATACCTTTTAAACAGAGCACTGGCTCTGAGCCTGGTTAGCAGAGCCCAGGGCACACTCAGAGTCAGAAAACCAGCATCTAGTAGTCCAAATGGGGACAAAAATTGGGGGAACATCTGCAAGAAGCCCTGTTTTTTCACAATGGACAAAAAGAGTCTCTGTCTTCCTCCTCGGTACTCTGCTCCAGGAACACACAGTAATATAAACATTTGAAAGAAATGTTGCAGTCCATGTTGTATTTTCTTCTCCTCTCGTCCAATCAGCTCTTGGTATTCTTCTGAGAATAGTCTCACTCCTTCCTTTCCCATGTATGAGATAATGAACTACAGACAGTTATCATGAAGTGTGAAACTAAGTTCATTTCTATAGCTGCATATGAAGCTTTTTGATTTCAAACCTCCTACCCTCTTAATTGCTGCTGCAAAATCCTGCACCTTTCCGGCTGGGAGGCGTGGCACCCCTTCTGTGGAGTCCAGCTCAATCCCTTCCCATGAAGATGACTACATTTCTAATCTTTTAATAAAACAAACTGTATGCTAGCTAAATAATGAACTATGTAAAATTGGTCTTGTTTTACGCAGATAATTATTCTCTATTTTTCTACACTGGTGTGGAGTCTAAATTAACCTGTTCTCACCCTCTTGTAGCTTGACACAGAGCAGTCAGGCTTAACTTAAGAGGCAATGTGTAAGGTATTTGTGCAACACTTAAATTACAGTAACACAATGTAATTCTTTTAACTATATTATTTTCGTTTTTATTAAAACTCCTTATCAATCGCCAAAGCAGACACTACAGAGGATAGAAGCTGCACTTATTACTCCCAGTTTAGAATGCAGATGGTGATTGCTAGTAGGGGTATTGCAACAAACCAAGAGGGAAAATCAATAGGAAAATGCAAACCTTTATTTTTACCCCATTGATTGGTGCACACTTGTTAGTGTTTTGCTCTAAGAAAGTCATCCTGGGCCTCATTTATGAAAACTGTCGCATCGCTCCGTGAAAACAGCGATGCACAGTTTTCACTGCACCCTCCTTGCGACAGGATGGATGTGCCGTATTTCATTTACGGCACTCCATGTCGCAAGGAGTTACAGCTACGTCAGTATTTCTGACGTATCTGTAGGCGCAAAAGTGGCACATTGCTGGGGTGTGTCTGAAAACAGACGCAACTCTAGCAATGTGTCCTTTCACATGGGGCAAGCCCCATCTGAAAAGGCCTGCTTCAGTTTTACCCTGCTGTGAGGCAGGCGTAAGATATTGACGCAGTAGAGTCCTAGAAGTGTCGCAGTGAAATCTCATAGATTTCACTGCACCACTTCTACGACCCTTTACTGCAGGGGAATGCCCATCCTGCATATAATTGCATTTATGTGCCGATGAAAGGTGGGGTCTGGGTTGTGCTGCTCAATTGGATTTACTAATCTAAAAAAAATGCTACCCAAATTAACCCTTATAGAAGCATTAGGAAAATGAAAGACTGGGTAAAAATAAGGTTCAAACCTACAACATGCATTTTGCATGAAGCTACTTGATGAAAGTTCATAGGACACTGTGCTGTATTAGGATTGTAACTTATGAACTGCAAGTAACAAAAGGATCTCTGTGACAAAAGCAGTAACCCACTGAGCTATCCACATAAAATACAGTTCTGTGCTATGCATGGTACACATTCTTTGAAGCAGGTGTATTAACCCTCTGCAGTACTTCATGAGTCAAATTGGAGAAGTGTGGCTCAATGGTTAGAGCGGCAGACCCTGATGCAGAGATCTGGCCCGGGACCAGGGTTCAATTCCCGCCTCGGCGGGTCTTGGGCTCAATTTCCTCAGACCTGATAATTCTCGCCTCGGTGCCTATTCTAATCATGGGTCCCACTCTGCAACTCTGGGCAATAGCTTGCTTAATCTCCACAACGGCCCCAACAGCGCTGGGATGCCTGGCTTCACCCTGGGTGTGCCCAGGAGTGGACATTTCACAGGGAAAAACCAGGAAGGGTTCCACAGCGGTATGCGTACAGCGCCTGGACACCCCTTTGGGGGTATGGGTGCGCTTTACAAGTACAAATTTCATTTCATTTCACTAGACAATACTCTGATCTCTCTTCAGAGGAAAATGAAACACCTGAGTAATTTTGACATTATTACTGTTGCCTCAAAGCAGCTGGGCACACAACGAACTCTGCAGAAGGTGCTTTTAAACCCATAAGTTATTTCAAAACACAGCCCCCCCTGAGGTCAGTGCCAGGTGTGGCTGCATCGATTGCAACGCTCTAAAGCAGGCCTTGATTAAAATGATCCTTGTTTCTTTTATTACAATAGTTAATAGATTAATAGATGGCCTGAGCAACTTGTCCATAGCCTGGTCAGATCTAGCAAGCTTTCATCTTAGTAGCTCCCAGAACTGCTACTAACACATCCAGCGATGGTTGTGTCACTGCACCCTGTTAAGAACTTTGTGCTATGGAAAGAAAAACAATTGTAGCAAAATAATATTACATACGCCAGGAGATTAAGATTGAAAGAAAATTGCTACACCCATTCTCTGAGTTACCTCAGGCTGGCAGTTATCACATGATAAGGCACTCTAAATTTGGCTCTTAAATTGACCCATATTTAGGAAAGGTGTTATTTTATTAGCTTCATACGATAAACTCTCTCTTTATAGTAGGTGTCTTGTGTGTGATCCTCTTTTATACCTTGCTGAATTCTCTTAAATTTGACCAAGCACTTAGAAGCTACCTAAATTATTCTCAAACTCTATACAATTATTAGCAAATGGTGCTCTATAACATAATAACCTAGTCTGAATGCAAAAACTTAAAATTAGCAGCTGCGGTCTATAGAAACAAACACTAGTGGGTGTTCTACCACAATATCAACATTTTAATATCGATCTTCACTGATATCAACCCCACAATATTGAAACAAACATATTTTCAAGGTAAGTAGATGTTGTCAAGAGTAGTAAATCTATACTTGCAGCTCTGTTTTAAAATCCACCTTCTCTAAAACATGTTGAAACTCTGCCTTACTGGGTGTTTTAGTATTGGTTTGCTTCAGTGAACAAATTAAACCGACACACCTAATAATAGGCTTTTTGATAAAACATTTAGGACTTTAAAGAGTGTCCTTGCTGACATGGAGTGAGGTGGTCACCCTACATAACACCCTCCTTACAGAAACTCCACTCTTGCAAAAACGCAAACATTGAAAAAGCCATTTGCACGAAGTGCCCTCAGAATCTGCACCTCCAATCCTCTGACAGCAGAATAATGTCTTCTTATGATGCATTTAAAGCAGAAATGGAAATAACTGTTATTGCATTGCCATTTCCTTTTTGTTATGTGACTTCTTTCATATATGCACTATTGGAAATTGGGCTTATAGTTGACTGGGGTCTGAGCCCTGGTCAAGCAGAAACCACATTCCCGGTCAGGTTAAGGCACAAGCAAACCCCAAATTAACCTGTGCTCACCCCCTGGTAGCTTGGCACAGAGCAGACAGGCTTAACTTGGAGGCAATGTGTAAAGTATTTGTGCAACACTTCAAAGTGTAAAACAGTGAAAACACCACACAAAAAGATCACATACTAGATTAGAAAAATAGAGTAGATTTTAATAAATAAAACAAGACCAAAATGACAAACATCCAAACAGTAGATGCAGAGTTATGAATTTTTAAAGAATAAACTGTAAAATAGCGCCCAAAAGCAGAAAGTGCCAATTGCTGCTATATGGTTGCACTGGACCTGGTCAAAGTCAAAAGTTCAGGCTGACCACGATGGAGCATGGGTCAGATACAATTCCAGATTAGTCTATCTGAAGTTTTAACTTCTCAAGTTTTGTGCCAAGAGTCCAGTTCGCATTTGAGATGGTCACAGGGAGCAAGGAGAGTATTGCGGACAGTGGTTGGCATGGCGCAAAGAGAAGGCTGGGCGTTGTGAATGGGAGGGCTGGAGCTTTGTGATGGCGGTCCTCCAAGGGTGATTGATTCTTGCCATGCAAAGAGACAAAGCAACAAAAATCCAATCAGTAGAAGCGCAGTTAAGAATATTTAAAGAATAAACTGTAAAATAGTGCCCAAAAGCAGAAAGCGCCAACTGCGGCTATCTGGTTGCGCTGGACCGGTCAAAATCAAAAGTTCAGGCTGACCGCGATGGAACGTGGATCGGATGCAGTCCCAGAAGAGTCGAGCTGAAGTTTTACCTTCTCAAGTTTTGTGCAAGAGTCCTGTTCACATTTCAGAGGGTTGCAGGGAGCAAGGAGAGCATTGAAGTCTGTGGTTGGTTTGGCGTGAAGAGTAGGCTGTGTGTCGTGGACGGGTGGGCTGGTGCTTTGCATGGTTGTCCTCTGCGGGAGATCGATGCTTGCTGTGTGAAGAGATGGGCTGTTAGATGCTCACACTGAATTTTGGAACGAGAGGTGTGGTTCCGGTGCAAAAAGACCTGTTTGAGGTTACAAAGTGCCCAAAAGCTTGATTTCAAGAGCTCAGGAGCCACCCCAAGTGTCAAGGACCTGAGAGGCACTACTTGGGGTTCAGGAACTTGCTGAAGGCGGGTCCAGGAGCTGTTGGGGTAGTCTTTTTTGTCCATGAGGCTTATATCAGGAGGCCAGCAGATTAACCCTTTGAGTCATTCTTGGGTTTAAGATGAAGTTGCAGGTCTAGTTCTTCTTCCCCAGGGAAGAGGCAGCAGGTCAGCAGTTCCTTCAGAGCAGCGGTCCAGTAGAGTGGCAGTCCTTGTAGCAGCACAGCAGTCCTTCTTCCTGACAGAGAGTCCACAGGTCCACAAGTGTACTGAGGATTTGGTATATGAGGCCCTTCTTTTATACCCTGGTGCCCAGGTTCTGGAAGGTGGGAGAAGCTTCTAGAGAGTGGTTCTGGAGTGCATAGAATTTCCTGCCTCCCCTGTCCTGGTTCCAAGCTGGCTGAAGTGATAATGAAGGAAGAGCACAGGCTATTCAGGTGTAAGTAGGGCTGTGCTCAACTCTACCCCCCATCCTGCCAGCAGATGGCCCACTCATGCATACCTAATCCCTCTAGTGTGTGATTGGGAAGAATTAACAAAGTCTAACTGTCAGTTACACTCGGTCTTTTGACCCAGGCCAGGCTAGAGGCACAAAAGGGCTAAGGACAGAAAAAAGGCACCTGTCAAAAAGTGGTATTTTTAAAAATTGTTATCAAAATCCCAACTCCACCATTAATTAGAGCTTTTCACCCCAATTCCAAAGACACCCAACATGAACTGAATATCTATTCCAATTTGGAAATTACACCTACAAAATGTATTAAGGCAACTCCAATGTTATCTTATAGGAGAAATAGGCCTTGAAGTAGAGAAAAGTGAATTTAAGAGTTTATCACTACCAGGAGTAAAGCTTAAAAGTACATGTCCTACTTTTTAAATACATTGCACCCTGCCCTCTGTGCTGTACAGGACCTGCGCTAGGGGTGACTTGTATGTATAACAAAAGAAGGCTTGGGTCTGACAAAGGGTTATTTTGCCTGGTCAAAATGACAGTTTAAAAGTAGACACTAAGGGTATGCAATGGCAGGCCTGAGACATGTTTAAAGGTTGCAAAATCAGTGCTGCTGACCCACTAGTAGCAATTAATCTACAGGCCATGTGTACAGGTAGTACCACTTTACTAGGGACTAAGAAGTTTATTAAATATGCTGATTGGGTATAATCCAATGTTACCATGTTTTAAGCAGAGAGCACTAGCATGTTACCACTGGTTAGCATCAGAGGCCAAAATGGAGGAGGAGAGGCCAAAAGGTTTGGGGGAAGACCTCCCTAAGACTGACAAGTCTAACATGTGTACCCCCAGCTGAAAGTGGGGAGAACTACCCGACCCCTAAAGTGGAAAATCCAGCAGCATTGGAGTAGTCTGACCCAGGGTTGTCTTCCATTCTAAGGTCCAGTCCCTGAGGGAAATGGACCACATCAACAAATTTGGATTAGTCACTTGAGAGGCCTGTGGTCTGTCTGATCCCGGAAGTAAGTTCCAAACAAGTATGGTCCCGGTGTCCGGACTACAACAAAGGCTTCTCTATCAATAGCACTCCACCTCTGTTCCCTGGGAAGTAGCCTCCTAGAGATGAAGGCTACAGGTTGATCCAGGCCCTCCTCATTTAGCTGTGATAGGACTGCCCCTATACCATGCCCGAGGCATCTGTTTGTACAATTAACTTCTGGGATAAGTCAGGGGTATTGAGCACAGGGGTTTTGCACATGGCCTTTTTTAGGGAGGCAAAGGCTGTCAGTCAGGCCTCTGTCCAGATCACCTTCCTGGGCTGCATCTTGGAAGTCAAGGAGGCAACAATTGTGCCATACCACCTTGACAAACATCCTGTACTGCCCAGTGAGGTCCAAAAAGGCCCTCACTTCTGTTTGAGTTTTGGAGGCTCCCAGCCAGGATAGTCTCAATTTTGGCTGGAGAGACTGCATCTTACCCCCGCCCACCAGATGTGCAAAGTACACCGCAGACCCCTGCTATATCTTGAACTTACCGGCCTTGGTAGTCCTGCCTGTTTCAGGGCCTGAAGCACTTCCTGCAGGTGAAATAGGTGGTCCTGCCAGGTGCTTCTGAAGACAGCTATGTTGTGTAAATAAGCAGCACTGAAGGCCTTCATCCCAGCCAAGACCTGGCTCACCAGCCTCTGGAAGGTGGCAGGGGCATTCTTGAGTCTAAAGGGCATCACTTTAAACTGAAAGTGGCTCTCTGGGGTACAGAAGGTTGACCTCTCTTAAGACCCCTCAGTCAGGGCAATCTGACAGTACCTGAGGTCAAATCAAAAGTGGTCAGGAACTTGGTATACCCCAACCTATCAAGAAGCTCGTCAGCTCGGGGGATGAGGTGTGCATTAGTCTTTTTGACTCATTTGAGTCCTCAGTGGTCAGTGCAGAACCTGAGTTCTGGGACGGTGCCCGGTGGGGCCGCTTTGGTACCAGTACCACTAGGCTTGACCAGGGACTACAGGAGGGCTCAATGACCCCCAACTCCAGTGTCTTAGTGACTTCTGCTTTGATGAGGGTCCTCACTCTGTCAGATAGCCTGTGCATTTTATTTTTGGCAGGCAGGCTGTCCCCAGTATCTATATCATGGGTACAGAAGTGTGTAAGCCTAAGTGTGAGGGAAAATAGGGAGGCAAACTATTCCAGTAACTGGTGACAGTCCCTTTGCTGCCCTGGGGTCAGGGTATGGGAGAGGCTGACCCATCCTTTTCTTTAGATGACAGGAGATCTGGGAGAGGTTCACTCATGTTCTCCAATCCAACATCTGGCACCAGCAGCAAGGTGAACTCAGAACTCTCATAGTGGGGTTTGAGGCAGTTAAGATGAAGTACCCTTAAGGGGTTGCTGAGGGATTTGAGATCCACCAGGTAGGTGGACTTCTCCTTTCTCTCCACCACTTCATATGGTTCAGTCCAGTGGTCCTGGAGAGCCCTGGGCTCTACTGGCCCCTTCACCCATACTTTCTGCCCAGGTTTATACTCTATAGGGGTAGCTGTCTGGTCATACCACTTATTCATAATCTTCTGACTAGCCTCCAAGTTCTTATAAGCTTTTTTCTAGAACCTGGCTTGCTGGTTCCAAAGGGCTAGCATGTAGCTAACTTCATCCTTGGGGGATTTCTTGTGTGCCGGCTCCCACCCCTCTTTAACCAGACTGAGAGGTCCCTTGACAAGGTGACCATACAGAATTTCAAATGGCCTAAAGACCACTCCCTTCTGTGGCACCTCCCTGTAAGCAAAGAGCAGGAATGGTAAGAGGATGTTCCACTTCCACCTCATGTGCTCAGGCAGACCCATAATCATGCATTTAAGAGCTTTGTTGAATCTTTTAACAAGCCTGTTTGTTTGTGGATGGTAGGGTTTGGAGAACTTATAAGTAACCCCACACTCTTTCCATATAAACTCAATGAGTGCGGGCATGACGTTGCTGCCCCTGCCTGACACCACTTCCTTGTGGAATCCAACTTTTGTAAAATCCCCATTAGAGCCCTAGCCACTACAGGTACAATAATGGATCTCAGAAGGATTGCCTCTGGGTACCTAGTGGCATCGTCCACCAAGACTAGGATAAACCTATTGCCTAGGGCTGTCTTAGGGTCCTATAATATCAATTCCCACTCTCTCAAAGGGTTTGCCAACAACAGGCATGGGAGTCAGGGGACGTTTTAGCTTTTTCCCAGTCTTCCCACTAGCCTGGCAGGTGAGACAAGTACTACAAAATACAGCATTAGCTGTCCTCAAACGGGGCCAATAAAAGTGGGTGGCAAGCCTGTCAAAGGGCTTGTCCTGCCCCAGATGTCCTGCCAGGGGTACCTCAAATGGCACCCCCAGTAGGAAAGCCCTGTTACATTGGGGAACTACCAATATACAAGATGCCCTATGCTCAAAAGCTTTAAGCTCACTATGCAGGAGGTCATTCTCCCAATATATGAGGTGATTACCAGAGGAGTAACTAGCTGCCTGGGCTTTACCTTGCTGCCACATGACCTGTAGGGTTGGGCATTCCTTCCACGCCTTGCAGAATTCCTCACTGGTGTCACCCCTTCCACTTGAAATCCAGCAAGTTCAGGCAGCATACCCAGGGAGGCAATGTCCTCCCCATTAGTATGCCCAGGTGGGGTTCGAAGAATTGCGCTACACGGAACTCTGCCCATCAGTTATTCCCAGGAGCGCAGTTAACGGCCTATGTGGGACCTCCCAGCCCAGAACATCTGTGAGCTCCTTCTCTATGGAGTCCCAGTATCGTGTGATGATGGAGCAACTCCATACCATGTTGAAGAAATCTGCTCGGTCATGATTGCATCGGGAGCATGAAGCATTGGGTTGTATCCCAGCACTGTGGAGGCGTTTTGGTGTTAGATATGCAGTGTGTAAGTAGTATAGCTGGACCAGACGGAGTCTAGCGGAAGTGGTGACTGTTTTGGGTGCCATCAGTGCGTCTCTCCAGTCTTCTTCCTCCAGAGGCCCAAGTCATCCCTCCCATTGATCCCTCAGTCAGCCCAACGTATTGGGGATGTTATTTGTTAGGGACCGATAGACACGGGAGATCCCTCCCTTCCCCAAGTTACCTGTCATGGTCTGCGACTCGGGTGGACTATACTCCGGCAGGGGGTGCCAACTGTTATGTGGTTGTGGAGGGCGTGGCGTAACTGCAGGTATCTGTAAAACTGAGAGGGGTGCAGGGAGTATCGGGTTTGTAGGTCTTGGAAGGTACACATGTGTTCACCTCCCCATACATCTCTGAGTTGCGAGATGCCGATGAGGTCCCAAGCCCTGAAACCTTTCAGGCTACTGACCTCCTGGAGCCAGGATCCTTGCCAGAGCGGTGTGTATTGGATTAGCTTGTTCGACCATTGGGTATGGCGCAAAAAGGTGCGCCAAGCCAGGAGAGCCCCTCGCGTCTCCACGGGCAAAGATCTAAGGACAGGCCCCCCATACATCATCTCCTGGATCCTGGCCGGCCCAAGATACCCAGTTCCACCCTGTATGCCGGATCCGACCAGCCTCCATTGAATCAATCGTGTATCGTAAGTAGGCGGGTCACCAGGTAATACAAGTATAGGTTAGTCATGCCCATTCCTCCATCGAAGGATGGGATCCGGCATTGGGACAGGGCCAAACAAGGCATCCGACTGTTCCACAGGAATTTGGTGGCCAGGCTATCAAGCTCCTTAAACCAAGTTCTCGGGAAACAAAAGGGTGTATTTTGAATTATGTATAAAAACCTGGGCAGTATCATCATTTTGAAGAGAGTGACTCTTCCCAGAGGGTTCAGCGGTAAAGTCTGCCATCTTTGGAGGTCAGCTCGGGCTCTCTTCACCAATGGGTTCACGTTAAGCGACCACGCAAGGTCAGGAAGCAGGGCCACCCTGATTCCGAGGTATTTAAATGGGTATTGTGGATTGCCAATCGAAGCAGTCTCTCGAGACATGCAGAGGAACCAAGACAGATTTGGTAGGGTTTACATGGAGGCCGGAGGCCTGTCCAAAGAGATGCAGTGCCCGAAGACAACGGGGTCCAGACTGGGCCGGTTCAGCCAGAAAGAGCAGGACATCTTCCGCGTAAAGGGCGATTTTGTCTTCGTCTAGTCTTGGCCATTTCCATCCCCTAATTCGGTCGTCAGATCGTATGAGACATGCTAAGGGTTCCATCGCTAACGCGAATAGGAGCGGTGTGAGGGGACATCCCCGTCTCGTCCCCCTTCTAATGGGAAACGGCCCCGACAAAGCCCCGTTAACAAGGACACATGCCTGCGGTTTGGAGTATAATATCTTAATTAAAGTTCGGAAGTGTGGTCCCAGGCCCATCTCTAGCAGTACCTCCTCCAGGTATCGCCAGTCTACAGAATCAAAAGCCTTCTCAAAGTCAATGAGGAGAAGTGCTAAGTAAGGGGTCAGTGACTGGCGGTGTGCGAGCGCTAAGTGGAGGCGTCTGAGGCAATGTCTAGTGCTTCGAGATGGCATGAATCCACATTGGTCAGGGTGGACCAATTTGGCGAGATAGGGCCTCAGCCGACTGGCCAGAACCGATGCAAATATTTTAACTTCTGCGTTAATGAGTGAGATGGGGCGGTAGTCAGAGCATAGCACTGAGGGGGTTTGGGATTTGGGGATCACCACTATAGTGGCGGCATCCATTTCCGGCCAAAACCAACCACTCTTGACCGCCTCGGCGTATGCGTCCAAAAGGCGAGAACAAGCGTTTCTCGATAGGCCGCATAGAACTCATGTGGGAGCCCATTGGGGCCTGGAGTTTTGCCTGAGGCAGTACTGGATATGGCGTCACTGATCTCTTCTCGAGAGATGGTGAGGTCCAGGTCAGTGCTTTCTTCTGCAGTAAGGCAAGGCAGAGAGGTGCGCTCCTGGTGGAGCAACTCAGGGAGTGAGAGGCAGGGCGCTGCTCTGAGTAAAGCCTAGAATAGTAAGCCGCAAAACTCTCGGCCATCGCCAAAGGTGAGCAGTGGAGAGTGCCGTCTAGGTCCTTAATCTCTGGGATTATGCAATTAGTCATAGGGTACGTGGCCAGTCGATGCAGAATCTTCCCATTTTTGTCCCCCCACCAGTACACCCTAGCTACAGAGGAACGCCATAGTAATCTGGCGGCCTCCATTGAAGTCTGCCTAATCTCGTCCCGTAGGAATGCCAGTCGCCTGTCTTGTGAGTGAGCTCTCTGCTCTGGCGCCCGGCTTCCAAGAAGGGTCGCCTGGGCCTCCAGGAGAGTGATCTGGGAGTTCTGTGCCAGCTGTTTGAGCTTAAGCTGGCCTTTGGTGAAGCCGCAAATGGTGGCCTTGCCTGCTTCCCACAGAGTGCCCGGGGAGGAGACGGAATCTTGGTTAGTGAGAAAGTATTGCTTGAGTGCTTGTCCTACAGATTTCTTAAAATCCTTGTCCTGGAGGAACCAGGCGTTCATCCTCCATATTGGGCGCAGCATGTCCGGGGGGGGTCTCCTACTACTATAGATATAGGTGAATGATCAGATATACCTCTGGGAAGGATGGTGATGTCTCTATTTTTCTGACAGTCGAGGGCGGTCATAAAGATATAGTCAAGTCGTGCATGCGTGTGGTGCGCGGCAGATGTGTGAGTGAATTGTTTGCTCTGGGGTGCCAGACCCGCCAGGCGTCACAAACTCCTACGGTGCCTGCCCAGTTTGCCAGGAGCTTAGCGTGGGCGGATCTTGTGGTGGATGGGGTATAGGCAGTATCAAGGGCCGGTTGCATGACTGCGTTGAAGTCCCCTCCAATTATTGTCGTTTCGAAGGGCAAAGAGACGATGAGGTCCACGGTGCGGTTGAGGGTAGGAGCAAGCAGTGATGGCGGGGAGTATACAGATATTAAATTGAGAGCAGTGCCTCCTATGGTTCATCTCAGGGTGACAAAGCATCCCAGGGGGTCGTTAGTGGCTTTGGTAAGTACAAAAGGGAGATTGGGCCGCATAAGGATTGCCACGCCTCTTGACCCCCGGTTGAACCCCGAGTGCCAGACTCTGCCATAGCCGTATCGCGCCATAAAGGGGCAGGTGTTACCTAGGAGATGGGTCTCTTGGAGTAATAGTATGCCAGCTGTGTGGCGCTGTGCGTACCGCAGGACCGCTGTCCTTTTAACTCTGTCCAGTAACCCATTAACATTCCACAACATTATATGGAGTAGGTCCCTGCCGTTACGTGTGTCTGTCATGGTGGGTGGAAGTACAGATGAGGACCCATGGGCAGCGAACGAAGTGCGGGATGCATTGCCCAGTGAGCAAGCTATGGACTACAGGCGTGTCTCTGCGGCTTGGGTTGTGTGTGCGAGTGCCGTGCAGCTGAAGAGGAGTGCTGGTGTGGTCAACAAGGTGTACTAACAAGAAACCTGGAAAATGGTCCCCCCCTTCCCTACCCACCCACCCTATACTTCAGGAACGGAAGCATCTGTCGGCCCTAACAACCAATGCAGAATACCAAGCTAAAACGCTTGGGTGTGGAAATTCGTGGAGGACCCCTCCTCACATAAAGGATATTGTATCACAGCAATCAGAAGAAATGAAATTGTGGTAGACACAGCCAGCAGAAATGAGCCACGTCTTATGTTTCAGGAAGTCCGCCACTGCGCAAAGTTATAGTGCTGGACTCAGAGAAAGGTCTGACTCCGCCAAGCCACCAAAGAGGGCCGGGGCAAGACGCCTCCAGGGTCCGAACGGCCTGTGGAGCCAGCTTACCGCGAGGAGTGGGAATCATGTGAAGGCTCCCGTGTGTTCGGATGCAGTTCAGGACCCAGGGGCGATTCCGATCTAGCCCGGCGCGTTCCTTGACCCTTGCGTGAGCGTGTGCATCTGTTGTATGGTTTGGGTGACCTAGCCCGGGCGTCCTCGGTTCGGGCCTTAGGGGAGAGAGCTAGGGCGTTCAGTCTCAGGGGGTGCTCCTCTGTCAGCCACGTCCAGGCCGCCTCAGGAGACTCGAAGAAGAGGGTTTTGTTCTGGAACACCACTCGGAGGCGGGCTGGAAAGAGGAGCTGATACTGGAGATCCAGAGCACGGAGCTTTTATTTAACCTCTACAAATGACCGTCTTTGAGTTTGAACCTCCTGTGTGTAGTCGGGAAGATCATTATTGGGTGGCCCTGGTACATCAGAGATTTGAGCTTGCGTGCTTCGGCGAGGATGGAGTCTCTGTCTTTAAAGTTGAGGATTCGGGCAATTATCGGTCTGTGTGGTACTCCCGGTGGAGACTTTGGAGCCAGAGAGCGGTGAGCCCATTCGATCGCAAACCACGGGGAGAGAGAGTCTTTGGGCATCCATGAGTGTATCCAGTGTTCAATGAAGTTGCACATCTGCCCCTGTTCTGAGCCCTCCGGAAATCCCACCAGTTGGAGGTTATTGCATCTTGATCTGTTTTCTGCATCCTCTGCTCACCTATGCAGTTCTTTAGTGTGGGTCTGCAGATGCGCGACTTGGTCTTTTAGCTGGTGAACGTCGTCTTCTACGGTGGAGATACGGGACTCAGTCTCTTTGATCCGGGCCGTCGCATTGCGGAGGTCCTGTCGGATGAGAGCCATGTCGACTCGGACCTCATCAATTTTGCTCTCTACCGAGGTTTGCGAGGTATTAATTGCTTGGAGGATGGTGTTAAGGTCGGTGACGGTGGGGTCACTCTGTTCTGTGGAGCCGCTCGTCGCTCTGGTCTCCGTGGTCGTGTATTGGTCCATTTTATTCTGCGTTGTGGGAGGCTTCGGACCTCGGTCCCTCCCCATGGTGGCGGGTAGATTTCGGTCCCGTCAGGGAAATCAGTGCTTCCAGCTGCTCCCCATGTGACCAGAGGAGGGGAGAGGGATTCAGGCCGTGAAACGTGTGGGGCAGGGGAGACCGACCTGTCCCGGTACTCAGGTGCCATTTTCATTGTGACTGCGGGTGGTGGGTGAACGCGGGACAGGTGGCCCCCCCACCGTTGATGTGGTTTGCCCCGCGACTGCGTGGTTCTGTAGTCAGCCCCTCTGCCGCCAGATAGCCAAGTGTTGCCGTGCTTGGATATTCAGAAGGGCCAGTTGGAGGATCACCCTTGCATGCTGCCACAACATACACCCACCAGGCCAAGGGGGGATGCTTCCTGTCGGATGGTGGATCAGCAGGTCCCACCGGGCCACCTTATGCTTGTGAAATCAGGTGGAGGGGGGGAGGCAGTTCCCGAGCCCCCTCGCTGCCCGAAGTGGCAGCTGACTCCTCAGCCCCATCGCACCAGTGCATCGGGCGCATTCACCGCAGGTCCGAACCGCCCCAGGAGGCCAGTCAGCACGTCACCCCTCGCCGGGGGTATAAGGCCCAGGCTCCAGGTCGCGCCCCCCCAGTGACAGCGCGAATCTCCAAGAGGCCCACTCAAGCCAGCAGAGGGCCCAGGCCCAGTGTTGTGGCGGCGACAGGCAGGATTATATTCTGGCTGATGGGTCCCTGGGCCGCAGGATGCCAAAGTGATCTTCAGCCCGGGGGATGGGGTGAGCCCCCGCAGAGACTCCCGCTGCCCAGTAGAGACCGCCGATCTGTCACAAATTAGAGCCCCCTCCCCGCTGTGGGCCCAATCGGGTGCAGGTCGCTGGGGCCGCGACTGCGGCTGTTCCCGGCCCGAGGGGTGTGTTCAGAGTAGGCCTCCTCCTCCCCTCGCGCTGCTTCCTCACTCACCAGGCCACGGAGAGGCTCGAGCAGCTGATGATCTTCCGTGTGCCGGCGGGGGCCTCAGGACCACAGGGAACCCGCAGTCCAGCACTTCAGGTGGGTTCCAGCAGCCCAGGCCGGAGCTCGGAAGCAACCCCCCACCTCAGGATCTCGACGTGTGGGGGGGGAAGGGAAGGAGCCCAGTCTGCAGGCCTTTGTCTGCCCGCTGCCCGAATTGGCAGCCGATCCCTCATGGGTATCCCGTCCAGCGGCCAGACGTGGTCGTTGCGCACCCGGATCGCGCCCCAGCTCCAGAGGGGGGATGGAAGGTCCCGGGGGAGGCCAAGGCTCCACTCGGTTGATTGTACGGAGCCAGAGTGTGCTGCAGCTCCGCTCCTTGCCCGCAGCGTGCAGGTCGCTTATTGTCCGGCCCGTCAGGTGTGCCGGAGGGGACCCGGGTCCAACACTGGAGGACCTCCCCCGCCGGTTTCATCGCCCAAGCGTGGGCCACGATGGTGAAAAGCTGGGAGTGGGTGCTGCCATCTTGAGTGCGGCGCGGCCCGGGAATCTGGATGCAGGGCCAGCCGCTGTGCCCAAGGTCGCCGTTTTTCACCTCCAGTGACCGGTAGGAATTGCGGCAGGGTGCAGGTGGTGAGTTAGCGGGGCAGATGAGTGCTGATTGCGGCGGATGGAGGAGCGGATGACCGAGGTGTCCAGAGCATTCTAAGAGTGCGATCACCATCTTGACGCTCCAAGCCACACCCCCCTTAATCCCTCTTTAATCTCTTTAATCCTACCCCCTTTAAAACTTAGCTACCCCTCATGTTTATTTTTTATATTAGAGTGTGTCTTTGTATTTGTGTATTGTACATGTTTGGGAAATTTCTTTCATGTTTTTCGTGACTTTCTGTATTTTGTTTATTTCCCTTACTTCCTTCTCCTTTCCTTTCCCTTCCTTTTCCTTTTTTTTTCTGACCCCCCCCAGCGCCATGGCAGAGGGGCGACGGCTACGTTGCCGGCGGCAGCGCTGCCCAGGTGAGCAGCCCCGGGTGATCATTGGTGAGGAGGAGGTGGCTGCACTTGTTTCTTTTGTGTAGCACCACCTCCCCTCCATGGTGTTAGCAGGCGGCAAGCCCAGCAATGCATACACCTTGCTGGAGCTTCGCCTGCGCTGGGGAGGATGCACTGGTGCGTGCGGCACACCAGCCAGGTTTGGCGCACCGTCCAGCAGCTGACGCGCCACTGGACGGATATGTTCGAACAGGACCAGGACCTGCTTGACCTGCTAGGTGTCAAGATTTCGGAGGCCGGTGCAGTAGGTACAAGTTTACCGAAAAAGGTTTTGGCTGGTATGCCAGTGATGGAAAGTTGCTTCTTCTCACTGGCCATTTTCTTGGCAGCATCTTTCTTTGGGACCATCTTCTTAAAGCTCTCAGTTAGCAGTTGCCCCAAGCTTCACAAGTGGAAGTGATTAGAGGGCTCAGGCCTTCTGTTTGGCAGTACTGTGGGTGATGTCTCTTCTCTTGTGCATCTAAAAGCAAAGAAGCAAGAAAAACAGTTAGTGTGAAATGTGGCATTGTTTGCAGTTTGAATTAGCACAGATAAAGTCATTATTATTATTATATACCTAAAAAACTGAATGCTATTGTGCTGCTGTGTGCCTATGGTGGATGGATGGATGGTTGATGGATCAACCGAGGCAAAAAGGGAAAAAATAACTTACAATAAAAAAATTAAAAATAAACTAAAAAAAATTACAAAAAATTCAAATTTAAAAAAAAGTTCTATTTAAAAAAAATAAAGTAAAAAGAAAATTAAAAAAATGTAAATTAAAAAATGTAATAAAAAATGTAAATTAAAAAATTAAAAAGATTTGTTTTATTTGTTACAATAAGTGAAATTATCCTCAGGCATAATATTAAACTGATATCTCATCATTCCATGCAAGTCTATCGCACACTGGACACACAAAATGGCTGTCAGCTAGTGCCACATGGTCAACAACAACACTGAGCAAGAAAGCATGGGGGAATAGAACACATGCAGGCCTATGGCAAAAGCACACTTACTCCCTACCCAAAATGGCTTCCAGCCACATGGTCAAAACAACCAGCAAGGAGGCATGGCCACAACAAAGAACACATGCAGGCCTATGGCAAAAGTACACTAGCTGCCTACACAAAATGTCTGCCAGCCACATGGTCACAGCAACAACAAAGACCAGCAAGGAGGCATGGCCACAAAGAACACATGCAGGCTTATGGCAAAAGCACACTGGCTGGCTACATAAAATGGCCACCAGCCAAATGGTCACAACAACAACAACCAGCAAGGAGACATGACCACAACAGAGAGCACATGCAGGCCTATGTCAAAAGCACACTGGCTGGCTACATAAAATGGCCACCAGCCAAATGGTCACAACAACAACAACCAGCAAGGAGGCATGGCCACAACAAAGAACACATGCAGGCCTATGGCAAAAGCACACAGGCTGCCTAGACAAAATTTTCACCAGCCACATGGTCACAGCAACAACAACGACCAGCAAGGAGGCATGGTCACAAGAACGCATGCAGTCTTATGGCAAAAGCACACTGGCTGCCTGCACAAAATGGCTGCCAGCCATATGGTCACAACAACCAGTGGAGTAGAGCACATTGTTTCAGAATAGAGTGGAGTGGTGCAGGGTGGAGTGTAGTGATGCATGGTGGAGCGCAGTGATATAGGGTAGAGTGGTGTAGAGTAGAGAGGTGCAGCATTGAGTGCAGTGGGATAGAGTGCAGTGGCACAGAGAGGAGTAGAGTGGCGTAGAAATCAGTGGAATAGAGTGCAATGTCGTAGAATAGATTGTTGCAGAGTAGAGTGAAATGGTGTAGAGTGGAGAGGTGGAAGGTAGGATATAGAGGTACAGAGTAGTGTGGAATCATATAGAGTAGTGGCATAGAGTGCATTGGCATAGCATGCAGTGTAGCAGAGTGGAGTGGTATAGAGCAGAGTGGTGCAGAGTGAAGTGGGGTAGAGTGCACTGGCATAGAGTAGAATGGTACAGAGTAGAGTAGAGAGGTGTAGAGTGAAGTGGCATAGAGTGTATTGTCATACAGTGTAGTGGTGCACAGTATATTAGAGTGGCGTGCATTGGCGTAGAGTGCAGTAGAATGACATAGAGTGGTGCAGAGTAGAGTGCAGTGGCATAGAGTAGAGTGGCGTAGAGTAGAGTGGCATAGAGTTCAGTGGCGGAGAGTTCAGTGTTGCAGATGAGAGTGTCGTAGAGAGCAGTGGTGTAGAGAAGAGCGACATAGAGTGCATTTGCATAGAGTGGTGCAGAGTAAAGTGACAGAGTGCAATGGTGTAGGGTGGCGTAGAGTGCAGTGCCGCAAATTAGAGTATGGTGGCGTATAGTGCAGGTTGTGCAGAGTAGATTGGAATGGAGTACAGTGGCGTAGAGTGTATTGGTTTTGAGTAAAGAGAGCATTGGTGTAGAGTGCAGTGGCATAGAGTGCAGCAGTGTAGAATAGAGCGGTGCAGTGACATAGTGTGGAGTTGTGCAGAGTGGAATAATGAAATGAAATACCACCATTTGTAAAGCGCACAGCTACCTCCGGAGAGGTGTCCCGGCACTGGGGGCCCTCGGGAAGATTAAGCGAGCTATTGCCCAGAGTCACATGGTGCTGGGCTAACCTGCCGCCGGCAACGCGGATCGAACCGTGAACCCCGTGGTCCAGAGTCAGGCACCCTGGCCGCTGCGCCACACCTCTTCCAGGTATAGAGTGGCATAGACTGTGATGTAATCCAAATGAAGTCCATAGGCAGCCATGAAGTTGGTTGTAAGTAAGAGGTTTATTAAGCTTAGTTACAGGATGGTAAGTAGGATAATAGGTTCAGTAGTTCAGCCCCACCAGGAGCAGCATCCTTGCTGCTCAGCCCACACACTCCAACTGTCGCTCTCGCCACTCCACCAGGCACTCCAGCATTCCACTACCTCATCAGGCATTCTAACATTCAACACACATTGCATTCACACTTGCTGAGCAGCAGGGATCAGGTAGCTAAGGGAAAGGATGCAAAGCAACAATACACGTTACAACACATCTCCTTTCCTTAGGGAAAAAATTAATGAATAATATTACAACAATGTACAATGGAAGTACACACCATTAGATATTGTCAATAAAAAGAGACACACACAATTAACAAATAACAATTGCAAAATGTTAAAGTACTTAGGATAGGAGGATATCCATATTCCTAAAATACTGAATACATTGAAATTACACAACTGTAAAATTATGCAAGATTGGGAGAATAGAGGACACAGCTGAGATGTAAATTCCTTATCACACACCCCCTTCTGCACACCACACATAGCACACCTGACAGAACAAGGAGTCTCAGGCAAAATACATCACAAGGTACACGACCCTTCAATGCAAACCTAGGTAAAACAACAGTACAGGGTACACGACCCTTGAACGCACACTTAGGTAAAACAACTGCACAGGGTACAGGACCCCTCAACACACCCCTAGGTAAAGCAACAGCACAGGGTACACGACCCCTCAACACACACCAAGGTAAAAACACAGCACAGGGTACAGTACCTCTCAAGACACCCCTAGGTAAAGCAACAGCACAGAGTACACAACCCCTCAAAGCACCCTTAGGTAAAGCAACATCACAGGGTACACGACCCCTCAACACACCCCTAGGTAAAGCAACAGCACAGGGTGCACGACCCTTCAACACAACAGAAATCCACAACGGTAATGCCACACACTCTACACGACCAGGGTAAAAAAAAACACTAGACTCACTCCCAAGCATTACACAATACAAATAGGCTAGAAATTAATGATAGCCTCACCAAATCAGCACAACGTAGGCATAACCACACCCAGTAAGAATATGGCGTAAATGGTAACAAACTAAGCACGGCACGCAATAATACATGGCAGCAGAAAAAACATGGCATGCGAAAACATGGCAGCACATACTCAGTTTACATGGCACACAACATCACAATATAGACGGTAACACAGGAAAACAACTAGCACTGGCAGTGTAACTTTAAAAACTTATGAACATACTATATACCAGCAACACTAATGACAACAATGCATACCACAGGCCAATGTCATAGTCCATTATATCCCTCATAAAGCACCGATGAGAGATATCTCACCCGACCCGTTGCAGAAACAGCACCAGAATGACTTCACCTTTAAACTCCTTCCATTCTTGGGAAATATTGCCTCAGTTCACACCGCTCCATGTTGGACAATTTGCTGACGGAGGTTGATGAAGGACTATAACACCCACTCACTGTTGAGCAGTTCCAGGCGGCCACAGTGCTTTACTCCTCTAAATAGCATAGGGTTCTGCTTGGGCGCAGAGCAGTGCACTGATGATTCCTTTCAGTTGCAGCGTAGCGCACAGCAATGCACGCTGTACTAAATAAAATAAAAAAACTCCACTCTCGCCGATCTCATTTCTCTTGTGACGTCAATATAAAAAAACAACTAGAGCACTTATGTTTAGACAACTGCCATTGACAAAGCGGCAGCACCAACAAAGAACAATGTTCACAGGAGACATTTCCAGCACCCACTGCAGGAAAGATGGCGGCACGCCGGGGGAAAAGGCATCGGGTAGCTCACGGCAAGTGCATGCTCCCCAACATCGCGGGACAGCACAACGTTGTGGGACAGCTCACGCTCCAAGATGCAATCCGATCTCTGCTCAAGGGCTTCACACGACAACAGTGAGAACTGTAAGGTGAGCGCGCCCTGGCCACTATGTTAGTCTCGTGGCCTGCGGCCCATTCAAATGCTGCGTAGAATAACTGCAAATGGCCAAAACTTCCCTGAGAATTGCCAGATAGCCACTCACCAATGCAAAATGGTGGACGCGCTGTCTGCCACTTTGATGACGACCCAAACAGCTTCCGATGCCGAAAACAAAGTCAACATTGTCACTGGATGCCACTGCTGGCTTCTCAAAAGTAAGTGCCTCATTAACCATTCATGTACTCCCTTCTCTTTTTTTGAAGCACACACAGCAAGGAACTGCTGGCTCTCTCCGCATCAGTAGAGCCAGGAAAAGTTGATTAGAAAGTCACGTTATCTCTGCAGCGCTTGTTAAATGTCTTGCCAGTCTATGTAAATAACAGATTCATGCCCTGGCAGAGGGTTGTCTGGTGGTTTACCAGTCGTTGTTAATGCCAGATATATGCTTTGCCAGTGGGTTGTCTGATGTCTTGCCAGTCTTTGTAGATGACAGATTCATGCCCTGGCAGTGGGTTGTCCAGTGGGAAGGACGCTGGTGGGGCTAACAGGGCATTCCTTTTCCTTTAAATTTCAGGTTTCTTCACTTCAGGTTCTTCAGTAGTTTCAGACACAACACGCAGGTTATTTTCTCTAAATCGTCGCCATTGATGTAATCCAAATGAAGTCCATAGGCAGCCATGAAGTAGGTTGTAAGTAAGAGGTTTATTAAGCTTAGTTAAAGGATGATAGGATAATAGGTTCAGTAGTTCAGCCCCACCAGGAGCAGCATCCTTGCTGCTCAGCCCACACACTCCAACTGTCGCTCTCTCCACTCCACCAGGCACTCCAGCATTCCGCTACCTCATCAGGCATTCTAACATTCCACACACATTATATTCATACTGGCTGAGCAGCAGGGAACAGATGCAAAGCAACAATACACATTACAAGAGACTGCAGTGGCATAAAGTAGATTGTTTCAGAGTAGAGTGAAGTGACGTAGAGTGCAGTGGTATAGAGTAGAATGTCATAGAGTGCAGTCGCAGAGACTAGATTAGAGTGGAATTGTGTAGAGGACAGTGGCGTAGAGTGGAGCGATGCAGAGTAGAGTGGTGTATAGTTCAGTAGTGAAGAGAGCAGTGTTGCAGAGTAGAGTGACAGTGTGAAGTGGCATAGAGTGGAGTGGTACAGAGTAGAGTGAAGTGTTGCAGGGTAGACTGCAAGGGCATAGAGTGAAGTGATGCAGATTTTAGTGCTGTAGAGTGCATTGGCAAAGAGTAGAGTAGTGCAGTCGCATAGAATGCAGTCATGCAAAGTAGAGACTCAAAGAGCAGTGTTGTAGAGTGCAGTGTCATAGAGTGCCCTGGTGTAGTGTGCAGTCAAGGAGAGTGCAGTGGCGTAGAGTACAGTGGCATAGGATGGTGCAGAGAGCAGTGTCATAGAATACAGTGGTGCAGAATACAGTGATATGTAGCATGCAGTGGCATAGAGTGCAGCGGCATACACTAGAATGTTGTAGACTAAAGTGGTGCAAAGTAGTTGGTGCAAAGTAGTTGGTGTAGGTACAGTGGCATAATATGCATTGGTTTTGAGTAAAGTGGTGTAGAGTAAATTGGTGTAGAGTGCAGTGGTTTAGAGTAGAGTGGTATAGCATAGAGTGGTTCAGCATAGGGTGCAGTGGCATTGAGTGGAATGGCGCCCAATGGAGTAGAGTGGCATAGAGTACAGTGGCATAGAGTGCAGTGGCATTTAGTACAGTGGTGCAGAGTAGATAGTTTCATTGTATGGTGGAGTAGTGCAGGGTACAGTATAGTGGTGCAACGGTGCATGAAGTGGCATATATTAGTGGCTTAGAGCACTGTGGCGTACAGTAGAGTGGCGTAGAGTAGAGTGGCACAGCGTTGATTGCAGTAGAATAGACTGGAGTGGCGAAGAGAGGAATAGAGTGGTGCCAAATACAGTGGCTTAGATTGTAGTGGCATAGAGTAGATTGTTTCAGGGTAGAGTGAAGTGCCGTAGAGTGGAGTGGTGCAGGTAGAGTAGAGAAGTATGGAGTAGTGGTGTAGAGTGCACTGGTGTACAGTGCAGTGTTGCAGAGTGGAGTGGTGGAGAGTGAAGTGGCCTATACTGGAGTAGTGTAGAGTGCACTGGCATAAAGTAGAGTGGTGCGGAGTAGAAAGGAGCAGAGTGAAGTGGCGTAGAGAACATTGTCAGAGTGCAGTGGTGCACATTAGCTTAGTGTGGCGTAGAGTGCAGTAGAGTGGCATAGAGTGGTTCAGAGTAGAGTGCAGTGGCATAGAGTAGAGTGGCACAGAGTAGAGTGGTGCAGTGTAGAGTGGCATAGAGTGCAGTGCTGCTGAGTAGAGTCTTGTAGAGTGCAGCAGTGTAGAATAGAGTTGCATAGAGTGCATTGGTGTTGAGTGCAGTGGCGTACAGTAGTGCAAAGTAAAGTGACATAGAGCATAATGATGTAGAGTAGAGTGACGTAGAGTGCAATGGTGCAGAGTAGATTGGCATAGAGTGCAGTGGTGTAGAGTGCATTGGTTTTAAGTAAACTGGTGTAGAGTGTATTGGCGTAGAGTGTAGTGGTGCAGAGAGCAGTTGCATAGAGTGCAGTTGCGTAGAGTGCAGTGGCAGAGAGTGCAATGGCAAGGTGTGGAGTGCACACAACGACATACAGGAAGGCGACTGATTCCAACAGCCTCCTCAGCTTCAAAAGCCATCATCCCAAAGCCCAGGGAAAATCTACCGCATGGCCAGTTCCTGAGGCTGCGACGGAACTGTAGCAGTCTCCTGGAGTTCGACGCCTAAGCTAACCTTCTTGCTTACAACCTGCACGACAGGGACTAACCCGGGGAGGTCATACGGAAGGCGAAGAAACGTGGCAGGAACAATAATCGCCAGGATCTGCTCGGGACAAGAGTACCACAGACCAGCAATGTGATCACATGTGTCACGACTTTCACTCCACTGTCGAACCAACTAAAAAACATAATCAGGCATAATTGAAGGATCCTGAACACTGACTCCCTACGGCTTGAACCACCACGGTTTGCGTTCAAACGCACCACAAATCTCCGTGACCAACTGGTCAACACTCGACCACGGAAAAGGAAGCAGACCCAGGACACTACCTTATGGAACTTGCCACCTGTAGTGGGACATTACCCCTGTGGCAATTGCGCTGCCTGCCCCTTGACCAGACACACCAAAATTCTACTTCTGGATGACTTCAGATGGGAGCAGCGCAAACACACGAACTGTAACACCACAAACTGTGTATACCTACTGACCTGCCCTTGCCCACTTAGATATGTGGGCATGACTACTCGACCCGTGAAGACAAGGATCAGTGACCACAAGAGTACCATCAGACGCGGCCGGCCAGCAACTAGAATGACCAACCATTTCATTGAGAAGGGACACACCTGTGAGGAGATACAATGGACTATCCTAGAAGCTAATCAGAGCTGGAGCAGTGCCTCTCTACTACGCCGTGAACAACGTTGGGTCCATCGTCTCCGTACCCATTCCCATGGCATGAACGACGAGATACCATGGACCGAGCTCTGATCTGGTCCTCTGCCTCTCCAGGCTTTCCACTCTCTCTGTGTTCCTACTCTCTATGCAACACCTCTGTGGGCCTACCTGTACCCGTAGACCATGTCCCCTCTTCCCGTAGGGGGCCTAATACTGAGTCTGGGGTCTTGGGCACTACGTTTTCTAACCCCACCCCCTAATCTTCTAGTATTACGGCATCCACATGTTTGGTTACACCAAGCCCAGACATCACCAAGCCCCCTATTCATTGTCGAGTGGGCCCCCACATCACCCTCTTGAATTTTTGGAGGTGACTTACACCATATTGGGGTGATTTCTCTATGAGTAACTGTCCCCCTCTATGAGGGTGACATCACGACATACCGCCAACACTCTCATCACGACCGTTGGCTAGTTACACGGTAACATACGGGACTGCCTCCCCTCTTTGTTAGCTTCAAGAGGCTTTGCACCGTTTACATATTCAGCGTGTTTGCGAGACCAACTTTGATCACTATAATAACGAGACACTACCTATATGCACATGCGCAGGTGCTCACATCTCACTGGGTTTTCTTAGCGCATGCGCACAGCCTACTCTTTTCGCATACATGCGCCCCACACTCTGGCATGACTAGGCATACCGGATGGAGGAACCGCCCGTTCTCCTATCACCGCAACTATAATTGGACCGCCCCCGCCTGTCCTTCTCACTTTCGGGCAGACATGAGGACGGGGTAGGTGCTGATGAGCCAGCACCTGAGCTAAACTTCCGGTAAGGTGCGGGCACCCCACGTTTCTAGCTTTTGGAGTACTTCTCCGTTGTTTATTAGGTAAGGGTCCCTCATCTCATATGGTATGTTAAGCTCCTAGCGACCGGGGTTGTTCTACCCGTGTTCTGTGTGACTATATGTAACCTGGCATAGTTGCACCGCGCATTGTTGCAGTTTTCACCAGACGCTGATATTCCTCACCGTGTATTTGGTGCTAATGCCATCATGTGCGAGGCACTCTACATGACCAGTGTGTCTCTGGGCACACACGCTGGATCTCCCGATACAGGGCACCGTTCTGGACGTGGTTTGCTCCTGGGTGGGTGGCGGATTATTGCGCCTTGCTTGCCACCGGTTTGGCAGTGCTATGCGCTTTACCCGCCGACCGCTCTTGTGTAGTGACCGCGCCGGGACGTGTGGCCCCCTGGCACCACTTACCATGCCTGTCTTTCATGTCTCTCTACAGAACGCACTCTGCGTTCCTAAATTACGTATATCTTTGGCATGCCATTGAGCCTCATTTACTTGCCTGATATATGTCTACTTTATTGTTCATTTTACTTCTCCCTAGGCCACGATCAGGAAGCAGTCTCAACTATTTAGTTGTAGCCCATCTGTAGGAGTCACAGTTTTTGGGCCTGCCCTGATCCCCCAGAGGGTGACTGACCCTCTTTGTTTGTTTGTTTATTATCTATTTTCTACCACGTGCACTAGACACCACACCACATTCACTTGGTCCTGAAGAAGCGCCACGGATCCTACGGGACCTTACAGGCGCGAAACATGTCGTCCTTTTGAGTTACCCGGGCACATTACGCTTTGTGGGGTAACACTCAACCTACGGGTTTTTTACTTTGACATGGGTTCCAACACATTCTCCTGGTAACCCTTAGTTAGTTGTAAATCACTGCACGCCCTTGTACACCTCCTACTTAGGACTCACCCCGCACACCCGCATGCACCATACGGCAGTTCGCAGAAGATCTCCGACAAAGTGACCCTTCGGGGGACCCGTAGGGCATTACAGCGCCGGCCTGACGAGGAGCAACTGCCCAATGATGAAGCATGACATTTTTCGGGATGTGTGAGGGCAACAAGGGCCAAGACCTGTTCTTCCCTCTCACTAGTGGGTTCTAGGCCTAGGATCCCTGTCTTTCATTTTCCTTCTCTTTCTTCTAAGGGAGTGAGTGACACACCGCAGCCCTCCCTAGGAACAGTGTCGCCGTCTTTTTGACCTTACGTGGTGTGGAGTGGCACAGAGTGGAATAGAGTGGTGTATATTGCAGTGACATAGAGTAGATTGTTTCAGAGTAGAGTGAAGTGGCATTGGATGCAGTGGTATAGAGTAGAGTGTCGTAGAATGCAGTGGTGCAGAGTAGATTAGAGTGTTTTATAGTGGATTGGCATAGAGTGCAGTGGCGTAGAGTGGAGCGAAGCAGAGTTCAGTAGCAAAGAGTTCAGTGGTGTAGAGTGGCATAAATTAGAGTGCCATATTGTATAGTGGCATAAAGTAAAGTGGCAGAGTATGCAGTTTTGCAGAATATACTGTCATAGAGGGCAGTGATGTATAGTAGAGTGATGTGAAATGCATTGGCGTAGAGTACAGTTGCGCAGAGTAGAGTGGCGTAGAGGGCAATGGGGTAGTGTAGAAGAGAGTGGCATAGAGTGCAGTGACGCAGAGTAGAATAAAGTGGTATAGATTGCAGTGACAGAGTTCAATGGCATAGAATGCAGAAGTGCAGAGTAGATTGGCATAGAGTACATTGCTTTTGAGTAAAATAGTGTAGAGTGCATTGCCAAAGAGTGCAGTGGCACAGAGTGGTGCAGATTAGAGTGAAGTTGCGCAGAGTGCAGTTGCGCCGAGTGCAGTGGCGTAGAGTAGACTGTTTCAGAGTAGAGTCCTGTGGTGCAGAGTAGATTAGAGGGGCGATTGGCATAGAGTGCACTGGTGTACAGTGGAGTGGTACAGAGTAGAGTGCAGTGGCGTAGAGTGCAGTGGCAGACAACACATCTTCAATTGAAATGACCATTACATTTGTACTCACATACAGTTTTACAGATAAAATTATACTGCACACAAGCGATAATGTGTGAAAATGTCATCACTCAATGTATTGATTTGATCATCAGCACAGTTCATTTACAAACATTTACATTTTGTTGTTTGCTAGAAATAAAAAATAACATCATACAGTCTTCCTCTAGCAGCCCCCAGTAGCCAGCATGATTTTCACATAAATCCTCTCCCTTTGAAGTCAGAGAGAGAAAATAAACACCTAGCTCCCTGGAAGACACAGCCTGACATTTGACCTCTGTCTTTGAATTCACAGCAAAGATAAGAACAAGATTTAAAGGCCTGTTTACAGAAAGCAAGTTTGTGGAAGAATACAGTAAACAAGGTTTGGGCAACGGAAGGGACGAACTTGAGCGGGATATCCTAAAGCAAATAAAGCCAGAAAATATTAGTTACAAACCACAAACCACAAAACCAAAGGTAAGCAATGGGCGGAATGCATTCCTAGGTCAACTCTCAATGTCCCAAAGATGTCTTTAGCAAACCAGACAGCTCTGCTGTCTGGTAGGCTGCAACCGAAAAAGGATATTTAGGCAGGAGCAAATATATTTTTTTGTTTTTGTGCATCCCTCATTTCTTGATAAAAATAGGAATAGGCAAAAAGCTTGAATTTTGAGCCATTGTATGCAAATGTGTTCCATGCACATTAATTATTGTTGAACTGAATGTTTCCTCACCCTAGAGCCTGAAATGTAATTCCTTTGATTTATAATTACTGATTCTCTAGCCCCTCTTCTGACCTCTGTTCGCAATTGTATCATGCATCTCATTAATTATAGAAGACTACATTGAATGGTAGGAATTCCAGTACATAACAAAAGGTTGAGGAGTTCCAGCTAAGCCGCTCCTCTATGAGCCTTCTCTGCAGAAACTTGAGGATACTGCTTCTGTGGAAAAACGGGCAAAATCACTGCTTATTATCAAGGCCCATATTAATCTAGGCCTATCCCCGCGTGCACATCCTTGAGCAATGCTTGTAAGGCGCTAGAGCTAGAACTACACCATACCCAAGGCAATATCCAGTATGGCATTTGAGGGTGTTGATCTTTGGCACCCCTAAAGTCACATGGAAATAGGCAGGACTGGAAAGTCATGTGACTGTGGTAGTAAAGGAAATGCTCATGCATTTTAAACCAGATTAAGGTTGAACTAAGCCTCCAAACAAAGTGAAAGACCAGCTCTGCACTATAAAACAAACATTTTCAAACAAGCAAGCTTGTCCTTTCATTTAATCGTGGGTGAGATAGAAAGTGAAGATGCTGAGAAAAAATAATGCTACTTAGGCCCTGATTCCGAGTTGGTCAGAAGAAGAGGTGCTACTAAAAGCACCTGATAAAATTCTATACCATGAGGTTCGGAATTCATCAGTTGGAATAAATAGCACCTAGTTTTGTGGAATAACGTGGATTTTGGTGCTTAATGTATCAAAATCCAAATTATATGTAAACACCATGCTGTTTTCCACTGTTAAATTCTGATCAGATTGATCCTCCAAAATGTAATGAAGGATGTGGTATTTACCAACAAAAAGTGTAAAGTATGTTTCTATTGCCTGTATGGAAATGATTTTCCAGCTTTCATTTCATACCAGGTGTTCCTTTTTGTATGCAATTAGCTCTTTAAAAAGTGCTGGTTCACAAACTCGTGCAGCTATCACATGCTACCTACCTCCACTCCTGTTCGTCAACACCTGTCTGTGGGTCGTGTAATCACAGTAGAAGTAAACAACTTGAGAGTACTGACAGCCTTACTTATGATGGGGGCACAGAGATGCGGCAACTCACTACAACAAGCATTTGCAATGCAACAGGTCTCGCATTTACGCAAGTTTTTGCTATTGGCATTGTAAACTGCAATGCTTTTTATTTATGTTTTGGTTTTTGAAACATAAATAAAAGGCATTGTCATTTACAAAGCCAATAGCTTAAACTCGCGTAAATGCGAGACCTATTGCATTGCAAATGCTTGTTTATTATGTAACACCTCGTCAGGGGTAGTAGGCGCTATATAAATGCAGATTTACATCGGTCAAGTAACAGAAGAGCAGATCCCCCAAAAAACGCAAAGCCTAGGGAAGAGTGTCCCAGCTGACCTCTGTTTACCATGTCCCAAACATCAGGGCCTGCTGTTCTTTATTCTGCCTGCCCATGAAGCAAGCACACTGGGTCAAGGAGTGCATCATGAATTGAGAGAATGGCAATACCGAATGCCTGACTAGATTCATTCTCAAGGACTGCCATCGAGCTCCACTGTGTGCACCCCACCCAGGCGGACTCACGGTGGTCCAGGCCAGACCAGAGCCGATGCGCCGCTGCAGCTGGCCCAGATGTTTGCCCTCTACCAGTTGCTTGCCGCTGCTCACCCCAGTTGTTGACTTTTAGCGCAGATGCCAGCTTTTAATCCCGGGAGCCCCTGTGTGTGCCAGCTGCCGCATTAATGGCTCGGGGCTGATAACGGCGCCTGGTGAAGAGGCGGCCACCACCCTCGAGCAATTAATAAGGGGACGCAGAGCGCACCAGCTAGTGTCAGGGGGACGGGTGGTCACAGAATAATGGCACATGGGGCACCATAATGACGAGGTCAATTATCTGGCGGCCACCAAGCGCGAGGTATGCAGCATTATATGCCAACTGTGGCAGCACGGTGAAGACAGCCGTGTGACCATGGCGGGAAGGAGCAGAGAAGGCATGTTCTTAAGTCAGTATCGCAAGCCCCAGAGCCCCATGCCTCCTGCTGGGTTACTCTGCAGACTATAAATTAAAGCAAAGCCGCACACCATGCTCCATTCCACGAACCTGTGGCCTGGGGAGCCTGGTTACACCAGTGCACTACCCGTTTCCACCACTAGGGGGCAGGGACCTTCACCTGCCCACGGGCCGCCCACCCCTCACGCTTTCTACCAAGGAGGGCACACAGGCTACGACTACCCCCGGCCCGCCCCTCCTCCGCCAGCGCTTTGATGGCCCCAGCATTAGCAGTTTTGGCGGCTCACCAGCAGTAAAACGGTTAAAACGAGATGGTAAATCTGACCCGGTAAAACCACGGCGATGTCAGTCGAGTCATCTGCTATCAATCTGAATGTCATCTGATAGAGGAGAAATGGGTGATAAAAACAAGCATTTTCGGAAATTATGTAGAATATTCCATTTGTGGAGAGCTGCTTTCACAGGGCGGCGACCAGTTCTCCACCTGAAGTGAGATGTCAGCCCGGCCATCAGTGAGACAGGGAAAAGGCGCGAGAGACGGTCCGTGAAAAGTAGGCACTTGGGGAGAAGAAGGCGGGTGCGCAGAAACAGAACAGCAGAGAGAGAGAGAGAGAGAAAACGAGGCAACGAGAGTGGATGGCAACGAAAGCCCACTGATTGAAAAAACATAGTGCGCTACCGACTTATGAAGGAGACTGTGTAACGCCCCAAGTAAACGATCCAGTCCGGGTGAGCGGGGCCAAAAGGAGACAGGGCGGTAAAAAGGAGGGACTAAAAAGCCTCACTTACAATCGGAGGCCAGCGTTTAGCATGGACGATGACGCAAGCCAATGAAAACAAGGGGCGGAGCCTACACTCCACTTCTAAAATGTAATCGATTACAAGAAGCCTTGCAGAGCGAGAAGCGCATGCTCGCTGCAACGCAGGACTGCGAGACCTAAAAAGGCCCCCAGCTCATGCAACGCCTTATGACTCCTTACACGCCGAAGAGAACACCGAGATCAGAGGGTCACAAAGTCTTAGTGGCCCCAAGGACCAAGAGAACAAGTTACAGAGGTAGTTCCTTTGTATGTAGGGCACCCACGCTCTGGAATGCCTCTCCCAGCACACATCAGAAATCAACAGTAGAAACAAATTTGAAAAACTACCCATTTTAATCATTAGACATGCAAAAAAGAACCGTAGTGGAGGTTTATTAATCAGCGCTGGGAGGCAGTTAGACATATCACAGTGCTGGTTAGAGGTTAATGGGTGTGTCTGGTGATGCTGGACATGCAGTGATTATATATATTTGTTGCTAGGCTCATGGTGCTGTATCATATTGTCAGAGCTGAATGTTAGCTGGTTACAAGTGAGCAGGTGCATGATGGGACATTTTCATTATACAATAAGCAGTGTATGCATGGTGGTCCTGAAAGACCCCCTGCACTGAGGTTGTAACGGAAGAACAGCTAGGCACTAGGACTGACTTCATTATGCTTCAAGAGAGAGCACGTCATTCAGAATATTCTGCTGTTACAAGTACATTATGCAGCACATTCTGTGACGTCATCTCACTACTTTAACCTTCTAAATACACATTGCTACAAAAGGGGTCCCACGCCCTTAGAGAATACATAGGCTAAGTAAAACCTATGGACAGTCAGCAGATCCTGTGCAAAGTGTCAATCACTCCAGGTATGGCCGAGTCTGCTATGGACGCACAGGGACACCCTCACTTCAGCACTGTCCTGAATGACATCCCGAATAAAACAGTGTGTAAAACATACAACGTTGCATCAGCAGGAAACAATATACACGTCCCTGTAATAAAGGAGGCGTCTTTTATATTCTGTGGTTCCCAGGGGGTTTTAAAAATTGTTTTCAGTTTTAGATTCACTAAGTTCACATTTTGAAGAAGCACAATCCTTTTTGGCACAATTGAACATTGTTGATTATAACACATATATTATCTGTAGGTCTCATTACAAGACACTTTATGATAAAAGATCTCTGACCTTAAAAACAGGCGCAGAATATTTCTGATTCTGCAAAACCTTTATTGTGTCCTAATTAGTGTTGCTTTGAGAACACTGAGAGAAAAGTGAGAGGTGGAAAGTTTCATGACAGAGCATGCATTTTAATGTTTACATTTTCCCTTAGACATTATAGCTGAAGACCCTTACCCCGGCTGTCACACTAACATTATCTGAGAATTCACTCATCTTTAATGCCTAAAAACAGCGATCAACAGGCGAAAGGGTTCATAATGTTTCGTAACCTGCATTTGTTATGTTATATGAATGTGTAGAGCGCCGCTAATCACCCGTGAGGGTATCCAGGCGCTGAAGTGAAATGCGCAGTGCTTAACAGGTTCAGATTTCTTTCAACTAGAAACGTTTCTTTGCTGAAACCTGCATATTACACAACAGGTGATCGGTTATGTTGTAAATGTGGCATTCCACAATTATGTGGTAAAAGCGACGAGGTCACAATCATGGAACTCAAGAAGCCCTGATCATAAGTAAATAAATGGATGGCGGGCCGCCTCTTAGGACTGAAGGGAGGCTTCTGCGCCATGTTTATAATAGATGAATCTTACACTTTAACTAGTGCCACGTCACTCTGGTGTACATTAATGCGTGCAGATACCACAATAATGCACTGCGCCTCTGTATGGCTAGTTCTCACGCGTCACGGAATACTACAATCAGTACAGATAACTCATAGATCTAACAATTACTTGTAAGTTGCTACACTTATTTATTTAGCATTTTTATGTAGCACATACATTACCCGAAGGTGTAAGAGCGCTTCACAATAAAACAGGTTTCGGTACAAAAGATGCAAAGTTACAAACAGTTGCTGGTTACGGTCATTACATAAGGCACGAAGTGGGGGTAGAAACACAGGGATCTTTACTCATTTCGATTGGTACAAAGGCACTGACTGACAGATTGTTAGAGGTTAGGGGAAACAGGTCGCGCAGTCAGTCTGGGGGGGTACATTATCACGGGGGAGGTCGGCTAAGGGGACACCTGGTAAAAAGGTCTTTGTCGGAGAAGAGCTTTCAGCTCTGTATTGAAGATCGGCAGTGAGTTGGGGGTTTGTAGTTTCTCGGGGGGTTGAGTTCCATATTCTGGGCGCGCTACCTGAGAAAGATTGTGCCATGAGTAGTTCCTTTGCAGAGGTTGGAGGCGCTAACAACATTGCTTCAGCATTTCGACCGGTGCCTCCCGAAAGCTTCAGTGTGTTCCCCAGGTAGCGAGGAGTGGAAGTGTATGCAAGGTGGGTGATACATACATTTCTCCTATACATCACCCTGGCTTCTATGGGGGCCAGCGTAAAGTGACAAGCATAGGCGAGATAGGGTTGTTTATTTTCGCTCCATAGAAGAACAAGCGCGGGCGCCTCGCGCGGCAGCAGGGGGAGAGCGGAGGGGGCCTGCGCGATTCCCTTGCGGGAGCGAGCGGCGCCAGGAGTGATAATTGCTACCATATGGCGCCACTCGCTCCCGCAAGTGAATCGCCAAACGTGCACGCGTTGCCATTGAAGGCAATGGAACGCGTGCACGTTTTTGGCTGAAAAGCCGAAGCGATTCCAAAAGGTCTTTTTGCCTATGCAGCGCATGCGCGCTGCGTAGGCGAGACCTAAAAAAGACTACAGCCCTAATTAAATAGAACAAGCCTACAACAGTCCTCAATCAAAATATCAATCTCAAATGTTGCACTTTACAAATACAACCTTATTTTTGGGAATGTAAACTAGAGTGAATATTTGTAGAAAGCACTAATGGCAGGGATATTTCTCTCCTTTAATTCTATTTCTATGGCCTGGCATTCACTCAACCTAGTGAGTATGTTTGTATACCGCTGGATGTCAGCACCATTTTAAAACAGGTAGAAGTGTAATTGCCAAATGTAATCACTAGTAAATATCACAGCGTAATGGGAATGGGAGCATTGGATTGTGGTTGTCAGCTTGTGCAATGTACATAGTTTAGATGAGTAAAACGGTACTTGCTGATCTTGCAGCAGGCACCCCTTTGCTCTGCAGTAAATAATGAAGCCTCTTTCTTTCATCAATATCCATCCATTACTGTCAACTGGCCAAATGCCATGGGGATCAAATTGAGTCAATCCAAAAAGCTGGGTTTTTCCAGCAAGTGTTCATGAGGAGAAAAGTCAAGGACCAGAATTCAGTGTTGTCTAAAAACAGCAACTGCCTCTGGGTGACCCTCATGACATGACAGCTCTGCCCTCTCCTTCACAAAGCCTTTAGCTGGAGGCTAATAAAATAATGCAGATCTGCTGAGATAATATGATATAGCATGCCTTTGTAAAGTCTACATTCCCCATGAGGGCTCTCTTGGCACCACTCATAGATCTTTATTGTTACAAGATTGAATTCTACCCAGATGTTTGAAGTCAAGAGAATGAAAAGCTGAGAGGACCTGCCAGAATTAAAAACAGATCCCAGCATTGGATGTTTTAGTCACTGGGCCACCATATATGGATATTGGTATAGTTTACTACCATTATAAAATTCTTCTGAGAAGTGCTGGTGCTGCTCGAAAAGCACGTGGCAACCCTGCAGGGAAGTGTCAAAGTTGTCAAAGAAAAGTATGATCACTGTGCTAGAAAGTATTTGTACTGTCCATGGAAAGTATGACAGCCCATCTGAGTGATACTGATTGTGTCCATGAAACTATAACAGCCCTAGTGAGAAGTGGAGAGGCGTTGACGAATATAGCAGCTCAAATAAGAAGTGTTAGTACTGTGTAATGATTTTTGGCAGTCCTACCAAAAAGTTTTAATTGTGTCCATCCAAATAACATTGCCATTGCTGAGTTGTGTTGCCACTGCCCACTAAATGTATGGTAGCCCTTCTGAGGATAACTGTACTGGCCCAATAAAAGAGAAACACCCCCTTGTAAGAAGGGCCTCTACGGTTATTTGAAATCATTTTATAAAGGGATTGAACATGGCCTCTTCTGACTGCTGGGTGGGAGTGAGGAGCATGTAGAAGGCGGTTGTTGCCAAATAAATTATCTGCAAACAAACTCATGTGATGCCCCCTTGCACTATGGATGAAGTATGATGAGTTAGTCAGGGAATATTGACTCTACTGGCAAGTATCCACATGTGATTTACATAATTTGGAAAAAATATTTAACAAAAATACTGTAGTCTTCTTGTCTTGTATTTCAATGAATTTGTATATTGTTAGTAACACTGTAACAACTGAACACAGGCCAACCAATAAAAATGTTTTGTGTAACAATCATGATGTGACCCTCCTCAACAATGATTGGAACACATGTGAACACACTGGTGCTTTTGGCAGATTCTGTGCAGTTTATACACAAAAGTTGATCTCAAAAGAAATACGTATGATTTTAGACCCAAAATACAGAGAGAAAGATGCCCATGTAAGGCTTTTTAAGTGCCAGGTGCTGCATAATACTTTTCTGTTTTAGACTTAGTCCATGCTGAAGAACATTTGAGTAATATGTTAAATTATTCCTTCTTTTTCTTGAGATTAGCCTTTAAGTACCTTTTTTGGTATTGGATATAGTTAGTGGTCCTCTAGGACATACTAGCTAATGTTGTACATTGCAGCCCTTAAGGCTGATTCTTGGGTCTTCATTGGAACGAGTGTCCATGTGAACCTATATTATTGAGATCCTCACTCAAGGGCATATTCACAAGAAAATTGTGCGAAGCTGTGCCAAATTCCGACATTTTCAAAATGCAGGGATGTCCTGTATTCACAAGAATGCAGCGCACCCCTGTGTTTCCCCTAGCGCTGGCGCAAAAATAGCTGCCTAACCCCAGCAAAGGCACACTGCTGCCATGTTGCAAGGGTGCCTGAACTGCAGGGACAATTGTTTATGTGCAGGAAGGGACACCTTCTCACACATAAACAATCAAAAATTATTATTTGCACCTGCCTTGTGTGCTGCGGAATGAAGCACACATGGAAAGAGCAAAAAACTAGGAGAAATGAATAATTTCTCTTCATTGCACCATTCTAACGCTTGGTAATCCATGATGTTAATATTTGGAGCTGCCTCAGCCTAGTAAATCTGGGGCATGCATCAAAAAGCAATGGGTGTTGTGGTGGAATGCCCACAGCAACACCCATTGCGTGCCCCTTTGTCGCAGACGACTGCGGTGGAAAGCGGCATTTTGCAAGGAGGCGTTAAGCCACACAAAGTGACTTAGCACCACCTTGTAAATATGGAAAATGGTGCTGCGCCACCAGAGCATCAAAAAAAGTGATGCTCTGGTGACGATGAGGGCTTGTGAATCTGCCCCTCAGTTCCTTTTGTCAACATGGTTGCTTGAGCTAAAAGAAGTATCTGCTTGAGATGCTGCTCGGTTTTTAGAAGAAATATATTGTGCCCGTCTTTCTGCTTTATGGTTCGTATGATCTCCATGGTACACTGTCTGTTTCGGCATGAAGAAGCTTTCCTGTTGCCTCCCAAACAAATTTCGGCACAGTGAGATTACAGTATTGCTTGCTGAGTGCTGTGCTCACCTTTTCTTTTATCATTGGTCCAGAGCTCAATATTGAAATATTTGCTGCAAACCCAAAACAATTTGACAGTCACTTGGATTCCCTGAACACAAACCTCACCCTCATGGAATATATTGCCAAGAAAACAAAGAGAGGCTGGCACTAGCTTTCCCTACTAACAAAAAGTAAACAGTTGGTCCCAGAAAGTGACTTCCAAACTACTGTTCAAGCCCTCGTACTCTTGCATCTGTATTGTGACAAGCACTAGTGTATGGCATCCTAGACTCCACTCCACACTGGCCTCCATTAAAGAAATCCTACACAGTGCAGCATGTCTTATCCATGCCCTAAATAAATATGACAATGTCATCCTCCATTCTAATGGAGCTCCATTGGCTTCATAACACAAAAACGTCTCAGGTCTATGCTAGCATGAAACCAGTTTAGAAAGAAAGAAAGAGTGAATCAGTGTCTCTCAATAAAGCCCCAAAGGGGAGCAATCCCTTTTAGGACGAATGCCCTCACCCACCATAGGTGGCATGCTTCATCATATGGGCTTCTCCTCCCAGTGGGAAAACCTAGTCCCACTGAGGGCTACAACTCCCTCACTGTGAGGTAGGAGCTCTGGGATGTTTTTAGATTGTCCTAAGCTGTTGAGGATGCTAAAATCCCATATGTGAGTGACAGGTGTCGTGAGGGTGAAGCGCAAAATGTGAGTGAAATTGAAAAAGTGAATTTAAAACTACCTAGTGGGGGTAAAAACTCTTTATTAACTTGCCCGAACTGGCAGGGTTAAAAAGCAGTGCAAAGCAGTATAGATTCAAACTGCTAAGATGTATAAAACGGTCGACATGTTTCAGCCTAAGTGATCTATATTAGTATCTAGGCTTTCATCAGGACCAGAACCAATAAACAAAGCTGCTGCTGTTCGTGTGATAGAAAATTAAATAGAATAATACAAAACCAGTAATCCTCTGTTAAGTTCGGTATTACTGGAGCTTATCCATTTGTAGGATAAGTAGCCCCACCTCAACCTGGTAACAACTCAGGGAAGGGGGCCCGCTCTCTCCGTCAGTACCTTGTCGTGGTACATGAGCTGCAACCGGAAGCTCCATTGGCTTCCCCTGCTGGCCTGCACGAACTTCTAAACTAGCTGCGTCATTTATAAAACTGTCCTGATTATCACCTCGTCACTTTGGCTGACAAGCTCACAATGTCTGGTAGCTCTCGGCACACCTACAGCCAGTTTTCCATCTAGTAAAAAAGTATAAGATAAAAGTATATTAATAAAAAAAGCAAGGTAACAGGCCTTCTCCATCTATGCAACACAAAATCTGGAACAACATCCTTGAGTCCATCAGGACTGCCACAACCCTGCTCCAATTTAGGAAAGAGGCGAAGACCCACCACTTTAAAGCACCCTACATCACAATGTAGAAACAGTAAAATTCTGCTCCCTGAACCCAGCTAACTTTTCTTGACCATGTGTTGACTATCTTTGCCTTTAGTCCAGATTCCTAGTATAACGTTATGGGACAAAAACAAATTAACTGTGTATGTATTTAATAATTAAATAATGATAACAGTAATGGTATTTAGGATGTCAGCTGCACATTTACTTTTGAGGTTTATAATGGATCCTGAGTTATTTATTCGACAATTATCAATCTTCTATTGGTTTCATTTTCAGCTTTTGTACTAGCCAGAGAATGTTGTTGCACATGGTAAAAACTGCATTGACTAACTGTTAAATAGTGTTGGAGCAGGAATCAGTTTAAATAGCATGGTTTATCATCTCTCTCACAGAGGGCTGATCCTGCTTCGGGTTTCTCTTGTCTTTCCCGTTTCTCTTGTCTTTGATCAGAATATGCGACAGACCTTGGCTGTTGCATTTGAGAATGAGGAGCAAATGATCACACAAATCATAATCACAATGTCTATTTATAAGTTTAGTCAATATTGAGAGTTTGAGTTAGTTTTAAGGGTCTTATTTTCATTCAAGAATTAGTAAATATCTTTCTGTTCGATTAGTTCAATATCTCAGTTAATGGAATTGATAGTAAAATATGGTTAGATCAAAACTATAATAATTCATCAAGCACGTTGTATGAAGGAAAAAATCCCTATTCTAAGAATGGGTCAAAAAGGGGTCAGTATGAACTCATAAAGAGTTTCAGATCGAGAGAAGGAGTGAGGTAGAGCATAAACCTCAAATTCAGTTAACATAGATGCACCTAAAGTGGACGGTGCCAGGGTGCCCGCACTATTATTCACTGTCAACACCCTTTTAATCTCCCAGACTCCAATGGGCCTTCACCAGCTTTTGGTTAGTTTTAATGCTTTTTGCTCATCTAAGGGCCTTGAGGTTAATATCTCAAAAACTAAATTTATGACAGTCAGACCACACAAAACATTTAAGCGCGCTTTGTCCCTGCCTAATGAAAAACGAGGACGTTATTTTCAGATTTGAGTATTTGGGCATAATGCTTGATAGCAGATTATCATGGTCTCCACATATTAAGAAGAGAAGGGTTTTGATCCAACATCAAGCCTCAGCAATCTATAGAAGGTTTCAGGGAACAGCTTTGAGAGCTTTACTCCCGGCATGTGAATTATACAAACTAAAGGCCCAATCTGCTGCCTTGTATGGGGCTGAAATTTGGGGATACGCCAACCTTGATTTTCTTAACTCAAGTGAAAAATAGTTTGCTCGCTCATTTCTCCATCTCCCCACGAGCACTCCTCTAACACCAATGTTTTATGATGTTGACCTAAAAAGAGTGGGAGCAACAGCTAGATTCAGGCCCTTTCTATATTGGGTGAGACTTTGGACCACTGAGGAGTTGAGGCCCTATCAGAGGGCAGTTGAGGAATTGTTAACCCTTGACAAAGGACTCACCTTCCTGTGGTTCAAACGTGCCCGCCATTGGTTTGAAAGATTAGACCTTGGACCCTTCTTGTTGTAAGCTGCCTTGCTGGGTGGTATTTCTAAGCTTCAACTAAAAATCCGCTATTGAGAGTATATTCAAACCAGTCTCTCTTGTTGTTCCACCCTTGGTAGGCTGACAAACCAATTCTTAATTACTAAGGATTGTCCCTCTTATGAAACCTTTCTTGATCTTCTGCTCTAATACTTGGAAAAATCTCTATACCCGAAATTTTGCTATGATGCACTTGAATTGGGGTCATTTGCGGCATTATAGAGCCCAGACAGGAGCACTGTCTATATGTCTGCATGTACTTTGTGTTCTCTGTCAGCAAATAACTCTATACATCATGTGCTATTTTTCTCTTCAGCATATACAAAGCCTAGGGGGAAATGGATACGTCCACTGTGCAAGTATCATTGCATTCAGAAGTATTTGGAGGCATTGAGAATCTTTAAGGGTGACACTGTTTTTGCTTTAAGCAAGTTCTTATTCATGGTAGGACTTATAGGGAAAGCTAATGGTGCTAAATTTTAGACCAGGAGAAACTGGTTGCATGCACTGGCTGCTATTTTGCACATGTATGAGTTTTTACTTCTTGCTCCCACAATGCACCTGGTCAATTCAAGTAAAATCCTGGTGAAGCTTGGCAGCTGGAGTTGTCCTTGTTGTGGATGTTGCAGGTAGCCCTTCCAGCACTTTTCTACCTGTTGCTGATCAGGGAGTCCACTCCTTATCCTTTAAGACAGGCAAAGTCCTTTTGTTGTGAAGCCTTGTGAGTGCAGCAAGTACAGTCCTTATGAGTGCAGTCCTCTCTTGTGCAGACCAAGGGTCCAGCAGGGCAGTTCTTCCTCCAGATGTTTCTTTTGGGCCTTTGAGGGTCCACAACATAAGCCAAGGGTCCAGAAGCTCTCATTTGCTTCTTGGAGGTTTGGGACTGCAATTCCCACAATGCATCTGATCAAATCCTTTAAACTCCAGGTGAAGCTGGTCAGCTAGGCTTGTCTTGATGGAGTTGATGCAGGTGACTTCTTAAAGCTCTTTTGTACCTGTTGTGTTCAGGGAGTCCACTCCTTAATCCCTTTGAAGCCAAAGTCCTCTTTTTTTAAGCCCAAAATGTGCAGCAGGTGCAGTCCTTATGAGTGCAGTCCTCTTTTGGTGCATACGAGGGGTCCAGCAGGGGAGTGCTTCTTCTCTTGATATTTCCAGGCAGGGATCTGAGTTGCTGGGCTCTTCTCCCATATTCATCCAGGTTTCTGGGCTGGCAAGAAGGGGGGGGTACCCCTAACCAAAGGGTTGGAGGGTGCCACCCTCCGTAATGACAACTTCCTTAGAAGTGTGGCATATTCTGGTCCCAGAAATCACTGTTCAGCAAAAATCAAAATGGAGCAAATCTCTCCTGGAGGTTTAGGTCTGGTGTTGCTCAAATATGAATTTATCTTGAAAAAACAAAAGACAAGAGGCAGTTGGCAAAACAGGAACAGTTGGTTTAAACACTCGGTCGGGAGTACAGTTACAGAAGCAGGTCTCAGGACTCTCTCAAAGTACAATCAATCTGATTTGGGTATCATAAGTGTTTCCATCAATCCTTTTTTGGTCTTTGGAGTCATAAATAAGGCCCCTGATAACAAATGCAGGTGGGCCTCGACCTTGCAAGGACACAATGGGGGCCCATGAGTAGCGTGTACAGATGACCGGAATGAGGGGCACGTGATCACTGCTTGTACTGTGTGTGCTGTGTCCTGATTGTCTGTGTGTTCCTAACTTCATGTGGCTTCTGACTTTATGGTGTTTTGGGAATGCACACACCCCTCCGGCCATGTGTGCTTTATTGGGGCGGGGTTGATATGAGTTGATCTGAGTTTCTTGTTCGCGCGTTTGTCTTTCGGCTACGTGCCACCCCACCAGTGACCTGTCAATTAGTAACCTCAGCCCTAGGTCTCAGAGCCTTCCTGGCCACGTATTTCTGAGTTGGGGGTTGACGGCGAGTTATTGACAGGTGAATTTGATAACAGGGATGCTATTTAATTCTTACATACATAGGTATCATTATTAACATTGTCATTGACTTTTTCAATATTAACACTGGCTAATCCAACCCACAGGTGTGGTTAACTTTTCCCTACACTCCCATTCCAGCCCCTCTCCTAATTCAATTGTAGGGGCTCCCACTGGCTGGGTGTGCAGGAAGTGGGGGTAGATCTGGTTCTTGTCCTCACTGTCTTACTCCCTTTGAAGAGCATTTTGGCTACCCAGCCAACTTCCTCTCCAGGCATCTGCTGCTGCAGATCTCCTCCCACCATATGTCTCCACCCAGGCCACTTCACACCTCACTGAGGTAGCTTGCCTCAGTCTGTCTTAAGGCTGGCCAAACAGAAGAGGCTGCTACAGGGCAAATTTTCGGTAACTTTAGGAAAGCCGTTCTAAAACTACTTTCTTGCAATAATTATAATAGATCTAACCGTGGCAAGTTGCTGGATGTATTGTAACTTTTATTTTCATATCTTGAATTATTATTTTAGCTCACTTCTGTCAAAAGATAGGCTTCATTAAAGTTTAATAAAGCCAACATCTTTTATAATGTCCCTGTTTTTTTTAACAATGCGCCCTGCCCTGGGGGCACCTAGGGCAGACCTTAGGGGTGACTTATATGTAAAAATAAGGTAGTTTAAGACTTTGGAACTACTTTTGATTCCAAAGTTGAATTGGGACATAGTTTTATTTTAAAAGCAGCATGCAAAGCAGTGCTGGCTAAAAATGACAGCAGGCACAACAGCAGTGCACACTTCAGTGCATTAAATCCATTGGGCCTCTAAACTTACATGCCATACCATTTACTAGGGTAGGTTGTCAGTACCAATTGTAATTACACCTAATTACCATATACCTTTTAAACAGAGCACTGGCTCTGAGCCTGGTTAGCAGAGCCCAGGGCACACTCAGAGTCAGAAAACCAGCATCTAGTAGTCCAAATGGGGACAAAAATTGGGGGAACATCTGCAAGAAGCCCTGTTTTTTCACAATGGACAAAAAGAGTCTCTGTCTCCCTCCTCGGTACTCTGCTCCAGGAACACACAGTAATATAAACATTTGAAAGAAATGTTGCAGTCCATGTTGTATTTTCTTCTCCTCTCGTCCAATCAGCTCTTGGTATTCTTCTGAGAACAGTCTCACTCCTTCCTTTCCCATGTATGAGATAATGAACTACAGACAGTTATCATGAAGTGTGAAACTAAGTTCATTTCTATAGCTGCATATGAAGCTTTTTGATTTCAAACCTCCTACCCTCTTAATTGCTGCTGCAAAATCCTGCACCTTTCCGGCTGGGAGGCGTGGCACCCCTTCTGTGGAGTCCACCTCAATCCCTTCCCATGAAGATGACTACATTTCTAATCTTTTAATAAAACAAACTGTATGCTAGCTAAATAATTAACTATGTAAAATTGGTCTTGTTTTACGCAGATAATTATTCTCTATTTTTCTACACTGGTGTGGAGTCTAAATTAACCTGTTCTCACCCTCTTGTAGCTTGACACAGAGCAGTCAGGCTTAACTTAAGAGGCAATGTGTAAGGTATTTGTGCAACACTTAAATTACAGTAACACAATGTAATTCTTTTAACTATATTATTTTCTTTTTTATTAAAACTCCTTATCAATCGCCAAAGCAGACACTACAGAGGATAGAAGCTGCACTTATTACTCCCAGTTTAGAATGCAGATGGTGATTGCTAGTAGGGGTATTGCAACAAACCAAGAGGGAAAATCAATAGGAAAATGCAAACCTTTATATTTACCCCATTGATTGGTGCACACTTGTTAGTGTTTTGCTCTAAGAAAATCATCCTGGGCCTCATTTATGAAAACTGTCGCATCGCTCCGTGAAAACAGCGATGCAACAGTTTTCACTGCACCCTCCTTGCGACAGGATGGATGTGCCGTATTTCATTTACGGCACTCCATGTCGCAAGGAGTTACAGCTACGTCAGTATTTCTGACGTATCTGTAGGCGCAAAAGTGGCACATTGCTGGGGTGTATCTGAAAACAGACGCAACTCCAGCAATGTGTCCTTTCACATGGGGCAAGCCCCATCTGAAAAGGCCTGCTTCAGTTTTACCCTGCTGTGAGGCAGGCGTAAGATATTGACGCAGTAGAGTCCTAGAAGTGTCGCAGTGAAATCTCATAGATTTCACTGCACCACTTCTACGACCCTTTACTGCAGGGGAATGCCCATCCTGCATACATTATACCTGACGCAGGTATAATATAGCGCAGGGGTTTACAAAGTGATGCATCTGCTTAGATGCATCTGCTTAGATGCATCACTTTGTAAATATGGCTCAATGTGGCGCATTATTTACGCCGTCACAGAGTACAAAAAGTGACGCAACAGCGGCATAAAAGTGTCCCAGGCCTTCATAAATAAGGCCCCCTGTTCTTAGTTTAGATTACGTCACTCCGTGGCCACTGGCTTCTGCGACATTGATCAAGATATGCTTCTATGTGTTTCCATAGTCTTCCTATAATCTTGTCTAATGTGGCTTTATAGTGATATTTACATGAAAAATGTTCACATTTTGCTTCAACGTTCTTTTTTTTTGTACCATTTTGTGCCTATCTTTATAAGTGTATTAAAAAACACTCGAAAAGTGCATCACTGCGCTACAACACCGAAGAACACTCCAAAAATTGGAGTGCTTTGCTGAGCAACAACCATTTCTTATTGTTCACAGACCTTTCACAGTGATGGTGTGCATAGTTAACTCATGTCTTAAAGGTAGTGTGTCAATGCATGGTATTTACGAACATGGGTGACGTAAGCGTACTTTTCTAAGCCTATGTGTGCAGAATGTACAAACTGCACTCAAATGCCTGAAATATTATTTTTTTTAGTCAATTGACTGCTGTGGCTTGGGCCTCAGCTACATCAGGACCAGGGCTTTGCTGCAGCAGACAGCTAGGCAGAATAAGTCGAGGTCATGTGCATTGAAAGACGAGTGGGTTAGATGTGGGCTAGCATCAACTTTCAGCATTCCATGGAGGACAGTCTCCTTAAACTTCCAAAGACTGATGCCTCACCCCAGCGTCTGAACACCTAGGCGCATTAGGAGCCGCACAGATAAATATGTGTTTTGGGAACAGGATTCAGAAGAGGGCTGACAGCAGAAACTTATGACGGGCAATGGGGAAGTCTCCTGGCTCCCAAGAGTTCTCTTTGTTCTAGTAACTCTTCAACAGTGTACCATGACTTACATTCTCTACCATTCCCTAATTCCTCTCACGTTCACCCGTTGAATTCCCCTTATTACATATATCGCAGATATGCCGTATAGTCTGCTGTTGTGCTTCCAACAACCGCCACGACTAAAACATCCAAGAGAACATATTAGACAGAACTTGTCTCATACATTCAGCCCTGCTCAGATATGCACGAAGTAGGCTGTCACTGTACTCCTAACAACACTTTCTTTCACAATATTCTACACACCAGCATCCAACAGAATATATTAGGCAGAGCATCTCACACAAATATATTCAACAAACAAGTCAGGCACATCAGTAGCACCAACCACAATATGACATTGCTTTTACCTCCTTGTTTGAAGTGCCCGACCTGCGTAGGTCGGTCTCCTCGCATCCTCATTTCCTTCGTGGCACTTCCGCTGCAGTAGGCGGTCTAGTGGGTAGGGGGACGATCAGCTGCTGCACAGCAGGGCTGATCGGTGGGGGGAGGAGTTAACCCCATATCAGGCAGGCTGGAGCAAGCGCGCAGCGCGGGCGCGCCGCTGGCGCGCCAAAGGCGCGCCTAAGACAAGCCCGTCTGCGACCGTCCGAGCCCGGCCGGGACCAGGGGCCAGAACCCCTGGCCCACACATTATATATACGGCAGACCAAATCTTGGCCTTAGCCCCCAGGTCCGCCTTTCTAAACAACAATGTAGCAGACATTTTAAGAGCGGAAGGCTTATTGTCCAGTCCATATGTAGTGGGGAAAGCAGGTGTTATACACCACCCCCAGGGAAAGTCTGTTAGCCCACATGAATTACGGGTAGCAGTTTTAAATACCCGCTCTCTGCAAAAACACAACTTGGAGGTTTTTTCTCTCCTCCAAGACAACTCTATAGACATCTTGGGGATCACGGAAACATGGCTTAAAGATTCCTCAATATCAGATATGACAGCAGCCCTGCCTCCAGACTACACAGCCCTATGGCATAACAGAATGGGAGACACAAGAGGTGGGGGGGTTGCTTTGTTATATAACAAACAACTTACGCTAAACACAATAGTCACCGATAACATTGAGGGCGCAGACATTTTGGGAGCTAAGTTTCTCTTCAAGACATCCTGTCTAGTCCTAGTGGTGGTCTATCGCCCCCCTCAAACCTCTACTAAATTCCTCGAGCGCTTTATAGAGTTAGTGAGTGACCTTCGTTCCCGGTACCAAAATGTTATGGTAATAGGAGACTTTAACCTACATTGGAACCTTGTACCTAGAGATACCCATGCCATACAATTGGAAGAGGCTCTGACTACCTTGGAACTTAGACAACTTATTAAGGCCCCCACCCATGAAAAAGGTCACACCCTTGATCTAGTTTGGACCACTGACCCCTCTACCAGTTTAGTAGATATCAGTCCCTGCGTTTGGTCCGACCACTTCTTGATCAGGTGCGTAATTCCCCTTGCCGGTAGGACCCCCTCACCCCCCCCAGAATGGAAAGTCTTACGTGGGTGGAAGAAAATAAAAAAAGATGTCCTAGTTACAATCCTGCGTAACTCAGCTTCAGAAAACTTAGTGCAGGGTACCCTTGACCAGGAAAGCGAGTCCCTCGCATTTAGGATGAGGAATGCTATTGACAAAGTTGCTCCTGCTCGTAGAGAGAGAGTGAGGCACAAGGGCAAAGGGGCGCCCTGGTTCAATGCGGCACTCAGGGAGGAAAAACAAATGCTACGTCGGTTTGAGAGAGCCTGGCGTAAAACATACGATCCAGGCGCACTCGCCGAATACAAAGCTAAGTTTGCCACCTATAAAAAAGCCATCATAGCCAGGAAGGCGGAATTCTATGAATCGAGGATCTTGGCCGCCGAGAATAAACAGAAGGAGACCTTTCGGATTATAACAGAGCTAAGACAGTCACCTGAACAGAGTCCTTTAGGCTGCCTTACAGACTGCAATAAATTTCAGACTTATTTTTTGCACAAAGTTAACGACCTCTTGGCAGTCATCCATCAAACCCCTGCTGTCCAGATCCCTTCTGTGGCGGCTCCTACGCTTCCTGCCTATGTTACACCTCTTTTAACCTTCCCTGAATTAGATCTCGACTCTCTGTGCCTCCTCATGGCACGGACCAAATCAGGTTCACCTGCGGACCCTTGTCCACCTATGGTGTTTCGCTTGGCACTTCCTGCTGTGGAAAAGGAGGTCCTCAATTTATTAAACCGATCCCTTAAAACCGGCCTTGTCCCAACCAGTTTTAAAGAGGCTAGAGTTAGACCTCTATTGAAAAAACATGGGGCTGATGCAGCAAATCTTAACAACTTTAGGCCTATCTCTCAGCTCCCTTTCTTGGCAAAGGTGCTGGAGCAACATGTGCTGAAAACCCTCACTCACCACCTAGAGAGCAATCAGCTACTTCACACAAAACAGGCTGGTTTTAGGGCTCACCACAGTACAGAGCTAGTGATGTTGGCAGTCCTGGATGAACTTAGGCTGATGGCAGATACAAAAAAAACATGTGCCTTGGTTCTGCTGGACCTGTCCGCGGCATTTGATACGGTCAACCATGGCCTACTCTTGTCGCGGATGGGGGAACTAGGAGTTCAGGGGGTAGCACTCCAATGGCTCACTTCTTATTTATCAGACCGATCGCAAAGGATCCAACTTGCTGATCAGGTTTCTGATTCTGGTGGGCTGACGTGCGGCGTCCCTCAGGGATCGGCACTGTCTCCCCTTCTCTTTAATGCCTACCTCTACCCCCTAGTGGCAGCTCTATCTGGTATGGAGTGCCAAGTCTTTAACTATGCAGATGATACCCAAATTATCATCCAGATTGCTAACTCCCCCTCGGCCCATGTTCGAATACAGAACATTTTGAAGTTTACAATAAACTGGATGACAGCCAATTCCCTCAAAATAAACCCCGATAAAACTGAGGTTTTGGCTGTCACCACAGATACTAACCCCTGGAGTGACCAATTCTGGCCTCAAGAGCTGGGCCCTACTCCAAAGCCAGCCTCAGTTGTAAAGAGCCTAGGGATAAAATTGGATGCCAAACTTTCCATGTCCCACCAAGTTTCTGCTGTGGTGGGAACATGTGTGGGGCTGCTAAGACTGTTACGCAAACTTGCCCCCCTTCTGTCGTTTACCGCACTTCGCATGGCAGTGACTGCACTGATTATTTCTCGTTTAGACTACGGGAATTCACTGTATGTTGGCCTTCCTGAGAAGGAGCTAACAAAACTCCAGGTAGTCATGAACAATGCTGCCAGACTGATTTTCAGGCTTCCTAGGAGGGCCCACGCTACCGTGCTACTACAGCAGCTACACTGGCTCCCAGTGAAGCAGAGATCTAGATTCAAGGGGCTATGTATAGCCCATAAAGCAATCTATGGACAGGCCCCAGCATATATTAAAGAACGCTTGGTAACTTATGTACCAGGGCGCTCCCTGCGGTCTTCAGATGCTGGGTTATTATCCTGTGCTCGCTTCCTGAGCTCCTCCAAGGGGGGCAGAGCTTTCTCTACATTGATCCCCCAGCTCTGGAATAAGTTGCCAGAAGGCCTCCGCAAAGAACCAGCACTTCTCCCTTTTAGGAAAAAATTAAAAACCATCCTCTTCATAGAAGCCTGGGGCACAATTTTGGCCTAAGCTAGGGCGCACTACTCAGTAGAGCCGCTATGGTGCCTTCTCTCACAGCGCTTAGAGACCAGTTGGTGATATGCGCTTTAGAAGCTCCAATTAACATTAACATTAACATCTGCATCACAAATGAAAGATCACCTTAGAGAGAACATTGTGTCCACACACAACTGATACCAATAGTACATTTCATGAAATCAGAAAGGCAGATAGATAAATAGATAGACAGACAGACAGACAGACAGACAGATGATAGACAGACAGATAGATAGATAGATAGATAGATAGATAGATAGATAGATAGATAGATATGCATCCTCGTCGCGAGCTCTATATAAGCCAAAACATATAGAAGAAGCAGCCATGGCGATAACATATATTTGCCTATTGGGTCTTGTTGGGCAGCTGTTTTACCTTCCCTCTGTCGTTTACAGCCTATTATTGAATCTGATCTGTCCAACAGCAGCTTTGATTCCCTTGATTTCTTCATTCATGTCCAGGTGGGCAGAGCCGTTCATACTTTATTTAATCGTTCCTCCTACCAATTGCATAGTACACAAAATGGCACTTTTTTTCCATCTGTGAGCCCCTTTACTTGTCACTGCAACCATCAAAGTGATCACAGAGACGGGGAAAGGAAAAAACAATAATTGCTGCATGGCTGCTACATGCACGAACACAACGGGAACCCGTCTCAAACCTCTTTCCTCCACAGCATGCCAGTCACAAACTGCACCGTCTAAAACAATGCCACATCTCCAAATGTCAGCACTAGTGTGGTGTCATATATACCGTGGCAACGACTAAAGCTCCTTCACAACTTAAAAATATCCAGCATCACACCCTATGGTCCCGAAGCAGTAAGTAGTGTTTTTATTTCTAGCAAAAACCGAAGGCAGATCCCATGGGCTGCTACGTGCTTCTAATGAATTTTCCGGTATTGTGTTGTCATCGTTAAATGTAATCAGTTTGTGATGTAGTTTGTGCAAAGTCAGCATCCATGTCTTGTTTATAAAATCCCTATTGTACCTCCCTCGCTGATCATGAACATAGGACCACATCCACTGAGCACTTGCAAATTGTGCATGCAGCCTATGCAATAAGCGTGCCCTTAAGCTATAAAGAAAGTGATATGTCACGAATTTATGCCCTACGGTACGGGATTGTTTTTTGGGGATTTGTTTTAGTACATTGTTGTCAATGCTTCGGTTGTTTGATGTATTTGGAATAAACCTCTTTGCCTTTTGGGGTTGCTGAAGCCAGTTGTATTCCTGAATTTGACTCTTTTAGAGCATTAGGGTTATCACTGCATGAGCAAAAATCTGCCCTTTTCGTGAGATTTTGGGCTCCAGTCCTCTTTGGAAGATCTGTACATCAGGTAGGAGTGGTGGATGCTTTAAAGTAAGCAAGGTAAGGATGTATTGATTTCTATCACGTGTTTTGGGTGCCACCAGAGCACAAGCATGCAAACACCTGCACACAAAATCACAAACATTTGCATGAACAGAATTTCTCTACAACGTCTAGACTGCAAAGCACGATACGGCGTGTACAGAAGTGTGCCGTAGTTCAATATTGCGACATACAAATTATGTGGATATCTTGCTTTTGAATTGCTCTATCATATTATGGCAAATATGCAAAATAATGATACTGTAGACCATTGTTGTTTTTGATCTAAAGATTTGCATTGCAGTATTTACATCCTGTTAATTGGATCCCTTGTGCAGACAAACGCCACCATTCAGATGCAGCACTAAGGTCATGGAGATATGGAGCAAGAACAGGATGTGTACCTGCCTGTCTCTAATATAGTAATTAACTCGTTCACCTCAACCAACTTGCTAATATGTTTACGTGCTGAGCCTCTAGACCATTAAAGGCAACCCACTGGAACAACATTAGCACTGAGATTAAGGCCTTGATTTAGGGTTTGGCTGCCAAGATACTCCTTCTCAAAGTAAACAGAGTACCCTGTTCATCAAACCCTTGGTGCACCCGCATCATTTAGAGATGGGAGGACCTTAAGTATTCCATCGACAGAGGCCCCATTGGCTCTGTCTACGGAATACTTGCACTGAAAGCCCAATGGATTAGGGGCCGTTAAAGGAAGGACATTACAGCATCCACAAACCTCTAAATCAGGCCTTATCTGTCTGTGGTTTATATTTACAACTTTTCCATAACTTGTGAAACATCTCTACAATGAAGGAAACATATTTCTCAGCTCATGCAGTGACATAGCTTCTCAGAAAAAATCAATGGTGGTTGGTTGGCCTGTTGATGTTTCGGTATTAATTTACCTGGGTTGGCTGAATCTACATTGAATATGTTTGCAGAACAACAGTACAATCTGTCAATAACCTAATAGACCACTCAGGGGGTAATGTATTTGTCATAATTGGCATCCTTGGTGTGGTTTCCCCTGACTTTTTGCCTTCTGACCTGCTGTTCAGTTAATTTTTGCTGGCTTTAGGATTCTGGGCACTTTACCACTGCTAACCAGTGCTAAAGTGCATATGCTCTGTACTCAAAAATTGGTAACAATGGGTTATCCACAATTAACATATTTAATGTACTTATAAGTCCCTAGCAGAGTGCAATATATGTGCCCAGGGCCTGTAAATTAAATGCTACTAGTGGACCTGCCGAACTGATTGTGCCCCCCACTGTAGCCCTTCAAACATGGCTCAAGCCTGCCACTGCAGAGCCTTATGTGAAGTTTAAACTGCCATTTCGACCTGGAAAGTTAATCTACTTGTCAGACACAAACCTTCCTTTTTTATTACATATAGGTCACCCCTAAGGTAGGCCCTAGGCAGCCCTATGCGCAGGGTGCAATGTATTTAAAAGGTAGGACATGTACGTATGAGTTTTACATGTCCTGGTAGTGAAAAACTGCTAAATCCGATGCTCAATACTGCAAAGCCTATCTCTCCAATAGGTTAACATCGGGATTGCCTTAAAACATCATTTAAGTGTAATTTCTAATTGTGAAAAGATAGGCTCACAATTTAAATTCATAACTTATGGAGAAATTGGATTTTAAATTGTAAGTCTGAAAATGCCACTTTTAGAAAGTTGGCATTTTTTAACTTTAACCCTTCTGTGCCTCAGCTTGTCTCTGAATACACGTCTGGATGGGTGACAGCTGGACTTTGTACATTCCCTCTAGAAAGTCACACAAAGGGAGAAGGGGTGTGACATTTCCATCCTGATTATGGGTGGGCGGAGGTCACAGAGTTGTACTCCGCAGAATTCCGCGGAGTTAAATAAAAACTATGTGCGGAGTTCCGCTCACACGTAGCTGGGAGGTGATAATGAGCTGCTATAGGACTAGGAGGGGTGGAACTCTGGGAGGACCCATCAGGCAATTAGTGAAGACAGAGCTGAGGCCCGTTGAGTCAAAATGTGGTGGAGGGGGACTCGTGCAACTTTACTTGCTACAGGGGCGGGTGGCCTGAGAGGTTGCTGAGTGATGTCACCGCAGGGAAGGACGGCTGGTAAACAACAAGTACTGGTTACAGTGACCAAAGACAGAGAAGAAGGACAGAGTCTTTACAGCACAGCAGCCTTGTCTGAGTGGATACAACTCTCACTGTTTTCCACGGACCGTCTATATGAATAAAGTGGAAAGTGGATGTTTTTCTCTCTTCCTGTTACCCCTGATTTGTCCATCCATACCCTTGGAATGCCCTTGCTATAACAGGTGTCAGGGGTGACGGAGGCCGCTCAAATAGAAAGTAAATGTGGCTCTTGCATCCCTTTTTAGATTCTAAGGCTTCCAGTCCTTGCCCATCCACTTGCCTTGCCCCTCAACTGTAAACAGTAGTCTGTCCAAAGGCTAGGGGTGGGACAAATGGACAAGCCAGTCACGTTATTGGTTGTCTGATGGTGCCTGCTGTCATTTCTGCGCTGAAACTGATGGTGACAACGACATTCATAGTCCTGTGAAAGGGGGTAATAGTCCATCACTCACCCTGCCCAGGTACAGTTCGTCCAGCCGTTCATCGATCCACTTCTTCAAATTCAGTTTCTTCTGCAGCTCCTTGCGGTCATACATGACAGTCTTGGGCTTGACGCTTCTGGATGCCCCCGTGACCCCCAGGGGACTATCTACCCCTGCACGGGGAGGAGTGCAGTTTGCCCAGTAGTGCAACATCCGTTTCCCCAGCTTCTGAGCTGCCATCAGATGGAGGGGACCGTGAAGGAACGCACCTCAGTTCAATTTCTATAGAGGCTCGAAGTGCCTGTCTGAACTTTAATCCAGTGTAGATGCCCAGTACTTTATGCACTGTTGGAACGTTGCTGTGGAAGGTGCATCACTGTGTGCAAGGGCTAGATGAGAGGGGTGAGGAGAGAGTTCTGTGATGAGGGCAGTGTCCAATGTATGAATTGGGTGTTTATTGAGGATGTGGACTGGATACCATGCAATCCCTCAATGTTCAAGGGACTCCTGCTCGTGAAGGGGCTATGAGAATGTATCCAGGTATACTTCTCTGCTCCTTCCCCAGTCCCGCTTCTCTGCCCCTGAGCTCTGTTGAGCAGTGCACTAGTCTGATTTTGGTCTGTTCTGCAGCCTGTATTTATTATAAATAGAAATGCTGGCTGGTGCGTGAGAAGGTGGCTGTCCCTAGGTTCCAGCACAATCCTGATGAGGACTCAGCTCAGCTGCGTTGGCATGGATGGATGCACAGAGCAGATGTGCCTGTGCAAGGGCTCTGGGAGGCGGGGAAAGCACCACAGACCACCCTTTTTGTCCCTCACCACAGGAAAGGCGGTGGGTCAGTGTTCAACATTACACAAAGAGACCGGGACTTCTTCCAGTTCACATTTACTCTAGGCAGGCAGAGCGCCATCCAGACAGAAGAAAAACTGCAAGTCAATAGCAGCAGAGCACTCCAGCCAGCTTACATTAGGATACATAGAAACACATGGAGGCACCGGTAAACTCAGCTAAGTGCCGGTCAGCTGAGTTTTTGCCGAACTCCGTGCTCCAAGTAGAGTGCTGAGTGGGCAAACTTTGCGAACTCTGCTGGCGGAGCAGAGTTCACCACGCACCACTATCCCTGATGGCCCATCACTAGGATGATGAGCCTTCCTGAGGTAAATTGGGAGGGAGGAGCTGAGACTAGCACCTGAATAGGGCTCTGCCTGTACCCACACAAAGGGCCCGATTCACAAAAGTAATCTGAGACAAAATCCTAACTTTACGACTTTCGGTATTCACAAAAGGCATTTAGTAGTAGTAAAGTTAGGAATCCTAACTTTACTACTACTAAATGCCTTTTGTGAATTCCGAAAGTTGTAAAGTTAGGATTTTGTCTCAGTTCAGTAGTAGTAAAGTTAGGAATCCTAACTTTACTACTACTAAATGCCTTTTGTGAATACCAAAAGTCGTAAAGTTAGGATTTTGTCTCAGATTACTTTTGTGAATCGGGCCCATAGAGTTGCATACCCACTCTAGTGAGTCTGGAGGCAGGGCAAGGAAGGCAGGGACCTTGTGTTCTTCAAAGGCCTTTTTGATGTCTCCCCCACTTCAAAGGCACATTTGGGATATAAGTCCTGGCCCCATCACACCACCAAATCAGAGCTTTGCTGGAGCCAAGGACATTCTGCCTGGAAGAAGAGCTGCTGTGTTGCAGGAGGGGCTGCCACTTTGCTAGCTGCTTTGCTTTGTTGGCCTGCTGCCTGCTGATTGCTGTGCTGTAGGAGGGACTGCCACTTTGCTGCGAGCTCTGCAGTGTTGCTTCCTGCTGCTTCTTGCCTGGGAGTGAGAGGGTCTGGACCTGCTCTCCACATCCCTCAACCCAAGTTTCTCCAAGGGTATGTTGGCTTGCCTCATGTTCCCTGAAGTCTCAGGGTCACAAAAACCTTCTTGCAACTCTGCTGGTGCTACTGGACCAACAATTGGTGCAGTGACCCCTTTGCACCTATCGGTACTGAGGCAGTACCCTCCGATGCACATGCAGTGCCGATTCGACAACGATGCAGCGCCAATCTGAAGACGCAGCTGCGTGGCTCGACTCCAATGCTGTGCCGACCCTTTGACACCAACTGCGAGGTTCGACTCCGACGCATCGACCTGACTGAGTGAATCAGAACTGACGCAGGGAGACCTCAATTCTTGCTCTGTACAAGATACTTTTTCAGCGGGTCCTGCGTGGGTTCTCTAGCCGGCCTGCCCTCCATCGCGGTTGGCCTGAACTTTGGATTCACCCCTGTCAAGCTCGACCTAAAGTAACCAGTGCTATTGACATCAAAGCACTGCTTTTGGATTTAATCTTTAAAATTCATATCTCGACTTCTACTGATTGGATTTTTGTTGTTTGTGTCTTGTTTTACTCAAATAAATATTCCCTTTTCTTCTAAACTGGTGTGAAGTTTCTTTATGGTGTTTTCACTGGGTTACTGTAACTAAGTGTGCACAAATACTTTACACATTGCCTCTTAAGTTAAGTCTGACTTCTCTGTGCCAAACTACCAGAGGGTGAGCACAGGCTGATTTAGGATGTGTATCTGGATTACCCTGACTAGGATTGTGGCTCCTGCTTGGACAGGGTGTTTATTCTGCCTAGAAACCTCAATTTCTAACAGTATTCAGTGACATAAGGCATCACAGCACTGAATAGATATATCTCTGTTTACAGACTTTTTTGGACACTGACACATGATAGTCTACTTTGATGATACAGGGTTTAGGGCAAAGTTCTCTGCTGCTACCATTTCAACTTGGCAAAATAAACCTTTTGGCAGGCCTAAAAAATTCCCTTTTAATGCTTATAAGTCACCCCTGAGGTAGGCCCTAAAGGCTCATAATGCGGGGTGCATGGTGATTAAAAAGTAGGACATTTGTATTTAAGTTTTACGTGTCCAGACAGTGAAAAAAATCCTAAAGCCATTATTCACTATAGCAAAAGCTAACTCTCCCATAGACTAGCACTGGGTTAACTATTTCACTTAATAGGTGATAGCTTCAGTTTAGGAGCAGATAGAGAAATGCTACATTTCCTGCCTAAACCATGGACAAATAACTATTAATGGCTCTCCTTTGATGTGATGTGTATCACTTCCAAACAGGGGAGAAAAGGGCCTTGGGTGTGAGGTAGAGAGTCCCCCTCCTGAGCAGGAGGACCTGGGGGATTGTACACAGCCCTTCCTGAGCTTCAAAGGTTTCTTGACTTCTGTAGCTGCCTGCCCTGCTTCTAGCAAATGCAGCTCACACCTGGTCCTGCCTGCCCTTTGTCACCCTAGACAGTTTTGAGCAAAATCCAGGTTAAAGGACAGAAGTGACAAGAACCGGTTACAGGATAGATAAAGAGTGACACCCTCGCAACCTCTAATCAGAACACACCTGGACCTGTGGAAGATTAAGAAGAAGGTCTACCCTGCTGTCTGAAGAAGGAAGACTAGACCTGCTTGCCTTGAGCCTAAGAAACCAGAAGTGAGTCCCAGGGTCAGCTGGCTGACTGCCTGTTTGAGTTAAAGGGGCATCACAAGCTTGCAGAGGCCTCTTTGCAGCTGCTCTTCTGACCAGCACAAACTGAACCTGTCTGAGCCCTGCTCTTGTCCTCTACTGGAGTGAGTCCCGACCCCCAATAGGTACCTCCCCAGGTCCATGACACTTGGTTAGTGTCAAAGTGTACTCCTTCTGCTTCAAATATGCAAAAACTTAACTCCAGGTGAAAATACGGGAGTTTTGGGTCTTTGTGACAGCAAACAACTTTCTGCGACACCTGCCTACGTGAAGATCCAATGGTGACCTAAATCTCTCACCAGCAATGACTGGCATGTTCCCTGCCAGCACAAAGATCCGGCTGTGACCTGCTTTTCGCCTCAGCAACAACCGCCTGCATTTCTCAACAATAATCTCTTCACAGCTCCTGTCAACGTGAAGGTCCGGCTGAAGGTCCACACGTGGACTTGGACTGCATGAGAAGGTAAACGTGTGACAGGGGCACACCTGGTTCCTGTGAAGATGCATGCTCCATCGCGGTGAGCCTGATTATATGACATTGAACCAGTCCAGTGCAACCAGATAACCAAAAGTGGCTATTTTACCTGAAACTTTACAAATTTATCATTCCGGTTCGAGTTATTGGGTTTTTGTCATTTTGTTTATTCATGTACTCTATTTTTTAAGAATAGTTTTTTCTTATGCTGTGTTTGCATTTTATAACTGTTTGAGTGCTGCATAAATACATCACAGCCCTACTGCTTTTCGTGCCAAGCAACTAGAGGGCAAGGCCCAGGTTTATTTAGTGACTTTTGTGGTTCACCCTTACAAGAATTGTGTTTATTACTTGAGTTGGGCTCTCACCCCTCTCAACTAATAACCTAGAATCTTACAGTGTTGAAGAGGAGAAGACAAATATAATGAAAAAGTGCATGTCGGGCTCTTGTCTTCGCCCAACAATGCCGGCACCTGTTGGAAGAGAGACAATTATATGCAGTCACTACTAGGAGGTATCTAGGGATGTGCGATGTAAAAACAAATTAGCGGCAATTAAAAAATGGTTTCCACATATATGTGATAAATGGAAACTGGAAATTGTGTGACAAATATAGGATGAGTAAAGCCAACAATCCAGCTGTTTATGGCACTTTTACTTCATTTTTATTGGAGTATTGAAATAAAACCTGCAAAATAATATACAAAATTACTGAAGAAGCGCAAAAAGGAGAATATGTAGACATGAAGAATACACAGCAGGCCTTTGTGTGTGGTGAGAGCCATGAAAGTAACCAGAGGGGCTCAATTGGGAAGGGTCCTGGCGGAGTTTAGATAAGCTTCTTGGGATGCACACAAGCATGCAATTTTGGTCTCCTTGTCTTTTTGCACAGAAAATCCATTCATCATCCTGATGTTATGATCCTGCTCACCTATTGGTTGCTGTGTTGATTTTTTCTTTCACTGTCTTTCACACTCACTTCTTTGCTCCCTTTTAATGTCTCTCCACCTTTTATTCTCTTCCTGTCTCTTGTTTTCTATCCACCCTTGTCCCGCTGTATATCCCTGTTGCTTTTGTTTCCTTCTCTCATTCACTAATTCTCTGTCCTTGTTTTCCTTGTTCTCTCGCTTAGCATTTTCTCCTTTTTTCCATAATTTAAACTTTATGTGTCTTTCATAAGTTAATGATTCCCGAAGGCTTCAGGTACAGGTTTGCATGTACTCCACTCAGGGCATAACTTCTTTAAAAAAAAGTGGGAGGACTAAAATGGCATGGAATATTAAATGATGCTACTGGAATCATTGATCTTAATGAGAGTGGAACACTTTCCTGTCTATCACAGTTTAATATTTTAAGTATTCACTTGGGAGGGATTCTGGATAGTTGTATAAATAGACATACGTTCATACGGGAAACATCCATTACAACGCAGTCATTACAACGACCTACCTTTACAACGCAACTGTTACAACGCATACCATTACAACGCATGTCATTACAATGCATTATAAGGTAAGTAATGGAGATTTTTTTAGTATTAGGGTGGGTATGGGTTTTGGGGTACATGGGAATAGTAATTTTTACCCCTACACTATCCAACACTTACCCTACTGTTGCACTCACAGGAGTGGGAATAGTAATTTTTACCCCTACACTATCCAACACTTACCCTGCTGTTCCCCTAAAAATATTATGCGCTGTAATGGAATGCGTTGTAATGGTAGTTTTTAAAAATGCGTTGTAATGGCATGCCTTGTAAAATCATGCAATGTAATGGTAGTTGCGATGTAAAGACTGCTTTGTAAAAGCATGCGTTGTAATTGCATGCGTTGTAACATCATATATTCGTTCATACATCTCATAACCTGTGTGTCAAAATTTGAGTTATTAATTTGAGAGGGGATTACCCCTACTAACTTAATAAACACTAGTTAGGTCACAACAGCGGTCTAAGAGAATCTTTGTTCAACCTGTGGTCGGTATGACAGAAGCAGCTGGAAATTCATCAGAAAAAAGTATGTTAAGTTGAAGCAGTACCAAATAATGTTAAAGTCAAGAACATAACACAATAAAAATTAACAAACCACTTTAGAAAAATCAAGTATAACTTAATAGGAAAAAGACTCCAAAAATAGTTCAAATTAATTAGCGGGAACCAGACATATGATGATTTGGCTTTTATGGTTTTAAGGCAAAAGGGTTCCAAAAGGTCAATAGGAACAAGGAAAATGTAATGGTCATTTTCACTTTAGGTGCATTATTCGAAATCAGCTGTTAAAGGCTCCTCTTACAACAAAACTGAGAATAAGGAACTATTACTTGTTCTGTTTCACAGAGGTCAGGAGGATAATAGGAGAGGCCGTAATCTTTCATGCTGGTACATTCCTGTGCTTGCAATCTTTACTGGTACTCTTCTGGGTATCCCAGACACAACTCCAAGGGGGAAGAGTCCCAGTACATAAGAGCCACCAGGATTTAATCGGCCGTTGGCCTTCTTTTCCCAGCATCTCTTTTACGACGCCATCACTCGCCCTCATTTAATCACTCAAGCCAGGTGCCGAGAGGTGGGGATTGGGATGCAAGACCTGCCTCTATGCCACCAAAAAAAAGGACAAACCACCAAGGTCTCCAACTACTTTGGGCAGCCAAACCGAGTGACGAACAGGAGGAAGAGGATAACCAGGAGACGGGGATAATGGCATTCACCCGAGAAGACCTCCTCGCAACTCTGAAGGAATTCAAAAGGGAGCTACGGGAAGACATCAAGGCAGACCTGGGGGCTTCCTTCGAGTCCTTCAAGGCAGAAATGGGGACTAAAATAATCTCGCTCCAGGCGGATGTTGACACAATAGGACACGCACCCTGGACCTGGAAGCGAAATGCCAGGACTTGGAGGGCCGGTTCTAACCTGTTGAGTGCGGAATCCCTTTCTGCCCAGCTGAACTCGGCATTTACTCTGAGAACTTTCCCTTGACAGCGGAGACTTAGCCATTTTGACTGATGCCCGGTGGATCTATCTCGCGAGATATAGGGGAGATGGGCTATGGATATCCTCCTTGACCATCACCTACCCAGCCGGTCTTTGGGCAAACTTTCCTGCGTCTCTCTGGACCTTTATTTCCCTCCTCCCCCTTCACCCTACCCCCTACCCCTCTCCGCTCTACTCTTTCTCCTCTTTCTAACTACTGACCCTTACCCTCACCCGTCCTTGCTCATAGATCCCACCCTGCCTTATCCACTTGACTTTCTTTTGTGAACCTTCCCTCGTCAGCTGAGACCTAGCTATTTTGACTGATGCCCGATGGAGCTACCTTGTTTAGCTATAGGGGAGACGGGCTGTGGATTCCCTCCTCGGTCGTCACCTACCCAGTCGGTCTTTGGGCAGACTTCCTCTCGTCTCTCCTGCCTTCTTTTCACCCATCCTCCCCCTTCACATTTCCCCCCTCGCCCCCTCCGCTCTATCTGTCACCTTTCTTTCCTCTTTCAATATGTTGCTTATTTTCTGATGTAAAGTATAATTTGTTTATTGTGTTCTGTAACATTGTGTAACCCAATGTAAAGCGCTCTGATACCTCCGGGTCTAGCCAGCGCTATATAAAACTCTCAAAATAAATAAAATAAAATAAGTGAGGTAGAATCTTCTTTTCTTCCAGGCGCTTCGTGCAAGGGCCCAGAATGTTCAGAGGATGTGGTGGTGAGGTGCCACTCTTATCTTAGGCACTAGCCAGTGATTGGAGAATGCTCTACGTCCAATGCTGGCTACTTTCTCAAAAAATTCCAACCTACCTTTTCAGTACATCCTTTCTCAGTTTACTGCGTCCTTCCCAGAATCCTTCAGCCTAGTTTACCCCCTCACTCATCCACCTGCTCTGTCTGTGCTAGAACTGTTTTTTCTATCTTGCTGGGTATAGAGACAGAAATGAAAGAGGGTCTCTGTGATCAATGACTGCTGTTCCTGACAACTCCATAAGAAATTACCAATTTAAAGGAAGAGCTTTGAAAACTGTTAATTCTTCTGCCAGCTGGTCACGCCCCCTCCCCACACCCCCAGATGGCTAATCCATGTAAGTCATCACTTGTCGAACATCCCTCACTTCCTGTTGCCAGAGGCTAAGTATTGTCTTCCAGGATCAGGGTACTTACCAAGTTAACTAAGTATTGAGATTCTGGAGATGGGCTTAGAGGCAAACTAGTTCTAACCCAGTTTACTTTCAGGCAGCACAAAGCATACTTTCATAGTCACTTCTTCACTTCAGTTATCAAAATCTACTTTCCCATTGAATTCGATTGTTTGAACTAAGTGAAAAATAACTTGTAATCATTGCTGTAGCATGGTTTCATGGCTTTATATGAAATAACTGTTTTTATTCATAGCTAGACCTCTTCCTGGGGAATTCAACTTTTCTTACACAGTGAACATAACTTCTGGTGATTTTCACTGTCATGGTATAGTATTTCAAATGTCTAGCATGCCACATTTTTAATATTATTCTGCCAGGCCCGTGGGCTTACAAGACATTCTTTATAGATATAACCTTGTTTTTTCTATATGGTAAAAACACTTTGCTTTACCATCTGTCACTGCAATGCATTTATTGCACCATCTACAATGGCCTTAGAGGAATGTTAAATCAGCAAATTAGGTGAAACTAATGCACAGTACATGTTGTGGAGGGAAAGCACACACGCCGTGCTACTGTTCAGCAGTGGCATTGCACAAAATTCAGCAAAACCAAACAGTAAGGAGTGGAGGGTGCCCCAGCAAAATATGTTTTTATTACACTGTTTTATCTTTATTCCTATTGTATGATACATCTTAATGTTAAAAACCTACATATGTGGTTTAATGAAACTCAGTGCATTAAACTCTGACTGTTGAGATTTACCCTCAACCTCTGAGCTATTTTTAAGGCATGGGCAAAGTGGACAACTGCCCAGGGCCCTATCCTTCCAGCCCCTCCTCCTCCCCACGGCAAAGTGGTCAGCACAGTAAGAAGTCGCAATGTACAATACAAAATAGTTTATTTTTAATGTGACCTTTGACTGTGCACTTTCACAAAAGCATTGTGTGCATTCCCGCCTTCACACATTTTTTTTAGCTCTCTCAATTTTGGTGTCAGTTAAATGTAATAAATAATGGGGCATATTAGCAAGACCCACGTTAAAATTATCGCCGTTTTAGCGGCAGGAAACTGCCGCTAAAACGGCGATAATGGGCTTGCTAATATGCGTTATAGAATTCCAATAGAAGCCCAGGTTAGATGTCCTGCACAAACGGCGATAATTTTAACGTGGGTCTTGCTAATATGCCCCAATATTTCTAATTCAAGTATTTTTCCTCATTTCAGCTCATCCTTCTACCTCAACTTCTCTCATTACCTCTCTGGAGACATTTAGGCCCCAAAGGTTTTGTCAATTGGTGGGCTTTTTTTAAAACTTTGCTTCGAGTGTTGAGAGTAAACCTATTCCTGCCCTGCTGAAAATATATAGAAGTAAGGGCATGCCGCCACTAACCTATGGAGCTGGTACTTGGGATCACTGCCATATAAATAGCTCACAAATGTAAAAACAACATTTTTGTAGGCGTCTTCTCTGATTACCACTCAGCCGCCCCATTTCTTCGCTATGAAGAATTAGGCCTGAGCTATGTTGAGGACTGCCTCAGACTACCATTGATGCTATTACGGCCGACAGTCTTGTACAGAGAAGATGCCAACCTAAATACACAAATCATTGAGGACAGCTTGGATCGTGAATGTGGCTGTAAAATTCCCTGGTTCCGTCTTGTCAAGCAGCAGGTAGCTAATGATTTAGGGAGGCACGAGTTGAGTTATATGAGAATGAAAGGGCCGGGCCGATAAGTTCTGGACCTGTTCTAGAATCACAATCCAATGGTTCTTTTTAGCAGCATGTAAGCGTAAAGGGGAAAGAAAGTCATTATTCATGTCAATCAATTCAATAGGAATTTTCTCTTGACACATACTAACCACAGACAACTACGTAAGGTTATTTAATTTATTACAAAGCCAAAAATAACTGATCATAGAGACACCTCAAAATGAGAGTGCAAAAATACATGGGAATCAGCAAAGGGACAAATCTGCGAATAAGGTTGAGGCAGTGCAACATGCACAATACAATTAGCTCAAGAAATAAGATGCAGAGGGTCAAAAAGCATGATTCCAAATTTCTCTGCATCGAGGGCTGATGGAATTACAGCATCTATCTATCCCTACACTAACACTAACATGATATCCCTACTTAAGCATTCTCAAGAAAAGGAAATAAAAGGTGTCAGCATGTGGAATCTTTCTAAGAAGTCTCTCCACCATCGAAGGGTTGGATAGCTTAAAGCTATCAAGACAGAGCTTGTTCTAAGGTGCTCTCTCTCCGAAGGCATAGAAGATGTTGGCACTTTTGCTACTCTAACATCACATTGTTACTGGAATTTTTCCTAAGAGTCCTTGCTGGTCATGCCATCCACTCCAACCACGATCTCATAGATAACTTTCCATGGGACAGCGATGTTCCTGAACTGCAACATGTTGACCTTGATTCCCAGGCATTCTCTGGTGTGAAAACACAACTTCCCTTATCGGCTTAGGCTCACGATGTATCTCCTTCTCTCCTTGCCTGACTAATAAAATAAAGACATTATTCTAGCTAACAAGGGCGCTTCTTCCACCTGCAACACAAAACGTGAGAAAGAACGAAATCCACAGTACACATGACATTCAAACTGTTAATTCTAAAGTGAGAGATTCCAGGGAAATTTCAGGCCTACAAGATTCAGCTAACATAGGAGAATGGCATATGAGCTTAACGAATTTCATAAGAAATGAAGACACGTTCAGGTAATATTCCTACCCACATGGAAAAGACACATTAATAAACACATTTAATAAATGAAGGATTGTCAGTTGCACAACATCAGTTCTTCACGATAATGTTTTCTGAAAATTACATTCACTTTCTACGTTAAATCTTCAAGTTACTATTCAATGGCCTAAATACATCACGTTTCACATTATTAAATTTCAAAATTCTAACACTCCATGTTAACACTATAAAGGAGTATATGCGGATGCACTCTACATGTGTGATTATAATGCACCCCTTCAAATGAAATGCGGTTTCCACTACATCAAGAACCTGCACCTAATCATTTCTAGAGAAAGACCTTTGAGTAAGATCTACCTTTCAAGAGTTTAGGCGAAGCACTAGAGAGGCTGAGGAGCTAAAAAAAACAATGATACGGCAAAAGGTAACTTTCCAAACAGTAACGGCTGTGGAACCTTACCTAATTTTGATTGTAAATCCTTGGGAAAGATCAGAATGCACAGTATGCACAGTGTTCTTAGCGGCCCACTAGAGCAACAAGATGATTGTACTTCAATTCATATACGCCTTTGCGATTACTCTTTCCCAGAATCCTTGTTGCATTTTTTGTTTGTTTGAAAATTTCATCAACTCTTACTCGCCGATCGTTTTTTAATTCTGGTATTGAAGAGCTATGGAACTGAAAAGTGTAGCTCTGCTCTTTGTTTTTTACAATTGTGAAATTATATGAAAGTCTGTAGCTCTATGGGAAGTTGTTTAAAAGCTTCTGTTAGGTTGTGTAATTCTATGTTTTTTTATCCAGGATGTATTTTATGAATTAGTTTCATTTAATGTATTTTATCTGTAATATGTTGTTCTTTCATGATTATTTTTTAATAATCAAATAAAGATTTTCTACTACCACTACTACTACCTTTCTCTCTCTGTCTCTCTGTATATTTGCATGTACATACCACCTCTCTCTCTAGATTATTTCTTTCTAACTCATCAATACCAGCATCACCTTTCTCTTAGTGCACCTCTCTCTACCCCAAATCCATTTACCTCTCTCTTGTAGTATAACATTTCTCTCTTCTCCTCACTGCCTACATCTAGATTTCTACCTTTTTAACCTTGTCTACACATGTCTCTATACTCCTTTCACCCCTTTATGAAGATCAGGCAATGAAGGTTACAACTTAAAGTGCAATGGGCATATTCGTGATTTTTTAATTATTCTGCACTGCTTCCCTAATTAGGCTACTTTGATACTGAACTCCTCCTAAACCATTGCTATTGAAAATCACACACAAGTTGGGAAAAATGGCTTTATCAATACATGCTTACGTTTTTTTATTATTATATGCTGGTGGATATCGCACAGCTTCAGCTTTAGTCTGCTTTTGCATGCCACTATCTCTGAAAGCTTGACGTATGACTTAATATTGTTTGACACCACAACAGCTTGAATTAGCCAGAAATGGGTAATGTATTAAAATAGGTTGTGAACTGAGAGCCCCTAAAAATCCTTAAGAGGGGACTTATTGACCTGCAGCACAGGTCCACAATTAAATGTTCTTGAAGGCACTGATTTCTCATACTCTTTCAACTTGCCTAGCCCAACCTCCTCCCCTCTGGCCCTTAGCCTGATATAAAATGGAAAATGGAGAGTGAGAGGGCACAATAAACCATGCAAGGTCAAATTAACAGTCTATACCATAGCAAAGGATTTCTCAGGTAACTGCCAGTGTGGTGTAGTACCACAATTTCAGGATAAAGGGACACTTGCCTATTTCTCCCCACCCTCCACTTGTGAATTGCTGTTAGTACTTCCAGATTTCAAAGTTTTGATGCACTTTTGTACCTCTTACATTACATACACATTGGGAAAGTGCACTTAACAGAATTTAATAATTATCGCTCCTTTGCAACAAAGACAGTGGATGTGGGTACACCGGTTCAGAAAGCGTTACAGTTTTGAAATGAGAATTGAAATTATATATATAATATATGACCAAGCTTGCTTTGCAAGCGAAACGCGTAACCTGGATTAAAAACTAACTTTTGGTAATTGCAATACCTCTGAGTGATCACTTTATTTGAGTGAATCAGTGAAATATATATATGTGATCAAGGCAGGGATCTGCCGAAACGCGTCATGGCGGACAGACTCTTCGGTGTAATAAACTAAAATTACACAAAATTTGGGTCTACTCTCGTTTATATTCCTACGGAGAGGATTTGCTATACAAACGAGCAACTTACATATATATATATTTATATATATATATCTTTCCACTGGAAAAACAAAGGTTAAATGGATGTTATAGTTAGGTGAAAATGTCAGTTTAAACATATCATTTTAAACTAACAAAACCACTGATATTCACCAGATATAGTCATCTCAAATAACTGTTACTCGTGCCCTAAATAAGCTATCACTTGCTCCATGACATACACAGTGTTGTAATGAATGATGTCATCCAGATGTTGCAATTATGTTATGAAAGATGTCATAGAACATGTCATGAGTGATGTACTATGTGAAGTAATTAACAGTACACAGTGAGAGCGAACTGGTGAATTTCAGTGGGTTTGTTTGTTTATGCTTTAACTATAACGTCCATACAACCTTTATTTGTTTCAGTGAATTTCTAAAGTTTCTTTTAATGTAAAGTAACATACTATTATAATTCCTAAATATAATGTCACGTTAATCTTTGGTTTTTCCAGTGAATTTCTATTTTTTTTTTTAATGTAAATTAAGTTGGCTATCACTATGCTGGGCATGGGGTTGGACACACACAGCTGACTATATGATGTAATAATATAAAAGGTGTCATTTTAAGTAAGACAGACCTAAGGAGTTTGTAAAAGGGGCATAATCCTAAAATATAAAAAACTGCTCTATTGGTTTTATCAAGGGATCAGCACATCAACATTTATCAAGCAGACCTATTATCTTTGTCAAATAGTCACCAATAACAATAACCAAATGTATATTTTATAAATTATAGAATATATTTGTAAATTCACACATAGCAATGTTAATAAAAGCCATAAAATATTTTCCAATAGGCCTTTTAAAAAAACATTAACATGTATTTAATTCTTTCTTCTTAACATTTTTCAGGCTCAGAATGCAGCCATAGAACCAACCACGGGAGGTCCCTGCTTTCCAGCTGACGAGCATAGAGTTTCAGTTTGAAGTGCTTTTTAAAATATGGTAAGCTCTCCTGGCATTATGTATTCAATGGTCCCGAAGACTTAGGGGCCGATTCCGATCTCGGCCGGTAGGGCTCCGAATCGGATTCGGCTTAACCGGATCCGATTCGGAGCCCTATTGCCCGACCGATTCGTACGCGCATCCGGGCGAGCGAGTACGATGTGAAATCGCCGACCGACTCGTCCGGGCGTCCCGACCGCTCCGACCGACTCGTTCCCGGGTCTAACCACACCGACCAACTCGCTCGGACTCGACTCGCACCGCGCAATGGAGACGTTCCCCGGCCGGGTAAGTACGATGCGTGCCGCGAGCAGTCCGACCGAGCCGCGCACTCCGGCTCCAAAGAGCAGTCGGAGCCATACTTTGGGGGTCCATGTCGGACCCCCCTGTACGCGTAGCCGCGCGAGTCGCACACAGGGGGGACCCATGGGTCCCCCCTACCTGTGCGTGTATGGCGCGAGTCACTTCGCCGCGTACACGCTGTAGGGGGCGCCCTTGTCCGCCTCGCACCCATTGAGTCAATGGGAGCCCGCATACGCGTTGTACGACAGGCTCCCATTGACTTCAATGGGAGTCCGACCGACTCGAGTCCGATGGCATACGTGCGCATCGTACTCGTTCGGTCGGGCTGCACGGGTCCGATTTGGTCGGAAATCTCTCCGGGTACGGCTCGGTCGGAGAGATTTCCGGCCCAAATCGGAATCGGCCCCTTAGTGTGTTTTTTCAAAGTCGGAGGGGGCTGCTGCACTCCTGAGCCCTCCACAACATTACAAAAATGCTGTTGAGGAGGCCAAAGTTATAAGCAAACCAAAAATTCTTTCTCTATGGAAATGTGATCCTAACTATAACTTTTACCCAGTGGTGGTCAGAATGTCTATAGGAAGAGCTATTTTTTGCTAATAACTTTGGTGCTGTTTCAGAAATCTTCAAGAAACTTGCCATAAAAAGTTCATTCACCTCTGCCTGTTCCTTCTTTGAAAGTTTGGTGCTCATACTTGAAACATGGTAAAGAAAAAGGGGGTGGTCCCAAAACATTATTTTCTTATGTAATTTCCCATAGGAATAGTTTATTGTCAATACAAAAACAGACTAAACGGAATGACACAAAATTTTGAAAAAGTTAGAACTTGCTTATTGTGATTTGGTATAAATAAATTCAAGCGTTTTCAAGTAGTTTACATTCAAAGCAGTGCTCAAAGTGGTCATTAAGAAGTTATCAAATAGGTATATCTGGACTGTCGGTTTCCAGATATGTTCTGATTGGACAACTTAAAGGCGACTAGTCAATCCTGATTGGTTGGTCGCAACCTGAAAAATATGTTGCTTCAGCCATTTCAGGACTCAAGGACATGGTACCCATGGAAATGAAGAATGCCAAGTTTTCAGGGTCACAAAAAGGAGCTCATATAAAGGGTGATAACAGATGTTAGTGGCAGTATAAATCATTTGTTTGATGTTTTCATTTCAGCAATTCTGATGAGTTCTCAGGTGATTAGACCCTGTGAAAAATGTTGACCCTCAGCTTGGATTTGATGATCTGTGTTAGGCCTGACACCCTTGGTGTGGACTTTCCCCAAACCTTTTGCTTTCACCCCTCTGTTTTCTGAAATATGTTTCTGTTAGCATTAGGACTCTGTTCACTTTATCAATGCTAACCAGTGATACAAAGTGCTCTTGTAAAATTGGCCTACACCTGATTGGAGCATTTCATTTACTTGTAAGTCTCTAGTAAAGTGGCGCTGCATGTACCCAGGGCCTGTAAATTAAATTTTACAAGTCAGCATGCAACACTCACTGTGCCACCCACTAAAATAGCACTTTAAAACATGTCTCAGCCTGTCGTGCAGTTTAAAACTGCAAATTCGACCTGGTAAAATTGACTAGGCTTAAACCTTCCATTTTAATACATATAAGTCACTGCTAAGGTAGGCTCTAAAAGCCCATAGGGCAGGGTGCATTGAATTTAAAACTGAGGACATATGTTTTTAAGTTTTACATGTCCTGGCAGTGAAAAATCCCTAAATTCATTTTCCACTCCTGTAAGGCCTACTTCTCCCATAGGAAACCATTTGGTTACTTTATTATATTCAATAAATGCTCATTTGTGCCTGGAAACAGGTAGAAATGCCATGTTTAGACTCAAGTGAATTGTGATCTAAAATCTTCTTTAATGGTGAAGTCGAATTTTAAGTCACAATTCTGAAAATGCCACTTTTAGTAAATTGGTATTTTTTGTTCCCTGTCAATTTATTTGCCTCTACCAGTTTCCTGGGTCACATGACTGTGAATGTCTCTGCTGTTGGGGTTTGTATATTCCTGGCAGACAGTGAGACAGGGTGTAGTCAGGATGGGCCAACTTGCCTGGACTGGTGGAGGCAGAGCTGTTCCCCGCCCCACTTACATTTCACAGGACTGTCTCCATCAAATAGACAAAGAAACCTGACAATTGTCTTTTGTCACCACAGACTTCTTGGAGTCTTGACAGGGGAAGGGAAGAACTTTCCAAAAATAGATGTGGGGGTAGACTATAGGATTCCCCCACTTCAAAGGCTGGCACCAGGTATTAAAATTGGAGCATCAAAGCAACTCTTCAGTACACTCCTGGACCTGGGGACGACTTCAAAAGCACTGCCAGGACCCACAGAGGACTGCCTTGCTGTTTGAGGCCCGCCTTCTTCTCCGAAGGACTACCCTGCTGCTACCAGAGGACTGCCCTGCTTCTTTAGGCCAGCCTTGCACCCCAGAGGACTGTTCTTCTGCTAGAGGCTTGCCTTGCTGCTTGAACCTAGGTCTACCAAAGTGACTCCAAAGGCTATTTGCCTGGCTTCCTGTGTGAGCTACAGGGACATAACAAGCTCTAGAGACCTTGAACCCTGCACCTGGCTTCTGATGATGTGAGTCCTAGCCCCCACCCCCCAAATGGTGCTACCCAAGTACTGGACCATTGGAAGTGGTGTTAGAGGTGCTTCTCCTGCCTAGCCCTAAAAGTTGGAACTTAGAAAAATGTACACCAAAAAGTGTCAGAAGAACCTACAGAAGGCCAGGACGTACCTGCCAGCCGAAGCACCTTGGGGAGCTGTACTTCATGGTAGCTCCTGCTACGTTGTTCTCCACAGCAGCAAATCATGTTCAGCTGGACCTCTGAGTGATTGGATTTGGCGTTGTGGAGCCCTCTTCAGCCACAGCTTGCAGCTTTGTCCCTTTAGCTGTTTACAACTTCAAATAATTGTCTAAGTCTGAATGTAAAAATCCTCACTGGGCTCGACGGTGACAGGCTCCCCATCAATGATGATCTCCTCCACCTGGAAATCTGGCTTCTCCCGCTTGGAGCTATCTCCCGCCATCATCAAGGGCTTCACCAAGACCTCATCCAGTGCTCCACTGACTCCTCCTCAGAAACAGCCTCTTGCCTTACCCCTCTGAACTCTACCTTGTCCTGGACTTTCCTTCAAAAGTCGAGATCTTGCCCAATTCACCTCATGTATGTGCCCGTGCTCTATCACTCCATCGATCTTTTAGGTGCTACATTTCACTAAAAACTTTAAAAAATCATAACTCAGGTTCTACTGATTGGATGTAATTCATGTTGATGTCATTCTATTTATTAAAAAAAAATCTATATTTTTCTAAATTGGTTTGGGAATTTTTCTTGTGTTGTGTCTTCACTTTATTACTATTTGTGTATTGCATAACTATCTTGTACATTGCCTCTAAGTTAAGCCTGACTGATTTTTCTCTGAGCAACCGAGGGTTAAGCACAGGTCAATTTCATGACTTTTGTTGTTCACCCCGACAAGGATTGTGGTTGTTGCTTCAGTAGGTTTATGTCCCCCTAATCAGTAACCTAATTTCTTACAATCCATGTTTTGGGAAAAATTGCTTTCTCTCATGATATTTATATATATGCTATACAAGGTACTCCAGAAGCTAAAAAGAGAACCCGTTTTCTGTAAGATTGCACTATCTTTCTCAGCATGTGAAAATGAAGTCTGATGTTCTGAGTACAACCTATACTTTCAACAGCAGCAGCCTTTCAGTCGATTTCCCACTATTCTACTACAGCTTCCCTATGTGTTCTAATGAACAACTTAAGTTCTTAAATTCTGTATTAATGACAGAAGTGTGTCACTCCTGAATGCCATCTTGATGGAATCAAAGAGTACCACCTAAACAATTTCCTTTAGGAATTAACAAAATATTTTCTGTCATAAAATGTATGATTAGTTCACCATAAAGCTCAAATAAGGACACCTTTTCTATGATTTCTCAAACATCCTCCTCATCAATTTCAGTAATTCATTCTGGCATGCAGAGTGAAACATACCTCCAACACCAGCAGCAGCCTGGCAGTTAATTCTCTACAAAGCAACTAGCATGTCACCACAGAGTTCTAATGAAAAACTAGTGTGCTAACATGTTGTAATCAAGAGAAAAGTGAGGCACTCCTGAATGCCATTTTATTGAAATAGGAACTGACGAATTTAGAACCATACCTAAGAAGCAGGCTTAAATAAATGTACATTGAGATGTATACTGGGCAAAGGTCTCGAGAGAGAGTCTCAGATGTTGACTATCTGGAACTTCACCTATCCAGTAGAAATTCCTGGACTAGCCAGATCATGATGACCATGCTCCTTTTAAACCATAGGGTGTCAGCCACCTTGAGATTTGCTAAAAGTACTTCTATCCATCCTGTATTGTGTCTCCTAGATTTATTGAGAAATTTAGCTTTGGCTGCCACAATATATGGGGCTGAATTGTGGCATTACTGTAACATCAATGCCTTGGGCGTGGCCGAAAACAAAACTCCCCCAAAGCATCCCGTAGTTTTCAAACTTGATCTGGATATCCTGGCTTTCATCCTTAAAGTGTGACTCAAATCAATTTTATATTCGTTAAGGATCTTGTCGACCAATGAACTGGAACCTTATATTGCAGGATTGAAAGATGTTTTGGACAGGCAAAAGGATGTGGTGTCGCTCCCATGGTTGAAGCATATGAAGAGAATGTTAATTTCTCTGGGTGTGACTAATTTTAGGTCTAACCCAGGGTCCATTACCTTTTCTTCTGTTGCAATGATGAAGAACGTTTACTTGGAGAAGGAAGAGAGGACGATGACCCAACCGTTAAATTCTGGCTCACTAGCAAATAGATTTCTGGGAGAAATCCAACTCCTCTTTTTGAGCCTTATATGGACAAGAGTGACACACCCTTTACCAAAGTCCTCTGCATAAGATTTAGATTAGGTGCTCTTCCACTCGCAACGTTTACTGCTAAGCGGAAGGGCTCATCTGAGGGGGCTAAACTATGCCCAGCTTGTACTAAACAGGAGGAATCTGATGAACATTTTTTGTTTTTTTGCCCTATTACACCAAGCAGTGTAAACGCTGGATTGTTCCTCTTTGTCTCACTTTGGGCATTCATCAACCTATGGGTTGCATTGAGGATTTTCATGTCAGACACTACACTGTACTTTGTTTTTTCAAATGCAAAATATCTTGAAAGTGCCTGGTCCATTAGATCTAAGACTCTACTCCATTGACTTGAACGCATTTTGTGTGTCCAGTAAGTTTGTTGATGGTAAGGCTTTGTCCATTACCGTGCACATTCAAACATTTAAATAACGCTCTTTATTATTTTGTACTCATGGTATAACACTTTAGTACATAGAGCTAGAAGTATATGAATCATTTTCCATCTACAGATGAAAAAATCTTTTATTCTTAATTGTTTTTATCTGTGTATTTGTCTACAGCTTGTCAACCAGCTGCACTTAAGTGCCATGTTTCATATGAGACTTTTCTTAGTGGAGGCTTTTAGTGCCTGAGTATTTTTGCACTTTCTAAGCACTTTACTTTTTATACTATTTGTCAGTTTTTTTTATATATTTGTACATGCTGATTTATATAAAAGGTGACCATGAAATGTGAAGTATTGTGTGAAATATTGTAAATTGATTATGCTACTTTTAAGGTGTTTGACCAAAATAAAGTGCTTAAAGAAAAAAAAGGAGAAGCTACTTCAGGCATGAAACTAGAGAGTGAAAAAATGTGAGGGGAGGTATGGGTTTTAGTAATTTGAGGGAGAATGTATTGTTAAAGGGGTTACAAATCGGAAAAGTGAGGGACATCTGCACAAGAACAACATCCTTTTTCCACACTTGTTTACTTGGCGATCCCATCTTTTCAGTTGATTAACAGCTTCCTAACGTTAAAATAATAAAAGTTTGGTAGGCAAATCTGTGTGTATACTCACTGAAGAAAACACACACACACATAAATTGGTGGTCCATTGGTATTTGTGTTAGATGAGGAGAATGAGGGGCATATTAACAAGGGCCGGTGATAAATATCGCAAAGCGCGCTTAGCGCGTGCATATTTATCGCCGGCTATCTCTGGAATTTATCGCCCGGTTAGCGCGTTATCAACAACGCGGATCGCCGAGGCGATAAAAATTCCAGAGATAGTGTGGATATCACCATTTTCCATGGTGGAAAACGGCGATATCCTAGATGATAGGGCCTGTGGTCTTAGCCACAGAATCCACCCCCCATGTTAAGTATGCCTTAGTCAGGAATTTAACAGACGTTAAATTCCTGCGTTAAGTCATACTTAACGCGATTTAAAAAATCACTACCCTTCCTTGTTAATATCGCGATATTTTCCCTGGTTGGTTTCACAGCCACGCCTACTTTGCATCTCATTAGCGATGCAAAGTTAGGCGTGCTGGAAACGGGCGCTAAGTCAGCAAAACACGCGATAGCGTGTCGTTGCTGATAAGGCGATGAAATTATCGCCACTTTTCGCCCGAAAACGGACGCAAAAGCGGCGATTATTTCATAGCGCCACCTTGATAATATGCCCCTGAGACTATTACAATTTAGTCACTTGAGCTTCAATTTTAGTTATAACAGGACTATATTGATACCTGACTCTGGATGAAATTGATATTAATATTGATTTTTAAGAAGACAGGCTGATGTTATCCAAGCTGATCCCAACCAGTATCACTCATGGATACTGAGATTAAAGGGGTTCGGCAGAAGCTTTATGAAACCGCTACAGATTTCAACATAGAAAAACATATGTTGTCAGAGACTCAATACAGGGTTTTATCTAGGTTTGAGGCTATTGAACAGTGATTGACCTTGTATAGTTTAGTGAATAAATATGTCATTGTGCATGGCTCTCACTGAGAGCCACTAGTATGAACATCAGGTTCTAAATACATCTGCAGTGATGTAGGAACAGTGGGTAATAAAAGTTGTTACCTACTTTTGTGACATCATGAAGAAATTCCAGGCTCCTCTGAGAGAACTCTCAGAAACTCTGTCAATGAAACTCACAGCTTGCTGCTGGCTCTGTGCTTTAATGAAAAGCAGAGGACTCAGCTTCGGGAGGGAAGATAAGGCACAAAGGCTGGTGGCTTGAAATTCTGGAGACCTGTTCTTTTTTTTGTTTTACCTTTGGAATAGGCGGGGTACATATATGTTATGTATAATGGCTCCAAATTATTCCTCTGCCCCTGTGATGCAATGGGGGTATGCAAACATTGGGCAAAATTACACGAAATGCAAATCTGTCATTTAAAGTTATCTTTTTAACATTAGAAAGCATTTCGCTCTAAAAATAAAAGCAAGTAGGGCCCAGACTGCCTGGCTCAAAGATGGTCACTCATTCGCAAGGCTCCTTGAGCCATCAGCATCATCCACACCAATTCGGTTGGCAGCGCCACTTATTAGTACCATACAAATCTTCTTTGATGTGCTGCATGCTATGCTGAGCCAGACAAAGTCTTTCAGGATTGGGTGGAGGAGAAATCAAGCCTGAAAGTGCCATCCTGACTATTTAGCATGGGCTGAAGATGGCGGGCCAGGTGGCACAGCACTGAAACTTTAGCTGCATTCCGCCGCATAATTGAGGAGAGACCCAGATGATCCACCCTGACAGTGATGAGGTGAGTGGCAGAGGAAGAGAATCAGCATGTTGCGCCTAAGGTTTTCTGCTGATTTTGGTGCTGTGCACACTGCGCCGCTGCCACAGTCGGACATGGATCTATTGAGGCCGCTCTGCATGCTGGAGGATGGGTCTGCTTATGCCTCTCAGTACTGAGGAATTCCCTGAGGGGGCAGGGCCCTCTCCCAGTAGCCCTCACCTGTGAGACTCATTGAATCCATGGATATGGCAGCCCAAGGGATGTTGACTGCCAGGAGCATTGCTGAAGCCTGAGCCTGTAGTGCACTTGAGGAGAGGGCATCGCGGCTGTGCCTCCACTAAGTGCTTCAGCTACACACTCCTGGGACACATCTGGTAAAACCATACTTACCAGAGGGACCTGGAGCGCTTTGCTGTTTAAGACATCAAGGCGAGACCTGCGAGGGGCCCCACAGTGGCCGCACCCACTGCGACAAAGCCTGACTAAGTTGGCCGGCATTTATTGACTGCAATGGGGCTGACAGCCACCATACTATGTGATAACTTGGTGAATGACCTACTGTTGGGGTAACTCACAACTGTGCGGTTGGTTGCCTTGAATATCGCTGCTGACAATCGTGGGAAAATCAGAGGCAACTCAGACAAGGCAAGAGAAACTGCAATTGGAGGTAAAATAAACAAACTAGGCGCACTCCTAAGAGATACTTTATGAGAGGCATGTGCATTGCAAAGCAACATGGCATCCGCAACACCCTTCATGGCTTCCATGCACGACTTGAAAAAGAGCTTAAGGATCTATAGGACTAAAAGAGTTGTATGCTGCCACCCCATCATCTTACTTACTGTTCGAGATTAGGACCAACCATAAATACATTAAAACAGCAGAGCTAGAGGTCAAACACGCACACGAGTATGCTAGAACTAGAGAGTACAGAGATGCAGAGAGACTGAGCAGGCCTCTCACTGTCATGGCCCCACAGACACATACAAGCAATCACAAGCTTGCAGAGCGAGGATGGCACTATGTTGCACTGTTCTCATGCATTAATGAATGAACTTGACTAGTATTGTTCTGGGCTGTACACATCGTGCATGTCCCGACCCTGCAAAGAAGTCACTAAGTACTTTGAGCGTGTCACTCTAGCCTGGATCGAGGCACAACGGAAGCAGTTCCTGGGAGAACCCCTTACGATTTAGAAAATCAGGGCCACAATAGTGATGCTCCCCATGTGCAAAATGCCTGGAAGGGATGGATTTCCTGTAGAATTTTACACGTCACTTCTTGACTCTTGCAGGTCTATAATGATGCACTACAGGAGAGGAACATGCCCCCCACGCTGCGTGAATCAATAATAGTCACTTTACTTAAACCGTTTAAAAGCCTGAACATCTGGACTACTACAACCCACTGTCCATAATAAATATATATGCAAGAATTCTAGCCAAAACTCTAGCCAATAGACTAACTCTCTTGCTGTCCGAACTGGTCCAACCGGATCATGCGGGAATCATAGCAGGAAGATCCACAATGCATAATCTGAGAACACTATTTGGTATTATCCACCAGTTGGATCGAAGAAAGAAGAGGCAAATGTGTTTCTCAATGCCTCTAAAGCTTTTGATTCAGTCGAATGGCAGTACGTGTTTACGGTCTTACTACGCATACCCAGGGACTTTGTCAGATGGGTGCAGCTTCTTTGTTCATCTCCGACTTCTCGAATTAGAATGGGGGCCCTGTCTGTGCTGTTCCCTGTCAGCCTACACACTCAACTGGGATGCCCATTATACCCAATGCTCTATGCCCTGTGCCATTTGCCAACTACATGAGAAGTGGGACTTGCATTTCCCCCCCACAATGTGCACCTAATAGTGTCTCTCTATGCAGATGATATAACCCTCTACCTATCCAACCTTGAACAGAACCTGTACCCAGTTATATTTGAGTTTATTTTGTGAGATCTCAGGCGTTGCCTTCAACTGTAACAAATCCATGCTTTTTCCACTTATGGAGGCTACAGCACCTCACACACTAGATTTCCCACTTTCCTGCACAAGGCACTTCATCAAATATCTTGCAGTCTGGATTCATTACAATAAAAAAACAATAGTAAGGAACAGCTATGGGACAGCCATAAACCTCAACAAGGAGTAAATCAGCTGCTAGACATTGCTGTCTGTGTCTATTATGGGGAAAATAGCGCTAATCAAGATGGTCATCCTACACAAATTTCTTTACCTATTGTACAACATCCCTATACTGCTGGGCCAGCAATTTTTCAAGACCCTAAAATCACAGCTGACAATGTTAATCTGGTGGGTAAATAGCCTTGGGTACAGTGGGAAACCTTGACATTGCCATATGAAAGAGCAGGCCTCGTGTCCATTGATTTCGAACTAGGTGCATGCAGGCACATTTTGCGTACTTTTTGCATTGGCCCCCAACATACATGACGCACTTCAAACTCTATAATGTTTACCCAACTCTACTGGAAACATTGCTTGGACAGACTTCATACTGCAGCCGTGTGGAGACTGACACATTTACCAGCACATAGCAGGCATGGGAAAAGATACATAAGCGACTCAAACCCAGAATTCTTTACCCCACTAAGCAGCTATTGACCCACTTTCCTCTTGCTCTCCCTTACTTGTGCCACAACCCTTCCCTGATGATTGAATAGATGGGTAATACACAACCACAGTGATCTCGTTACATCTGACCATTTCCTTGATTGCCTTACAGAGGTGGATGGCTACATGCCTACCACATTAGACATACTAGACACCTCCCCCAAGAAACCCCAGACTCAAACACATTGATGATGTTGCTGACTACCTTCATGGTCAAACGTTTGATGACTAACCTATACTCTACCATACAAGCTGAGACCCCCTCACTGCCTCCTAGTGGCAGATTGCACTGAGACATAGATCTAGGGAACATCCTTTGAGACAAAGAATGGGTCTTTTGCTGTTGCAAAATGGGGGTACTCTCTCCTAATGGCAGGCTTCAGCTCATCCGCTTTAAATACGTTAATCGAGTTTACCATACCCCCCTAAAACTATTTTCACACAAACCACATGGCATTCCTGGGGCGCAAGATATGGTGCTCCGGAAGCAAATTTTCAGCACCTTGTATGGCAGTGCCCTGCAATACCTGAATACTGGCGAGTGGTTAGGGGGAGGCTGTCAGATATGGTCACAGAGGTTTTAGTTTTTACCCCAAATATCGCCTCACTGAAATACTTCGGGGATGTACTGAATACAGTGCACCATTTTGTCTCATTGGCATTGTTGCTGGCAAAGCAACATGTGTGGGGCAGGCATCATAGACCTAGGGTTCGAGACTGGCTGCTGGATATGTTGTTTTATAACGATCAGCTGAACCTATACTACACTATGATACCCCCGACACACTGTCCCAGGAACATTTGGGACCCGCTAAAAACATATCTATTAAATTAAGATATCAGAGACAGGCAGGAGCTAAGAGCACATAAATATACTTGGAGACAGTGGCACTATATCGATACTGGTGATTGAGCATGGGGCTGGTGGAACAGCTGTTGTCACAGATGGGGATGCTGACCCGGCCTGTAGGATGAGGGACTAAACTACACCGCTGTGGATATTGAACTATACACAATATGCGACTACGTAAGAGTACAATATTATATTGAGGTTGTCTAGCACTTTTGATAATATGCTGCTGAGCAGTGCTAGTTTGATTGTTATCTCTTTTCTTTTCTTTTTACTTTCTTTCTTTACTTTTTGCTTGTGTTGTGTAATTAATGGAAACTGTTAGAACCCAAGGATTGGCAAAAATAGGGTATTAAACCAAACGTGCCAACTTACATCTTGGACACTCGAAATCCAGATGGCGCTTGACAGGTTGGATGGACCTTTGCCATCATGTTGCAAATTGAGCAAGGACAAAAGCACAGGTCATACATATCATCAACTGTCAGGTTCAATATTTGTCAGTCAATGACGAGAGGTTGTAGAAGTTTCTAAAACCTTTATTCATCTTTAAAGGATTAGTATGATTTGCCATCTTTATTCCAGTTAGTCCAGATTACAGAAATATCGAATAAAAGATTGATTAGTGACATCATAAATCAAACAGAGTGTTCCATAAAGGAGATTTGTCACTAAACTAGCTAAAGGAGCCAAACCTACCCTAACTAGAGAACCCATGAAGAATTCTTTCTAGAAAAGAGCAAGATTTCAGAGCATAGATAAAGTCTTGAACTTCCCGTAAAGGGACGTTCTGGAATCTCAGCTGAGTCCCCCACATCTGCAGCAGCAACTATTGAAATAAATCAGTGATAGAGGCATGATAGTTGCAGTAGCATTGATCTAGAAAAATCAAGATGAAGAAAAGGTAAGGTCACTTTCAGCAGTAGCTTCGAGCAGCAACAGTCAAAGTGAGGAATTAGGACAGGACTCTCTATTCTCTCTCTAACTAGGAACACTCAAATATATTATAAAACACATAATAATGTAAAAAAAATAGTAGGTGTATAATGCTCTTATCCAATGGAAACCGCTCATCCGATGGTGTTGTCACCTTCCATTGCTTTTTCCTCCCCATTCTCACGGTAAACATTCATGCCAGCACATAGTTAAACAAGTGTTGTGAATTTTGAAACATGGAGGAAAGTTCTCATTAGAGCCTTCTTATCTAAGCTAATAGCTGCATTCAATGTCCCATTGTGAATAGAAAGGGCTAGTCAAATGCAATGCAACAAATCTATCAACAATGTCCTGGTTAAGCATACATAAAATATATCTACATTATTCTTCATTCTAACAATCTATTCATTATGAATTCACAGCAAAGTTCATTGTTAAGGCAAGATGATCTAATATGGTGTGATGCAGCAAAGGAACATAGTCTTGAAGTCAGCTAATTCTTTAGCAGGATGCAGGTGCTAGGCAAAATTCTAAATAAATGTCTGTTTAACTGTGAGCAAAAGTTGTAAGAAAATATGGCTTGGGCCTAGTCACAGAGGCACATTAAGGACAATTACCTACTATATTATTTTTATTCACATTATTTTCCTACACGTTTAAAGCAGGCACATTTTCCCTACAATTGATTTACTTATGCATTCTTTTAGTAGAGTTAGAATGCATTCTAAAGTGATTCTTTTCACTTTTCAAGCAGGCACATTTTCCCTTCATTTGATTCACTGTGCGAAATCGTTTCTGTAAAGGTTTAAACACATTCTAAGGGGCAATTCTAATACGGTATACAAGTCGAAATTTGCTTTTAAAATGTATTTCCTACAATCCCTACCTCCTGATGATTTTGAAATCATCACACAATTTTGTTCACATGCAAATTCAATTTAGAAGCACTTTTGTCCTCAGATGTGTCTTGTCTTTTTCTTCTGGTCCCCTTACAGAATTTGAGTGACTTCATGTAGTTGTCATTCATAGTGCCATGTAATCCCTTGTCCCTGTCGTACATTTTCTTCTGAAAATCTTCCTATCGTTTGCGCATGAAATATTCACAGCTCAGTGATAGTACATAGAGATATATTACACAAAGCCCCACTAATAATATTGGCATTAATATCACTTTCAGTATGCCGTTCCCAGCTATTGAAACCCAATTCCCAATGATGCTCAATCCTTTCCCAAACTTTTCGTACAAATGCAGTGTTTCCAATTCACGTAATTCGGGTTCTAAACCTGAAATGTTCTTTGCATAACATTCTATTTCCTTGCATTCGTCTGTTATGTAGGCACAGCAGTGGGTTTATTTCAGCATGTGGCAGACTCCTCCCTTCTCTGCGAGTAATATGTCTAAGGCAAGATGGTCCTGCAAAACCCTGGACCTTATAGCATTTAGTTCAGTGTTTTTAAGAGTAAAGCTCCAGAAGTGCTGGTTGCCATTTTGTCTATGACAGTTGCTAACTTTGATATCTTTTCATCATTCAAGAAGACTCCTACAGGTGGTATCACTGCTCCAAATATATCTCCTACCAAACCAGTTCCTTTTCATATGCTACATTTCTGTCTGTTTGCGGCTGTTATGGTCAATGCATCCAAGCTTGTAACATGGTACATCTTTGGGATTAGTATGCCTAAATAGTAGTTCCCTCCCAATCAGAAGGTAATTGGAAATAAGAATTTTGTTTGCAAATGTAATAAACCCCTGGAATGGAATTTTTGTCTCCCTGCAATATTTGCCATGTTCTGATCCCTAAAGGTCTTGGACTTTTGGTGTTCTTCTTTTGTGAAAGCTAACCTTTCTCTTGTGTCGGCTGTCTAATCTGAGTTTAGGGTATACCATGTTCCTTCTAAATTCATTTTCTTCCTTCTTCTATACATTCTCTAAGACGTCTCCCTTTCTGTCTGTAGCCTCTGTCACGTTCCTGTATCATTCCTCTAAAGCCATTATATATGCCTTTTCTACAGGTTTCATCAAGCAAGTTAGATTGTTTTTGTAAGCTTTTACACTATCTACAGGTATATGCGGGAAGAAATAATACCAAGCTGTGTCCATCATCTTTGCTTGCAGGTGTAAATTCATGCTCTCTATTAAAAGCACTCTAGATAATACTAAGTCATAATTAGAATAAAAGTATTCTAAATGTTCCTGTCTATAAACTAGTGAAAGCAAAATACTACAGGATACTGTGTATGACAAAGGTATGTGATAGTATGTGACTTCCTCAGAGATGGAAGTAGGTAAGTGTGCACAGACTTAGCAAACAGCATACATGGCATTAGCGTATTCTTGAACTAGCCTAGAATATACATTGGTAGAATAATCATCTTTCTTGTAATTTACAAATGTTTTAGTGAACAAGCTATCTTTAATATTGTGCGTGTGTGTATTAGTGATATTCGTGCTTGGTGGTTCTGAATCAGGCATTAGGTAAAATCCTATTAGTACTATTGTGATCATTATAACTGACATTACGAAAACCACACTCATGATATATTTACACTTATTTCCAAGGCAACACATTGTTCTGAGTCAGTATTTGAATAGCTTTTTGTAGAGGATTAGTAGCTTATTTTCTTTAACGTTGTTATGATTTTTTTTTTCTTTTCTTAGTTGCTCAGTTCCCTAATAGACAATCCTTAACCCTACTTTGTGTTCTTCTAAAAATGTTATCCCTATTCTTCTGTAACTTTCTTCTCAGACCTAGGTTAGTCTTCTGTGAAACAAATAACTAAAATAACTAACATTTAATAGGCACAATTCACAGTTTTTCTTCGGTTAACATTGAGTTTGTTTTTATTTTCCAAATTAATGTTACATGTCAACAGCTAAATGCACTGAGAAACACACAAGTTAGAAGCACACACACTTAGGGAGATCAAGCGATCCCTCTAACAGATTGCAGGCGGATTTTATCAAAATGCCTGTGCACAGCGGGTTGAGAAATATCCTGGTAATTGTTTGTGTTTTCTCAAGATGTGTGGAACAGTGGCGGCTCGCGTAGGGCGTGCTGTGGGGTGGTGGGGTGGGGCGGGGGAGGGTGGGGGGAGTAAACTCAGACATACGACAGAACGGAGGAATGTAATAATTACTTTCCTCCGTTCCGTCGTATGTCTGAGTTTACTACCCTCCCTGACCCTCCCCCGCCCCACCGCCCTGCAGCACGCCCTATGCGAGCCGCCACTGGTGTGGAAGCCTACCCAAAGAAACAACAGTGTAGCAAAACAGAGTGTGGGAATATGACAATTAAAGGATATCACATCACTATGTTCTCACTCTTTTCCAGACTAGCACTAACCGCAGCCACCGCCTTCAGGCAGCCAGGGAGACCAGTCACTACAGGATTAATTGTAGTAGAAAAGTTAGCCACAGGTCTTTGGGCTCCGCCACAAGTCTGTGTCCAAACTGAGAGTGCGCACCCATCTCTCTCACTGCAAAACAGAGTAAATTCTTTTGTATAATCAGGCAATCCCAGAGATGGGGCGTAACACAATTTCTCTTTCAGATCTACGAACGCTGTTGTACATTCGTTGTCCGATGGAAGTGGATCAGACACATCTTGGTGTGTCAACCTCAGTAGAGGTTTTGCCATCAAGGAAAAGTTTGGTATCCACTGTCTACAGTAGACAACCATTTCCAAAAACACCCTGACCTCCTTTTGTGTTTGTGGTGGATTCATCTGTAGGATGGCTTCCGCTCTCTCTGTTGACACCTTTCTGACTCCCTTCATGATAATGTGCCCAGGATACGGAACTTCTATTTGACAGTACTGCAGTTTCCCTGGAGACACTTTGTGTCTGTTCTCTGCCAGGTGATTCAAGAGTGCAATGGTGTTGCATTTACAAGCATCACATGTTTCTGATGCTACTAATAGGTCATCTATGTATTGAACAAGGGTAGACTCACATGGCATTTGCAATGATTCTAGATTTCTTTGTAGGATCTGCTTGAAATTTTATGGACTCTCTGTATACCATTGAGGGACACAACACCACGTTCTTGTCTTCTGTTGGAATGTAAATGATAACAAATATTGGTTATCTTCACCCAAAGTGTTGGACTTGGCCCTTTTGCAGGGTCATCCCAGAACTTTTTGCCTTCCTCCAGTAATTTTTCTGACCTGTCGTTGGTGGTTTTAGGGCTCTGGGCACTTTATCACTGCTCTATGGTAAACTTGGTAAGATTGGTCTACACCTGTTTGGCGTATTTAATTTACCTATCATTCCCTTGTAAAGTGGTATCTCATAAACCCAGGGCCAGTAAATTAAATGCTACGGGTGGGCTTGCAGTGCTGCTTGCGCCACCCACCAAAGTAGCCTTTCAAACCTGTCTCAAGCCTCTTCCATTGCAGGGCCTGCATGCGCAGTTTACTGCCGCTGTGACGTGACACATAAAGTGGTTGCCATGTCCGTGATTCCCCTTTTACTACATGTCAGTCACCCCTAAGGTAGGCCCTAGCTAGCCCTATGTTTAGGGTGCTGTGTATGTAAAAGGTAGGACATGTGCCTTAACTGTGTGGCATGTCATGGTAGTGACAAACAGCCTATTTGGTTTCTCACTGCTGTGAGGCTGCCCTCTCATAGGAATGCATTGGGGATTCCCTGATATGTATTTCAGTGGTAATTCCTGACATGAGAGGAGTAGCGTGATCAAGTTTGGTATGTTTGGAATAGTGGTGATAAATGCTGCGTACTGGTATTCACAGATTTATTATCACTATTTTAGTAATGCCACTTTTAGAAGTAGGCATTTCTGTGTGCTATGTGTTTTTGTGCCTGCCTGATGTGTATTGACTGCCTGGCCTGGTTTGGACTGGGCACAGAGCCCTGTGCCGGGGGAAGAACAAAGACACTTGGTGGTATAAATATTGGCAGTCATTTAAGTTGAGCCCAGACATTATCTAGGCGCAAGCTAGATCTTGACATATTGGAGCTCGATGAGGAAACCGGCACGTCCGTAATTGATTGTATTCACCTGCATGAACTCTTTTTGAAGCAGTGGTTGTTAATCACAGCCCATTCGTCGATTTCAAACAAGCAAAAATAATAATGGATATAACTACAACTTGAATCAGTTCATGTAACTCACTAAGGGTCATCCAACACTTCAATTTAACGTCCTGAAGATAGTCTAGCTGATGTCTACAATATAAACCGAAACATCGACAATTACACCGACTTTCGCGTTAAATTGTTTTGCTTAAAGATCTGTTTTCTGTTTGATCAGTCACATTTTCCTGCTGTATATTTTGTTGGAATGAGGTGTCCACACTAGTGACAATGAGGTATTTGTAACATCAAATTATCTAGAAACCTCAGTTGCTATGTGTTGTTTTACTCAGACATTGTTATTACTCAGACATTGTTATTAGTCTCTTGTACCCTTCGAAAGTTTCTTCATTATAAATTCAATTTTTTGAAAATATTTACACCAGTGTAAGATGTTTTGTAACAGATTTGTTTGAATACGAATTAGTTAATTTAATTCCTATACAATTGAATGTAAGCGACTGAATAAGCTTGCGATTATTATCTGCATATTGAATACTAAAACTGTGTGTAAGTTAGAAAATCCCTTGTAGGCACACTCACCTGCTCACCTGCTAATACGTTTAGAAGTAGGCATTTCTGTGTGCTATGTGTCTTTGTGCCTGCCTGTTGTGTATTGACGGTTTGGCCTTGGAGTGACAGGGGCTGGAGAGGAGCAGTGGCTCCAGAGGGTCTGGGTGAGTCAGCGCTAGGCTGAATAGGCTGAACTGCATTTGGAGTAGTGGGAGGAGTAGCACCTGAACCTGAATAGGGCTGTGCCTGCCTTCCACAATGATGGCTCCACCCCCCTGTGGTGTGTCTGAGGCCAGGGCCTACACTAACAATAGAGGTGGTTATGCACTTGAAAAGATGTGCGTAAATACCCCCCAGAACTGGTTTGGACTGGCCACAGAGCCCTGTGCCAGGGGGAAGAACAAAGACACTTGGTGGTATAAATATTGGGGCTGTGACCCCATGTCTGCTGAACTAAGCTTTACCTGCTTGGGACTAAGACACTGCGTGGACTGCAGTGTGCCAGGATGAACCGCCACATGGACTGACCTGCTGCCTGCTGAGGGAGCTGGAAGGACTCCCCCTCAGCTGGAAGGCCCATGTGCTGGCCTACCTGTGCCCAGCTCTGCCTTGTGGGGCTCTCAAATCCAGCGCGTATTGAACTTGCCCTGGACCTGGGCTTGGAGTGCTGCAGATTCTTATGTGTTGAGCCCCTGGCGTGGGCTCGTGGCGCAGCAGCGCGTGGTGAGCGCTTTTAATTTTGTTGCCTGAGCCCGAGGAGGGGGGCTCCTATCGTGAGGGCAGCGGACGCTGTCGCGGCATGGCAGAGAAGCCACAGAACAGGAAGCCAGGCGGCTGTTGCCTGGATGTGGGCGGGGCCCCCTACAAGGAGGAAATCAATCCTTGCAGCCTCCCCTCAGCTGGGGACCGCCGAAGGTTGGCAACCAGAGAATGGAGGGCATGCGGTCTTCCTGAGCCCGAGGAGTGGGGTCAATACCCCCCTACGGCAGGCGCAGAGGGTGTTGTGGTGTAGCCAGAAGTCAGGTGGTGTCTTGGCCTGACTGTGGGCGGGGATCCTGTAGAGAGGGGGGAGCCCCACGTGCTTCCTGAGGCTGTTGTGGGCAGTTCCGGAAGGAGGTACCGGGGGCACGGCAGCTAGAGGCTGAGGCCTACAACGGAGCTGCCCGACGAGACGGCAGTCACCGAGTAGAGAAGGGAGCCGCTGATAGGTAGGAATCCTCGTGGCTCCCATGTGTCGCACTCAACGGCAGCCCCAGGAGCTTTTGCTTGGCTCCGTGGTCAGCTGGGTCAGACGGGCTTACAGTGATTTGACCCTCACAGAGGAGAGGTGAGGCACAAAAACGGCACCGCGAGTGGTGGGCCACTCTCACTGCATTCTTGACATGGTTGCAGCTGTGCCGCATGATTGCTGGCAGCTGCACCCTTACCGGATGTCCCGGGCAGCTGCGCTTTGCTCCCTTTTTGGTTGCGGGGGACCAAGTGAGGTCTCTCCGCCAACGAGGGCGCAATTGCTTTAAGTTGCGGCCTGCGCAACCCACACGGTAAGCGCTGAAGCTCTGTGGCAGCGGAGATCGAATAGAGGTGCACGCACTTCGGTGCCTGCGAATACTGGAAGTTGCCTAATGTGCTATGTTGTGCCTTGATGTAAGGGCACGTTGCCAGTTACTGGAACTTGCCTAATGTGCATATGTTGTGCCCTGATGCAAGGGTACATTGCCAGTTACTGGGAGTTGCCTAATGTGGATATGTTGTGCCCTGATGTAAGGGTACGTTGCCAGTGAGGAGCTCATGTAATCTGTATTACGTTGTCTGGGCTGCACCCTAGGTACCGTAATGGTGACCTGCAGATGCCTAAGGTGGGCATAAGGTGTTTATGATGTGTGCCCTGCTGCAAATGTTTACTATGATGCACTGCTAATCATGTTTTGCACAGTGTGTTGTGCTAAGTGCAATCTTACCAGTAGCTACTGTTCGCCCTTACTCTAATGTGTTTTTACCGTGGCCCGATTGGCCTAATGATTTATGCAATCCCTGTAAATACATGACAAGTGCCTGGTGGCATAGTTCATATATGTGATTATGTTCTAATGTGTTTTTATGCATAATACAAAGGCTATTTTTTATATAACCTTGTGTGGAGTTTCTTTTGGGGTGTGTCTAGGGTGTCACTGCTGTGTGAGTGTGTTGCGCAAACGCTTTACACATTGCCTCTGGGATAAGCCTGACTGCTCGTGCCAAGCTAACAAGGGGGTGAGCAGGGGTTATCTTCAATGTGTAACTCCCTTGCCCTGACTAGAGTGGTGGTTTCTGCCTGGCTTAGGCGCATGCCCTAGCCAACCAGAAATCCCATTTCTAACACAAAGGCACTGAAAATAAAGCCTGGCATAAATCAATGACAGTAAACCATTCTGCAGGACTCGGAATTTGGAGAAGAACAGTGGCAGGATTCGGTACCACGAGACTGGGCACTGCTATTTCATTAATTCATCTAAAATCCTGTACGATTCTATATTTAGCGATGGGCTTCTGTAAACCCATAATAGGAGAATTACATGGGCTTTCAATCAGTTCTCTCACTATGCCTTTCTGAAGCATGTCTTCCATCACTGGTTTTATTTCTGCAATAGTCTCTGGAGTCAAATGATAGGGGGTGCTCTGGAGTAAATAGCATTAGGCTTTAATTTGATTTGGAGTGGTTGTACACCTTTTATAAGCCCAAAATCTTTCCCTGTGAAGTTCCAGACTTCTGTCTTTACGATGTCTCTTAGGTCTTTAGGTAGCTCAGAAATTGTCAGTAAAGGGAACATTCCCACCTAGGCATTCTGTCTGATCATTTTAAAGTCTACATCCTCATTATGGATCTGAAAGGCTACACTGTCTGGTGTGCAGAATATTGTACAATTTAACTTGCACAACAAATCTCTACCTAACAGATTAACTGGGCTTGTATAACAGACAACACATTGATGCTTCTGTTTAAAGGTTCCTATTTTCACTGGGACTCCTTCTGAAATCGGATTTTGCATTTGTTTATTTATAACCCTAACTACTTGGATCATTTTCCCAGTCAGAGGCAAGTCTGGTACCTCCACTGTTCTAAAAGTGTAACGGGTATCTTCTGTGTTGATCAAAAATGATACATCTCGACCATAAATATTTGCATCAACATATGGGCCACTCTGATCTACATCTAAGACTGTGCCAAGTACGCAACCTTCATCCTCTCTCAGGCACCTTCATTGGGAATTATCAGAAGCAGATCTATCAGTATTAAATAAAGGAAATTGTGCTAAGGCATTCTGGTTCTGATTTTGGAACTGTGGCATAGCATTCTGAAACTGGTTTGCATTCAAATTCAGCATTTGATTTAAATTAAACCTGGTATTCCCCATCTATGCAGGAGCAGGGGGCATCATTTGGGCTTGATTTTGCATAGGAGTTTGTATCTGCTGCTTAGGCATTTTTGGAACAGGTGACCCTTGTGAATTCTGCACAATTTTTCCAGCATTTTCATGATGAAATCAAATTTTTTGTTTCCATTGCCTCACTCTATGACAGAGGTGACAAGCAGTAACCTTTTTCATTGCAGCAATGTCAATTCCAGATCGAATATCCATGGGAACACCTCTACCTCTGCCGTGGGACATATTAATTCCTCCAATCCAGCTTGTGGCACAACAACTCCCTGCATAGTTAACTGATTTCCTGTGAAAGACGGGCTATGAAAACCTTTATATGCTAATTTGTCTCAATGTTGTGGTCTGGTAAATTTTTGGATTCAGAATGCTGGTCATACATCATAGAATCCCACAGGACCTTCGGTGGTTATGCTAGAATTAGAAGTAAGTTTAAAACTCTAAAATAACTTATAAAGTTTAGGCCTCTTTAGTTAATGAGCAATCTCTGTAGAGTCATGAGGGATCTGGAGTCCAAAAACTTTGTTTAGAAACATCTAAATTTAGAAAAAGGAGGCACAGGATTTCTGGCATTGTTCCACTCAAGTACACCATCCTGTAACCCCCAAAAACAAACAAGCACACACCTAAAAGTATGCAAGCTAGCACAATAGGATGCACAGACACTCATATACAATATATTAATAGAAGTAGTATACAAAAGAAGACAAATATAAATAAAAATGTGCAAGTAATGACATGAAATACTGTAGCATAATAACCAATGGGTTTTAAATAGGAAATGAATATTAGCATTGTAAAAATGATGGCATTGCATGTTGTCATTATGAGATCTGCCTAACAGAAGTTTTAAAATGTAGGCTCACAAAAGTTAAAAAGGATTAAATACCTATGCCATGCAGCAGGTGCATTTACCTTGCATAAAGTATAATATCTAATTTCTAGAACATTTTAAGTCATTTTTTCAAGCCTGTATAACTCATGCTATCTCTTGTTTTTAGAAGGTGGTGTGGAGACTGTATTCTCTGGTGGTGTTAGAGACTGACCAGCAGATCAAGTTCAAAGTGCCCCCCCTGATTCACAAATCAATGCCTGGCCCTGGCCTGAAACATCTGAGCGACATGAAAAAGGTTTGCAGCCTTTATTACTGGCCACCAACAGATGCCCGCAAGTATGATTATAATGTCAAAGACAGATATTCCTGGAAACAGCAATATACATTGTTCTTCTTTCCAGTGTTGGTCTCTGCAGTGTCAATTTGCCCTAGGGATGATGCTACTTGAGCAGTGGCTGCTCCTTCTCCTGTACTATTTTGAATTCAACAGTAAGTAAAGTAAGTATGTGACATTATATATAAATTATAATTCTTATAAGTTCACAGGGCCCACAAACATATATACGATAGATTGACTATATGTACACGTGTGATTGTCCAAAACAAAAATCATGTACTATTGGAGACAAGTCTGATTTACTATGATGAAAGGTATATGGTGTATAGTTTAACTACCAGTTAAATTGCAAACAGCAGAGTTTAATTTGTAAAAGAATGATTGCTGGTGCCCAAAGCTCTGCTCAGAAGCCATTGGTTGGTGCAATTAAATGTGCTTCCAACACCAAGATGGAGTAGTTTTAAATCCACCTATGCCTCTTTAATACACTACTAGATACTCCCTGCCCCTTTATCTCGCTATTGCAGGTTCATACATTCTCCGTTTACAAAGCTTTTTCCGTCTTTCTCTTCCTCCGTCTTTCCACTTAGTTTTTTCCCCTCTTGCTCTCAGTAAATGTCTGATGCAGAAAAAAAGTGCTGGTTCCCAAAAAATGAGTGCCGGTGAGCCCCTCAAGAAACCACTGGTGCAGATTAAGCGCTGGCAAATAGTACTTCATTTAAACATGGTAGAGACTGAGCTCAATGGGTGTGAGTTGCAGATTTACGTTACAAATAGATTGCGGCTTAAATCAAAGTTCTGTTGGCAGCACAACTGAACATGAGGGCAGGTGAAGGGGCAGGGGTAATCACATGGAGAACTGAGGGCAGGTGAAGTGGGGAGAGGCAGGGGCTGATGGCCACTGAGGTGAGGAGGGAGGTGGCAGGTGCACACAGACAGAGAAAAGACTGCAAGAAGGAGGGAGAAGGGGGCAGCAAGCTGACGATGGAGGGCGTACTGCTGTGGCTTAGCCACCTGTGAGGGGCAAGCCTGGACCAAGCTCTCACTGGGTCCTGTGCCCGGCCTATGACCTGCTGTGGTCGCCCTAAACTTGTGACGTTGTCCCGACCAGCACAACCAGATACCCACAGTTGGTGCTTAGTTCCTTTTGTTTCTATTTTTACAAGGAACTTCAAAATTCAATATCTTTGGCTCTACTGATTGCATTTTTGTCATTCTGGTATCATTTTATTTATTAAAAAATACTCTAGTGTCCTAAATTGGCTTTAGCTTTTTCTTATGTTGCACTTTTTATTTTATTACTGTGTGAGTGCTGCATAAATACTTTAAACATTGCCTGGAAGTTGAGCAAGACTACGTTTTTGCCAAGCTACCAGAAGGTTGTGCAAAGGTAGATGACTTTTGTGGTTCACCCTGACAAGGATTGTGCTTGATGACTGACTAAGGCTTCCACCTCACTTCAACAAATAACCCAATTTCTTACTAATATACATATATATATAATATATATATATTTTTTTTTACCATCAAACAGTCCGGAGGAGTGCGCTCTTTGCATAGTGGGTGCCGGTGTCGAGGGTGGACTATCCCTCATTTACTAGTGACTTCACAAACGTTTCCACACTGGAAATCACCGCACTCCAAGAGAATCGATATTTTAAAGATTTATTGCAAACGTGCAATTATTCACCATGAAACCACCACCAACGCGTTTCAACCCTTACAGGTCTTGGTCATGGTCATGTGAGTCCGTTTTCCATTTCAAAATTTATAGTGTTTACCCATTCTTGCCTATTATGAGTCATTGTGGGACATGTAGTGTTTCATATTTACAATTACTCGTTCGTTTATTACCAATTTACTGTGTAACGGCGGATTCTACCCGAGTCTATGCAGCATAGTACAGAGTCAAGGCTTATGGTTCTGGAGATGTTTAATGGTTTCTCAAGTTTTTCAAATTTTATGATTTTTTAATTTGGACTAGTTCGCATCACTACCGTATCTTGAAGGACTGTTTCATAATCCTTAAGCTTTTTCGGAATTTCAGTATTCCTCTGCTATTTTTTCTTTGTTCAAGTAGTGCTTTATTAACAAAAACCCACTTCAGTCACATTCGCTTTCATTCACAGTGTGTAATAGGCATCCAATGCTGGTTCACTCTGCATTTCGTTATGCATTATTTCCATGAAACTTCTCCAGTTCGTTATAGCTAAGTGCATTCTTAATCACGAAAATATTATGCAGGTCTTCCACAATTCATTACTGCTCAGTGCTCTTTTACATGCTACCATTGTGCACTTGTTAAAATAATAAGGTTTCCACATTTCGTTGGATAGTCCATTGTTTCTATTCTTATACATATGCCTTATCCATGTTTTTGTCCACACTCTTTGTTCCATATGTGACTATCATTCGTACAAGCTAAGTGCTATATATTATGAGGATTGTTTGAATATTGGGTTTCACCTTTCCAGTAATCCAAATCAGTTTAAACATTTTTTTTTTATAAATCTTTTTATTGAAAAACAGGACTTGACAGCCAGCAGGAATGCAAACATTAGCAATGATGACACAACGATGACACAAGGGAGGCATTAGATATATAAGCACATAATCAAACAATATAATAATCACAGTTCCCCAGTTTTCGGCCCCAGTGCTCTGATTGCGTCTCTCGGTTGCGGGGGCTCACATATCCCTCCCCTGTAATTGTTCCATCTCTCCCAGATCTGAGTCCACTTGGTGGGGCACCCCCTGGCTTCATATATGGTCTTTTCTGTAATCATACACCAATCCATGTCTTTACTCCAATCAGCCAGACGCGATGGGTCTCTCGCTTTCCACTTGCGCACTATATTCCGCTTAGCTATCATCAGTCCCAGAGTCACCCATATTTGCTCCTTGGAACGTAGGTTGGACGGACCACAGACATTTAACAAACAAAGCTTGATATTGCAATCAATCTTTTGTCCCAACACATCCTCAATGCGGCCCGCAACCGCCGGCCAGTAATTTTGGATAGTCATACACTCCCAGAGCATGTCAATGAAAGTGCCCTCCTGCCCACAGCTCCTGGGGCACCCTCCCTTGGCGCTATATCCCATTCACACCAGCAACGGGCCAGCAAGGTAGGACCTATGCAGTACCTTCAATTGCACTAACCGGAGCCTGGAGGAAATGGCCACTTCTCTAGGAGAGGCCACCGCCGCGGTCCATTCTCCGTCATCAAGCCCCGCTACATCGTAATCCCAGTTTGCCCGAAGCCGGAGCAGCGGGTCTGCCGTGTTATTGATTAGTTTTTTATAAATAAGTGATATGGCTTTCTCCAGCAGATCCCCATCTAAGACCCTATCCTCAAGCGGGAGGATTCAGGTAGCGATTCCCCCTGGGCAGCACGGCTAACAAGGCGTGCCGGATTTGCAAGTATCTAAAATACTCTGTGTCCGCCAATTCGTGCTCCACTTGTAGCTGGGCAAAGGGAACCATGTCTCCCGCCCTCCACAAGTCTCCCACTCTCCAGATACCTATCAGGTCCCACCGGTCAAAGCCCTTTGTGTGAATCAGCTTGCCCAGTTGTTCGGTGTACCAGAGTGGTGTGGCCTGCGTAATCTTGTCCTCCCAACCCAGGCACTTCGTTGCTGCCCTCCACACCTACACCGCGTGTGCCGTGGGCACTGTCAGTTTTGGTTTTACCGAACGAGAATATAGTGCCCCTTCGAAAGTACCCCCCGGTAGGAGCCACCTGTCGATCTGGAATGCGGGGTCTCCCTGCGGTTTATATGTGCACTGGTTGATAGCTGTGAGGTGGGACGCCCAATAATATTTTTTGATGTCAGGAAGGCCGATACCCCCATCGAACCACCCAAGTGTGAGCTTGTGAGTGGCGATCTGAGGTTGCCTGCCCTCCCAGAGTAGGTCGCAAACTGCACTATTGATTTCCCTAAAGTACGCTGAATCGACCTGGTTCGGAGCATTTTGCAAAGCATACAAGAATCTAGGGAGGGACATCATTTTGAATAGTGCAATGCGCCCCAGAAGGGACAGATGGAGCAATTTCCAATGCTGGACGTCACTCCTGAGCCGCTGCAGGGGCGGCAGGAGGTTGCATTCAGAAAACTGGGACGAGTCCATAGAGACCCAAACATTTAAAGTTTTCCGTCGCTTCCGTAATCTGGAATCCCTGGGGAAGCGAGGGCATCGTTCCATGAAGGACATAAAGCACTGACTTGACCCAATTTATTTTGTAGCCAGCGAATCTACCAAACACCAAGAATGTGTGCAGGATTCTGTTCAGGGAGGCCGCCATTGATGCTAAGTAGAGCAGAATATCGTCAGCATATAACGAAATGCGATCCTCCCATCCCTGTGCCCACTTAAGGCTTCTGATAATGGGATCTCTCCGAACCCACATAGCCAGTGGCTCAAGGGTCAGAGTGAAGAGCAGCTGGGACAGTGGACAGCCTTGTCTGGTGCCTCTACTGAGTATGAAGGTGCAAGATTTTCTGTTGTTGACAACCACCTGGGCCAGCGGTTGCAGATAAAGAAGCCGAACCCAACCAATAAATCCCTGTCCCAGTCCGAGTTTGCTGAGTACTGCGAACAGATAGAGCCATTCAGTAGTATCGAATGCCATGGCAGCATCGAGAGATACCACCACCGCTCCTTCGCTAATCGACGTGGCTCGGCTTAGTACTCCGTGAAGTCTGAGCAGGTTAAGGGAGGTGTTTCTAGCCGGCATAAATCCGGACTGGTCCGGGTGGACTAATTTTGTGATGACCCTAAGTAAACGAGAGGCCAGGACTTTTGCCAATATCTTAGCTTCCACGTTGAGCAGTGATATCGGTCTATAGGAGGAGCACCTATTTTTCGGTTTGCCATCCTTGTGGATGACCACAATCGTTGACAGCCTCTGGTCTGCGGGAAGCAATCCCGCTACCTTACTCTCATGAAACATGTTAGTGAGATAGGGAGCAGTCTTGCTCGACGTTAGTTTAAACAATTCAATGGGCAAGCCATTGGGGCCTGTTGCCTTGCCTCCGCGCAAGTCCTGGATGGCCTTTCCTACTTCAGTGCTGGTTATCTCCTGATCAAGCTCAGAGGGTTCCTCGTCAGTGAGTATTGGGAGCGAGATGTCTCTCAGGAAGGCGATTGCCTCTTCCTCTGTGTGCGGAGATTGAGGCATATAAACAGTTTGGTAGTACTGTTCAAAGGCATCCGCAATTTCTTCCGTCTCCATCTCCACCACGACACGGCTAGCTTGGTCCCTTCAGTCCAACCAGGCCAGAAATGTGCCGGCCTTATCTCCGACATCGTAAATTTTGCTAAGTGTGGCTATGTGTTGTGTCTTGGCTGCTTTGGTGGCTAAATCAGTATACTCCTTAATTTTAATGTGCAGAGCCTGCTTTACCTCTTCCGAATCGTGTGCCCGAAGCTACCCCTCAAAGTGTAATATCTCTCCTTCCAGGCGGATCATGGCCGCACGTTTCTCCCTCCTTGACCCCGCAATCTGAGCCAGTTCTACCCCCCGAATCACCACCTTGTAGGCCTCCCACAATGTTACAGCCGATTCTACCGACCCCTCATTTTCTTGGAAGTAGAATTCCCATTCACGCGTGATTTTGTCCTTTATTTGGGGGACCTTAAGGTACCATGGATTAATCGGAGCTGTTCTGCCCACCGTGGGCTCCCCCACCTCTAGTCGACACAGGATGGGCGAATGATTTGATATACCCCTGGCTAAGTGATGTACTTCCTTAATACTATCCACCTGCTGCTCCAGAGTTAGTATATAGTCAATCCTGGACATGCTACGGTGTGCGCCAGAATAAAAAGTGTATTGCTGTTCCACTGGAAGAAGCTTCCGCCAAGCGTCCACCAGGCCCATTGCTCCCAAAAAGCTATGAATCTGCTTTCGAGAGGGAGACAGGACCTTCTGGGGCCAGCGGTCTAGGGAATCAGAGACAATGGAGTTAAATTCGCAACTCCAAGAGGAGACTTCCGAGGTCTTTGAAAGCTTGGGCGTGTAGACCCGGCAGTACATAGGCAGAGATCAGGTTAACAGTACGCCCCTCCCATGTCCCTGAGGTCACCACAAATCTGCCCAGGCTGTCTGTTCGAGTCAGGTCAATTGTCATGGGGAAGGATTTCAGCACCATTATTCCCACTCCTCTAGACCTGGACCCAAATGCGGAATGCGCCACCAGCTTAAACCCCTACCTCGACATTGCTTTACAGGCATTACCAAGTAAATGCGTTTCCTGCAATAAAATCACGTCCGGGGAATGTCGCTTTATAAATTGTAGTACTACTCCCCTCTTGATTTTGTCCCCCAATCCGTTCACATTCCAAGACAGCAATGTGAGCCCTTGCTTAAGTGCAGTCCCCATCCTTTCCTTGGTTGCGTATCTCCGGTCACGAGGGGAACCCACCACTGGTGCCACTGGTCGGTGCTGTGCCCGCTACACCACCCGCCTCGTTATACATCGGGGCATCATCGCTAAGCATGTAAAACAATATGTCACTGGTATCTACTGCCTTGTCAATCCTGTCTGAAACGTTTCTGTACTGACTTAAACTGCCCTTCCCCCCCCTCCTGGCACAAAATTGTGACAGTCTCTTGTACACATGTACTGAAATGGAGAGTCTAAGTGCACAGGATCCCACCCCCTCGAACATAATCAACATTACCCCCTCCCTGCCTCCCTGCATGGCGGTATCGGAACCTCCCGCCACCCCAAACTTGCAGAGTGCCTATCGCCCACCCCTGAAACTTTAAGGTGCGTATGTCCAACCTGACACCCGTCCAATACAATAGAGGTAATTGCTAGATCAATGACTCACTATCCTCAGTAAACAACATCATTATATACCAACTGGCAATCCCACAATGACTGCTAGATCATACACTGGTTGCAAGTATGACAATTAAGAGTTCCAGCCGTGTCCCAGCTCTGCAAAAGCGTGGCTATAGGACCGTCACAATTGCCATTGTTTATACAGACCAGTTCTCATTTGTCTCCTGCCACTGCCTCATGCTCCCCCGGTGGGGATCTTGCATCCTGGTCACCCTGCAATTTCTCTCGTCCGTTTCGTTGGCCATGGTAACCCCTCTTCCCGGCCTGACGCCAGCCGTCGAGCCAGTCCCAAGCCTCCTCGGGAGTGACGAAGAACCAGACCTTCTCTTCCGACTCCACTCTCAATTTGGCGGGAAAGAGCATCGCATACTTAACGTTCTGGTCTCGCAGCGCTTTCTTTACCTCCAGGAAACTCCATCTCTGCCGCTGCACTCTAAGCGTGAAGTCCGGAAAAAAGATCACTTTAATGTTCTGAAATTCGATTGGTGGTGCTGTCCGAGCCGTCTGCAGGATGATGTCCTGATCTCTAAAGTTAAAGATGCGCGCAACTATAGGTCTCGGGGGCCCCAGGTTTTGGTCTGCCCCCTGGCACTCTATGCGCTCTCTCTACAGTGAAAAACTGTGACAGCCGGGTTGGTTTCAGGTAAGTCGTGACCAGATCTTCAAGGAACAAGTCCGTCTATGGCTCCTCTGCTCGTTCCGGAACCCCCAAAATGCGTACGTTGTTTCACCGCAAACGTCCCTCATGCTCGTCCAGTTGCGCCTCTAGCCGCACGCTCAGAGTCTGAAGGTCGTCCACCCTCCGCTGAAGGGCGGCCGTGTCAGTAACGAGGGAGCCTGCGGTTGACTCAACCTCTTTGAGTCTGGTGTTCATGGAGCGCATGTCTGCTCGAATCAGGGAGACCTCTGATGACACAGAATAAAACCTGGACTCCAACGACGTCCTCACCGTCGTTATGGCCTTTAGGATATCCTGCAACGTCGGCTCTTTTGCTCCCTCTGTTGTCTGGTGCTGCTCAGGTGGGTCATCTCCTCCCTTTTTGGCCGGGCCGGGGCCCTTGTCCCAAGCAAACTTTTCCAGCTTGGCCTGCATAGAGGCCTTGGCGTTATGGCCACCAACCATGGCCAGGCCGCACAAGCCCGAGTAGGAGTGGAGAGAAAACAGCCAGGTGGTCCCTCCGTGGCACTTAGGGAGATCTTGTTGGGCAGCGCACTGTGTCCTGGGCGGCGTAAGTAAACTGTGGGCTGTCAGTGCTTGTAATATGATACGTGGATTTAGTTGTGCTGTGCCTGCGGGCGGTTGATCACATCAGCGCCTCTGGTTTTACCTTACTGATCACAGTCTAGAGCAAGGGCTCATGTCCCAGTTCGGATGTATTCCTGAGGCATCCGGCCTGTCGCCTGAGCTCTGGGGAGTGCGCCGACTGTGAAGTGAGCAAGGCCTCTGTTTGTACCTTATGTCTAGTTCTTCCAGAGCCGTTTCCCTTAGTGTTCTTTTGTTTATGTTTGTTTTCTTTATTCTTTTTTATTGTTTTTTGTTTTGATCGTTGTTTAAATTGGTCTTTTATGGAGTGACCCTTTCCGCCACTTCCCGGTCAGGGGGGGACGGAGTGCTCTGTTGTGTCAGCCCTCGAGGGGCTGGCAGGCAGCATCTCCGAATTCCAGGGCTTAACGGTGACCAGAAGCCCCCTTTTGTGTCGGGATCGGCACCGGACCCGTCCCTGCGGTGGCCTTGCTCCGTCGATCTCCCATGTCAGCCGGGGCTAGATCTTTCCCTATCGTCACCAGTATCGCACCTCAGCTGCTCCGCCCCGGCCGTGCAATGCAGGCTGCTCCCGCCGCCAGGGAAATTGTCGGCGGGCTTCTGCCGCGTGCCGCTCCTCGACTCACCGGTTTCAGGTGGGCTGGCAGGGCTCTATGTCCGGGTCTCTCTCTCCTCACTCCCGTGGCTGGTAGGCCCCAACGATCACTGATTCTTCACTGCGCCGCCGCTCCAGAGCCGATCATGCTCGGGGCCACTCCCTCACTTAGCTCTGCGCTCACCCGAAGTTCGGCTGCTCTGGGGTCCCGCCGAAGCCAGTCACGGAGTCACACCTCACTTCGGATGGGTAGTACAGCCAGGAACTCCGCAGGCCGCGCAGGTCTTCGACGCCTGGGAGTCGATTTCGGTCCGCAAACCAGGGCCCGCTCGCCCCTCCCCCACCGTCAAGGCGTTTCCCACAGGCTGCTCGCGTCGCCGAAGCGATCCCGGCCAGCGTGCACTGAAACAGGCAATGCCACGGCTCAAAAGGATCCCGGTGAGTTCATGGGCACGATTCTTTACTTTGTACCTCTTCAGTCACGAATATTTGTGCGGATTTATGCCAGAATGGGTGCACTCAGTCGGAGCCGCCTCAAGGTGCGACATGTTGCTCGGAGGTTGGCCACGCCCCCCCAAATCAGTTTTTGACTTAGTTTGCTGCTTGATGTTCACAATTCATTATTATGTTCTCCCATCGCCATTACGCGTTTCAGCTCGTCCGAGCCTTGTTCACCGCCGGCACCACTCACTGGAGAAAATTACCAGCACTACAGGGACCAGCAGGCAGTGGTACTGTCTACGACCACTGGGGCGGGTCTTATGGCTATTTAGTGCTGTGACGGTGAAGCGAGTGTTTTACATATCAGCCCATGATTAAGTGCATGGTTGCACGAAACGCATCGGGCTGGGTACGAGACTGTTGTGCAGATTTCTGTCCTCTTAGCTGCTGCTTTCTGAAATAAAAGCGCTGATACCTACCTTCTAGCGTGTGGCTTCCTCGAGGGGACAATCTTTGTTGTTGGAATTGATTGACGGCCAGTCCTGCCATGAGAGAAGCCCCGCCGCGTTGCAGTGGACCGCTGCTGACACCGGGATGGAGTTAAGCATTTTGTCGGGCTTGAGGGGCACCATGAAAGTTCTACGGAGCAGCTTTGAGGATTTGAACTGTTCACCACCCACTGGGGTTTTATTTTGGTTTTACAATGACACCGCCGGCACCACTCACTGGAGAAAATTACCAGCACTACAGGGACCAGCAGGCAGTGGTACTGTCTACGCCCACTGAGGCGGGTCTTATGGCTATTTAGTGCTGTGACGGTGAAGCGAGTGTTTTACATATCAGCCCATGATTAAGTGCATGGTTGCACGAAACGCGTCGGGCTGGGTACGAGACTGTTGTGCAGATTTCTGTCCTCTTAGCTGCTGCTTTCTGAAATAAAAGCGCTGATACCTACCTTCTAGCGTGTGGCTTCCTCGAGGGGACAATCTTTGTTGTTGGAATTGATTGATGGCCAGTCCTGCTGTGAGAGAAGCCCCACCGCGTTGCAATGGACCGCTGCTGACACCAGGATGGAGTTAAGCATTTTGTCGGGCTTGAGGGGCGCCATGAAAGTTCTACGGAGCAGCTTTGAGGATTTGAACTGTTCACCACCCACTGGGGTTGGGGTTTTATTTTGGTTTTACAATGACACCGCCGGCACCACTCACTGGAGAAAATTACCAGCACTACAGGGACCAGCAGGCAGTGGTACTGTCTACGCCCACTGGGGCGGGTCTTATGGCTATTTAGTGCTGTGACGGTGAAGCAAGTGTTTTACATATCAGCCCATGATTAAGTGCATGGTTGCACGAAACGCGTCGTGCTGGGTACGAGACTGTTGTGCAGATTTCTGTCCTCTTAGCTGCTGCTTTCTGAAATAAAAGCGCTGATACCTACCTTCTAGCGTGTGGCTTCCTCGAGGGGACAATCTTTGTTGTTGGAATTGATTGACGGCCAGTCCTGCCTTGAGAGAAGCCCCGCCGCGTTGCAGCGGACCGCTGCTGACACCGGGATGGAGTTAAGCATTTTGTCGGGCTTGAGGGGCGCCATGAAAGTTCTACGGAGCAGCTTTGAGGATTCGAACTGTTCACCACCCACTGGGGTTGGGGTTTTATTTTGGTTTTACAATGACACCGCCGGCACCACTCACTGGAGAAAAAATTACCAGCACTACAAGGACCAGCAGGCAGTGGTACTGTCTACGCCCACTGGGGCGGGTCTTATGGCTATTTAGTGCTGTGACGGTGAAGCGAGTGTTTTACATATCAGCCCATGATTAAGTGCATGGTTGCACGAAATGCGTCGGGCTGGGTATGAGACTGTTGTGCAGATTTCTGTCCTCTTAGCTGCTGCTTTCTGAAATAAAAGCGCTGATACCTACCTTCTAGCGTGTGGCTTCCTCGAGGGGACAATCTTTGTTGTTGGAATATATATATATATATATATACATTACCTACTGGCGGCCGCCAGTAGGCAGTTATAGTTAGGACCATGTTTAAATAGGAAAAGCATTTTTTTACTTGCCTATAACTTTGGCCTCCCTCGACCAATCTTCATGAAATTTTCCAGACAGATTGTCAAGGTAGGTTCTGGTTGTAACAGAAAGTTTGAGGGTAATCCGTGCAGTGGGGATCAAGAATTTGGGGTGTGAAATAAGGGTGCGCTTGTAATGTTATTCCAATAGGAACCTTTAGCTACACCTACATCCCGAACCGCTGATCGGACTTACACCAAATTTGGCAGGGAGGGAGATGTTGGTTCAAGGAAGTGCATTGTGCCTGTTTAGAGTAAATCTGTTCAGTAGTTTTTGAGAAATTTAAGCCGTAAATTATAGTGATACCTCTGGCCGCGGATATTTCACGGTGGTTTTGCAATTACTCGCAAATGCACGCGACAACAGAAATGCTCTGATTGGCTGCACGCAATCTGAACAGAAAGTTGCAGCTGCTATTTTATCTATCAGGGACGGTTCCCGGGGCTGAAAATGTGTGTAAAAGCCCACATAAGGGGGGTAACAGAAGTTTTAAAATTTAGGCTCACAAAAGTTAAATAGGATTAAATACCTGTGCCATGCAGCTGCTGCAATCACCTTGCAGAAAGTATAATCTCTACTTTCTAGAACATTTCAAGTCATTTTTCCAGGCCTGTGTGACTCATTCTATCTCTCGTTTTTAGCAGGTGGTGTGGAGCCTGTATTCTCTGGTGGTGTTAGAGACTGACCAGCAGATCAAGTTAAAAGTGCCCCCCTGATCCCATGGATCAATGCCTGGCCCTGGCCTGATACATCTGAGCGACATGAAAAGGTTTGCAGACTTTATTCCTGGCCACCAACCCATGCCTGCAGGTATGATTATAATGTCAAAGACTGATGCTCCTGGAAACAGCAATATACATTGTTCTTCTTTCCAGTGTTGATCTCTGCAGTGTCGATACACCCTAGGGAAGATGCTACTTGATCAGTGGCTGTCCCTCCTCCTGTACTGTTTTGAGTTCAACAGCAAGTAAAGTAAGTCTGTGACATTATATATAAGATGTAAATCTTAATTTCACAGGGTCAACAAACATATAAAAGATAAATTGACGATATGAACACATGTGATTGTCCAAAACAAAAATTGTGTATTATTGGAGACAAGTCTGATTTACGATGATGAAAGGTATATAGTGCATAGTTTAACTACCAGTTAACTTTTAAGTGCAAACAGCAGTGTTTAGTTTGTAAAAGAATGATTGCTGGTGCCCAAAGCTCTGCTCAGAAGCCAGTGGCTGGTGCAATTAAATCTGCTTCCAATACCAAGACAGAGTAGTTTTAAATCCACCTCATGCCTCTTTAATACACTAATAGATACTCCCTGCCCCTTTATCTCACTCTTGCAGGTTCATACATTCTCCATTTACAAAGCTTTTTCCGTCTATCTCTTCCTCCATCTTTCCACTTAGTTTTTTTCCCTCTTGCTCTCAGTAAATGTCTGATGCAGAAAAATATGTGCTGGTTCCGAAAAATGAGTGCCTGTGGCCCCCTCAAGAAACCACTGGTGCAGATTAAGCACTGGCAAATAGTACTTCATTTAAACATGGTAGAGGCTGAGCTCAATGGGTGTGAGTTGCAGATTTACGTTACAAATAGATTGCGGCTTAAATCAAATTTCTGTTGGCAGCACAACTGATAATGGAGGGCAGGTGAAGGGGCAGGGGTAATCGCATGGAGAACAGAGAGCAGGGGAAGGGGCAGAGGCAGGGGCTGATGACCACTGAGGTCCGCTGGTCGGACTTACATCAAATTTGGCAGGGAGGTAAATGTTGGTTCAAGGAAGTGCATTGTGCCTGTTTGGAGTAAATCTGTTCAGTAGTCTTCGAGAAATTTAAGCCGAAAATTATAGTGATATCTCTGGCAGTGAATATTTTACGGTGGTTTCACAATTACTCACGAATGCACGCGCCGATAGGAATGCTCTGATTGGCCGGACACAATCTGAACAGAAAGTTGCGGCAGCCATTTTATCTAGCAGGAATGTTTCCCGGGGCTGAAAATTTGTGTGAAAGCCCACATAAGGGATCAGGGGGTAGATACTCTGACCCCATGGTTGAGAAATGGGGGTGTTAGTGACACAAGTTATGTGTCCAAAATTGATTTTTTTAATCATGTGCGATATTCACGGCAACGACGCAACCGTCAGCACACCCCCATCTATCATCGCAGGGACATTGCGACTATTGATGCCATCGCGACTATTGGTGGAAATATATAAAATTATATCAGTGAATCATTAAAACACATTGTTATAGAGATATTGAGATTCTGATCAATGTTTTTATAGAAATATTTATATAGTGAGTTATCTACTGTGATGGTTAAAATTAATTATATAGGTTTAATTTTTGAATGTGGCGGTGGCTATTGAATTCCTGCTTTTGTTTTCCGTTTTTGCGACGTGTTTGCGGGGATCGCGATTAGCAACGTCATGGTGATCTCTGGACTCACTACGAAAATATAAAATAGGTTTTAGAGATGATTTTTATGGAAACTGTTAGAACTGGGGGTCTCTAGTTGGCAGAGGTAGGTACCTTTGTCCAAATAGGGACCCTTGCTTCTAGTCAGGGTAAGGGGGATACACTAATAAAATAACCCCTGCTCACCCCCTTGGTAGCTTGGCACGAGCAGGCAGGCTTATCTCAGAGGCAGTGTGTAAAGCATTTGTGAACACATATAGTAACACAGTGACAACACTACAGATGGACACCACACAGGTTGTATTATAAAAATAAGTATTTTTATATAGACTTAACACAAGACCCAAAACGACAAAAATCCACAATACACTATGAAAAATATGACTGTCAATGGTAGAAAATAGTTCAGTTCAATAAAGATGGTAAATGCGACACTCAATGTTCAATGTACCTTTGGATGCGTAACTCGATACAAACAAAAGAGTTGCAGGGAAGGTGATGCGTTGGTTCCTTACACGCAAGAACGGTGATGCGTCGGTTCCTTGCTCCGGGGGAGGTGATGCGTCGGTTCCCTACTGCTGCGTAGGGGGCGGTGATGCGTCGGTTCCTTACCGGAGAGGAGGTGATGCGTCGGTTCTTCACCGGGTGGGGAGGTGATGCGTCGGTTTCTTACTGCGCTTCTGTGCCGATGCGACCCGCAACGCCGCGATGCGATGATGATCCGGTGCAATGAAACAAAATGGCATCTTCCTCTCAATGCGACACTCAGGGGGCAATGCGTGCACGCCCGATGGCCGTGCGGCGACTCGGTGACTCTTCTGAGCCGCGACAGGCCCTGCGACGCGCTTCTCCGATGATGCGACGGCATCTGATGCGACGGCGACACTCTTCTCCGGTGATGCGAGGTGCTTCGGCGATGCGACAGCGGCGGCACGCTTTCTCTGCGATGCAACGACAGCGGCTGCGGCGGTGACATGCTTCTCCCTCTTGAGTCGCGCTTCTAGCTCCCAGCGACACGCAGTCTCTCAGAAGGCCCAACACCACAGCAGGCACGTCAAATTCCCAGCAAGGGAATTCAGGGGAGCTGGTTGGTGAAGTCTTGTGTCCCTGAGACTTCAGCAGGAGGCAAGCTCAATCTTCAAGCCCTTGGAGATGTTCTGCAAGATGATGAAAGTAGCACAAAGTCCTTTCTCCTTTCTTTGGCAATCAGGCAACCACTGTAGGCCAATCCCTCAAACAGCACACAGCATAGGGACAGTCTCCTCCTTCAGCTTCTCTGGTTCCTCTCCTCAGCAAAGGTTTGTCTTGTTTGTTCCAGAAGTGATCTAAAGTCTTGGGGTCAGGGCCCCAGTATTTATACCCATAAATCCTTTGTCCTCTGAAGGCAGAGGGTCCTGTACCTAGTCCAAACCAGTTCTGGGTGCATTCTGCCAGGGCGCACCTTCTCTCTTTGTCAGTGTGGGCCAGGGTCATCAGACACACCACAGGAGGTGGAACCAGCATTGTGGAAGGCAGGCACAGCCCTATTCAGACCCAGGTGACACTCCTCCCACCACTCTACATGCAGATAGGTCTATTCAGCCATGTGCTGACTCACCCTGTCTCCTGGAGTCCCCCAGCCCCTGTCACTCACAAACCCAGACATACAATACACAAGCTAGCAGAGGCAGGCTTGATGGTTAGGCAAGAAAATACCTACTTTCTAAAAGTGGTATTTTCAAACACAGAATGTTAAAACCAACTTCATTAAAAGATGTATTTTATCATTCTGAGTTCAGGCATACTAAATTCGTTTTTCTACCATGTTCCCTGGGCTAGTTAGGATTATAAGATGTTATAATCAAACTGCCCATTCTGGCCTATGGGGACAGGTAGCCTTGCAATAGTGAAAAACGAAATTGGCTGTAATTCACTATCAGGACATGCCACACACACCAGGGCATGTCCTACCTTACACATACAATGCACCCTGCCCTAGGGCCTACCTTAGGGGTGACTAATATGCAGGAAAGGGAAGGTTTGGGGACTGGTAAGTGGGTGCACTTACCAAGTCGACATGGCAGTACCAGACTGCACACAGGCTCTGCAATGGCAGGCCTGAGACACACTTTACAAGCTGCTCCTGTGGGTGGCACAACCAGTGCTGCAAGCCCACCAGCAGCATTTGAGTCAGAAGCCCTGGGCACAACCAGTGCACTGTACTAGGGTCTTACAGTGAATCAAATAGGCCAAACATGGAGTCACTAATCCATACATCAATCTATAACAGAGAGCATATGCACTTTAGCACTGATCAGCAGTGTTAAAGTGCCCAGAGTCATAAAACCAACAAAAACAGGTCAGAAAAAGTACAGGAGGAAGGCAAAAAGTTCAGGGATGGCCCTGAAAAAAGGGCCAAGTCCAACAGAAACTCTCTAGAAAAACATGACTTTTTTAGAGGATACTGTGAGAAACCCATGGTGTGTTAAATACTGAAATATGTATGTATATATTTATTTTAGACTTTATGAAAAAGGTGCCATCATTGGGGTTAACAACGCTATCGCAAGGTCCCAAAAACCGCAAAAATTGAATATTGGTCTTAAAGATATTTTTTAAAGAAACAGTACACAAATATGAGTTTAAACATGCTTTGAAAGAAGTATGTATATAGTAATATGTGTAGGGCAATGTTCAGAATGGATTTTTTTACATATTATTTTTGGATGTGTTGGTGGTGACTGAATGTCTGCTTTTGTTTCCGTTTTCGCGCCTTATCCGGGGGAATCACGAGTACGAACGTCATTGCGATTTGCGGAGTCACAGCGAAAAGATACAATAGGTTTTGGGGATGGTTTTTATAGAACCTTTCTACAAAAACATGACTTTAGAGAATACTGTGAGAAACCCCTAGTGTGTAAAATACTGTATTATGTGTGGATATATGTGTTTTAGACTTTATGGAAAAGGCGCGATCGTCGCAGTTAATGACGACACCTCAACATCCTGAATAACCGCGAAAACAGAAAATAGGTCTTAAAAATGGATTTTAAAGAAACTTAGAACAAAAACATGAGTTTAAACATGTTTTTAAAGAAGTATGTATATAGTAATATTTGTAGGGTAATGTTCAGAATGGATTTTTTTACATATGATTTTTGGATGTGTTGGTGGTCATTGAATGTCTGCTTTTGTTTTCTGTTTTCGTAACGTGTCTACATAGATCACGACGTTATCACGAAGATCCCCGAAAATGAAAGAAAAAAAACCTTTTCGAAAAAAACGTGACACTATTTCGGGTACTAGGGTGGCTCTGACAAGAGCCATTACGTTGGTTGTGTGTATATGGCTGCTATACATAAGAGTGGATGCAGAGTTTCAGGTTACTTAGAAACACCCTGTTGCCTTCATCTGTAAAGTACTCTCCATCATTTCTATACATTCCATGCATGTCAAAACACAGATTGTTGTTATAGATGGAGCCCATGCAATGGTCTCTGAGGAATGCAGAAACAGTTTTATTAACATGCTTCCTGGATTTGTCAATCTGTGGACAGAATTGATTTGACCACTTTCATTTCTGTCTTTGGCATGTATTAGAGTACACCAAGACAGTGTGAGGGAAAAGCGACATCAGTTCTGCAGAGGTTTCTTTCAATAGGATTTTGAGTCCTACCTCAGTCAATGTGCCTAGGTCATTGCCACCACAGTGCACAATCATAAGGTGAGGAGCTTGCGAATCCACAATGGATTTAACCAAAGCCAACAACTGATGAACATTCAACCCTCTCAGGCCAAACCAAGTAATCTGCACATTTCAAACCCAGGTCCCTGTCAATACCTCTCTATTTTGCAGCCTCTTTGGCCCAATAGATATAGCTGTGGCCCACAAACCATACTCTAAGCATTTTGAAGTGAAGGAGCAAGAGTAGTCAGGAGAAGGCTGGAGCTGAATGAGGTAGTTTTCCAAAGGAAAAGCAGTTAAAATGGAGGTGTTTTTTAAAGATGTATTTCATTGGATGATGTCAGCATGAAAGTGAATAAAATTATGAAGTGTGTTGGATGCCTTAGCAAGAAGTCTTATTATTGGCTGTTGTTTACAAAAAGAAATGTAATACAGACATGGATATTCTTTTGAATCTGTGGACTAAAGCACACCTGCTGTATCTTCTTTGGAAGTAGCATGTTCCTTCTAGAATGTGTGTGAACTTTTGACCTACTGGTTCCACTGGGTTGCTAGGTTACAATGAGCTAAGAGTGTATTGGGGGAAAGGGTGTTAAAGAGACAAAACATTTTTTTTAAAGTTGAGGAGTGATGACACAATTTAAGTAATGACAAGCTTTAATTTCCAACTCAGGACTAAGTAATAAACTGTTGTTCAGTATTACATTTAAAAAAAATGAAGCTAGCTATAGGTTTGAACTCCCGTTTTTTTGCGATGTCTCTGCGATCATCACGAAAATGCACTGGAAAGAGAGGAAAGAGAGGAAAAGGGTTAACAGATGCTAACCATTCACAAGTGGAGATGCAGTAGTCAAAAATGAAAGACATGATTTCATTTGCTGCCTTTCTCATGATGATAGACTGAAAAGCCATTTTAGAGTTGCTTTCACTGAGAGTGGTGTACCATTCTTGTGCTTAATTTTTATAAATCTTAACAGTCTCAAAACTAAAGAGCTAAAACAACAATATAATCTATGAACTCAATTCACTGGTATGTATATAACATTTTAATTATACAAAAAATGTACATTTGGAATGAAGATGTATATGGGAGTTTGATTAAAAAGAGTATCGGTGTGATGTGAAAAAAAATATATCAGATGAACTGTATCTGGCAGAGGGATGTGTTTAAGATGTTAGTACTGTTGAAAATTACTATGAGCAATGACAATGTTTTAAATGTATAAGCATTATGTGCAGAATAGAAACATCTATATTATGTGCATTCTGGGAGTTGTGGTAGTTTTAGTCACATCATAAAAGAGGACTACTGTAGCCATGAATAAAACATAAGAAAATGTGCTGTGCCTGTATATAAATTAGAAAGTAGTAATACTTGTTAGGTATGTATTAGGAAGGGTTTGTCAATGTGGTTTTTAATTTATATGATTGATTTTCATATGTTTAGATAGTGAGATGTGGTTTTTCTGGTTGTAGATATTTATATGTACGATGAGACTGTTGAGTTTACTTAAAGATGCAGACACCTATATATTTTTGGAAAGATGGCCTGAAGGTGTATATCTTTTAGGAAATCACATATATGTTTACATGGTGATCTATGTTCTGCAAGGCTGTTGAAAATTCCATGTATATAGTGAGGGTGGTGCATTTATTTCAAAATACTCTGTTTAAAACTGGGGAGGGGAAATAGTGAAGAATGTCTTTTGAGAGTTTGTGTGCTAGCTTCACTTGGCATGTAACTTTTCTTTGAGAAATTCTGAATATATGTTTTAAAGACACAAGAAATATTTGCGAAATGATGTGGGTATGCCATTAGGAAAAGATTTTGTGCTTTCAAAAGGTGAGAATTGTTGTTTTCGGTTTTAGAAACTTATTGATGCATGTGGACGCTGAGTAACGGAGCAATGTATACTCTTAGAAAGCAATGTATGCAATTATATATCAAGTGAGATATCTAGACTTATTCAATCACCCAGGCACTACATATGCACTCTTCTGATCATGCATGCACTAATTATGTACTCATTGAACTACACAGGCAACACCCATGCGTTCATCCAATAACCCAGATAGTAGTAATATAGGGGCACATGCATCAAGCTATTTACCGGTCGCAAACGGGCCGATTCACAGAATCGGCCCCTTTGTGACCGGTAAATAGCCTTTTGGGATGCATCAACCCGAAAGGCATTTGCAAAATAGGTGATCGCAATTTTTGCGATTACCTATTTTGCTAATTCAGTTACGGAATCGCAATTTGCGATTCCCTAAATGCAATGCAACAAGCATTCTCAGAATGCGACTTTCAATTAAGGAATCGCAAATTACCATCAACTTCAAGCTGATGGTAATTTGCAATTCCTTAGAAAAATGCACAAAATTGCATTTTTCTAAGTGCCATGTGGCGCACACACATGCCCATAGGGCATGTGTGTGTGCCACATGTGCACACAAATGCCAATTTGCGATTACCTATTTGGTAATCGCAAATTGCGAGTGCTTTTCCATTCATTCCTATGGGCCTTTAGGCCCATAGGACTGAATGGGAAAGCATTCCCTAATAGTGAATCACAATTTGCGATTTGCTAATAGGGAATGTGTAGGAATCGCTATTTTTTCTGTGAAACCTAAATGCATAAGGAATTGAGATGACTTAATAGCGATTCCTTAATAATCGCTATTTAGGAATCACAATTCCTTTGCTTGATGCATGTGCCCCTTAGTTATGTGAATACACAGGCACTAACTATGCAGATATGGGACCTCCGATGTAGTTCGTACATACTCAGGGAATCATGCAGGCACTACTTATATTCTGAGGGAATTACGTAGGCACTATCTATGCACTCATCCAATCATCAAGGAAGTATTGTTGTAGTCAACCACAAACACATGTATTTACAAATTTTAGTAAGGAATATGTACTCTTTTAGAACTATCAGGTGAATTATATATGTAACCTATCACACACTGTTTGCGTGTACTCGGAAGAATTAGAGAGCTATATGCTGTGATAGAGATTAATGTGCAGATTTTTATAGGCAGTGTTTCTCAAAATATAAATCTGACACATCTAAGTTGAAAAGTACTTAAACACTAAATCTACCAGTGACACAGTGGTAGAGAGGCACAGAAATAGCTGTTATGTTGTGTTTTCGGATTTAGACTATTGAGACACTGAATGTACTTTTACACTTTGGTTGATGTTTATTTTTCCACAAAAGGCATAAAGTTGTCTTTTACTGTGTATAAGTGAGAACTGAGATATGGCTCACCTGTGTTGTAAGAGAGGGTGCTATAATATTAAAAGTTAAGTAAATTAAGTTTTGTGTTTTGGTTTGGGATTGGTACATTGAAGTAAGTGCTTGTAGTTATGACGGTAGGTTGATTTGTAGATTTAAAACTGCAACCTAACATAAAGACTATTTTTGTATTATGTATAAGTCAGTAGCAAAATAGCTGGTACATTGGCTAGAAAAAAATGAAGAAAAATTGGTGAACGAAAAAGAGCTAATGGAAAGAGGACAAACTCATTTTTTTTTTAAATAGATGTGGACATTTCCAAAGATTATGAAATAATGAAAATAAAATTCAAACTATGAGAAGGAATAACAATAGACAAAATCTATATAGCAAGAACAGTTATGAATTTAACAAACATGTATACACCTTAACCAGGAGACAGAAGCAGTTTAAGGAAATCAGAGCAAGAATGTTTCGTAGTACAGTAGTTATAAATCTACTGAGAAATATTAAGAAGTATGGAAGAAGGAGACATGCAGTGAAACAGAAAGAACGAGTTAAGAGAGTAGTTGACAAGGCCTTTGATTTGAAAAGGAAGCTTTTTATTTTGATCATAAATAGAATGAAGACTCTTGACAAAATGGTGTTGTGTATGAGGAGACAAAACCAGAAAAAAAGATTAGAGACTAGAAGTAACTTTTGTACAGTTTTTAGTGGAGAATGGATATCTAATTCTACAACAGAACCTTTCTTTAATGAAAAAAGCTATCTGCAGGATAACAGATTAGTTCATGCTATTCATGAAAGAGGTCGATGCTATGAAATGAATAATGGCACTCCTATAGCGAAAGAGTTGAAGGTATCTACAAATATAGAACAAGTTATTGGAGAACAGGTACAAGGAAGGCGGAGTCAGGTGCCTGTATGGAAATGGAATTGTAGGAGTGTTTATACTATTCAAGAGCAATCCATTGCTATATAAAGGAGATTTCTACATATCTTTCCAAGGCGAAGTTTAAAACAGAAAATAAGTACTTTACAAGGATTAGATCCTTGCAAGATTAGAAAGCATACAAAGTTGCAGGGACACTCACTAGCTTGTTTATCAAAGAAAGTGTGCCAAAGCACCTTTCATCATTTCAGGATGTTAGCTGTACACCACTCAACAATGCGATATTTAGTTAGGAGGCTGTACTATGTGAAATCTCCTGCTTTATGTTTAGGAGGAATGAATAGAGCACTTTTGCATGGTACTGATGCAGACATAGAAACGGTTTGTGATGATGTGCAATTTCGTTTCTTTGGTACTGAGCAGGATTCTAGGGAAAATGAAGAGTTGTTAAGACGAGGAGTTGCAGAACAGGACACATATATTACAGTTGATAGTTTTCAAGAACAGATTACATATTTTAACACAGTGTGGTCTAAAAAAAAGGAGTATGTTTGTATATGTTGTTGATGCACTTACTAGTCATTTGAGATGTCATCAGTGATGTGACTGACCATGTCATAAGTGATGTAATATGTGAGGTCATAAGCAGTGTATTGCAGGGGTGCGAGTTATAGTTAGCTCAGCTAACTATAACTGCTGAATTTCTCTGGTTTTGTACAAGTGAAATGTCAGCCTAACTATAACATCCCTGTAACCTTTGTTTTTTTCAGTGAATATATATATATATCCACTTTGTAGTTATAGTTAGGGTTACCAGAGATGGGGATTTTTTTGATTTTTGTCGCTTAAGTTTGCACTCATTTGACTAATGTCCATGAATTTTGCAGACCTGGTGCCTCCATTTCAGTCTTGGAGTCTTGAAAGTGTCACGCCATTTCGTCAAGTGGGTGGAAAGAAAAAAGAAGGGTCCCAAAATGGGTATAAGATCCAATGCATTTTACATAGATTTTTATATTTCACATAGCGCAAAAGACGTCAGTCGGATTTTGACAAAATTTGGAAGGATTATATATTATGGTGCGCAGATGATTCTTTGGGGTACTGTAGGTAAGTAGGTAAGTATTTCATAAGTATCTGTACATTATTTAAGCACAGGGTGCCATTAGAAACTTTGTTTTCCCCTATGTACCAGCACCATGAGAATCTGTGGACCAAGACTGCTTTTGTCTTCCTTTGTGACTCATTTTACTGAGTGTATGAAATGTTTTGGCGGCATCAATTTTATCAAGCATTTTATGATATATGTTTGATCTAAGCAGGATTTATTGCTCTTCTTGGTTTATGCTTGTTTGATCTTAATGTTTTATACTATGTTTTATTGCTCTTTTATGGCTTACAGCCGAAATAAAGATTGAGTGTTTTTAATGTAGTCATATCTGTGGCCTCTGTAGTACCGCGGTAGTCCTCAGGTATATGGTGATGACAAGTCATTAGCTGCTTGGCTAATGACTGCCTTTACAAAAATTAAAAGCAGCTATCTTGTATTAACCTCGAGTTTCCCTGTGTTCTGCGTTACGCTATTCAATGTAGGTAAGTATTAGGTTTGGTATTTTCCCACAACTAGTACCGAGTTAGTAAAGTGGTAATAGGTGGGGAAAATATTTTTACGTTTTTCTATATTTTTCAAAAATAGGGACCACTGTGGAGTACCACAGTACTGAAAAATAATGTAAAAAATATTCTTCAAAATACACTATAAGACACTGCATTTTAATAATATAATGTGCTAGTGTGTTTCTTCAATTTTCTACATACTAAATATTCACAAAAACATATATGGATTAGTGCATTAATTAAAATAATTGCCACACTACTTTAAAAAAACCGCAGTTCACCGTTCACTGGTATAAAAATATAGAAAAAGTTATTTAAAAAAATGTAAATCTTAGAAACATATGTTTGGGTACAGCAGTATTCCCACCCTACTTCGTAGTTTTTAAAACGAATATCGAGAAACCTTTAAATATTTTGCTCAAGCTATTACCACTTTACAAAAGTGGTAATAGTTAGAGAAAATTACCAAACCCAATATTTACCTACAAAGGAGGCGTAACACACAACATAGGGAAAGTGTACCTAAAAGCAATTTCTGCCTTTAAAAGCCAATGATTACCTAATCAGCTAATGACTTATATTAACGATGTACCATGGTACTACCACAAAATACCCCCACATTTCGCAAAAAACACACAATAAGAAATATTACTAACTTTAAATGCATTTCAACTTATAAAATTATTGCATTACTTACCTGCACTTCACAAAATAAACTTGTGTGCACCATAATATGTAATCCTGCCATTTTTAACCAAAATACGACTTCCGGTCTTCACACAACGCAACATTTAAAAGTGTATCTTGAATATATTTGATATAAGCGTGTTTTGGGACCCCGATTTTTTCTTTACACCCTCTTCAGCCAACCCCGCAAAACTTTTACTAAATAATGAATTAAACAAGTGCAATAAGTCTGCTAAAATGTGTGGATATTCCACAAAAAGATGCAAAGTTATTATGGTATAAAAATTTTGCAAATCCATAGGTTGATAATATATACAATTTTCAAAACAAAGATGTTAACCTATTACTAGTTCATGAAAGTGGTAATAGGTTGTTGACAATGTTAGACCTGGCATCTTTGGGCGTGAATTTCCCTATCTTTTTGCTTCTGACCTCCTGTTTTTGATTGTGTGCTGCATCTCATTTTTGCTCGTTATAGGACTTTGGGCTCTTTACCACTGCTGACCAGTGCTAAAGTGCAAGTGCTCCCAGTGTAAAATGTAAAGGTAATTGGGTTCTCCATGATGGGCATATTTGATTTACTAGTAAGTTCCTAGTACAAGGCACTGTGTGTGCCCAGGGCCTATAAATCAAATGCTACTATTGGGCCTGCAGCACTGATTGTGTCACCCACATGAGTGGTCCTGCAAACATGTCTCAGACTTGCCACTGCAGTTTCTTTGTGCGCAGTTTTAAACTGTAATTTCGACCTGGCAAGTGAACCCAGTTGCCAGGACCAAACCTTCCCTTTTGGTACATGTAAGGCCCTCTTGAGGTAAGCCCAAGGTAGCCCCATGGGCATGGATGGTGCAGTGTATTTAAAAGGTTGGACATGTACTGCTGTGTTTTACATGCCCTCTTAGTGAAATACTGCTAATTTCATTTTTCACTACAGCAAGGCCTATTTCTCCAATAGGTTAGCATTGGAGCTGCCTAATAACATCTTACAGGTGTATCTTCCAATTGGGAGCTGTTTGAAAATTGGTGTTTGGGGTCTCTGGACTTACAATTTAAAAATACATCTTTTAGTAAAGTTGGTTTTTAAATTGCCGGTCTGAAAATGCCATTTTCTTACTTTAAACATTCTATGTCTCTGCCTGTCTGTTGAATACACGTCCGGGTTAGGTTGACAGTTGGCTGTTTGTGCATTCACTCTAAACAGTCACACAAAGGAAGCTGAGGTGTGCCCTGCATATCTTGATGGCCCATCACCAGGTTGATGGGTCTTCCCGAGCTAGAGTGGTGGGAGGAGTTGACAGTGACACCTGAATAAGGCTGTGTCTGTCCTCATCCAATGCCATCTCCAACACCCTGTACAGTGTCTGGAGCCAGAGCAGGGAAAGGCAAGGTCTTGTGCACTACAAAGACTGTTCTTTGAAGTTTACCTACTTCAAACACTAAAATGGTTATAAGTATTGGACTTGTGACCCCATATCTTTAGAACACTTCTGGGTTGATGACATTCTGCCAGGAAGAAGAGCTGGATAAGCTGTCAGGAGGGACTGCCACTCTGCTGTTTGCTTTGCTGTGTTGGCCTTCTGATTGCTGCTTCTGTCCTGGGAGTTAAAGGACTGGACTTTGAAGTTTGTATCCTGCTCCCAAGGCTCTCCAATGGCTTGAGCTGAGCTTGCTTACTGTTAAAAAGTCCCAGGGCCATCGAAGTCTTCACCCGCCAGTGCCTGACTCTTCTGCTGAGAGTCCTGACTTGCCAAATCATGCCAAATCCAGTTGCTGGGCCCTTGGATGTATCAGGGCTAGGGATGGGGTTGTTTTCAGTGTAGGGGGATGAGTTTTAGGGCTCAGGGCTGGGGACAGGATGGCTTTCAGGGTTGGGGGAGTGGGAAGAAGTGGTGTATATGGCTTAGGGGTAGGAAAGAGGCCTTGGATCTGGAGGCTGGGGAGGGGCCGCTGCAGGTGCCAGTCTTAGGGTTCAGAACGTTTTTAGGGTTCGGGGATCGGGGGCTGTGGCGTGTGCTGGCGGTTACAACGCAGTACCATTAGCATCCATAACCTTTACCACACAAATGCCGTTACCATTCATGCCTTTGCAATTAAATTTGTTGTAAAGGCATGCATGGTAGAGGCAAATTTGTTGTAACATCCTGGTGGTAATGGTATCGAGTGGTAAAGGTACCCATGTTGTGACCACCGCGTTGTAAAGGCATGCATGGTAATCACATGTGTGGTTCCATCATACAACCATTGGTGTTGCCTTGGGGTTATGGGCATTGTCTGATGTCAGCTTATGGGTTTTTTTTCCAAGGTGACGGGCGCCTTTAATGTCAATCAGCACATGGTGAGTTCTGCTGCTAGCGGCTGGCGGTTTCCAGTTAGCGCGTGGAGAGAGCTTTCCCTTTACCTGCAACAACCTGTGGAGAACTGCTGCAAAGGAAACCTCAGGGAGGGGCAAGAGCAGTGCCGAAGAACTCTTTTGATGGTGTGCTGGCTGCTGACATTATTCACTGCTGAAAGGGATTGCCACCCTGACAGCTGCCAGCTCCATGCTGCTTTTGTTCCCCAGGTACTGTGGCTTAAAGCTGATGGGGACCCAGGGAAGTAACAAGTGTTCCTCGCACACATTCCGAAGGGGTATGCCCTCTAGCTGCAAAGTGGCTTCAGCAGCTGCACCTCACGCTGATGGGCTGCTGCCTTTGACTTCTCTGCACTCGGGGGACCGAGCAAGGCCGCCTCACTCTCCTTGATAGCACGGGTGTTTCCCCCCGTTGGACCATACCTGGGGGATCACTGGATCATGGTAGCCTGGCCGGGGTGAGACCTCAATGGAGGCCCCCGCTTTGCTGCATCCAGGGAAACAGTCAAAGTACTGCAGTATACCGAAGGGAAGGGCAGGAGCTTTCCCTGACTTCAGGAGATGGTGATCTAAGAATTACTGTATCAAGTGTAATAGGCATGCAGGTGCTTATGTGCCCTATGCTTGGTGGCTAAGTACCGTATAAAGTTTAATAGGAACACAGGTGCACCGTGCCCTATGGTTTCATGATGATTCATGTGTTTTGTCTCTATAAAAGTTTATATTACTTACAATTATGTGGTAATTCATGTGTGTTTTCATAAGCTGATGTGCATTACACAACCTAGATATTCACTGATATATGTCGTTTTGACTTGCATTGTTCATGATAGTAAGTAGTAAGTACTATATAAGTTATTGCATAGTATGCACTGTATTTATGATTCTTGTCGTTTTGGTCTTTTATTATGTATAATATGCCATATATATTTTGATACAATCCTGCGTGGAATCTGTTTTTTGGTGTATTCATTGTGTTTCTATGTGAGTGTGTTGCACAAACACTATACACATTGCCTCTGATGATAAGCCTGACTGCTCTGCACCTAGCTGCAAGAGGGTTAGCACAGGTTATCTTTGGTGGTTAACTTACTTACCCTGACTAGAGTGGTGGGTTCTGCCTGGCTTAGGTGCAAACCCTAGCCAACCAGCAACCCCATTCCTAACAACCACTCTATGCCATGCCACTCCTTGAGAAATTATTGAAAAAATACAGTGGTACTATTCAAATGTAAAAAATAATATATATATATATAGACACATGTATATATACACACATATATGTATATATGAATTAATACCAATATTAACAACATTACATAATTATAAACCAATGTTTACAATGCTAAAAAACAGAAACCCAATGAAAAAACAAAGGTTGAAGATAAGTTATAGTTAGGAAAACTTTATTATTTCTATAGAAAAACAACTTAAACTTAAAGTTATAATTTCCACCTAAACCAAAACTTTCTTTATGTCAGACACCTTCATCCAGAGTGTTGTAAACTCACTAGACAGACTAAATCAAAGGCCATTTAATGGGAAAAGGTGAGCAAACCCTGCATCCCAGGCCTTAGATGGTTACCCTCAGAAAGGTCCCCTGTGGTTTTAAAACATTTTTAAAAGGTGATGTATTGTACACAGAGCCGTTTCAGGTTCCTTGGTATTGCAACACCTAATATGGTTCATGGAACCCGAGGTCTTCAAAACCTGCCCATGTACAAAGGATCCTGGGTATTATTTTAGGTGTTTTGGCACAGTGTATGCCAAAATAAATCACTGAGCCAGACAAATTCCAATATGGCATCCGTGGTCCCCAGTACGTGTCCAGATGCCATATTTTGTTAAAAGTCCAGGTGTTTTGATCAACCCCTAACGGCTGTGCAGAGCTGGCGGTGGGCACCCATCCATTGAATATACGACCTTCTCAGAAGCCAGGCCTGGCCATACAGCATATGCAGCAAGATTTGCCTATGTGCAAGGTTGCAAAAGACACACAATTGATGGACGGAATGCAGAACAAATCAAAACATTCACCCCCAGTCAAAAGTTCTGGGTTAAATCCATCATTCTTTTGCTCACCATGCCACCCCAGTTTAGACCTGGCCATATGCAAATCAGTCTTGACCCTGTGCCTCATGGGAACAGTCCAGCCCGAACTGCCAAGCCAGGTCCTCCCTGGACCGGAAACAAGCATCCTAGGACCGGTTTCGGGGTTTCACCCCTCTTCAGCCAGGATAGCTTGATTCCAGTGGCACAGTGAGCCCAGGACCCACGTCTGGGCATACCTGGCGCACTTAGGGCGAGAAAGCAAAAGACACACAATTGATGGACGGAATGTGCAAGGTTGAGCACAGGGTCTGACAACATGCTAGGCCCTGTGGTCAATTCCTGTTGCATGTGGACAAAGGCTGTGAACAGCGGGAGCTGACCACTTGTGGTAGGTTTGGGGCAAGGAATTGCCATAGACCAGGCCCTGCAGCCAACTGCTTCTGCGGAATGCTAAAGGCCATGCAGAGCAGTGGTTGGGCAGAAACGCTTACAGTAAAAAAGCCATAGAAATTCAATGAAAAAAACTTAGCTTAAAACTGAGTTAGGTTATTTCTCAAACACACAAAACCACTAGAATTCTCAAGTTATCTTGACGAATGCACACAGTGCTCACCATAACTCATGTCACAAACTATGCAGAAAGCACAAAACAACACAAAGAGCACCAATTTCCAAATAGCATAGGAAAAAATTGAAGACTACAAAAAGCAAAACATGATGGACGAAGTGAGTTATGGTGTGCGCTGTCCTTTAGTGTAAGTGTAGTAATAAACCCACAACCAGTCATTTATTACTACAGTGCATAGGTCATATCCTATGTTTTTCCATAGTAGAGCCACATCTTTTGGGTCTTAAAGACCAGGGGGCATATTAGCAAGACCCACGTTAAAATTATCGCCGTTTTAGCGGCAGGAAACTGCCGCTTAAACGGCGATAATGGGCTTGCTAATATGTGTTATAGAATTCCAATAGAAGCCCAGGTTAGATGTCCTGCACATCTAACCTGGGCTTCTATTGGAATTCTATAACGCATATTATCAAGCCCATTATCGCCGTTTTAGCGGCAGTTTCCTGCCGCTAAAATGGCGATAATTTTAACGTGGGTCTTGCTAATATGCCCCCAGGACCTCTTGTATCTTCACTGCTCAGCCTATGGGTCTATGCAATGAGACTGATTCTGCTTGAATAAACTCTGTGCAGCTGCATACAAACTCTATGCACACATAAACATTTGTCTGTGCAATATACATCGAACTCTAAAACAGTAATATAGATTTTTTTCTGCATAAAGCAGCACTTATCGTTTCCTATTGTACATCAACTATAATGTATGCCTTTAACTATGTTTGTCGAATACTGATATTTCCTATACTAAACTACACACATGCCAGCTATACTTGTCAGTCTGTCCGAGATTGTAATGGGAACTAGCTAGAATGCGGTCTATGACTTTGGGTTGTTTTTGTCATACCCTTGAACATGCGTAGTTATTATTTAAATCTCAAGACACAATAATAACTATTACAGCGTCTGTGTTATTGTAGCGAATCTATGCAACCAATGGAAATAGGAATACTGCATGATTGAAAATCTTCTCAGAAAATTGAATTTGTAAGTATCAAATGAGTAATAGGAGGCAATTCATAAAAGTTAAAGGACAGAAGTTCAGTATCTGAAACATGATTTATTTGCACAGCAGATGTATACCACTACTTCATTAATTTCGCCCTGTCCTAAAAATATGAATGCTAAAATTATTTGATAACCTCTCATTGTAGTGTGACATTGATTTTTTTCATTTATAGTCATTCTGCTGAATAATCTTTTTTTCATTTCCACCTTCAAAAAGCTGCATTGTGTCCCACTCGCCATCATATTTGCATTTTATAGAAGCACATTGCATTGGAAGGGAGAACCATTTCTTGCACTCTTAATTTTAAAGTAGTACAGTAAAGAATGAGGAATGCCCTGCTGTGAAATATATGAAAATCCAGAAAACCTTGTAACTTCACAGCCACTGGTGATTGAAAGTTGCCCCAGCATTAAATATTGCCCATTTGAACATAGGAAAATACAGCCCTCTTTCTAAAACCAATGTGCTGATTACGAACCCGAGTATTGCTGGGTAGAAGATTGGCACCATATCTTGGATGATGAATGCATTACAAAAGTCTTTCTCCTTACAATAAATGTCTAAAAATGGTAGAACTGTTTGCCATAACTAAATGAAATTTTGGATGGTCGTCAAGTGTCAAATTGATAGTTAGCTGTCATTACCTGCAATTTATGCTAGTTATAGCTACTACAAAATCCAGCAAACACAGGTGAATGTTTTCTTGCGGAAAGGTTCCTCTCACCATTCCTTAAATTAACTATTTTAAATCTGAAAAGCTGTATTTTATTGCAATGAGGTTAAAAAAACCCTAAATAACCACCTTGGCTACTGAAATGCATACAATGATATGTGCCATCATTATATGTTCATGTCATGGTAGTTTACCTTTGAAGTGATTTTTTTTCCTCCCGGTGGAAAGGCAAACCACTTGCGTAACACAGAACAGTAACAAAAAAAAATGTCAGAGTGGGGCTCTGAATGGAATGATAAATAACCACTAGTGGTATTTCTTCTTTCATAAGAAACATACAATTTTCAATGTTTTGTATGCATAATACATTTAGTAGATGAACTAACCACTTGGCTGCAAATCCTTAAACCAAACTGCCCTCTAGTGCTGACCCCTTTTTTGATCACTCTTAAGCCTTCATAACTTTTTGCCCTTACAGCGCTGCGTTGTATGAAACAGTAGAAAATTTGCACCTGAGGTTTTCAAAATGTGGTCTTTCTTTGCATACTGTTTTATATTTGGAAGCCAAAAATAGATGGAAACTAAATTGATAATATACCAAATGTTGAAGTCTTCTGTGTTACCAATCTTCTCCCAATAAAAGCAAGACCCCACTTATGTGGGTGTCTCTATCGCCCATAACGGGAATGGCCCCAAAACGCAATGTGAGACATACATTTTTTGCCTTGAAAATGTATGCTTTTTCGCAATGGGGGTAGCTGAGCAGTTTGGGCTTGGCTGCCAACTAGATGAAACCTACTAATCCCAGACATTTCTGAAAGCTAGACACCAAGGCAAGTCCATGGTGGTATTACTTTCATGTATCCCACAACGACTTCTTACCCGGAATGCTCTGAAAACTTCAAACCTTGGCAAAAATTACACATTTTCTTCACATTTTTGTGAGAAAGAGCTCTAGAAACTGCAGGGGTCCAAAAAATCCCAAACTTTCAATCATCAAGTGTCCTCAACCTGCTCCCGATAAAAACAATACTCTACTTATGTGGTTGGACCTATCACTGGTGACAGGAACAGATGAAACCATATGAAGTATATACATGTACTATTTTTCACTGGAATGAATTTGTGCCTCACCGCTGTTGCCCGAATTCTGCTGGTAAAGCAGAACTGTTTATTAGGATGCAATTTTAGAAGAAAAGGAGCGTGTAAAAGTCCATCCTTGATTTATCTTGCCAATATTCCATGAATAATACTGTTCATTCCTTAATTATCATCAGTCCATTAAAAAAATAATCACTTGGGAGTCTTGCGTTTCTTAATGGATCCAAAAAAGTTTATTCAATCAATGCTTTTCATCAAAAGCAGTCAACCCCGCCCAGCCAACGCGCTTCGTCACTACGGACATCATCAGGGCTGTAAATCAAAACATATGTATCAATCATATGAAGTTGGGTTTTAAAGCATATGTATCAATCATATGAAGTTGGTTTTATAATTTACATATTTACAAATATACAACATTATTCCCATTAATACAACTAATTGCACAAACTCCCCCCACAAGACTCCCTGTAGGGATCCTTGTGGGGAGATTATTGTTCTTGGAATATTGGCAAGATAAATCAAGGATGAACTTTTACACGCCCCTTTTCTTCTAAAATTGGATTTTGCATGAACGTGGCCCTGGGGAAGTGTGACCACTTAAAGTTGAGCGTGACAGTATGCTAATGGAATTGTCCTGATATTACACCAGTGCGCCCTTGTTCTTAGCCCACACTGCCAGTTGCAGAATTTTGGTGTGTATTAGGATGACAGAAAGTGCGACTGTAAGGACAGAGTCTCTCTACAATGTCAGTACCTGTCGGCCCAAATCCTAGCTAGCTCGCAGTGCCTTACCTGACCTCCTAAACTTCCCAGAGTAGCAAGGTGATTTTGGCAACCTCAAACATGACCCTCTAGTCCCCAAGAAAACCGTGGAATCAGATCCTCCCCTTCGTTACTCAATCACTTATGCATGACCGCAGTAAACACAAGAAAGACATGAAGAATATTTACAATACATTTATTGAAACTATTGCTGTCTAGTATGAAGCAAATGTGCTGCGATCATTAGGCAGATGCAACTAAACAAAGTAATTAGCATTACTAACAGGGTGTACAGGACAAACATCCCAACCATGGTATATTATTAATCAAGCTAAATCTACCCTCACTGTATGCGAAAAGGAATCTATATCTATATCTTCATCTATCTATATATCTATCTATATATATATATATATATACATATATATCTATCTATATATATATATCTATCTATAGACACTATCACTATCGACCACATCATTCCCGTTGACTGGTCCGACCACCACCTTATCCTATTCCACATCACTCAACCGCTCACACATCAACCCCCCATCCAAGTCCCTCCCAAATGGACGAGAAATCTGAGACAGATCCCCACGGCTGACTTTGAAAAAAGGATATGCTCACTCCTGCCTACCTCCACGGAGCATCTCTCCACAACAGAACTCACCACTCACTATAACTCTACTATGACCTCCAACCTAGATCAATTAGCCCCCCTGAAACTAAAAAAACCCAGAAACATTCCGTCTAGATCCTGGTTCAACTCCGACATTAACGCAGAAAGAAGACAACTCAGAGCCGCAGAACGACGATGGAGGAATAACCCCTCCACAAGCCTCCGCGAGCAACTCAAAGAAACCCGAAGGAAATATAAAAAACATATCAACAACGAAAAAACCACTTTCTTCTGCACCGCCGTGAACAACGCGAAAAACAGACCCAAAGAACTTTTCAACATCATCAGACAACAAACATCCAAACCCTCCGCCACCCCCGGTCTGGCCTCCAAAGACCTGTGCGACAACTTCGCCAACTTCTTCACAGACAAAATCAACAAGATTGAGCTCTCATTAGGCACCAACCCCGACCCCTCATGCACAAACGCACCCCAGAAACTGAAGCCAACTCACGCAAGCACCTCACGAAAGCCTGCACTAATCCACCCCCAGAAACCGTAGCCAACGCAGCCAAGTACTCCACGAAAGCCTGGAAATCCTTCTACCCCATTCCCGATACCGAGATTCTCAAACTGATCGCCTCCTCCAAACCCGCTTCCCACGCACTAGATCCTTTACCCACCCAATTGACAAAAAAGCTGAAACTCACTATAGCTCCATTCTGGTGCAAGATCATTAACAGCTCCCTGAAATCCGGCGTCATACCTGACTGCCTCAAAGTTGGCCAAGTCACACCTCTCCCAAAAAAAGCAGGTCTTGACACCAACGATCTGAACAACTTCAGACCCGTTTCCAATCTCCCCCTCCTCGCCAAAATACTTGAAAAGTGCATTCTTCTACAACTAACTCAGCACATGGACAGCATTAACCTTCTTGATCCCCACCAATCGGGATTCAGGAAAGTCTGTAGCACCGAGACCGCGATCCTTAACATCGTGGATGACATTCACAAATCTCTTGATACGGACAAATGCTGCCTACTCATCCTTCTGGACTTATCGGCAGCATTTGACAGTGTGGATCACAATCTTCTCATCAAGGCTCTTCAAGATAGGGTAGGTGCAGACGAGGTGGTCCTACAATGGTTCTCCTCCTTCTTACAGAACCGCTCCCAAAGGATAAGAATCAAAACCTTCACGTCCGATTCACACCCCGTCACCAGAGGTGTTCCCCAAGGATCAGTGCTCTCCCGCAACTGTTCAAAATCTATATGGAACCCCCCTCCTCTTTACTCAAAAAAGCCAACATCACCTTCCACCTATATGCAAACGACACACAGATCTACCTGGAAACCTCCTCCTTTGAAGATATTCAGAGACTAAATAACACTCTCAAAGAAGTCCAACACTGGCTATCCACAAATCACCTCAAACTCAACCAAGACAAAACCGAAATCCTGCTCATCTCCAACAAAGAAGATAACTCACAAATCATGGAATGGCTCAAAGCAATCGATGCGCTCAACTGTAATCTCAGTTCAGCCAACTCCATAAATCATTAGGAATCACCCTAGACTCCAAACTTGAAATGGCCAGTCATATCAAGAACTCTGCGAAGAGTGCCTTTCTCAATCTGAAGCTTCTCAACAAAATAAAACCCTTTATCCCGCCCAATGACCTCAAACAAGCTACCCAATCCCTTGTGATATCTAGACTCGACTATGGAAATGCTATCCTCACCGGTACAGCGAAATCCCACCTTGCCCCCATCAAAACAACTGTAAACACAGCAGCCAGAATGGTCACTGGAGTCAGGAAATTTGAGCACATTGCACCTGCACTTAAAGAACTAAAATGGCTCCCAGCTGAGATGCGGGCCAGCTTCAGAACGGCCTGCCTCACGCTCAAAGCCCTCCCCACAGGGAAACCTGAATGCCTGGCCTCCAAACTTAAAAAGGCCGGCCAGACAAGGAACATCAGGAGCTCCAACTCATCCCTTTGAAAACACGAAAATAAAAAACTGCTGCTCGATCCTTCGCTGGAAACGCACCAAAATTCTGGAACTCCATCCCAGCAGACATTAGGACTATCCCGTCCTTTGTAAAATTTAAAAAACTCCTAAAAGACCTCTTCCTCAACCGTGCCTTCCCGAACGGGTAACCGGCGCTGAAGGGCACGCAATGACAATATGAAGCACCACGACACCTTGTCACCACTATCTACCTCCTCCAAGCACCCCTTCGCCCCCCTGCTCACCTCTACCTGAAAACGGTCCCACCCATGTCAATGTGCACTCTTGCTGCACCACTTGCTGGGAACTCCGTACCTATCTGTATACTTATGCCTTGTGATTCCTGCATTTTATCCGCTGCAAAGCGCTCCGATACCCTCGGGTCTGGCCAGCGCTATATAAAACTCCTTAAATAAAATAAAATAAAATAAATATATATATCTATATATATATATCTATATATATCTATATGTATCTATGTATATGCCACACAAAGAAAGGAATGTCCACGCTCTCAGGAAGTGCCAATAGTGGAATTTAATGCATAATGGTTACGCGTTTCGACAGACTCGCTGTCTTGATCACACAGTGAGTTAAGTTGTTCTATTGTAGGCTGATGCCCCTCAAACCCAATGGTGCGAATACCTTCTGTTCTCTTCTGTGTAGATATTGATCACAGTAACTTTAAGACTTTGCAATTGTGTTTTGGGGGTATATGTTTGGATAGTGGGTTGGGGTTGTTAGTTATATGTGTTGAAATTTTAAGGAGTGGACAATCAAAGGGGCTTGCATTGATCATGGTGTTATGTGTTTATTTGAGAAAGATGCATGGGTGTTGAGTTTCTAGGGATATATGTGGTCTTAGGTCAATCTAGAGATCACACATTTATATATATATCTATTTATATAGATATCTATATCTATATCTATCTATCTATATATATATCTATCTATCTATCTATCTATCGCTCTCTCTCATATATATATATATATATATATATATATATATATATATATATATATCTATATAGTTCGCACATGAGATGCTCCTGCCAAGATCCTTCGCCCGAGGTAGGTGGCGCGTGATGTCGGCGGAGCCAGCCGACGGATAATGCCACACAAAGAAAGGAATGTCCGCCCTCTCAGGAAGTGCCAATAGGGGAATTTAATGCATAATGGTTACGTGTTTCGACAGGCTCGCTGTCTTGATCACACAGTGAGTAAACAGAAAATGTTCCTATACATAGCCTCTTGTAAACATGGAGAACGGACTCGAGGTTCTATACATGTCAAAACAAAGTAATACTGTGGCGGCCATCTAGATACCCTATCGGTTTGTTCTTAAGATTTTTTTTATCTAAACTAGAAGGTGTAAAATGGGAGGAAGATTTCCTTATGGTCACCCTCGATGTAATCTCCCTTTATACAATAATAGATCATACTCAAGGTATAAAGGCATGTTTCCACTATCTTAAGAACAAACCGATAGGGTATCTAGACCATACTAACATGCTGATCGACATGATGAACTGATGTCTCAAAAACAACATATTCCTGTTTAACGGGGCCATTTATAAACAGATCCTTGGCACGGCCATGGGCACATGCTTTGCCAGCCTGTTTTTGGGTCTCTGGGAAGAAGATATCAGAAATGACATCACCTTGAAACTTGATTTCGCCAAGATGAAATTATGGCTCCGCTACTTTGATGATCTCTTTCTAATTTGACAGGGAACTGAAGAAGAGGTCACTAGTTTCATCAACAAACTGAACAACAACACGTATAACATAAAACTCCCAACTAATATGAGCAATAGACAGATAGAGTTCCTGGATATACTAGTCACAGCCTCACACGACACTTTGGAAACTAGCCTTTTCCGCAAAACCACCCCAGGTAACACCCTCCTCCATGCCCTCAGCAGTCATCCAGACAATCTCAAATGTAATATTCCTTCCAGAGAATTGCTGAGGGCTAGGAGAAACTGCAGTACTGAAGAAGCATTCAACACGGAGAAGGACAACATGATTACTAGGTTCAGTAATAGGGGTTACCCTAGATGGGTATTAAAACGAGCCCTGGACAAAGTCAGTAAGATCAGCAGACCAGAGACCTTGAAGGAACATGATCAGGACAGGGACATCACTACTAACCCTGAACCACAAGAGATCTGGCTTATCACCATATACAACAGGAACTCAAAACAAATACACAGGATTCTCACACACCATTGGGAGATACTAACCAGTGACTCCGTCATTGGTAAAACCATCCATTCACGTCCCAGAATCACCTACATGAAAGGCCGTAGTCTAAGGGACATTTTGGTCCATAATGACATCACTCAAACCCAACCGCAAGGCAATCACAAACTCAAAGGCTTTTTTCCTTGTGAACATTGCAAGGCGTGTCGTAATAGTCCTATGATTAAAGTATTTTCGATAGCAGGAAGAATGAAAAAGAAACCAATCACACAATTTTTGACATGTAGCACCACTTTTGTTATATACGCTCTAGATTGCCCCTGTGGACTGTGCTACATTGGCAGTACCACCTTAATGGCAAAAAAGAGGGTACTGGAACACATGCGTGCCATAAACAATAGGGACATGCACTACCTGGTCGCAAGACACTTTCAAGAATACCATCTCTCTAATAGCTCTTTGTTGAGCTATTTCATCATTGAACAAGTACACACTGGTCCCAGGGGTGGCAACAGAGTTCACATACTTCGCAAACGCGAGTCCAAATGGATTCTAGAACTCAAAACAAAATACCCTGGGGGGAACAATTTAGATGAGGAACTGAATATACACTTACATGAGAGTTAAAGGTCTCCACTTAAGTTGTTGCCTCTCTCTTTTTCTCCTATCCTCCATGATCGGTTCTACTAGACCTATATGCAAAGTGTGATTATGCATATTATGAGATGTACATATTATGAATCTTTTAACCCTATTTTTCTTTTTTATATATTTTCACAGGAGGAAAGGAAGGGACCCTCCGCCATGGGACGGACACTTCTTACACGGGCTCCCTACCCTTTTCTTCCCCAATCTTGGGCACTCTTCACTCAGGTAAGACTTTTTCTACTTTATCACTTGCTTCTACTTTGTATCTACAATTGATGTTCCTTTTATATATTTGCTTGTTGCCTCTTGTATAGACTTCGCCAGATGCAGTTTTAATTTGCTTGTATACTGTCTTACCAGATAACCTGACAAAATGTATTATTGATATGTTCATATTTCGTCAGTATACCCGACACTCTGGCTTACCATCCCCTAATGTAGGAGGCCTCAACATATGGTCATATATATATACAAGCATGTGACTTAGCCACTATGGCGCAGTATATCGTATTCGATTTAATATATAATGTCCAACCGATCCTGCATATCGACATGCACCTTTGTGGAGGGCATTACCCCACTTCGTTTCTGACAGCACCAACGCAGGTCGGAGGACCCGCCCACTATCATGGGTAACGGTTCCTAAGGCACTATGTCTCTCAATATTTGCTATCACGTGGAACCTGTATTTTGTTACTTTCTCGTGACTGTATTGTAGGTGTCCACATTAATAGGGATCCCAACCTATTTACGTGGTATTCCCTTGCATACATTAGGGAACTTGCCATTTTCGCATGCAGTGGGTACGCATATTCAGCATCAGCACCAGTGCTTATATTGGAATTCATTTAACCCACAATGATTTGCCGTATACCCAGGAATCAATGGTAACCGGATACACAGTTCACCACTCTAAGATGGCCGCCAATTATCTATCAGAATTTCAGGGTACTCACAACCATCAAAGATTACCCTCCTGGTATAACGGGGTCTGACGTGCAAAGTATTAAAGTGGGGTTTTACATATGATTTGGATTATGTGGTTGTACTCAGAGTGTACCATTAAAACTCATGTTAATTTCACTAATTTCACTGCTATTATCACTGTTTTAAGATGGCCGCCACAGTATTAATTTGTTTTGACATATATAGAACCTCGAGTCCGTTCTCCATGTTTACAAGAGGCTATGTATAGGAACATTTTCTGTTTACTCACTGTGTGATCAAGACAGCGAGCCTGTCGAAACACGTAACCATTATGCATTAAATCCCCCTATTGGCACTTCCTGAGAGGGCGGACATTCCTTTCTTTGTGTGGCATTATCCGTCGGCTGGCTCCGCCGACATCACGTGCCACCTACCTCGGGCCAAGGATCTTGGCAGGAGCATCTCATGTGCGAACTATATATATATATATATATAGAGAGAGAGAGAGATAGATAGATAGATATATATAGATAGATAGATATAGATATAGATCTCTATATAAATAGATATATATATAAATGTGTGATCTCTAGATTGACCTAAGACCACATATATCCCTAGAAACTCAACACCCATGCATCTTTCTCAAATAAACACATAACACCATGATCAATGCAAGCCCCTTTTAATTGTCCACTCCTTAAAATTTCAACACATATAACTAACAACCCCAACCCACTATCCAAACATATACCCCCAAAACACAATTGCAAAGTCTTAAAGTTACTGTGATCAATATCTACACAGAAGAGAACAGAAGGTATTTGCACCATTGGGTTTGAGGGGCATCAGCCTACAATAGAACAACTTAAATCACCTACCCACGGGTAATCAACTTCTCTTTATACTTCATCATATTGCATCCTACCTCACATTAAAAAAAAACCTCTGCATAAAAATAACACGGTTTATAGCAAATAATAATTATTTTTCCTGCCTTCCTATTGAAATGATATTCTCCTTGCACTCCATCCTCTGCATTCATTAGTGCTTCTGAGTTTACCCTACCCTTATAAATAGCTGCTATCTTACTCTCTACTAAATTTCAGTAAAATGACCACAGCACTCCTTAAAACATAAGCTTGCCTTCAGAATAACTGCTCCTGCAATACCAAAATCTATCTAACATATCTACTCATCAGGCTCCTATAAATCACAATGTTTAATTCTGTTTATTTTCTCCTTTCTATCTTACAATATTTAATCTCCTTCATCCTTCTCCCTCGCCCCTCCTACATTAACCCTCTCTAATATTTACGCCTAACTTCTATTAACATAATATTTGTCCACTCTCCTCAGAGCGCAAGGCTTACCCAATAACCAACAAATCTACAACAATAATTAATAGCCACTGGAATAATTATTAACTTTGGGATCTGGAGTAGAGTGCGACCAGCCATAAAGCACTTCCAAACCTAATCAGCTGTAGAAAATACTATATACATGTGTTAGACCTGTCAGCCTTAGGGTGGTCTTCCCCCAAACATTTTGCCTTCACCCTCCTATTTTCCTGAATTTGTTTTTGTTGCGTTAGGACTCTGTGCCCTTTACCACAGCTAACCAGTGCTAACAGGGTTGTGCTCACCCCCTAAAGCATGGTAAAACTGGCTTACACCTAATTGGCATATTTAATTTACTTGTAAGTCCCTAGTAAAGTGGTATACCATATATCCAGGGCATGTAAATTTAATGCTACCAGTGGGCCATCAACACTCATTGTGCCACCAACTTAAGTAGCCCCTTGAAACATGTCCCAGGTCTGCCTTTGCAGGCTGAATGCAGTTTTAAACTGCCAAATAGACTTGGCAAAATAATCCCCTTGCCAAGCTCTAAACTCCCCTTTTATTACATATATGCTACCCCTAAGATAGGACCTAGGCATCCCATAGAGAAGGGTGTGTTGTATTAAAAGATTGGACAAGTACTCCTACATTCATTTTTCACTATTGTGAGGCCTACCTCGATGACAGGATAACATTGGCTTGCCATATTATATTTAATTTTTGCTAGCTTTTGATTTGGAGCAAGTAGGACTTTCATGCTTGGTGTCAGAGAAATTGTAATTTACTATTGTCTTCAATGGTAAAGTCAGATTTTAAGTCAAATTTCACTGTTAGAAAGTTGGCATTTTTCTGCCCTATTTGATGCCTCCAGCTTGTTCTTTGGCCACATGACTTGGTGCAGTTGGAATTTGTTTATTCCTCCCAGACAACCACAAGATATATGGATTAGTTGTGCCTGGATGGGCCATCATTTGCAGGATTAAGGGGGGAGCTTGGCACAGCCCCACTAGCAAATCAATAGGATGCGCCCTGCGATCTCACAAAGGACTTCACACCACCTCATTGTGCCTGCAGTGAGGCTGGAGCCAGGACAGGGGAGACAGGAAATTTCAAGCACTTCAAAGAAATATCTCTAGAAACTTCTATTTCAAAGAAGGCCTTGAACCCTCAGAGGCCATCCCTGCTGTTTGAGCCTTGTTCCACTCCTTGAACCTAGGACTACCAGAGTGAATCCAAGGGCTAGTTGGCAGAAAAGGTTCCCTCCATATTTAATCCACACCTGGACCAAGCCTGAGTGAGTCCTGGACCTCCAAGTGGTGCCTCCCCTGTCCAGGACTCTTGGAAGTAGTGCTAAAAGCGCCCAGAAAGCCAAAATCCCAAACTTGGGATTTATAGGATTTTTGGCTAAAACCTTCTCTGAGAACAAAGAGAAGAATAGGACCAAACAGCTCATCTATCCACCCAAGGTACATCACCATTTGGCCTGACTTCGTGGCATCTCCCACTACGTTCTTCTCCACAGCAGCAAATCCTGTTCAGCGGTCCTTCACAGAAGGGCTATCAGGCCTCGTGCAGCCCTCGTCGGCTACAGCCTTCAGCCTCCTCCCACTGGAGATTTTCAACTTCCAAAAAAGAGTCTATGTTCGAATGTGGAAATCCTCAGCCTGACTTCGTCCAGTGGCTCCTCGTCGATGACACCTCAGACACTACCTTCAGCATTGCCCCATTGAACTTTACCTTCTCAAGACATTCTTTTGCTGACATTTCTTCAAAGTCTGAAGGTAAAAATCGACTGGGCCAAATACACTTTTTGTATCTGTCTCGTGCTCCATTGCATTCGCCCATCTTTTTTTACTTTGACCCAGTCTCGCATGACTAGATGTCTGCGGTTGGCGCTTTAATATTTTAAGGGCTAGTTTTTACCGTAAACTAAAAATTCATAACTATAGTTCTACTGATTGGATTTTTGTCATTTTGGTGACAAATAATTTATCAAAATTTTCTCTATTTTTCTACATTGGTGTGGGATTTTTCCTTGTGTTGTGGTTTCACTTTATTGCTGTTTGTGTGCTGCATAAATACTTTACACATTGCCTCTAAGTTATGCCTGACTACTTTTGTACCAAGCCTTTGAAGGTTGAAGAGCAGGTTACTTTAGTGACTTTAGTGGTTTACACTGACAGGGATTTTGACTGTTTCTTGAGCAGGGTTCAGACCCCACTCAACGAACAACCCAATTTCTCACAAAAAGCAATTAAAATACAATTCAGTGTACAATTACAATGATTATAGTCTTTGCATGGCCCATGTTCTTGCCTCAGGTCATAGGCTCAAACTTTTCAAAAGATTATGCAACATTTCAGAAATACTCTGAAGCATTGTATAAATGCAATTTCAGATTTTTCATCGTATAGTAGGACCAGTCATGAGGCAACTATATGTAAGGCATCCAACAAAATAGGTGCTCTCATACAAATGTGGGATAGGGAGCTCAGCATGGAGAAGAAAGAGAAAATTAAGTAGGCAACTGTGTGTGATTAGTTGTAATTCATACATGCTTTGGAGTAGAATTTTATATTTAAGATTTTGGTAGATATGCAGTACAAGTCACTCTATATGTAGGAAATTGAGTCATTGCCAAAAAACATGATCTTAGGACATCAGAGGAACTGACTGGTAGGACCTTGACTGGTAGGTCGCTCCCCACCACACAGCTCCGTCTGTGTGCCCTGCTGCTGCCCCTGATTGTGCTCGTTTTTCCTTTCTGTGCCCCCTTGCTGCCCCTGATTGTGCTCGTTTTTCCTTTCTGTGCCCCCTTGCTGCCCCTGATTGTGCTCTGCTTTTCCTTTCTGTGCCCCCCTTGCTGCCCCTGATTGTGCTAGTTTTTCCTTTCTGTGCCCCCTTGCTGCCCCTGATTGTGCTCGTTTTTCCTTTCTGTGCCCCCTTGCTGCCCCTGATTGTGCTCGTTTTTTCCTTTCTGTGCCCCCCTTGCTGCCCCTGATTGTGCTCATTTCTTTTTCCTTTCTGTGCCCCCTTGCTGCCCCTGATTGTGCCTCGTTTTTCCTTTCTGTGCCCCCTTGCTGCCCCTGATTGTGCTCATTTCTTTTCCTTTCTGTGCCCCCTTGATGCCTTGATTGTGCTCGTTTTCCCTTCTGTGCCTGTTTCCCGCCGCTGCGCCTCGTGGCCCCGCCCCTCACTGCCCATTTGCTGCCCCATTCCCTGCTCCTCCCTCCCACCTCCCCATTTATGGCGGCCGCTGTGTGGTGAAGAGAGCGACCCCTGACCTTGACTGGTAGGTCGCTCCCCACCACACAGCTCCGTCTGTGTGCCCTGCTGCTGCCCCTGATTGTGCTCGTTTTCCTTTCTGTGCCCCCTTGCTGCCCCTGATTGTGCTCGTTTTTCCTTTCTGTGCCCCCTTGCTGCCCCTGATTGTGCTCGTTTTTCCTTTCTGTGCCCCCCTTGCTGCCCCTGATTGTGCTCGTTTTTCCTTTCTGTGCCCCCTTGCTGCCCCTGATTGTGCTCGTTTTTCCTTTCTGTGCCCCCCTTGCTGCCCCTGATTGTGCTCGTTTTTCCTTTCTGTGCCCCCTTGCTGCCCCTGATTGTGCTCATTTCTTTTTCCTTTCTGTGCCCCCTTGCTGCCCCTGATTGTGCTCGTTTTTCCTTTCTGTGCCCCCTTGCTGCCCCTGATTGTGCTCATTTCTTTTTCCTTTCTGTGCCCCCTTGATGCCTTGATTGTGCTCGTTTTCCCTTCTGTGCCTGTTTCCCGCCGCTGCGCCCTGCGGCCCCGCCCCTCACTGCCCATTCGCTGCCCCATTCCCTGCTCCTCCCTCCCACCTCCCCATTTATGGCGGCCGCTGTGTGGTGAAGAGAGCGACCCCTGACCTTGACTGGTAGGTCGCTCCCCACCACACAGCTCCGTCTGTGTGCCCTGCTGCTGCCCCTGATTGTGCTCGCTTTTCCTTTCTGTGCCCCCTTGCTGCCCCTGATTGTGCTCGTTTTTCCTTTCTGTGCCCCCTTGTGTTAAGAATGCACCAAGAGCAATTGTAGTAATGCCTTTTATTAGGTAAGAAGCTCAACACAGCTGTAGGTCAGGAGGGGAGAGCGGAAGGACAGGTCTTATCACGAAGGTCATCAGCTGGCATCTGTCAACATTCCAGAACGCTCAGCTGATGACAGGGCAGGGGGAAAGTACGGGGTGAGGGGAGGGACAATTGTATTACAGTATAAACACAACACATCTCCCTCCTTGAGGAAGCAGAACTACAGTTATAAGATTATTCACATACAAAGTCCTCCAATCTACTGGGGGAACAACCCTGCGTCCACACCTTGTTCTTACAGTACCCTTTTCACCGTTAACAGGTGTACCCTCAATGTGTACTGTTGAGGACGAACCCTGGGTGCTCTGTGGAACATCCCCATCGTCCTCCTCTTCCCAAAATTCACCCCTTCCGCCTTTTGCAGATCTATGCGCAATCAATCCTTCTCCATTGGTTACCTTGGGCTTGCTTGGGGCTAACCTTGAGAAATGCCACACTCTTCCATCGCTTAATAGAGCTGAATTACAAAACACTTTTTCAACCATGAGGGGTTGAGAAAACCTGTTCTTGCCTTTGGCTATGAACCCACTAGTTTTAACACACACCATTTCACCCACCGACACCTTTACCGGTTTGCAGCTGTGTTTCGCGTCATAGCGGGCTTTAAATTCTAACTGATTCTTTTGTAATCTGCATCTAACCATGTCTGGTGACCACTCAGCCCTTTTTGCTGCATTTTGCCAACTCACATTGTCCTTGGACATGGGTGTTCTCCCTCTCATAAGCTCGAATGGGCTATGTCCTGTGCTATTGCATGGTGTTATGCGGTAAGCCCACAGTGTTTTGCCAATTTCATTTCTCCACACGAGATTGTTGTTAGTGGCCAGTTGTATGATCCCCTTAATGACCCTGTTAAACCTTTCCACGGCACCATTGCCGGCTGGGTGGTAAACTGACGTTGTTTTGTGTGTGATATTGTTTCTTTTTAAATAGTTAATAAATAATTCTGAAGTGAACTGGGCGCCATTGTCACTCACAATGCATTTTGGTAGCCCTTCCCTTATGAATACCTCGTCAAGAAATTGTAGAACACTCTGGGTGTCCGTTTTGTGAACAAAACCCACCTCTGGCCATTTTGAGAAATGGTCTATAATTACTATGGCGTAGACCTGTACACTTTGTTCTGTAATGGGTCCCATGATGTCAATTCCTATTCTTTCCCATGGCATGTTTGGGCATGGAATGGGATGTAGTGGTGGTCTTAACGTGACCCTTGTCTTATCTGAGTTGGTGCATTGTATGCAATCCCTCACAACTCTCTCCGTGGCAAGATCCACCCCAGGCCACCAATATGAGTTTCTGATCCTGCTCTTTGTTTTGCCTATACCCAAATGACCTTCATGGCATAATTCTAGAATGGTATGTCTGAGTTTGGTTGGTGGAATTACTTTGCCGCACCTCAAAAGCAAACCCTCTTCCATTGAGAGTTCATCCTTCACTTCCCAGTAAGGTAACAATTCTTTTTTACATTTTTCTTCAACGGCCATCCATTCATTATCATGTTTCCCACTGTGCATAATGTTTGATCATTACTTTGTTCTATAGCCCATTTCTCAATTGAAATGCCATGCGTCTCCTCGTGGACACTGGCGACCCAGAACCTCTCCTCAGATTCACCTTTTGATTCTTGTACTAAGACTGGCATCCTACTCAGGAAATCAGCTACTACATTCCTAACGCCTGGCACATATTGTACTTCATAGTCATAATCAAATAATCTAACAGACATCCTCGCCAGTCTTGGAGAAGCTGTATACAATCCCTTTGTGGTTAAAACTTTTGTTAGTGGTTTGTGATCACTCCTCAAAATAACTTTGCTTCCCCATATGAATTGCCGGAAGTGTTCCAATCCCCAAACGCAGGCTAAAGCCTCACGTTCAATGACCGAATACCTCTCTTCTGTGGGAGTCAGTGAACGTGATGCAAATGCTATGGTGTATTCAGTACCATTAGAATCAATTTGTGTTAGGACAGCTCCTAATCCTCTCCCACTGGCATCAGTAGTCACTATACTCTTCAACAATGGGTCAAATCCTTGCAAAGGTGGGGCAGAGCATATATCCTTTTTAGCATGCAAAATGTTTTACTACAATCATCTGACCAAATAAATCTGTTTTTGTTTTTTAGTAACTGTCTTAATACAAATGTTTTAGCCGAAAACCTCTCTATGAATTTTGAATAGAATTCTATGAGGCCTAGGAAAGAGCGAAGTTCATCCTTATTTCTCGGCTCTGGGGCGTTTAAAATTGCATCAAGCAGTTCTTTTTTTGGTTTGATTCCCTCCGCTGATATAGAGTGACCTAGGTAGCTCACCTCTGAACGTGCAAACTTGCATTTGCTATATTCCGCAGTGAGACCCCTTTTGTCCAGGATTTCCAATATTTCCATGAGTTTTTCATTATGTTCCTCTTTACTTTTTCCCATGACTAATATGTCATCCTGGATTATCAGAATGCCATCCACCCCCTTGAAAGTTTCCTGCATCAACCTCTGGAACATGGCCGCAGCAGATGCCAAACCAAAAGGTACTCTCTTAAAGCGGAAACACCCGAATGGGGTGATGAAACTGGTAAGGGTTCTGCTCTCTGAGTGCAAGGGAATCTGGTGGTATGCTGCTTTGAGATCTATAGTGGAAAAGTACTTTATTCCTTTTGTACATGCTACCATCTCATTAATTCGTGGAAGGGGGAACTGATCTACTAGAATATTCTCGTTGAGATCGCGAAGATCAATGCACAATCTCAACCGCCCATTAGGGCGTTTAACTACAACCATGGGGGCGACCCATTCTGAGGATTCAACTCTCTCGATTATGTCATCCTGAAGTAATTTTTCTATATGTTCTCTCACCCCTTCTCTTATGGAGAACGGAATATTCCTAACCTTATGTATAACTGGAATAGCGTCTTTCTTCACACAAATTTCGTGTTCAAAACCCTTGTAATGTCCAATGGAGTCTGCAAACACTTTAGGGAATCTTAGTTTGACCTCTTTGCTAATTTCGTCCTCGCTTTCTATGATGAGAACCGGTTCATCACTGTTGGGATTGAGGATAATCCCTAGCTTTCCTTGATCTAACCATCCTAATACTGAGGGACCTGACCTTGACACATATAGTTTGCATAAGGCATCCCTGCCTTTGAACGAGAATTTCAGTTTTCTAAATCCCTCCAAATCAATTGGTTCACCAGTAAATGTCTTCATGGAGATGTCTGGTGGTTCTAACTGTTCACCTAGTTTGGGTAAAAACGTCTCCCTCCACACTTTTGCATTAACAATTGTGTGTGGTGAACCTGAGTCTGCTACAATTGATACGTTTACACCTCCAATACACATTTCACATACTGGTTTTTTTTTTTTACCGTTCCCTCCATGTCATCATCTACATCATAAATATATTCATCATCAATATTAAGTACATACATGTTCATGTCATCCTCATCAGAACAATTAGAATCTAAGTCATTCTCATTATCAACATATTTTACAGTTTTGTTTGACCTTTTGTGACAAACTTTCTGAAAATGACCCATGACTCCACAGAATGAACATCTACTCTTTTAGCTGGACAGTATCGATCATTTGCTAAGTGATTTAAACTGCCACATCTGTAGCATTTTCTAACAGCATTGCTCGAATTTTCCACTTGTCTGTCTTTGATGAGTTTTTCCCTGTAATTTGCTCTGCCGTCTTTAGGTTTTCTATCACCCACCTTGCCTACAATATTTTCCTCATTCTTTTCTTTACTTTCCGCTATCACTGCTTTTGCGCATCTGCCTGTGAGTTCTGCTCTTCTGACTATATCGATTACAGTTTGTAGTGGATTCTCTCCTTTTGCCCAAAGATTGTCCTGTATACCAGCATTTGATCCTTGCATGACAATTTGATCACGTATGAATTCATCGTGAAGGTCACCGAATCGACATGTAATGGCCAAGTTCTTCAATGCTGCCACAAAGTCATCAATAGATTCGCTCTGACCTTGCTTTCTATGAAAGAATCTATATCTGTCCACACCTACACAAACAGTGGGTTTATAATAACTATTAAGATCATCTATGGCATTTACATAGATATCACCCTCATCCGCAGCCCTCACTTTTTTGTTGATCCGTTTGAAAACCTTTATCCCACCTGCACCTAAACAGTGCATCAAGATTTTATACTTCATATCTGCTTTTAAATCTTCCTCACCCTCATTTGTTTCTATGAAGTTTGTAAAATGCTCTCTCCATTCTTCCCATTTGATGGAGGGTTCTCCTCCCCCTGCTAAAAATGATGAAGGTGGTGTTAAATTTAGTATAAAACCAGTAGCCATTTTCTGTTTATATGCTAAGGTATGGCTTTCAGTGAACACTTCCTTGGTAAATTTTTGAATTATATATATATATATATTTTTTTAACACATACACTGGCTGCATATGGTTTTTTATTGTACCTCAAATTTGTTGCTGTGCCAATCCGCGCAGATCGTCACACCTGGACGTTTCCCTTCTTTCTTTCCCTTTTAATTGCTTTGAAACAGGCCAATGTGCCTTTGATTTACTTGAGGCTGGCCTTGACGCTGATCCGATCGCTGTTTGCTCCCTATGTGAGCTTAAGCATGCCTGCGCCAGAGTGTGCTTCCAGGGAAAGAGAAGGAAAAAAAAAAATTAGAACGTATGCTGATTTGCCGGCGCCGATTACACTTGCTGGACTCACTCAAAATGGCCACCTCACGTCGCTTACGCACTGCGCCATGCGCCGCTTGACAGTTTTCTTCGTTGCCGAATGCGCTTCTGACAGTTACCAGCTGACGGTTAACAGATGGCAGTTTGGAATTTTTCCAGTCAGCGCTGCGCTATCACACACAGTAACTTTTACTGTGGCCGTTCCTTGAACACTCAATGAAGCGCGACATTCCTCTCAGTAACTCAGGTTGCCTTCCACTTCAGTTTTTATTTTGTGTTGCTGCGCTTCTATTCATCAGCTGTCAAACACACCAATTGTGGAAGAAACTTCCCACGCTGACAGCGCCGCTCACTCATCAGTCTTCAGTATTTGTAACCTCTCCACTTATACACTGACCTTTTTCTCAATGAAAATTCCTCCTTGGTGGTGCCAGTGGCCGAAATTAATTCATCCTCAAATTTCCCGAACTGTCACCAATTTCAGCGTGCGGGTTCCGCTGTGTTGACTCTCGTCGCCAATTTGTTAAGAATGCACCAAGAGCAATTGTAGTAATGCCTTTTATTAGGTAAGAAGCTCAACACAGCTGTAGGTCAGGAGGGGAGAGCGGAAGGACAGGTCTTATCACGAAGGTCATCAGCTGGCATCTGTCAACATTCCAGAACGCTCAGCTGATGACAGGGCAGGGGGAAAGTACGGGGTGAGGGGAGGGACAATTGTATTACAGTATAAACACAACACCTTGCTGCCCCTGATTGTGCTCGTTTTTCCTTTCTGTGCCCCCCCTTGCTGCCCCTGATTGTGCTCGTTTTTTCCTTTCTGTGCCCCCCTTGCTGCCCCTGATTGTGCTCGTTTTTCCTTTCTGTGCCCCCCTTGCTGCCCCTGATTGTGCTCGTTTTTCCTTTCTGTGCCCCCCTTGCTGCCCCTGATTGTGCTCATTTCTTTTTCCTTTCTGTGCCCCCTGCTGCCCCTGATTGTGCTCGTTTTCCTTTCTGTGCCCCCCTTGCTGCCCCTGATTGTGCTCATTTCTTTTTCCTTTCTGTGCCCCCTTGATGCCCTGATTGTGCTCGTTTTCCCTTCTGTGCCTGTTTCCCGCCGCTGCGCCCCTGCGGCCCTGCCCCCTCACTGCCCATTCGCTGCTCCTCCCTCCCACCTCCCCATTTATGGCGGCCGCTGCGCGCCGTGCCGCTGGCGCCCTAAAGCGCGCCTAAGGCAAGCCCGTCTGCGCCCGTCCGCGCCGTGACCGCGCCAGCGCCAGACCCCTGGTCCGGGCATCCCCTGCGCCCGCCACATCAACAGACGCCGATACGACGCCAGCACCCTCCACGCACTCAACCCCGGAAAAGATCACGCCTGCTACCAGGCCACCCCGAAGCGCACCCAAGGGCCCTTCACCTGCCGGAACTGCAGCTTCGCCAGCACCCGCCCCGCCAAACCACCGCCCAGGAAAGAACCCAACTACCTCAGATGCATCCTCCTCAACACCCGCTCCGCCCGCAAACACGCCATCGAACTCTGGGACCTTCTCGACTCAACCTCCCCAGACGTCGCATTCCTGATGGAGACCTGGCTGAATCCCGCTTCAGCCCCCGACATCGCCATTGCCATCCCGGACGGATACAAGATCACCCGCAGGGACCGCACCAACGGAGTCGGAGGAGGCATCGCCATCGTCCACAGGAACACCCTCAGAGTCTCAACCAACACCGACGACACCCTCAGCACCGCCGAACACATGCACTTCCAGATCCACACGATCCCAACACCACCCTCAGAGGAACCCTCATCTACAGACCCCCCGGACCCCGACCACAGTTCAGCGATTCCATCGCTGACTTCGTCAGCACACACGCCATCGCCTCCACGGACAACATCCTCCTCGGGGACCTGAACTTCCACCTCAAGAACAACAAGGACACCAACTCCACCACCCTGATCGACAACCTCGCCACCCTCGGACTCAGACAGCTCATGACTACACCCACCCACGCCGCCGGCCACACGCTAGACTCCATCTTCTCCGCAAGCCCACACGTCTCCTTCAACCACACCTCCGAACCCCACTGGACTGACCACCACTGCATCCACTTCACCTACAGGAAGCCCACCACGCACCACCGCACCGAACAAATGCCTCGCCGCTGCTGGAGCAGAGTCACGGAAGACCAGCTAACCACAACCCTCACCCTGAGCCCACCCGCCGAACCCGCCGACCCCGACACCGCCGCCCGCAACCTCAGACAGTGGATCGATGACTGCGCCAACACCCTCGCCCCGCTCAAGAATCCGCCCAACTGCCACACCAGCAGGAAAGCCACCTGGTTCACCGAAGACCTCCAGGCCTCCAAACGAACATGCCGAAAACTGGAGAAGATCTGGCTCCACGAACGGACAGCGGACAGCTACGCCGCCCACAAGAGCGCCACCCGCAGTCACCATCACCTCATCAGATCCGCCAAAAGGGCCTCACTCAAAGACCGCCTAGACAACAACGCACACAACAGCAAAGAGCTCTTCAACATCGTGAAGGAACTCTCCAACCCCAGCTCCAACACCAACGACATCCAGCCGTCGCGAGACCTGTGCGACTCACTGGCCACCTTCTTCCACCGCAAAATCGCCGACATCCACAACAGCTTCAACACCACGACCGCCCCGGCAACCACCGAGACCACTGCCCCCACAACCACCAACCGCCTGCTCTCCTGGACCAACATCAACGACGAGGACACCAGCGAGATCATGAACACCATCCACTCCGGTTCACCGCTAGACCCGTGCCCTCACCACATCTTCAACAAAGCCAGTACAGCCATCGCGCCCCATCTCCGGAAAATAATCAACATCTCCTTCGAGACAGCAACCTTCCCGGAAAGCTGGAAGCACGCCGAGATCACCGCCTTACTCAAGAAACCCAAGGCAGACCCCAAGGACCTCAAGAACTTCCGACCCATCGCTCTGCTCCCGTTCCCCGCGAAGGTCACCGAGAAAATCGTCAACAAACAACTGACCCGCTACCTCGAGGAGAACAACATCCTGGACCCTTCCCAGTCCGGCTTCCGCAGCAACCACAGCACCGAAACTGCCCTCATCGCCGCCACCGATGACATCAGGAACCTGCTAGACAACGGAGAAACAGCAGCCCCTCATCCTCCTGGACCTATCAGCCGCCTTCGACACGGTCTGCCACCACACACTACGAACACGCCTTCACGACGCCGGGATCCAAGAGAAGGCCCTGGACTGGACCACATCCTTCCTTTCCGGCAGAACACAAAGCGTCCGCCTCGCCCCCTTCCGATCCAAGGCCACCAAGATCATCTGCGGCGTACCCCAAGGCTCCTCCCTCAGCCCAACGCTGTTCAACATCTACATGGCACCCCTCGCCCACGTCGCCCGACAGCACAACCTCAACATCATCTCCTACGCTGACGACACCCAGCTGATCCTCTCCCTCACCAAAGACCCTCACACCGCCAAAGCCCACCTCCATGAAGGAATGAAGGCCGTTGCCGAATGGATGAGGACCAGCCGCCTGAAGCTGAACTCGGACAAGACGGAGGTCCTCATCCTTGGTTCCAACCCTTCAGCCTGGGATGACTCCTGGTGGCCAACATCACTGGGAACAGCCCCGCCACCCACCGACCACGTACGCAACCTAGGGGTCATCCTCGACCCCACCCTCTCCATGACTAAGCAGGTCAACGCCGTTTCCTCATCCTGCTTCAACATCCTCCGAATGCTCCGCAGGATCTTCAAGTGGATCCCCACCGAAACAAGAAAAACAGTCACCCAGGCCCTCGTCACCAGCAGGCTGGACTACGGAAACGCCCTCTACGCAGGAACGACGGCTAAGCTCCTGAGACAGCTGCAACGCATCTTATCCTCGACATCCCCCGACTCAGCCACATCACACCCCACCTGAGAGACCTGCACTGGCTCCCTGTCAACAAGAGGATAACCTTCAAGCTCCTCACCCACGCACACAAAGCACTCCACAACTCCGGACCAGCCTACCTCAACAGACGACTCAGCTTCTACACCCCACCCGCCAGCTCCGCTCGACCAGCCTCGCCCTCGCCACAGTCCCCCGCATCCGGAAAACGACCGCCGGCGGCAGATCCTTCTCCCACCTCGCCGCCAAGACCTGGAACACCCTCCCCACCAACCTCCGACAGACCCAAGACCTACTGGCCTTCAGAAGACTCCTCAAGACCTGGCTCTTCGATCAGTAGCAGCACCACCCCCCTCTTACCCCAGCGCCTTGAGACCCTCGTGGGTATGTAGTGCGCTTTATAAGTGACATGATTGATTGATTGATTGATTATTACCCTGGGACTCAAGAATCGACGCATCGCTGTGTTTTCCATCTCTTCTTTCCGTTGCGGCTGTTTTTCATCTTGGATTTTGATGCATCAAAAGTACTTTGTGCTAGAATCAAAGCATCAATAACATTCTATGGACAGAATTGGTTAACCCTTTAAAAAGTAATATATTGAGTTGTGTATGTTGCATTTTTGTTGTTTTGATCTTGTTTGGTTTAGATAAAGATTGGCTATTTTTCTAAACTGGTGTGGTGTCATTTTGCAGTGTTTTCACGGTGTTACTGTGTGTTTTATGTACAAATGCTTTACACTTTGCCTCTGAGATAGGCCTGACTGCTCGTGCCATGCTACCAAGGGTGTGATCAGGGGTTATCCGGAGTGTGTAACTGCCTTACCCTGACCAGAAGGAAGAGTCCCTACTTGGACATGGTGCATACCACTGCCAACTAGAGACCCCAATTTCTAACACTACAATTCAATGAGCATATCCAAAAGTGAATAGCATTGTCAAAGCCAATGGATGAACGGAGTTAAGCTACTGTCTCATTATAAATATGCTATTCTGTGGGCTGCTCTACATGTCAATTATGATTCAAATAAGCAATTGCTGAAGGAGGCGGAATCAGATCCCCTCTGTGAATATGTATTATTACATTATTATATGTATTATTTCTATTTCTGCCTTGTGCATAAGAGGCTAGCAGACTTCTTAAGATGTCAGGCCAGTTTTAAAAAGGGGGCTCAAACATGTGTCTACACAAAACAAAGGACAAACAGTTGAAGTAGGAATAAAAAGTAAATTGTGTAATGATGGTGGCAAGTCACCCTAATTTAAAACATCTATTAATGTCAAATGGAGGCTAACACCTTCTGAAAACTGTTACAGAACCTCTAACATATTCTGAACTTCATGCTAGTTCTTATGTTCTCTCTAGAACAGCTTAGAATTCACTGAAAGTTTTTCTCTTTTAATTGGGTCTTTTATTTTTAAAGACAAATTCACAGGTGTAGTTCTCACAAACTGACATTTTCAGGCGCCTGCCTTGGGATCAATTAACCTCTTTCTGATTCAGTTCACTCTAGCTCAGTTTTCAGCATTACTAATTTCTAACATTTACTCTTTTATGGATTCGATTGGTGTCATTTTTACAATCAAGACTGTAAATGTGCTGAGACCCCCTCTGCATAAATTCTGTTCCTTTCCCAGTGATTAGTAGTATTTCAAGTATTTTAAACCACATTTTGATTGCCGTTGATTGAATCTTCTGATATGTTCTAACCTCTCATCTCTCCATACGGTGGGCTGATTCCTCAATAGAGAGTGAAACTTCTATGTTTCACCAGATTAAATAAATATTTTAAAAGTCACATTCTATCAGGGCTCAGCATGTTAATTTATATTCTTGGGTGAAAAACTTCCACAGTTCCAGTACTATTCCTTGCATGTAGTGAAATGATTACTATTAAAATTGATAAGCACTACATGCAAAAATGAGACATTCCTTAACTGCACTTTAAAGTGAAGTTTGTTTTACTTATGTTTGTTTTTAAAACTTTGTGATACATTTTTCCATTTACAGAAAGAAAAGTGAACCAAGGCAGAGATACTTCAACTGTGAAACAAGGATAAATAATATGGTTTAATCTGAGGAAAGAAGTGATTGGGCCAAATGCAATTTAGTAATAAGAGAAGTGTCAATGCACTTTCCCAACACACATTCACTTACAGGACTTTCCTGGTGGACATGTCTTTTTTTGCAGCGCAAGTGAGACAAAGCCCAGTCATCCATGCCTAAATAAATTTCACACAAATGCTAAATAATATAGTTATGCATTTGGTCCCATAAGCATGTGAGTGAGGGGACAAAGTTCTACTAATGTCCTCCATCCATGTGCAATGGTCTGAAAGATGCATTGACATGCACTGCGTTCATGTCTAGAGGAAATGCATTTGTAATCAAGGTGCTCAAGTGTGGGGCAAGGAAGGGTGGGAGTGTTGGGTTCAAAGTGATAGGGTAAAGGTAAGGGACACAGGAGAGGTGTAGTGACATATGTACATCAGATTCACGTAACAAAACCTTTCCCGCCTATTACAGGTCAATTGTTCCAGTAAGACATAGGACTAGGGGACATTGATAATAAATCTCAATAGTCAGGGCTTGTATGAAAATGTTGGTAGTCAACGTTTCGACCCCTCAAATGTACAAGGTGAGTGGATCCTTAGGGCGGGGTCTTCATCAGGGCATGGTGAAAAGAGCACCTGAAACCAAGGGGATATCCTGTGTTAGAGGTGAATGTTAACCTGACATGATGTGAATGCTGGTAAAAGTGAGGTGATGATTACCTAATGAGAACAACATCACGTGGATTCCGGCTGTGTGGTTTAGAGAGTGGGAAAACCCGAGCTCCTATGGACAGAGAGGACACAATCAAAATGAACCAAAGTAAAAACCAGCTTAGGTTTGGCAGTAAAAGTATGTGAGTGAAGCCAACACTTACAAGTTAATCAAAAGTAGTACGGCCAACAGTGCACGTACAAGAATACAAACTACGACTGGTGGGTTAAAGAATCCCTCTCAGTATGGAAATAAATCTGGCAAGAAACAAAAGGAAAACAATACTACAATCTGGGTGGTCTACCATATAGATCAACAGAAGTCATGCCAATTCATCATGTTATGCAAGACATAATGGATCCATCCTGAATGGCTAAAGGAGTCAAAGAACTGGAACTGCATCATCACGATTATGCAAAATCAACGGTGACTCTAGATAAGCGTGAGCCCAAATCAAACAGGTAGCGGGAGGTCCGCGTGTAAGCAGGAAATAATCACTATGTCATCGGGGCTACTTAATACATAAATACTAACAACTAACATCGTGTAGCGCCGTAAACTATTAGTCCCCGGAGGATGACTGCTAAGCACCTACTCAAGGTAAACTATCTTAGTCAGAGAGACTACTCAAAAAGATATATATAAATAAACTCTCCAAAGCTTCATTAGTCAGTGACATTGTACATCTAATCTCGCAGCCGTGGGGGGAACATATCATTATTATACTCACCTCTACTCTCCAACTCTGCTGGCAGTGAGCGGCTGCACCTAGCGTGCATGTTTACCGTTCGCGTCTATAAAACGCACTACGTCTGAGCCAGCCTGATCATTCGGAGAAGTTGAAGTGATGAGTATGCTCACAGCGAGGTATGTATCTGCCCACAGCTCTGTTATTGACTTTTTCGCGTACCGCATATAAGCCGCGGTACGGCATGTTTATTGACAACGGGGTTTACATCAGTTTATCATTATTTATTTATTATTTATTTATTTAGGAGTTTTATATAGCGCTGGCCAGACCCGAAGGTATTGGAGCGCTTTACAACATATGTAGCGGGGAAATCACAGAATATAACAGTAGTATACATATTGACTCGTGGCGAATCGAAAGTCTTCGAGCACAATACAAGATTGATAGCAAGAAATCACAGAATATAGGAGTAATATACACATTGACTTGTGTCGTGGCGTGGCACAGGAACGAGTCGGGAGGTGAGTGAGGTAGAAGTCTTGATGTTAAGGTGGCTGAGTGCTGCAATGGGCAAGAGTCTGCGTTAGGGCGGCAGCTATCCATTTGGAAGGGATCAGTTGAGGAAGAAGTCTTTGAGCTGCCTTTTGAATTTTACAAAGGAGGGGGTAGTCCTGATATGGACTGGGATGGAGTTCCAGATTTTGGGCGCATTTCCAGAGAAGGATCGAGATGAGGTTTCTTGTTTGCGAGTTTTCGGAGGGATGAGGAGTAGAGTGTTGGTACTCCTGAGGTTCCTTGTCTGACCGGCTTTCTTGAGTTTGGCGGCCAGGTAGGCGGGTTTCCCAGTGTGCAGAGCTTTGTGCATGAGACAGGCAGTTCTGAAGTTGGCACGCATTTCGATTGGGAGCCATTTTAGCTCTCTGAGTGCGGGCGAGATGTGTTCAAATTTCTTTACTCCGGTGACCATTCTGGCTGTTGCATTGAGAGTTGATCTGAGGGGAGCTAAGTGAGATTTTTCTGTTCCTGTGAGGGTTGCATTCCCGTAGTCCAGTCTGGACAACACCAGGGATTGAGTACCGCTACCGCTACCGCTGTTGGGGACTGCACTGCATCGTCCAGAATCCTGAGCTCTCCCAGGAGGGAGGAGCCACGCTGCTGCCACCGCGCTAAAAAGCGCTAGAGGCACCCGCAGCGCGGGACGCCACGCCACCGCTACTGTTGTTGGGGACTGCACTGCATCGTCCAGAATCCTGAGCTCTCCCAGGAGGGAGGAGCCACGCTGCTGCCACTGCGCTAAAAAGCGCTAGAGACACCTGTAGCGCGGGACGCCACGCCACTGCTACTGTTGTTGGGGACTGCACTGCATCGTCCAGAATCCTGAGCTCTCCCAGGAGGGAGGAGCCATGCTGCTGCCACCGCGCTAAAAAGCGCTAGAGACACCTGCAGCGTGGGACGCCACGCCACAGCTACTGTTGTTGGGGACTGCACTGCATCGTCCAGAATCCTGAGCTCTCCCAGGAGGGAGGAGCCACGCTGCTGCCACCACGCTAAAAAGCGCTAGAGACACCTGCAGCGCGGGACGCCACGCTACCGCTGTTGGGGACTGCACTGCATTGTCCAGAATCCTGAGCTCTCCCAGGAGGGAGGAGCCATGCTGCTGCCACCGCGCTAAAAAGCGCTAGAGACACCCGCAGCGAGGGACGCGCGCGGGCCCCGCCCGGGCCAAGCCCGGGCCAAGGTCAGGCCCGTCCTTGCCCGTCAGTGACTGGAAGAGGCTGGGCTGGGCCACCTCCCCAATGCCTGTACAATAAGCCATTGTTGTATACAACGGATACATTATAGAAGTGTGTTATTCGGAGGTCAGGGTTTAGCAATATGAGTAAACGGAAGGTGGGAGCAGGGGTTGTGGGTACGCTCGACGCCTTTCTTTCTAGGGCAGAATCAGCGCTAATGCATGAGATCCAAATCACTGAGCGCAGGTTATCACTTGAACCCCCAACGTCCCATGGCACACCCAGCTCTATGGGTCATCCCTCTCAATCGCTGACAAACTGTGTCCAATGATTTAGTATTGCATCCCAGCCAGTCTTTGACGATACAATTGGAACCAGTGCCACTTATTTCACCCATTTCTTCTAATTCGGACTGCTCTACTAATATGTCTATGGTTACCACTAGGGGTAAGAAGCTTATTGGGGCTGCAGGTAGTGAACCGCCCTCGAAAAAAAGGAAAGGTCGAGGTGCATTGAAGCCAATTCCTCTACCTACTAGGGTAGCAAAACATAAGGCAGTTACAAACGGCAATGGCAACAATGGGAGCCAACAGTCTAAAGAAAAGCCAACAACTGTTACATGCCCCCCTACTAGTGCTGCCCATCTACCACCATTGTTTAATATGGACGAGCTTTGTTCACAGATAGAACTGAAATTGTTAGCTATGATTGATCCCCTACTCAAGAAGCTGACCTCGATTGAAGATAGACTTAATAAAATAGAGCAGGGCATTTTTAGTAGCCCCCCTGAAAATTTTAATGGGCAGAGGTATGCTGGGTCTACAACCCAATCGGTGAGGGGAAATGCATCAGTACTAAAGGGACCCCTAGAAAATGCACGCTGCCCTCCATTATCAACAGCAACAGCACCAGCAATAACTTTGGAGGCCATCCAACCCGTTAACGCTCCACAGGGTGGAACGCTGTTGACCTCAACCTCGCAGCCAGGGAAGAGTGGTCCTAGGGGACGGCCCTCTGAGCCCTATGCTGCTAGTGCCCAGAACTACCATACTTTCCTTCATCTCCCCCCAGAAGCCACTCCTTATACAGTTGTTTTGCTCAACGTACCAATGCTTCCATTTAATGCACAGGAGCACTGGTCAACATTAAGAAATAAGGCCTTATACTTGCTGGGTAATAGGATCGGCTTAAAGGAACATCTTTTCTCCGAATTTAAAATGGTTCGTAGAGTTCCCTGGGTTGGGAAATCTCACAAGTCTTTACCTGGAGACTGTGTAGTCCTAAGCTTCAGGTCGCCAAGACTGGTTCAGCATATACTAGAGAGGGCTGGTAACTGTTTCATTAAGGAGGATGACATAAACATCTTTCCACTGGGTTTCTTTTATCAACCAACCAGCACCCCCAGGTGCAGTGAGATGAGGGGGCTATCCAGACCACTTAGTCAACATGACCTCCCGGTGATCACAAGTAATCGATTTGAAATCCTTTCTTCTTTAGAGGATATAGATTGACTGGGCAATATAGTTAATCCCCCTCTAATTGGAACATCAGTATCTATGGGCCAGATAGGGTCTGTTTTAGGACTGCGTATTCCTGACCCCGCTGTAATATCTGTATCTGCGATCGGAAGAAAGGCTATACATGCCAACAGCCCTGACATCGTAGGGGGTGCGCACCAATCACAGATGAAATTTGAAATTGGGGTGGATGAAAATATATTATCCCATACACTTCTCGTAAGATCTCCCACCTCATCCAGCATTCTTAGTCTGGTAACTGTGGAAAATGATTATGCAATTAGCTCCCAAGCAAATAGCAGTAACGCTACCCAAGGGCACCTAAAAACACATATGTCCATAGCCTCTTGGAATATCGCAGGTCTATCTTCTAAAACCACCTCAACAGAGTGGTCAACATACATTGATAGTTATGATGTCTGGATATTTCAGGAGACTTGGTCATTGGATAAAATTTACCACCCAGGCTTTTTAAATTTTTCAAAGGCTGCCTTGGGAGGGCTGAGAGGGAGACCTTTAGACGGGTTGACCTGTTGGGTCAGACAGCAAGTGGGCATTTTGGTGAAGGAAGTATTCATTGATAGTCCGGACATCATGGCCATACGGATCACTATGGAGCATGGACCCGATGTCTTGATTGTCAATTTCTATGCAAGAGGACAGCCGGGTGGCAGGGGATCAAGTGTGGTTACCGCCCTTGATAGCTATTTGGAAAGTTCAAGGGGCAGTAGTAACCTGATAATTGCAGGCGATTTTAATTGTTGTTTTGAGCCACCGGACCATGACGACGGAAACCTTAGTGCAGAGGAGGACGCACAGTGGAACATTCCGCAATTAGAACTATGCCCCATTAACAAATGGACAGTGGCTGCGCTACAGTTAAAAGGGTTGTGTCTGGAAAGGGGACTAAGGGCAGTCAACGGGCGGACGCAGTCGGATAGGAAAGGTGCTCATACTTTTGATAATGGTTTTCGTAGCAGCCGCATAGACTACATCCTTCTTAATATAGAATACTGGCCATCCCTTTTGGATATGAAGGTGCAGGAGCGGACCGAAAGCGACCATAACCCGTTGGTCTTAAAATTGAATGCTTTGGTCTTATCAAATCCAAATAACAGGGCAGTTGAATACGTGACAGCAGAGGCTATGCTTACTAACGATATGAGGAGAGTTCAATGGGCTAGGATTATTGAAAATGAGGGTGCTCTGGAACAAATGAAGGAACTGGTTGCTTGTTCAACCACTACCCTTCTTAACTGTGATTCCCAGAAGCACATTAATTCTATCATCCCCCAGGTCCACAATGACCTGTTTAAGCAACTGAAATATTTTTTTATTAAAACTAGCAAACCAAGGAAAAAACTTTATGTAAAGGTGGCTTCTTGGTACAATAGTACATGCAGACAGGCCTATAAGATTCTATCCAGGGCTATTAGATCCAAAGTTGTGGGCGATATTAAAAAGGCTAGAGTAAGGTATAAGAAAGCCCAGCAACAAGCGAAGAAGGAATGGGATGAGAACCGCTGGCAAGATTTGGTCTCTGCCAGTAAGGAGAAAAATATGATCCAAGTCTGGAAGCTTGTTAAATGGGCCAGTGGAGAATTAAATCAGACACCCACTAACTATGTTGCCCCAGAACAATGGGTTCTACATTATGAGGCTCAATTCGCTGCCATCAACGGCAGTGATGACATACCCCTATGGCCTACCCAACAACTACCCTGTGTTTCACCAGTTTAGAGGTTGAATCAGTGCTAAAAACGATTCCGAGAGGTAGGGCCCCAGGCCCCGATCGAATACCCGCAGATTTGTTTGTACACGATAAGGACCACTGGGTATCTTATATAAAGTTATTGGCTAATGCTATAGCTTGCGGTGCTTCCATTCCCGATACGTGGTCAGGTGCTGAAATCATACCTATTTATAAAAAGGGTGACCGCTCACTACCAGGTAATTATCGGCCAATCAGCCTTATTGATTCCATTCAGAAGATTGTTGCCAGGCTAGTTCTTGGCAGAATCCAGGCCTGGATAGACGAAACAGAAATCCTGACACCTCTTCAGGCGGGGTTTCGACCACACACAAGCACCTTAGATCAGGTCCTTAGGTTCGTGCCCATCTACTGGCGGGTGGTTATCATAGGAGGGGGTGCAATCTACGCAGCTTTTATTGATCTAAAATCCGCATTTGATCTAGTCCCCCGTATGAAAATGTGGAGTGCTTTTGTGGACATGGGGATGCCACCGGAACTGTTGGCTATCTTAGTAAAACTGCACGATTCAAATTACGCACAAGTTCGCTGGGGAAAGCAGGGAAATGTTACTGAGAGGTTTCTGGTTTCCAAGGGGGTACGTCAGGGGTGTGTACTAGCCCCAACCCTGTTTTCCTTGTATATAAACAGGGTTGTACAGTACTTTTCAACTCATCCCACAGATGCTCCAGTGTTAGCGGGTATGAAAATACCCCTGCTCATGTTCACGGACGACACCTTAATAATATCCAAGACTCGTCAGGGCTTGCAGGCCGCTCTGTCCCGCTTCGAGGTGTTCTGCCACGACCATGAATTAGTGGTAAATGTGGAGAAAACAAAGTTTATGGTGCTCTACAAATCCAAAGCCATAACCGGGAGAGTGTATATGAATAATGTCCCCTTGGAACAGACTGATGTTTTTACCTATCTGGGTATAACACTAGGTAGGAAACTACAATGGAAGCCCCAGATCGATATGCTGGCCTTAAAACATGCACAATTAGCTGGTGTACTGATAAAGGAGCAGAGGCTTTCCCATTGACCAAACCCATTGCCCCCGCCCTTAAGATTTACAACTCTAAAATCAGTACCTCAATATTATATGGTGATGAACTTTGGGGCGTCGAGGATTTAACATCATTGGTATTAGCCCAAAACAAATTTGTTAGAACTCTAATAGGCCTCCCGCAATCTACCCCACTTACGCCCCTTTATCTTGATCTGGGTTGCTATAGTATAGAGGACTTGGCACGCTTCAGACCTATAGCATTCTGGAGAAGGCTCTGGACCACACCTGAGCTTTCTCTGTATGCTAAAGCTCTCCTTGAAGTTCGGGGGTTGGGCCGTCTATACAAGATCCCCTGGTTTAACAACATCAAAACCACCCTGGTCAATATGGGGATGAGTACCCTGTGGGAGGACCCAGCTGCTAATTTATTTCCATCTAAAAAGAACCTTAAGGCAGCTTACTGGAGTATGGTCAAAATTAAGCGGTTCTCATCTATCATGAGGCCTACCTTGACTAGAGAATTCGTGGAGATCAAGCATGAGACCAAGTTTGAAACCTATTGGGACCTCATTACCAGGCCAACAGACAGGAAACTGTATCATCAGTTCAGGGTAGGTTCACTTCCTATAAGAGCTCTTACTAATAGTTGGCACCTGCCAACAAATAACAAATGCATCTCATGCCCAGCTCAAATTGAGACATTAGCGCATATTATGTTCGTATGCCCAGCCTATGATCTACCTAGGACCAAATGGCTTAAACCTATTTGTATGAATCTGGGCACAAGATTGGCCCTGGAGGCCTTAAGGATCTTAAGGACAAACACTAAAGATTCCATAGTGGTAGCAGTGGCAACATTTTTGAGCTGGATGTGGGTCATCCGTGCCAACAAGATGAGGGTATATTAACCTTGTCATTCTTATTTTCGAGGGTTGAGATAGCATGGAATGGCCCTGTTGAAAAAAAAATTCTGTCTAGACCCGAGATTTGGCAACTTAAGAGATGATTACTTGCTGACTCTTCGTCTAATTCTGGTCCCTATATCATGGGCTGATAATAGGAAACAACTGCCCTGTTCAGTTTTCGCGTTTATATGTATATTGCTTTTCATGGGCTTTTAAAGGTGTTTTTATTTTTGTTTTTATAACTTTGCTATTTTATGTAACAATGTTTTTAACTTATATGTAAATATACCTGTGGTTTTTATATAAGCCTGGATGATTGTAGATCGTATATTATATCCCAAGTTTTTTAAATTATTGATGTATCTTGTCTTTTATGATTCTGTAAATCGAAATAAAGACTTTATTGATTGATTGATTGAGTAGATTGTTTGAGATCGTTGGGAGGGATGAAGGGTTTTATTTTGTTGAGCAGTTTAAGGTTGAGGAAGGCGCTCTTATCGGAGTTCTTGATGTGTTTGGCCATGTCTAATTTTGGGTCCAGCGTGATTCCACTGAGTCGGCCAGGGTGAGATTGCAGTTGAGAGCATCAATGGCTTTTAGCCATTCTGTGACTTGGGGGTTCTGCTCCTTATTGGAAATGAGAAGGACTTCTGTCTTGTCTTGGTTGAGTTTCAGGTGGTTGAGTGATAGTCAGTGTTGGACTTCTCTTAGAGTGTCGTTAGTCTTTGAATGTCGTCAATGGAGGAGGTTTCGAGATAGATCTGGGTGTCGTCCGCATAAAGGTGGAAGGGGATGTTGGTTTTTTTGAGTATGGAGGTGAGGGGTTCCATGTAGATGTTGAAAAGTTGCGGGATAGAACTGATTTTTGGGGTACACCCCTGCTGACCCTCATTCACTTGTAAAAGTGTTTTGTTGTAATTCTCATCTTTTTAATGGTAATCTAAGTCAGCGTGCTGTCTAGAAACTTAGAGCCTTTCTGTTATTTATGGTGTTTCATTTTTATATGCGTTAATTCACATGGACATACGTCAATTAATTATGATGATGTCTTCTAAGTGCTTCACTCCTGCCAGTCACGGAGTTGGAGAGTAGAGGTGAGGATAATAATGAAATGTTCCCCCCACGGCTGCGAGATTAGATGTACAATGTCACTGACTAATGAAGGTTTGGAGAGTTTATTTATTTATATATTTCTTTTTGAGTAGTCTCACTGACTAAGATAGTTTACCTTGAGTAGGCGCTTAGCAGTCATCCTCCGGGGACTAATAGTTTATGGCGCTACACGATGTTAGTTGTTAGTATTTATGTATTAAGTAGTCCCGATGACATAGTGATTATTTCCTGCTTACACGCGGACCTCTCGCTACCTGTTTGATTTGAGCTCACGCTTATCTAGAGTCACCGTTGATTTTGCATAATCGTGATGATGCAGTTCCAGTTCTTTGCCTCCTTTAGCCATTCAGGACGGATCCATTATGTCTTGCATAACATGATGAATTGGCATGACTTCTGTTGATCTATATGGTAGACCACCCAGATTGTAGTATTGTTTTCCTTTTGTTTCTTGCCAGATTTATTTCCATACTGAGAGGGATTCTTTAACCCACCAGTCATAGTTTGTATTCTTGTACGTGCACTGTTGGCCGTACTACTTTTGATTAACTTGTAAGTGTTGGCTTCACTCACATATTTTTACTGCCGAACCTAAGCTGGTTTTTACTTTGGTTCATTTTGATTGTGCCCTCTCTGTCCATAGGAGCTCGGGTTTGCCCACTCTCTAACCACACAGCCGGAATTCACGTGCTGTTGTTCTCATTAGGTAATCATCACCTCACTTTTACCAGCATTCACAACATGCCAGGTTAACATTCACCTCTAACACAGGATATCCCCTTGGTTTCAGGTGCTCTTTTCACCATGTCCTGATGAAGACCCCGCCCTAAGGATCCACTCACCTTGTACATTCGAGGGGTCGAAACGTTGACTACCAACATTTTCATACAAGCCCTGACTATTGAGATTTATTATCAATGTCCCCTAGTGCTATGTCTTACTGGAACAATTGACCTGTAATAGGCGGGAAAGGTTTTTGTTATGTGAATCTGATGTACATATGTCCCTACACCTCTCCTGTGTCCCTTACCTTTACCCTATCACTTTGAACCCAACACTCCCACCCTTCCTTGCCCCACACTTGAGCACCTTGATTACGAATGCATTTTTGATGCTAGCAAGTAGAGCAACTGCGTTGCCTAATTAATAAGTGATTAATGCTTTAAAATTTAATTGCATTAAATGCAGAGTATGCATAATTCACGTTGTGAATGTCATTGATTACTAAAACAATTTTTTGGTTAAATTTGCTGCTACTGTGACCATTTGTCTACTAAACTGCAATTGTGACCCAGGCCTGGTAGCATTTCGGGTTTACCCCATTGATACTCAACGATGTATTTTGTACAAGCACCTCTGTCCCAATTGCATATTAACACAAAAAGGGAACCTTGATGTCCAGTTTTTACCACGCTACCTATCATCATTCTCCACCTACTGCCATCACATAGAACGTGCACACGTTTTTATCCCATCACTGACTCCATAGGAGCTAGGCACTGCAGTAGCTGCTGTTACAATCAGTGTTCAGTCATAGACCAGAATATTACCTACAAGCACTGTACCTCTCAACGTTGTTCGAGTAACTGACTTACACTAATATTGAACGCTCCCTTGTGAAGGAGCTGGTGTCCAAAAGCAGAGGTATATGGCTGTTGCTCCAGCATTCAGACTATGAAGTGAGCCATCCACCACCCTGCTCCTTTGGCAGCTGGCTCTGGAATCTCCTTCATGTAGGCTTCAGGTTATATATCTTGTTCTGTCTACCAGATACCCAACCTTAGGCCCCCATTTACCCTGCACAGATCTCAGCCACAGCGTTACCATTGCCAGATACCTATACCCAGGAGGCCCCATTACTCTACATAGATCTCAGCCACAATGGTACCACTTCCAGATACCTATCCTCAGGGTTCCTCACTACTCTGCAAAGATCGTAACCACAACTGTGCCACTGCCAGATACCTATGCTCAGGGCCCCTGATTACTCTGCAAAGATCTCAGCAACAGTGGTACCAATACCAGATACCTAGGCTCAGGGTTCCCTATTACTCTGCACAGATCTCAGCCAAGATGGTACCATTGCCAGCTGTGAGACTAATTCATATTATATCTAACCTTGTACTGCACAGCCTCATCTGGAAATGGGTCTTCTCTAAATCATCTAATTGCCTCACCACCGGGCCTCATTGCAGTTGCAGGTAAGACACCAAGGCACAGTTAGCCATGCTTCCTCCAGAGGTACCAAGCCTTAGGACAACAGCTTTCACCATTCAACTTTTCCAGGCAACTTTAGCCTGGTATAAGTCCCTGAAAAACCTGTACTTTCTGTTCTCTCTGGAAAAAAAAATAACTCCTTCTTATAGACTGCCTCTAAGTGCACAGGAATTAAAAGAGCAAATTGTGTCAGGAATTACTCTGCTGGTGTAAAGGTCTGCTTGATTTGCCAACACCCCCATGGTCCTTTACTAAATCATGTTGCAATATTTTCTCCCATGGCTATCCCTTAAATCATGTTGCAGCCTTTTATTTGTATTTGCCAATGTTTGTTAACCTATGTATGCCTTCAAGACTGATCGTGCCTTTAATGGTATCCTTGTGTTCTATTTTTACATAATTGAAAATCAAGTCGATGCGTTCTTGAATCACTCGCATCGACTTGGCTTCCCTGTTGTCAAGGCAACGCTCCGTTTCATTTCACGGCCCGGAGCAGTTCCGCGAGCCGGTCACGTGTCCATGCATCATAACACACGTTGCTAATGACGCTGGAACAACGCCCTGGACAACGCCCGGCTCATTAGCTATAAATAGCCACACCCCCGTTACACGGCGCTTGGCTTTGTTTACCTTTCCCGGTCGCCCCGCGTCGTTTCAAGAGGATTCCTGCTTCCTTCACGTCATCGAAGCCCTTCGCTTGGAGAACGAGTTGTCTTGAAAGGAACTCGTCAGAACTTCATCCACGTTCGTCAGGACTGCAACTAAGTTGTCGAGCCGGCTCCAACTCTTCAGACAGTCAAGTGCAGGACACTGAAATTGTCGAGCCAGCTAAGTGATCACTTTAAGCTTAGCGTTTGTGTTTCCTTATGTTTAAAACCCATTAAACTGTTTCTTACTTATTGTTAGTATTGAGAACGCGCGTTTAGAAGATGAACATTGGTCTTTGGTAGAAATTGAAAGCAGGTGCTGGCTCTTCATATTTTGTATGCGCTTGAGAAATATCAGTGCATTGCTTTTATTCTGATAATATCACATGTCAAATACAGGTGAGACAGTTCAGCATAAGAACATATAAATATGTATAAGCGAAAAGTGTGCATATTTTCATAGATATTTGTTCCTTTATTTATAGCACCAATTATCAACCTTGTTGTGACTATTTGTGTGAGTTAAAGAATTTCAAGGGAAGAAATAAGAACTTATACTGTTTCCAAAACGGAAAATTGCCAATTCATACTAGAGGTAATTAGATCTCGTATCTAAGTTCAGACAGTTATACATTTTTTATAAGACTGGTTTATAACACTAATCCCTTTTTTAAGGCAAAGAACATAAACGGTGACTCCTCAAGTTCAGAACAAGGATCTTGGCTGGTCCAAGTGGCGGAGCTGAGCTGTGTCTTCTCTTTTCTCGGTCTAATCCCCTTCCCCTCTGGGACACCTGCCAGGGCTGCTGTTTTCCTCGTTGGCATTGAGAGGTGTTCTGGGAGGGTTGGAGAATTACTCAACGCCCCTGCAGACGGTCCTGAATTTCAGGTGAGTGCTTGGCCGCCCACTCTAACCTATTGCAGTAAGTATCACATGGGGAGCCTTCAGAACAAAGATCCTACAGCTATACAAGTGGGACTGTACATTCCTAGCTTAAGTAAGAATGGAAAAAGCTTTTAGATTCAAACTTGTTTCACAAACAAAAAATTATTGTTAATAAAAATGTATAAAATTAAAATTAAAAATGGAGAAAAACAGATCGAAATGTAAATATATATATATATATATATATTGCCACAATATCCCTTTTGACAGGGATGAGTCTCACCGCACTCGCTGCTCCTTATAGTACACAACAGTCAGGAACGGGACCATGCAGAAAGGGATATATATATATATATATATAAAAAGAAGAATATATATAGGAGAGTATATATATATATATATATATATATATATATATAATACAACATCTAGCACACAAAGTTGTTCCGTTCATTGTAACAATGCTATTCTGGAGGGTCTTATATCTCAACAATACAATGCTATTACCAGATAAATACAACACTCATCAATAAAATGATTAATATGGAATTTTATGAATGTGAATAATTATTTCAAGGTAAGGAAGATCAGCTTTCCTGTCACTCGGGAGCGAAACAAGTCCCAGTTCCTCGGATCAAAAGAGCTAGCTGGGGGGGGCAGAAGCTTCATCACATGTACCTCCAAGGCATGGAATGAGCTTCCTTTCCATTTGAGGAACGCAGAGGATCTCCTCTCCTTCAGAAAGGGGCTGAAAACCTGGCTTTTTTCACAGTAATGTCCGCTCACAGATGACCAGCAGGCCTGCCCAGCGCCAGGACACCCTAGGGTAACCATGCGCTATATAAGCTTAAATAACATAACATAACTCTCAAACCATAAAGTTTGGATTTGTTTAGTGAACTAAAGTCTGTGTACCTCTGTACATTATCAAAAAGTGAAATGCAAAGCAGCTCTATTTTAATTTCCCAAAGAGAAATACTAAAAGGTGATGGATGGAATGCTTGAATTAATCTCAGCCACTGGTAATTGCTTGGGCCACAACGCAATCCATCATTTTTATGCCCACCATGCCGACTCAGATTAGGCCCAGCCATATGCAAATCAGCCTTGGTCCTGTTCCAGTAGGAACAGTGCAGCCGAAACTGTCAAACCAGGTTCTCTCTGAACTGGAACACAAGCAATCCAAAACCAGTTAGGGAGGCGGCTAACATTGCAGTTGCATAAACTCTCAGGTCCATAACTGTGGCCTTTAAACTACCATTTGTCCTGGCTTAAGGGCGCCATCCTGCTATGTTCTTTACTGGCCTGGCAGCTGGCTATGATCTCCAGCCTGAGGTTGCAGATGCTGGTGTCTGAGGAGGAGGATTGCCAGTGGGGCCAAACAAGCCTCATGGTCAGGTGACCTGTGGGTTCAGGGCCCTGCAAAACTACGCTGCAGCATGTTGAGGGTTAATGGACTGGGGACTAAGGGCAGTGGGCCCCCCACTGTGGGAGGGAGCTCCAGGTTTCCTCTGAGCCCCCACTTCTATCGAGACGCTGATGCCGGCAGCTGCCCCCCCAGGTGACTCTAGGGGCCTTTGCTCGCAGCTGCTGTGTCGCCTTCAGGTGGGATGCCGCTAGACCTAAGCACCGGGGAAGACTAGGCTGGGTGGTGGGATTGACTGGGTTGATGGCTTAGGGAGTGGGTGCGCCCTTCCCTCCCCAGACCCAGCTGCCTGGTGGCTCCCCTCCACTGAAAGAATGATGCAGATACCCTGGTAACTTCTCCTGCCCCCCAAGGCGTTGGGTCTCAGGGCTGGTAAGGGAGACAATATTATGGGACGGTCTCCCTTTCCCCTCTGGGGCCTGGGCCACTAGATTGGGGGCAAGTTGAGAAGTTCCTTGTGTGAGGCAGCAGCAGTGGAGGAGAAACCGTGCTGAAAGGCACAAAATTCCCAGTGGTCACTTGGAGGGCATGCTCTGGCCGGAATTGGTGGAACCTATAAGAACTGTGATGTAGCCTGCACTGAGAGAACATCTGGGTGTCTTCTGGTATCTCCCCAACTTTTGTATACAGACCCCCTTACTAATACTTCAGTTAATAAACATTGGTGGAGGGGAGCGAGACCCGGGATGGCAGAAACTATATTCAGAGGTGCCATCTGACTACAACCTTCCAATACATGGCCAGCTACTTACCTCAGGTTGCTCACCTTTAAAAAAGGCTCAAAACCTACTTTCCTAGTTGTGCATGCTGCAGACAAAGCTCTGCTGACTACGGTGCTGCCTGCAAGAGGGTCTAGACACACGTTCCTGCAGCATCTACCTGCCAGCCCTCCTAAGGTTGCCATGGGAAATCTCAGATCTGCGTCAGCATCACAGATGACCGGGGATGGGTGTGTTGTCCTGTACCAAAGACAGCACTGAGCTCATCAATCACCTCATTGGATGTTTCCGAAAAGCTGGATAGTATCCTCTCCACATTCGAACACTCCAGTACATGTCTGGAATAAAAAAATAGATGCTGTAGCCATTGACCTTAATCTCTTCAGTGATGATCACAGGAAGCTTAGCAAACGAGTGGCCCAAACAGGAAACATCCTTACGGATGTTCAGCAACAATTCGCAGATGCCCCAAAGCAGTTAGCTAAGCTCAGTGGTAGGTTGCGATTTCTTGAGGGCTGTGCAGAAGATGCAGAAAGCAGGTCCCATCGAAGTAATATCTGAATTGTTGGCTTGACGGAGGGAACAGAGGGGAAGATGTTGCAAAGTCCCTTAAGAAATGGATCAGAGATTTCATGCCATGTGCAAGGCTGTATTCATTTTTCTCAATAGAGCGGGTACACCAGGTTCAGGCATGGTGCCCCCCAGTGTTGTCTCACCGTCGGATAGTCACGAAGTTACTTCATTATAGAGACCACAATACAATTCTGTGCTGCCTTGCCGCCTATCCCAGATGAAACTTGAACACAGTTGAGTCATTTTGTTTTCAGACTACACTCTGGCAATGCAGAAGCTGGAAGCCTACCTCACAAGGTTGAAACACAAGTTTTGTGACGTGTGACTCACATATTCACTGCTCTTTCCTGCAAGACTCAACTTTGTGGCTGCACACAAGTTGCACTTCTTTGATGATCCAGCAGAGGTTTGGGACTGAACGGCGTGCCAGACAACCACATATGGAACATCGAACAGGTAGACTTGAGCCAGGCCTCAGCAGAGATGCAAGCATAAATGGTCTCGCCGGCACATGACAGATGCTGTTCCCAATGATGTGGCTCCCTCAAACCATCTGATTACATTGAAACTAGCTCTGCCCTGGAGGTGGCAGCATAGCTTAGAGAGTTTGGCTTATCATGCAAATGGACGAGGATGCCACATCAGGTGGCGTAGAATCCTCAGGATCCATTGTCTCACTTTCGGGATTGTTGGTCCCACGAAATGTCATGCCTCAAAGCACTGACAACTTGATATGAAGGCTCCGATGGAGTGTGATAGAATTCCCCACTCTAAGAAACCCCAAAAAGATTTTCAATGCTCTCACCACTCTATCTTTTTTTTTTTTCTGTCCTCATTCTGCCAACTTTCTTGCTGGAGTTGCTCTTGTCCCTCAGCAGCCAGGAGGGAGAAAAAGAGCTTTTCCACAAAAGGATACTGCTGTTTCCACTTCCATCTCCTTCACGGAGGAGGACCAGGACACAGGAGAGACCAGGACCGACAGCATGTTTGGCTTAATCATCGGACCTGCTCGCCTTCTCTCTCCAATCGACCAACTTTGTCCAAACCTTGTCAAGACTCCTAGGGTCACATGCCATATCAGTCTGGCTCGTACAAATGATGCTTTTGAGGCACTCACAAAGGATGGGGGGCTTTTGGATTTCCAAAGCCTACATATCTCCCGCCTCGCCAACAGAGCCACATAAAAGATAAACTTGGAGATAACTGTGTTTATCCGCACATCCTCTTCTTGATTAAGCCCAAAAAAAACAAGACGAGGGCTTACCTTAATCCGTTTACCAGTTACTTCCCCAAGAAAATCACATACCGAGGCCCAGTAGGAAACAATCTTCGACACTGCATAAACAAATGCAGGTCATCTGCTGATGGGAGCATGCACCTTGGGCAGACATAAGTGTTACCTGTAACCCTTGATAACTTCGCTAGAGACCAATACACTCTGTGGGTGGTAAACAGATGGTTACGTTTAAGCGAGGCAGGTTTCACCACTGTTCGTAGAATGGAAAAGGAATCAAACCACACTTGCTTCAAATCCCCATCCCCGAGCTCTTTTGCCCATAGGTTTGAGATTTCAAAGTCGATCTTATCCTCCGCCTCCAGAAAGGCCCAATACCAAAATGAAACTTCCTTTTCCCATCGGTCAGTTCTCATCACCTGATCGAGCTTCGAGTCGTCTTCCTCTCCTACCCAGTCTTGTGTTGCCCAACAAGAACGTAATTGATAATATTTAAATCTCGTCAGCTGTCCCATGGTACAATTGCTTAACACTTCCCAACTCACTAGGCTTGATCCCATTTTAAGATCTGCCCAATTGCATAACCCCCAGATTTTAAAGGCAGACTAAGTTGATCCATCAAGCAGTCCGGAGTACCCGGGGATTCCCAAATGGGAGCCCGTGTTGAGTAATATGGGACTGCCAGCCTTTTCCGCAGATACAACCAAGTTCTTAAGGCGGACCTCAGAATCTTCAACCTCACCTTTTTAAAGAATTTAGGGTCTCCGTATTTAAAAAGGAAGCGGTGCTGGCCTTGACAGACATCAGCTAACAGTGCCTCAAAAAGTAAACCCATATGTGACCTATCTGTCTTATTTGCAAGCATATGGATATTCTTAAAGTGGAAAGCGTAGCAGTACACGAGCAGATCAGGTAAAGCCAAACCTCCTGCCTCTAACCTCCTCCTCAACTTTTTCCAAGCTATCCTGGGTCCCTTTGAAGCCCAAATAAAGCTGCCTATTTTCCCCTGGAGCTTGGCTATATCCTCCTTCCGAAAGGTTAAAGGAATAGAATTAAAAAGAAAAGTGATTTTGGGGAGTACAATCATTTTTATAAGATTCACCCGACCATAAATGTTTAAAGGTAGGTTGGCCCATCTTAACAACAGACTCAATATCTCCTGGCTAACTTTCTTCCAGTTTATTTTAGGAACATCTTCAAGTTTCTGTGTGATCAGTACTCCCAAGTAACGCATTTGAGTTTTAACCCCTTACTCCTCATATCCTGATTCCATTCCATTATTTCGTTTTTTCCCACATTCACCTTGTATCCTGAGATTAAACCAAAGCTCTCTGCCTTCGCCATCAGATTAGGGATTGCATTTTGTGGGTTGGTGGTATAGAGAATCAAATCATCTGCATATAAAGCCAATTTTTCCACAAACCCCGAAGACTTAAAGGGGAGGATAGTGGAATCTGCTCTGATCAAATTTGCAAAAGGCTCTATATACAAATTAAAGAGGAGCGGAGACAGGGGACAACCTTGTCTTGTGCCCCTTGTGATATTGAACCAGTCCGACAGTTCTCCATTCGTCAACACCCTAGCCCTGGGGAGATAATATAGATTTTGCACAGCCCTAACAATGTTCTGCGGAAAGCCAAAACTACTTAAGGTCTCCCAGAGATACGCCCAGTGCACTTGGTCGAAGGCCTTAGCTGCATCCACAGCTACTATCGTCAAAGGTAGATTCTGGGCCTCTGCCATATCCATAACCCCCATCATCAAAAACGTAAGTTCGTTAAGCTGCCTCCCTGGTATAAAACCTTTTTGATCTGAGTGGATAACTCCCTTAATGACCTTTGCTACTCTTGAAGCTACAATCCCTGAAAAGATCTTATAATCTGTGTTCAAGAGAGATATTGGTCTATACGAGTCCACTCTCAGCGGATCTTTATTCGGTTTCAATATTAAAGTTACCGTAGCCTCCGACCAGGAACTGGGAGCAGTTTCCCCATCTATATATATTGTGTTGAATAAGTCTTTTAAAACTGGAGCCACTTTATCTATGATGTGAGTATAAATCTCAACTGGGAGGCCATCTGGCCCAGCTGCCTTTCCGCCTGCCATTTTCCTGCACTGTACCCTGATCTCCTCTTCCGTAATCTCACCCTCTGACTGACTGACTGACTTATTTGTTAAGCGCACGAATGCCGAGGCGTCTTGGCGCTGGGTGAAAGACAACTGGATTGAACTGATTAAACTGCCAGTTTGGGAAAGAGCCAGGTCTTTATTAGCTTCCTAAAAATAGTCCTATTAGATTGTAATCTGAGCTGTGCGGGGAGCGCATTCCATAGCTTGGTGGCTTGGTATGAGAAACCCTTGCCTCCCCATCTGACTTTTTTTATCTTAGGGATCAAAATCAGACCTGTGTTCGATGATCTAAGACAGCGTTGCGGAGAATACCGCTTAAATAGCAGCTGCAGGTCGGCAGCTCCTCCACCATACAAAGCTTTATGAACAAGGCAAAGGGCCTTAAAATCCACTCGCTGCCGAACCGGGAGCCAGTGGAGCAGTTTAATGGTGGTTGAGGTAGGGTGATGTTTGGGAAGACCATAAAGCACCCGGGCCGCCGCGTTCTGAATGGACTGTAGTTTGGCAATCTGGCCCTTATCTGCTCCCAAGTAGAGGGCATTGCCGTAATCGATTCTAGAAAGAATCAAGGCCCCTATTACTGTTTTCCTCATAGAAAAGGGAATGAACCGAAGGATTTTGCTTAGGTTCTTCAACATGTAGAAACAACCAGATGACACCTGATTAGTTTGTTGGGCAAATTTTAGATTGCTATCAAATATAATGCCAAGATTCCTGGCCTTTGTTACGGGACTGGGGCAATTCCCAGCCTCAGTGGGCCACCATGCTTGGCTCCAGATTGAAGGCTTCAGCCCGAATTCCATCACCTCTGACTTTTCCGTGTTGAGCTTTAAAAAATTAGAGCTCATCCATTGCATAACATTCTTTAGGCCATTCCTAAACCTAGCCACCGTCTCATCCACACCTTGAGTTACTGATACCACAATCTGTGTATCATCTGCATATGATACAAGCATCAAACCATGATCTCTTATTAGTCTGGCCAGAGGGGTAACGTAAAGGTTGAACAAAGTGGGGGACAACGCGGATCCCTGCGGGACACCGCACGGGAGGTCGAATTTTGCAGACTTAAGACCATTCCAGTCTATCAATTGTTCGCGAGATGTCAAAAAAGATGTCAATAGGGTTAGAGCCGACCTCTCAATGCCTGCCGCCTTCAGCCGTTGTGTCAATACCTCATGGTTAACAGTATCGAACGCGGCAGATAGATCTAGCAAGATGAGGACGTCTCTTCCCCCCCCATCCATCACTCTACGAATCTCTTCGGTGGCCATAATGAGTGCTGACTCAGTGGAATGTCGGGCTCTAAAACCATGTTGGGTATCATCAAGAATATGATCGCTGTCTAAATATTCTGTTAATTCTGAGTTGATAGCTTTTTCTAAAATTTTCGAGGGAAACGGGAGACAGGAGATAGGGCGGTAGTTTTTCACCTCAGTAGGGTCTAAGGTAGCTTTCTTCAGGATAGGTCTGATACAGGCCTTTTTCCAAGACTGAGGATATATCCCAGATTTGATAACCTCGTTAAGAAGAGGGGTGAGGTGGCCACTAATTTGCTCAGGAACCAAATGCAGAATATACGGAGGGCAATGATCCAGAGGCGAGCCGGATCTGGTTTGAATTAACAAATCTGCTACTCGCTCTGTATCAAGCCTGGAAAATTGCGCCAAGCTAGATTGAAATTGAGTGTCCTCCGGCTGGGACCTTATTTCCCCAATGGGGTCAGGCAATGTCTTCCGAAGATCGTTATAGACGTTCTGGACTTTGGTCTGAAAAAAAGAGGCGATCTTGTCCACAAAATTTTGATCTGGAGAAAATTGACTCTCTTGTGGACGTTTAGACAGATTTGTCACGACATTGAAGAGCTCCTTGGAGGAGTTTTTGGCCGTCTGAATTTTTATTGTAAAATATACCGTTTTAGCGTTAATAATTGCTGTCTTATATTCCTCTAACGCTAAATTATAATCCTTTTTTCGTTCCTGGCTGTAATCTATTCTCCACAGCCGTTCTTTACATCTACATTTAGATTTTATCAGCCTAAGCTCAGCTGAATACCATGGGGAGGACACATGATTCATCCGGGATCGCCTAGTTGTTTCAGGTGCCAGATTATGTGTTGATGCCCTAATCCAATTATCATAATTAGTGGCTGCCAAGTTCGAATCAGGAACCAAATTAGGAGGATTAGATGCCAAAGCTGTTATCAGATCATTTTTTTGTATTGATTTCCATGGTCGTGATTTAACTAATGGAAGTCTGGTCTGATGTCGTTTGTTGGTGGACAGTATTGATATATTGAAAGCAATAAGGTTGTGGTCAGACCAAGACACTGGTGTCACACTCGATATGTCTATATGTGGATTGTTGGTGAAGATGCCATCCAGCGTGTGACCTAGTGAGTGTGTTGGCTGCGATACAATCTGGCACAGCCCAAAACCTGCTAGAATATCGATCAGGTTGGTAGTGTCAAGGTTGGTATTTGCCTCCAAATGAAAGTTGAAATCCCCCAGTATGGTGAAGGTTTGAGTGTCTAAACAAGATTCCATAAAAGTTTGTAATGAGCTGATAAAAGCTGGCCTTCTCCCTGGAGGCCTGTAAATAAGTAGTCCTGAAAAAAGCTCCAGGTTATTAGCTTTTATAACAAGTGTCATAGCCTCGGCTTCCAGTAATTGAACAGCCTCAGTCCTAATCTTAAACTGAGATCGATAGATAATAGCTATTCCCCCCCCTACTTTCCCCACCCTATCTTCATAGGCCACAAGGTAGCCTGCCGGAACCGCTATATTCCAATCAGACTCAGAGGCACTGTTAGCCCATGTTTCGGTTAGGAAGACGAGGTCGGGGTTAGCGAGTTGGATCATACATTCTAGTTCATATTTGTGTTTGTTCAAGGATCTCATGTTCAACAGTAGGCATCTCATGGGCTCTATGCTCAGGCCCTGGGATAGTTTAGGCTTAGTCTTAGAGGCCTCAAGTGGATCACCAGCCCTTGTAATACATTGCCGGTTCTCCACTGACAGATACAAAGGCCTAAGGCCACACGAGTTACACTTTCTGGGGTTATAGGTGGATTGATCAAGCAATGGTGAGGGATTGGAACACTCACCAATATTTAGGTTAAGAAGTTCTGATCGTGAATAGCTTATCGCTGTTAGACATGCAGAAGTTCTGGCACTCGTCGCTGTCAGGGCGCTGACGGGCGCAGACGGGCTTGCCTTTGGCGCGCCTTTGGCGCGCCCGCTGCGCGGGCCCGCTGCGCATCCTACCCAGCATGCCAGATATAGGCTGGGTGGGAGAAAAGCTAGAGCGCGTCCCCGTCTTAGGCAGGACCGGAAGTGTGAAATTGCGCAGCAGGAGTTTATTAGCAAAGTGTTGCTTCACTTCCTCCGCAACAAACGGCAAGCCGCGGCGGACCGGGAAGTGAAGCGAGCCCTAAAACAATTAGTAAAGCGCAAAAAAGGTAAAACAACCAGAATGCATGTTCGAATCCTAAAACAATCATTAAGACATTTAGAGTAATGCTCGCTACGAGCGATAAAAACAGTAGAAGACACAATAAAATTAAGATGCACAGGTGCTAGCAGCAAATACAGGAATACCGCAGTCTATTCACCCTCTAGAACCCTCTCCTGCTCATTTGTTAATTGTGGGAGCTCTGTCAACTTTAACCAAGCCTCTATGCATTCCCTCCTGGCTTGTATATCCTCACTATAGAGGCTGCTCTTATAACTTCGGGCTTCTCCACTTATATCTACATTGGTGTGCAACAACTCCCCCAACTCTCTGTTTATTTAATTCCGTATTGAATTTCTGGCCCTATCTGTTTTAGCCTTCCAGGCCAACAGTGAGCTACACCTTTCACCATACGCAAAATGCTGGAGCTTACTCACTTTCCATTTATCTTGTATCCTCTTATCTAACTGTGCTTTAAATTCTGCCTGCAACCCCTCCAGTTCTCTACTAAGCACAGAAACTCTACCTGAACCCTCAATCGAAGCCTTCTGGAGATCACATTCTCTGGCCTTGATCTCTCTAATTCGGTTCTCATCGTCTTGCTTCACCACACGTCTCCTACCGACCATTGTAGAGCTTAAAATTGCCCTTAAATATGCTTTGAAAGCATCACAAACTATTTGCCCTTTTGCAGAGCCCCTATTGGACAGAAAAAAGTCAACAGTCCTTTCCACTATATTAAGTACTACCTTCTCATCCAATAGGATAGTCCTATCCAGCGTCCACCTTCTCTGTCCCACTTTTTGATGGAACCTCAGGGACAAGGCCACAGAAGAGTGGTCTGACAGAACCGCAGGGACATGAGTTACCGCCTCAACTTCTGCATACAACTCCTGATCTACCAAAAAGTAATCAATGCGAGAGTGATGCCGATACTTTTTACTATAGAAGGTAAAATCCATAGCTTCCCCCATCTTGCTGCGCCAAATATCAATCAAATTAAATTCAGCCATCATACTTTTCAGCCTAGCAAATGTTTTAGGAGGGCTAATATATTTAACTCTCGATGTTCTGTCTAGTTCCTTACTTAGAACTAAATTAAAATCTCCAAGTACAATCGGGGCCGTTGTCTCCAACAAACAAGATTCTAGCTTCATTAGGGCTTCAGGATTATCATAGTTTGGACCATAATATATTGCACACACCACTGGCCTACCTTGAATCGATAAGGTGGCCACTAACCATCTACCAGAGAGATCCGATTTGTATTTAACTAGCCTTATTCCCGAGTTGCTTTTAATAATTAAAGCCACTCCTCCGGTGCACCCTCTCTGGTCTGAGCACACTACCTCCTGGGCCCACCGTAACTTGTTGAAGCCTAACCCACACTCATTCCTTTCCAGATGGGTCTCTTGAAGCAGTATAATTTGCGCTTCACTATTCTTAAGGTATTCTGTCACTCGGGCCACCTTCTTCCTTGCTCTCAAACCATTGACATTCCAGGATAAAAAATTAACTAAATTTAACCTATTCATACTCAAAACCCCACACTCTGTCCCTCTTTGGCTCCTTCATCTCTTTCTGCATAGACCCTTGGTTAAACTTCCCAGCCGGATGGAACCCATAGATACCAACAGCCAAATTAGAGGATAGCGAAAAGAGGACTCATTTTTTTCTTTTTTTTCCCTATGCTCCCCACACCCAGTACCCCACTTCCCCCCAACCCCCTTGGGAAACCCCCTCTCTTCTCCCTGGGCGATATAGTCTGCCCTTTGTGACTCCCCTTCCCAAAGAGAGATAAATACGTGCTCTTAAAGAAAAGAAAAGAAAGCTTAACATTTCATAGTGAATTTGTGTTTAGCACCTACACTATTTCATCAGATAGAAGACCCTTACAGAGGCTTTAAGGACTAACAGCTCATCCCTCCATCTGAGCTAGAAAGGTGTCAACCTCTTCTGGACTACTGATGTTATACATCTTGTTTCGCCACATGATTTTCAACATTGCTGGAAACTTCATCTGGACCTGGGCACCTTTACTCCGTAACTCATTCATCCTTGTACCCAATTCCCATTGCCTCTGTGCAGTTCTTTTGCCTAAATCCGATCTTACTTGGTAATTGAAGTCCCCATACTTCAAAGAACCTTCCTTCAAAGCACGCCTCAGCACCAACTCCTTCACGGCATATGTGAGGAAATTAATCAAAATCTTTCTGGGCGTCTTCCTAGCGGGATTTAACTTAAATGGGTCCCTGTGAACTCTCTGAATCTCCTTCTCGAGATCGAGATCCGGCCTATCATGCAGTATTCCTTCTCTCAATAAGTTACAGATGAAACTCTTAATATCACCTTTCTCAGAACCTTCCGGGATACTGAGGACTCTCAAGTTATTACGTCTAGACTGTGTTTCAAGCCTCTCCAAATCATCCTGCAGGGATTTGTTCTGTGATTTCAAGATCTCTATATCTCTGGAATTCTCGGACACAGCCACAGACAGAGCCTTCACCTCTCCTCTCAAAATTCCAGTACGTTGCGAAATGTCATCTAATTTTTCCTCCAGGACCCCATATTTTTCTTGGATACCTTTCTGGTTACTCTCAGATAGCTCAAATTTCGTAAGAATATCATGCCTCAGGTTCATAATCATTTTTTCCACCTGATTTGTGGTCCCTCCTACAGCCTGAGAACTATTATCTCCTTGGCTTGGATCCCCTACGACAGATGGATCACTGTTATCAAGGGGCAGCCTCAGGCTTGAACTTGGACTTAAATCCGGGCTCGGACTTACACTTGACCCACACCCAACTTGTAGGTCCCCAGCCAACAGGGAAAAACGATTTTCCAGAGGAAGTTGTACTGACTGAATCAGCGGGGATACCTTACTCCTCACCCCACCTGCGATACTGTAACTTGTTCCATTATCCTGAAATAGGAACTAAGGGATGGTGAGGGCTTTGCAAGTGATCGCACCTCCTTGGGCCCACAGCACTTGGGTTTCCCCCCAGTCTTCACCACTTTTTTCTTCGGGGAAACCGCAACAACCTCCCGCGCAGCCTGCTCCCTAGTTCTCCCACCTTTGCCTTTCCCCTCAGGGACTGACCGTAATTGGTACCGGCTCCTAACTTGCGTCACTTTTCCTGCTGGTATACTAACTGGGGTATTTCCTCCCCCCCCGTACTCGGTATGCTCGGTCCGCTCGATGCACTGGTGCCTACTCCGGCACACTCAATATCACTCTCCACCCCCACTTTCATACGCTCTTTAAACGGGGGGAGATCCCCTTCCATCAGCCTCAGTAATACCTGCGGAATTCCCCGTGTATGTGGTCCGTTTAGCCCCACATTTTTCTCCACCACGCATGGACCCCCTACTTGATCAATCCAGTTCTTGGCCCACTCCTCCATGCCTCCGTCGTGTCTTTCCTCCGAAAACCGCCGTCCTGTGCTGCCTCTACCCTGGCCGACCCGGAAGCCGACCAATGCTGTTGCCGCGCGTGTCCTCTGCCAGAGAGCTGCCGCACGCCGCCAGATCCCCTGCTGCTGTCTCGCGTCGAATCCCATATGTAGTCCAGACTATAAATAAGCTTCTCCTTGCACGTTCAAATTACTGATTCATAATCATAATCTACCACTTAGCTCGTTGCTTCATGCTGCTTTCTGTCTACCTTCTCTCCTTGGTCCGGGAGCTCCCGCGACCGGCGTCAGCCTGCCGCCATGTTTCCCCCGATTACAAACAATGTTGTGTAGGACGAGCATTCCTCTCACCACTCTATCTGATGAGGTTCCTTGATGGCGATGCCCAAAGTCTACTTTCCAGACATCCAGCTCACTCTCCTGTTATTCCGCCAGTGAGCTCTGCTCAACACTGCAGCTTGAGATGGGTGATAACCTCACCTTTGTTGCCAGATAGTAGGCACCTTTCTACTATCTTCTAGACATTAGCCTCACAAAGCACTAGATTAAACTTTGGCGGAAACCTGCCCCTATGCAATATGACTGGTGTTTGCAATAAGCAGTTTGAATGGGGTGTGTTGCCCCCTGCCCTTTGTATTTGGGTAATTTTGTTCTTATTTTGCAGGCAAACACAGAATAAATGGTCTCAGGGGAGAACGCAGGCAGGCACATCTTACTGTATGGGGCTGCGCTTAACCCTCCCACTCTGTCTTCACGCAGCTAAGTTGATGTCAGAGCTTAATTTCCTCACATAGAATATAAGGAGGGTGGGTTCGGCTAGCAAGCTATATGCTGTGTATGAATACGTACTCATAGCTTTCCAATAGGAATTGCACATGACGGATCTAGAGAATGCCTTCTTACAAAAGAGATGGCTAGACCAGCAATATTCCACAAATTACTCTGCCTACTCCTAGGTAGTGCTAATTTGGGTAAGTGCTTTGGTCCCCTTCCACCTGAGTACGACATTCCTAGACGGGGAGGGTTGGTATGGTTTAGTGGGGGGCAGACTGGATGCAGACCGCTCCCCCTGTGTAGTATCTATGCCCCTAATTCAGAACGGGCGACTTTCTGGGAATTACTTTGTGTATTGGTGCAATGAGTTAAGATGCCTTGGATACTTGGCGGGGAATTTAACAATATGTTGGATACCACATCGGACTAGTCTTATCCTTCTCAACTGCACTCAGTGCTATGTGACTATCTAGTTGCCTGAATCAGTGGTCCTTGGAAGATGTATGGTGAACTCCCCACAGGAGTTTGAGTATACCCCTTTTACTCTTCCACCCACAATCTACATGCCGTCCTGGATAGAATATTTTAAACTGCCTCTATAAGCTCCCTTTTTACACACACTGAGTACTGGGGCAGGTTGGTTTCTGATCAAACTTACCTGCTCGCTGAACCTCAGTGGGACACGCCACATTCCCCAATTCCCACATGGAGGCTTCAACCGTCATAGCTGGAGGATCAGATGCTTCACCCAACAATCCACGACACCATAACCAATTATTTTCATTGCAATACTAACACAACTTCCACCCGAGTGATTGCGTGGGATGCCTTGAAAGTCTCAATTAGAGGGAAGCGTGGCAAAAATTGCTACCTGCAAGTGCAATGACGGAAAGTGTTATTCTAAGGGCCGAGGAGACTAGAGGCCTTGGGAAACATCCAATTGCAAAGTATTGGGATGCCTTATTGTTTTCTTTTCAGGCAGCATGCAAAAACGAGACTATCCCTACCTGAAGGGGCTACATTCCACCCCATTAACCTCCCTGAGATTTGACCCACTGGAAACTGAGGGACATATTTACAAGTCCCTTGCACCACTAGTGCATCACTTTTTATGATGCACCGGCCACGCAGTGTTGTGCTCCATATTTACAAGGCCACATTAAGCCACCCACGTGGCTTTGTGTGCCATGGGTGTTGCTGTGGGTATTCCCATACAACATTTTGTAAACCTGGGAATGTGTCAGAATCCTATGCCTCCCCAGGGGAGGCATAAGGAGGTGCAACAAGGAGAAATACTTATATTTCTCCCAGTTTTTTCCTCTTTCTATGGGTGCTGCATTCAGCAGTACCCGTAGAAAGAGGAAAACACCTCATGTGATTGTTTTTGTGCAGGAAGGTATCCCTTCCTGCAAAAAAACAATCTCCCCTAACACACAGACACCCTTGCACCATGGGGCAAGGGTGCCTTCATTGGTGCGTGGCAGCCAATTGTGTGCCAGTGCAGCAGAAAGCACAGGGATGTGACATATTGTTGTAAATATGACGCATCCCTGTGCTTTGAAAGTGATGCAGCACGGCGCAGCCAAATGGCTTGCAGTGCCGCGCTGCGTCACTTTCTTGTAAACAAGGGCCTGAGCCTTGTTCAGAGGTGTGATTGTGCTAGCACATCTGACCTCTCTCACAGGCTGCACCCCCCCCCACCTCACCTTGCTGCTGGTAGAGCATTACACTGTGGAGATCTATACTTCCACCACTAGGCGAATACCCTGCTCCCCCTATTGCACCCATCTTGCATCATTTTGTACATCTCGTACATCTAACTGTTGAAGTTGGCATCAATTACTTTGTATTCACCAGCACCTGGAATATAACTGGTACACTTCTATGCACCGTGATGCGGAGATGTGCTTGTAATTGCATCTAGACCCCAAGGTAATTATTAGAAATTTGGTCTCTAGTTGGCAGAGTTATGCACCCTGTCCAAGTAGGGACCACAATCCTACTCAGGGTAAGTCAGATACACACCCTTAATTAACCTGTGCTCACCCTCTAGTAGCTTGCCACAGAGCTGTCAGGCTTAATTTAAGAGGCCATGTGTAAAGTATTTGTGCAACACTTCAAACAGTAACACAGTGAAAACACCACAGAAAGACAAACCAGTTTTGAAGAATAGATTATGATTTTATAAATAAAACAAGACCAAAATGACAAACATCCAATTAGTAGAAGTCGAGATATGAATTTTTGAAGACTAAATGTAAAAATAGTGCTTGGGACCAATAAGCACCTGATGGAAAATTGCCCTCTTTGAAGGGTCACCCCAAACTTTTTGCCTTCCTCCTCCTCTTTTTGCTGAACTCTTTTGGTTGGCCTGCTAATCAGTGCTAAAGTGCATGTGCTTCTTTCCAAAACACATGTGTAATTGGTGTATACCTGATTGACATATTTAATTAACTTGTAAGTCCCTTGTTAGGTGGTATACCATATACCCAAAGCCTGTAAGTTAAATGCTGCAGCACTGTTTGTGCCACCCACCGAAAGAGCCTTCCAAACTGTCTGCAATTTACTGCCACTTCAACTTGGCATTTAAAACTACTTGCCAAGCCTGACACTCCCTTTTTATTACATATAAGTCACCCATAAGGTAGGCCCTAGGTAGCCCGAAAGGAAGGGTGCTGTGTAAGTAAAAGGTAGGACATGTACATTTCTGTGTACTGGTAGTAACAAACAGCCTATGCTGTGAGACCTACTCCTCCCATGGTTAACATTGGGAATTACTAAGAACATTTTTAAGCTGTAATTTCTGATCAGAGAGGAGTTCATTTTTCATGTTTTATATGTTTTGAATGGTATTGATAAATCCTCCTTACTGGTGAAGTCGGGTTTAACATCACTATTTTAGAAATGCCACTGTTAGAAAGTAGACAATTCTCAGCACTTACTGCTCTGTGTGCCTGATTTCCTGTCACCAGTACATGTCTGGGGTGGGTGACAGCTACACTTTGCTCATTCTCTCTAGACAACCACAACACAGGTAGTATCCATCTGCATACATCTGCATTCTGATGTTCTTGCCTTCAGGATGGAAGGGAGGGGCTAACACTTCACTTGAATAGGTAGTATCCTGTCCCCACACAAAGGGCTGATTAACCCCACCTAGATAGCCTGGCAGACAGGACTGCACTAAAAGGGGAATCTCTGCACTTCAGAAATCTGCACTCTGAAGTCACCCCCCACATCAAAGGCAATTTTGGGTATAAGTACTGGGTCTCTGACTCCCTTAAATCGGACACTACTGGGCATGTAACTGAAACTCTGCCAGAAGAACTGTTGTTCTACCTAAAGGACTCAACTGGACTGCTTTTCTGGAAAGATTGCTTTTCTGCTTGTTGCCTTGCTGCCTGCTGCTCTCTGACTCTGTTGAAGGAGAGCTGGACTCTGCCTTCTGCCAGGTGATCTCCAAGGGCTTGTTGGCTTGCCCCCTGTTCAAGCAGTCTCAGGGACAACAAAGACTTTGTTTTTCCCTACAGGGCAGCTAGCTGCTGCCCTTCATGCCTGAGTGACAGAGGAGCATGTCTACGATCAGCGTTTCGTGCCTGAGTAACAGCGGAGTTGGTCTACGAACAGCATTGCATGCCCGAGTACATCGGAGTTTGTCTACGATCAGTGCTTCATGTCCGAATGACAGCGGAGTTTGTCTATGATCAGTGCTTCATGTCTGATCAGCAGTGGAGTGTCTCTAGGAGCAGCGCTTCGTAGCTGTGCATTGACTGAAATCGCTGCACTCCTTGCTGATAACATAGCAGCACGCCCATGTAAGGAGAATCAGGACTGTGTGTGTGCTATGCCGGCAGCCCACCTTTCATCCAAGAGACTAGATGATGCAGGCCCCGCCTCTAAGGTATGGTGTGCTGCGGGATCTGTGGGTGCCTGTAGCCAGCCTGCTCTCCCTCGAGGGCGGCAATACATGTGGAAGTACCTCAGTCTCAATGACCGGAATTAACTATTGAATCACTTGTGACTTTTGGGCCCATGGTTCCATCGCAATTGTGATCAAGACTCTCTGGTGAGCCTCTGAGGGATTTATGTTGCATTACCCAGATCTGCATGACTGCAAATAACTTTTTTGAAAGTATTAGTGACCTTTAAGCACTGTTTTGCAATTATAGTTTAATAAAACATTCTTGTGAGATCCAACCAGTGGATTTTTGTCATTTTGGTCTTGTTTTGTTCAGAATATAATAATCTATATTGCTAAACCTTTGTGGAGTCTTTTTGTGGTATATTCATTGTGCTACTGTGTGTGTTGCACAAATACCTTACGCATTACCTTTGTAGAAAAGGCTGACTGCTCTGTGCCAAGCTACCAGAGGGTGAGCACAGGTTATCTCATTGTGTATCTAGCTCACCATAACTGGAGTGGTGGTTCCTGCCTCGCCTAAGCGCATACCTTAGCCAGCCAGGAATCCCAGTTCTAACAGTGCCTTTAGGGGTTATCTGGTCGCCCTGGACGGGGCAAAGTCAAATGTTCAGGCAAGGCCCTCTGAACAAAATACTTGGATCCTGGTCGCAACCGGGAGATGCGAGGTGCACCTAAGCGATGCGACGGTGTCTGTCCCTGCAGTCGAGGTGATGTTTCGATTTTCTCCAAGCAACAATGGTAATGCATGGGTTCCAAAGACGAGGCGCTGAAGCCGAGAAGCGTTGGTTATGAAGCTGATGTGCCGGGTTTCTCCACACAGTCAAGGGGATGTGTCCTCTTCTCACACAGCAGTGGTGGTGATGCAGCAGTTTCAATGCATCAGTTCTTTAGGCGATGCGCTGGTTCCAAGTGTGATGCACTAGTTCTTGCTCCCACAATAGCGTTGATGCATCGATTCTGCTTCATGCATCAGAGGATGCGTCGGTTCAACTAGAGCAAGCACCTGGATCCACTTCCAATGGACCAGACACAGGAGCAGGGGGTGAGGGTTTGATATTCCTGAGTCTCAAAACAGGAGGCAAGCCAGCATGTCCTTGGAGATCACTCTGGCTTCAAGCAGAGGCTCTGAAGCAGTCGCCGAGGGACAAGCAACTGGTTAAAGACTGTGAGCGGACTTACAAGCAGGCCCAAATTACTTCTAAACATAGTTTACAGGAACAGCAGAGGGAAGCAGGCAGCAGGTCAGCACAGCAGAAAAGCAGTTCTTCCAGAGCAGCAGCCCCGAAGAGTGGCAGTCCTTGTAACAGCACAGCAGTTCCTCCTCTTGGCAGAGTTTCTTTACAGGTCCAGAAGTGTCTGACTTCGTAGGGTCAAAGGTCAAGTACTTATACCCAGTTCTGCCTTTGAAGTGGGGAAACTTCAAAGAGATGCCTCTGAAGTGTAGAGTCCCTGCCCTTCCTGCCCTGGCTCCAGACTCACTACCGTGTGTGGACAGGACACGGCCTATTGTGGTGTAAGTAAGGCAGTGCTCAGCTCCTCCCCCCCCCCCATCAAGACAGTTAATGGTTCATTAAGGCCCATCAAGTTACAGCTAAGCTCCCATTGTGAGTGACTGACTAGAGGGAATGCACAAGGCCCAGATGTCACCCACCCCAGATGGGTATTCAGAGGAGGCAGCAGGCATCAAATGAATAAAGTCAGAAAATGCCAACTTTTTGAAAGTGTCTTTTTCAGAATTACAATATAAAATCTGACTTCACCATAAGTTGTGAATTTAAATTGTGATACCAGAGACAACAGGCTTGGGGGCAATCTCTTCCCACTTGGAAATCATACTTATAAAATGCAATAAGGTAATCCCAATGTTATTCTATAGGAAGGATAGACCTTGTAGTAGTGAAAAACGAATTTAAGAGTTTTTCACTATAAGGACATGTAAAACTTAATAGTACATACCCTACTTTTTCAATACGCTGCACCCTGCCCTTGGTCTGCCCAGGGCCTATCTTGGAGGTGACTTATATTATTAAAAAGGAAGGTTTGGGCCTGGCAAGAGGGTTGACTCGCCAGGTCAACCTATGGAACCCTCCCACTTGACCTCTTTTACTATATTTTCAGGGCTACATCTACTCCAATGGGTCATTAATATACTCTCTGAGACATAATGGATACAGCAACAATTTTGCCAATGAAACCCCATTGGCAAAATTGTACTTTGTGTGCAAAAAATGTTTATGACATTTGTTCATGTATAAAAGATATAATACATATGTCAAAACAAGGAAAAATGGAAAAAATTATCAACAATATGTATGGTTTTAAATGTTTTTTTATACTAATAATGAAATAAATGTATAAAAATAAATAAATTAAATGTTTTGTTAAAGTGATATTGCTGTATCCATTATGTCTCAGAGGGTATATTAATGACCCATTGGAGTAGATTTATCCCTGAAAAGTAAAGTAATAGAGGTCAAGTGGGAGGGTTTCATAGGTTGTTTGGTTTGATTGTCCCCCTTTTCTCTCATACCTTAAATTGAACTAGTAGAGGGGGTTTCTGTTTCTAGGAGTTGACTCGCCAGGTCGACATAGTGGTTTCAAACTGCACACAAAGGATCTGCAATGGCAGACCTGAGATATATTTAATGGGCTAATTAAGTGGGTGGCACAATCAATGCTGCAGTCCCACTAACCGTGTTTAGAGGAGAGAGCATATGCACTTTTGCAGTGGTAAGGTGCTCAGAGTACTACAGCCAACCAAAATGAGGTCTGAAAAGAGGAGAAGGCAAAAAGTTTGGGTTAACCCTTCAGAGAGGGCCATTTTCTAACAGTAATTTTGTTGTGCAACCTGCTTTTTATTTTCTAACATAATTGCTAAGTTTTCACGATTGTATCACCATTCTTGCTCAAAAATCGCAATGCATGACTTTTATCTTGCGTGCACTGTAGACTGTACATAAAACGAAACATGGGCCTGCAACTCACCAGCAGCTTCAAAGAGACAGTGGCACACCTGCTGCTCCACGCACTCTGGGCCACCTCTGAGAGTCAACTGACTGTCCCTTCGTATTTGCAAGCCTGGGCTGTAAGCAGTTCACATGCTCATTAATGGTGTTTGTGAATAAACGGTTGGGTTGCAGCTAGTGTGATTTACTGTATAGAAGGTGGACATCACTGCTTTCCACTTGCGAGCAGGCAGAGAACAGGTTCGTTCAACTGTATGATACTTGTCCACGGGGTCAGACTGTGAACAAAAATAGACCCAGGTACCAAAATAAAAGTGGCCCCTATTAGCGAACCACATAGCTATAAAAGTTAATTATATTTACAAATCAGGCCAGTTTTGAACTTGTAAAGACACATTGTATGGGCAGTTTTCAAGCTATGGTAGACTGTATTTGTACTTGCCGATGGCAATGCTTGTGGTAATGTCGGGAACTCAACAGTAAAATCCGACCCGCCTAGCCTTAAAACAGGCCCACAAACTTCTAAATCAAGCATTGGCAAAGCCAACAGGTCTCGCCTATGTGATAGCTATTGGCTTTGCCAATGTCTTTTAACTATGTTGTAGAGAAGCGTGGCTGTTGTGCTTTATTGCTAAAAGTATTTTTTTAAACGCTATGATGCACTGGCTGCAGTTATAGAGCTTTTTTATGGTGGGTAGGTGGGGGCAACACAGGCAACTATAGGGAAGGGGTAACATGGACAACGGGGGTTGGGGAGATGGTAGGAAAGAAGCAACACAGACAACAGGAGAGATGGGCAGGTCTTTGGGAATAAGCAAAACAACAGAAAGATGACAAATAGTACCTGAATCACCGAACCAGCAGCGGAAGGACCCTAATCAAGATGAAGCTATCTGTGCTTGGTCAGTGCTGTAGATGAAAGTAGAGGAAGTGAAGCTGCCTCACAATGCCCAATTAAGTGGCAGCAAATGACGTTGACAATGAAACACGAATAGTAAGCAATGGGCGGGCTCCAAGACCCTTATAGGACACAATAGCTGTTGCAGGCAATGGCGCTATGCATGCGTTATCACAGGTGAGACCTAAAAAGTGGGCCTCATTAGCAAAGCAGGCCAGTTTTGAACTTGTAAAGGCAAGCTTTATAGGTGTTTTGTATTGTATGGTATGGGAGCAAACATGTGTGGGTGCTTGCTGCAAGATCCCGTGGTAAAATAAGGGAACTGCATAGTAAAAACCAGCCCACCAGACCATAAAACAGGCCCATAAACAGCCCAAAATCTGCCCACACACAGACCTGTCAGATCATTCATTCTGGCACTGCCAGATTGCCCTATAGGCCAGTCAGACCGGGTTAGAATGTACATAGCCTGGGGATGAGAGTGAGAATAGTTAAGTGCTCTTAGGGCCAAGATGCTGGACTGCATGTTCTTTCTCTGGACCTAAAATTCCAAAAGGAAGAGAAGTGTCCTAAGGGATAAAGCTGTGCTGGTGACTATAGAAACAGGTCCGAGCCCGGCCCTCTGTACAACACCCTGTTACTCATGGGTAAATCACTTAACCACCCTGTGTTTCCATAGTAACGTGGAACTCTGATTTAAAACATGTGCTGTTATAATGTAAAGCACGTTGTTAGGCCTGCAAAATATATGTAAGAAATCCTGAAGCACTCTGGCCCTGATTCTCAAATGTAAACTTACAGTTTTGTGTAAGTTTACGTTTATTTTGGAATTTCCAAAACTGCATTTTAATAGTAAGTTTACGAGTGCAGAGAACTACTCACATAAAAAATATGACATGCCTAACTTTTTGCATGTGGAGTTCTCCGCCCCACTTCGGGGTCACCGCACTCGTAAACTTACTATTAATAACGCAGTTTTGTGAATTCCAAAATAAATGTAAATTTACACTAAAGTGTAAGATTCCCTTTGTGATTCAGGCCCTTCCTTGGCAGGCACTGTAGTTATGAAATGACAGGAACATATAAGGGAAAGGTCTGCAGCAAAAAAAAAAAAATCACGTGGGCAAGTCAGCGTAAATAATTTCCGTTGTCAGACGAGTCCTTCTGGCACTGCCAGATTGCCCTATAAGCCAGTCTGACCCAAGGTAGAATGTACATGGCATCCAACTTCTTTCGGCAATCCCCCTTTGCAAGAAAGAAAGAAATGAAAACAGGCGGGATATGGTAAGACAACCTTTCAAACAGCTGGTTTCACACATTTCGTTTATTATGCACAAACTGTTTTAATGTCACGAAGAATGCTGCCATAATATCATCACAATAGTGGTTTTGAGCAGCAGGATGGAAGGCCCCGAACTGCAGGTTAAATTGTCGCAAAATACCATGGCAAACGCACATACAAATCAACAAATATTTAAAGTAGATTGTGCAATTGACTGAGGAGACGGCAACATGATAAAACGAGCGACAACAACATAACGGATGAAGAAGAGGAAAACCAGAATGTAAACAAAAGCTATATAAACGAGAAAAAAGCGCTAGCCTATGCAGAGAGCAGCAGGCAGGGGGAGTAGAAGGGCGGAAGAAATTGTACCTCAATCATGTTAGGAGCAGTGGATGGGTGTAATGTTTAAAGGGGCCGGGTAGCAGTCTAGTGCTCCCGCGCCCGTAGTGCACGCACTGGCGTTGGCGTACGACGCCAACGCGAATATAAATAAAGGAGGCGTGGCACGCGGCGGCAGTCGGGACCACGCGAGTTTAACCAGCACCCCGTGTGGCGTCCTTTTCTTTTAGCCTATGCCGCGCAAGCGACACGCGCTGGTCCTAGGCCTCTACACTGGCGACGAGGCGGGTGACGGCCCGCGCCGCAGCACAAGTCATCGAGGGCGCCGTGTGGGCCCCCCGGTGGCAAACAGCGGTACTGCACCCTGCAGGCCGATCTCTGCCACGAGGCACGTGGAGCTGCAGGGAAGGCCTGCCAACAGGCCTCCTCACAAGGTGGTCCAGCTGCTGTTGGCCCTGAGCATCAGGCTCCCTGAAGGAGAGGCACACAGCGACCAGACAGGCCTGCTGCCCATCATCACCGGCAGGCATTGGGCAGGCTGCTCCAGTGCTCCCAGAGAGTGAAGGTAAGGGGCAGTGACCTGGATTCTGAGCCCCCATCGCCCCACGCAGTGCACAGGGTCATCTCAGCCTTAGTGCCCTCGGCCAGGCGGCTGTTCCCCGTTCCAGAGAGAGGGACAGTGCACGTGCCGCGAGGAGGACCACTAATTACCCCAAAATGGCGGCAATCCCGGCCATGGAGCCTTTTGTAGTCGATGGCGCTCCCTCTGCTTTGGCCCCAAGGTGGAAAGACTGGACGGAGAGGCTCCAATTCTACTTCGAGGGGGCGGGCATCTCCCGTGAGAGACGCAGGGCGCTGCTCCTTCATCTGGGTGGGAAGGACATTCACCGGATCTACAAAACACTGGTAGAGGCCACCCCCAAGACCTACGCTACACTGCTCAATGCCCTTAACGCACATTTTGAGCCCATGGCTAACAGAGACTACGAAAGATTTATCTTTCGTCAGGCAAAGCAGGAGGCGGAGGAGTCACTGGACGCCTTTCATGGGCGGTTGAAGGAGTTAGCCACCACGTGTGGGTTCATCGATGAGCAGGAAGAGATCCGGGCCCAAATTATCCAAGGGTGTTTCTCCTCCAAACTCCGTGAACACATCCTCCAGGCGTCGGGGAAGCCCCTCGCGGACATCCTCACGATGGGGAGATCCAAAGAGTTGGCACGAGTGAGAGCGTCCCATATGGAGGCAGCCCTTCATCGTCCCATCAAGACGGAAGAAGTGAATATGGCCCAAGCGAAGCCGTGCCCGCACCCAGGGAAGCGCGCACCGGACAGAAAGAGGCAATGTGGCTATTGTGGAGGAACGCCACACCGCATGCAGGAATGCCCGGCGAAAGGACGGAGATGCTCAGCATGTGGCAAGGTTAATCATTTTGCAGCAGTCTGCAGGTCTACAGGACACAAAACAGAGCTGGCTCAGACGGTAGAAGAGGCCCACGAGCCCGAAGACATGGACGACGACGACGAGGGTAGCTACCCAGTCTATTACGTGTTCGCAGCAAATCAACCAATACCGAAGAGACGTCGGATGCCGAAGTGCAGGGTAATGGTCCACCGCCAGGAAGTACAGGCCACCATAGACATGGGAGCATCCATTGAGCTGATGGCGGAGGATGTATTCAACCGGCTGGACCCCCGTTCATCACTGCGCGAAGCGAAGATTCGCATATTCGCATATGGGCAGAAGACGCCCATCCCACTGCTGGGATGCGTCCCGACGAAAATCAAACAGGAGCAAGAGACCCCTACCACCGTGTACGTCACTAAAGAGGGCAACGGCATGCTGGTGAGCGGCCAGACGGCTGAGGAGCTACGGCTCATATCATTTGCACTAGCGGTACAAGAGGAGGAGTTGTCTACCATCATGGACGAGTTCGGTGACATCTTCACAGGAATCGGGTGCCTCAAAGGAAAGGAAGTCGCCCTCCACATTGATCCATCGGTCCAACCGGTGGCGTTGAGGCACAGGCGCATAGCCTTCCACCTGAGGCAGAAAGTGGAGGCAGAACTTGAAGCGTTGGAAGAACAAGGGGTCATTGAGAAAGTTGACGGACCGACCCCATGGGTGTCCCCTATAGTAGTGGCTAGAAAGCCGAAGCAGCCTGGCCAGGTTCGCATATGTGTCGACATGCGACTCCCCAATGCCGCGATAAAAAGAGAGCGTCACCTAACGCCTACCATAGACGATATACTCGGGGAGCTCAACGGAGCAAAATGGTTTTCAAAGATGGACCTCTGGTCAGGGTATCATCAGCTTCCCTTACACCCGGACTCACGGTACATCACCACATTCTCAACGCATGTGGGCCTCCGGAGGTACAAACGCCTCAGCTTCAGGATATCGAGCGCCGAGGAGGTGTTCCAAAACACCATCCGAGAAGTCCTCAGCGGGCTCCCGGGGTCCTGAACGTGAGTGATGACCTGTTGGTGTATGCTACCTCGCTGGATGATCATCACCAGAGGCTACGCAACGTCCTGCAGAGGATCAGGGATTCAGGTTTGACGCTCCACAAAGAGAAGTGCCAATTTCTGAGAAAGAAGATCAGTTTTTTGGCTACACCTTTTCTGACCAAGGAGTGGCTCCAGACCCAGACAAGGTGAGGGACATCAGAGAAGCTCCAGCGCCCTCCAACATCTCGGAAGTCCGGAGCTTCCTTGGAATGGTCAATTTCTGTGGACGTTTCATGCCAGGCCTAACCAACGTCACCAAGCCCCTCCGGGAACTGACCAAGTCTACCACCCGATGGCATTGGGGTCCTGACCAGGAGCAAGCCTTTCAGGACACAAAGGCAGCGCTATCCGCCGACACCACTTTGGCATACTTTAAACCGGCTCGTCCCACCAACGTGGCCGTGGACGGGCTAGGGGCCGTGCTCACACAGCAGGGGTCCAGCGGGGAGTGGATCCCCATTGCGTATGCGAGCAGGTCGCTGACGGAGACTGAACAACGCTATTCCCAGATAGAATGGGAAGCGATTGCCATCCACTGGGCGTGCCGCTATTTTCACATTTACGTGTACGGCAAACCGTTCACCGTCACAACGGACCACAAACCCCTAGTGCCACTATTCCAGGGTTCGGTGTCCAAGCCGCCACCGAGGATCGAAAAATGGATTCTCCAGCTGCAGGAGTACGACTACAAGGTGGAGTACAAGCCAGGGTCGTCCAACCCGGCGGACTACCTGTCTAGGCAACCAAGAGCGGCCACAAGAGCCGAGGAAGATGAAGCAAATGACACAGAGGAGTATGTCCGATTCATAGCGGAAAGGTCCCGACCACTACCCATCAGTTTGGAAGCCATTGTGGAGGCCACCCAAAAGGACGAGTGCCTACAGCTGGCTAAAGCGGCAGTCAGGGCCAATGACTGGCGAGCCATCCTGACCACACTGTCCCGGAGGACGCCCCAAGCCAAGGCGGCGTTGGAGTCGCTGCACAGAGTGAAGGACGAACTGTCTGTTGACAACAGCTGATGTGTACTAAGAGGCCCTCGGCTGGTAATTCCATCAGGTTTGGCCCAACAAGCCGTAGACCTTGCCCATAGAGGTCACCAGGGGATCGTGGAAGACCAAAGGACGTCTAAGAGTAAAGGTGTGGTTCCCGGGGATGGATCACCTGGTTGAACAAACTGTTCGCACCTGCCAGTGGTGCCAGGTCTCGGGCCAACCAGACCGCCCTCACCCAGTCATCACAGAGGATAATCCCCGGAGACCATGGGAGCGGGTCAGCATGGACTTTGGGCACCTGCCAGATGGGCGACATGCCCTTGTAGTCATTGACGACTACACGAAGTATCCAGAGGTAGAGGTGGTGGCAAGCCAGACCGCCACGGAGGTCATTACGAAGATTGAGAAGATCATCGCAACCCATGGGATCTTCGAGATGGTCAAAACGGACAATGGCCCCCTTTTCAAGGGCAAGAGTTTGCCGACTACCTAAAGTCCTGGGGGATACAACACCGCAAAGTCACCCCGCGCTGGCCCCAAGCAAATGGGGAAGTAGAGAGATTCATGCGCATGCTCAATAGGGTGATCCGGATAGCGCATGCTGAGAATGCCCCCCTGGAGAGAGCCATTTACAGTTTCCTGAGGGAATACAGGATGACACCACACTCGACGACGGAAAGGGCACCAGGCCCCGCCTGTCTGGGCAGATTGGTATGGGACACTCTTCCCCATCACCCGACGTGGATCCCAAACCCCATTGATGGCCCCAGGATTCTGGCGAAGAGGACCACCACCAACGACCGGTCTAGCCGGGACCGGAGAGCATGCCCGGCGAACATCCAGGAGAGGGATCAGGTGTTTGTGAAAGACCGATATCCGGGGAGCAAATTCCGTCTCCCCTACGAGTGCCAGCCCTGGACGGTGACCCGCCGGACAGGCACGATGGTGACCGCCCGAAAAGGAGCAGAGGAACTCACTAGAAATTTCTAATTTTTCAAGAAAGTCCAAACAGGGACCTCGGGAGCTGCACCCGAGGAGGATGATGTGGGAGAAACCATTCCGGAGGAGGAACCAGTGGCTGGGGGAGCTGGAGCGAGTGACGGCCAGCTGTCGCCGGCCGGAACACCAGAGGGTCGACGGCGTTGTCCCAGGGAGAGTGGTACACTGGACAGAGGCTCACCGAGGGGAGGTGTCATTTTGCCAATGACACGTGGAGCCGGCTGTGGTTACGGCCTACGGGGCAATCCTGCCCCGTCATCTCGGTTTGCCGGGTTTCTGGTATAAGGAACAGTGAATGCCCAGCTGATCGAAATAGGGGTGCCAGGTGGTGGACGTGAGACCCCGAACCAGGAACTGGTAACAGATCGACTGTTTGTTGTTTGGTTGTGTTTTATTTAAAGGTTAGAAGGAATGTAATGTTTAAAGGGGCCAGGTAGCAGTCTAGTGCTCCCGCGCCCGTAGAGCACGCACTGGCGTTGGCGTACGACGCCAACGCGAATATAAATAAAGGAGGCGTGGCCCGCGGCGGCAGTTGGGACCACGCGAGTTTAACCAGCACACCGTGTGGCGTCCTTTTCTTTTAGCCTAGGCCGCGCAAGCGACACGCGCTGGTCCTAGGCCTCTACAGATGGGGATGGATTACCTTTAATCAATCTGTGCTTGGTCACTGCACCACAGAAATGACCGTATTGACGTTTCTCCTACAATGTCCAATTAAGAAGCCTGTAAAGAAGAGTGATGCTGAAGCCCACAAATGGTAAGCATGGGCGGGCTACAAGCCCTTTACTGTATACCACAGTTTCTCGCATGCATGCGCAAGCAGCATGCACTCACAGGCTCGATCCTAAACCCGATCCATACACTGATCTGCCAAACCAACCCATGGGGCACTGCCCTGATTGCCCTGGCTGTAGGCCTGTTCGACCCTGCTACCCTACGCAACCTGCGTTGTTGACATTGACCATTTAGGCGACCCACACAGAACACACAAGTTCACATATAATACTGCAACGTTCAATGCTTTATGAGTTGCACTGACCCTTCTTGCAAAGATGAGAGTTCTACTGCTCTTTCGCTGCCCATATGTACATGTACAATGTGCTTCCGTTAAACCAGTATAAGTACTCACTTACTTAGCCATCTGGGCGTCGGCACAGAGGTGTAAATCTTCTGTAACTGCACATTTGGACACAATTCATGCCTTTCCTCTTCAGTGTAGGATGAGTTTACATGCATGAGGTTTGGTGCAGCTCCCTTCTTCATCAAACCCCAGCTCACGTTAGCTTCAATGCAGATTTTCACAGTAATAAATTGGAGTATAGCTGCAGAAGGATTTTCTATAATACTCCAGCGGAACAGCAGCTGGCTCAGAAAGCGCGCCTTTTGAATTCCGAATGGTGTCTTTTACCGAACATGACCCACCAGTCAGTTTTGATATAAAGACGCAAGCGTGAAAGAACCATCATTCGATTTACCTCTAAAATCTCATTTGGTCGAATGATTGGTTTTTAGATATCTTTTTTTGCAAGGGTGAGATGCTGTCAGAGTTCAATTCTACATGTTTTAGTAAAATGCACATATGGTTTTCCGGAATATTGCAAGTGTTCACAAACCAGATGCAGTCCATGTTGGAAGCGAGTCAGCCAGGGAGGGCCAGTGTCAGGAAGGCACTTGTTTAATTAGTTATGCGCTGAGACTGCATTTGCTGCCGTATAAACTTTAATGGAATGTGTGTGCCTCGAAGACAGATTTCTAAAATGACTCTGGTGCTATCTGAGAAGGAGGTGTATGTTTCCCTTCGAACTAGCTGCTGCTGCTGTTAATAAACGCATTTTGTTCCTTTCGAAGGTCCCAACACTATAATTAGAAGATCGAACATTTCGTCAAGCGAGTATTATGTGGGAGTGTTAGCACAACCTTGAGAAGTGAAACTGCTGTTAATATCCCTGGAAAAGAAGAAAATAACATGAACCACTTAAGCTAATGCGGGGAGCGCAGAGAACCAGCATTAAGACATCTTTTCATATCCGGGTTTTGACATGGAATGTCAGTGCTAAATGTCAGCCGTTAGCGCATCACTAGCTACCACGCAGTTTTATTTGCGAAGATGTTAATAATAACACTTCTATACCTGCCAAAGTCCACAGCAGAATATCATAACAAGTGGTAAACGTGTTGTTATTAGTGCAAATGAATAGGGGGCAAGACCAAGATGGCGGCGAGAGATGTAGCGTTGCGCTAAGCTCCGCACCGAACCCGCTGAAAAATTCTGTTTTAATCCTGCCCTGGCCGAGTATGCCCTGAGGTCCACCCGGCGGAAGGCTCCCTACATCATCCCTCGAGCCCGCCGGAGCTGACGAGCGTTCTGCGGAGCTGTTGCGGACCCGACCCCGGAGCAAGTCGGCGCCGTGTATACGAGGCCCGATCGGAGAAGCCGCGACTCGGCGTGAGCCGTCATCCACCTGGCCCGCTCGAGCACTGCATGTATTGCCGGCGACCGGGGACTACAGCAGCCTCTGATCCTGCTTTATTGAGGACCCGGGCTGGCCGCCCGCACTCCTCTCTCCGTGGTGAGACACATTCTGGGAAAACTGGCTGATTTGGAGCATTGCGACCCTACACGGGGTCACGCCGCCTGAGGTGGCCTACTCAGATGGGTGTAAGCCCCCCCGATGAGACGTGGGGTTGGGAGGACGCCGAGACCCCCACAGTGGAATCGGGGATAACATAGAAGCCTCCACTCAGCTCCCTTGACCCTTCCTTCACTCACGCTGCAGAGTGCGGCCTAGGCCTTGGCCCTCAGTAGTAGGCTGCTGCGCGCGAGCGCTCAGCCCGGTCCTTGCCTTTCTTAGAGGCGGACGACTCGCCCGCATTATATTGGAGGCCCTAAAGGTGCTGGAGCGCTATTTACTCAGTACATGCTCGGACCCCCTGTGGGAAGGCTGCAGAATCGGGGAGGATCCAGATCTGTCCTCCTGTCAGTATATAGGACCTCGTGGCTCCAAACCTGCTGCCAATGCTGACCCGGGGGGACCCACTGACGACCCCTGGTACCGTGGACACCGGGGTGCCGCACCACGGAGACGCATTCTGCCACACTTGTTGGGCGTACCAAGTGCCCACCTGCAACCTCATCTATAGTGACACTTTGCCCACATTCCCCCGCGCCATCCCATGACTCAGCTGTGGCGCGCTGCTCTCACGCAAGCTTACCTGAGGCCTGCCGGCTCCAGACACAACGTTGGGGGCCAACGAACTGGCCGCATAGACTCTCGCCCGAAACCTTTCACCACTGCTGGTACCCTACACCTGGACCCCCTGCCTCCTGACAGCACCACAATGGGTAAGCCCAGAGCGGAGAGGCCCCAGGCGCAGTCCCCTGAGATAGAACCGGTACCTCCGAACGCAGGGAGTGCAGAACGCCGGGGGTCCTCCACCCAATTTGATCACAATGACCAATCACACAGGTTCGATGAACTGTTGGTGGCGATTCTCGATATCAAAACCACCCTAGGCCCGAAGATCGGCTCACTGAGTATAGAAATGGGGTTCCTCAGGGAGGATCACAAGAAATTGAAGGGCAGAGTAGAGGAGTCTGAATCTACGCTGGTGTCGCTGCGCCCCACGCTGACCGCGACGGCCACCCAGCTGCAGTCCCTTCAGCAAGAAGTGTCTATCTGAGAGCACGAGTGGAGGATCAGTAGGGGCGCTCACGCCGGAACAACGTGCACATCGTGGGTTTCCCCGAACGTGTGGAAGGTCACAACATGGAGCTCTAACTGGAGGAATGGCTGTCAGGGGACATCCTGCAAGGCAAGTTCTCGAAGTTTTTCATGATAGAGCGTGCACACAGGGTGCCAGGAGGCTCCCCGTGCCCAGAAGCCTTCCCTAGACCGGTGGTGGCGAGACTGCTTAACTATCGCGACAGGGACCATATATTGCAGGTCACTCGGGCCCGGGGCCCCTGGCAAGTCGACAACTCCATGGTCCATATTTACCTGGACTATACTCTAACAGTACAACGCCGTAGCTCCTCCTATCTGGAGGTCAAAAAATGCCTGAGGGACCATGACCTCCAGTACTCACTGCAATATCCGGCGCGCCTCCGCATTTGTTATAAAGATGGCACAGTATTTTGCAACACTCCCGAGGAGGCGTGGACCTGGATTGATCAGCACTGCCTGGCACATGTGCCACCCACAATATCGACGGACTCTCACCAGGCCTGGAAAACAGTGGAATCTCGCAGAGGCCGCGGCAGAGGAAGAATACGCCGACCAACAAAAGCCCAGCTGGCCCAGGAATGCACACCGGCCATCAAGACAGCGGAACACATCAGTAGCCCTACATCCTCCCAAAGAATGGACTCGGACTCAAACACGGCAATGGAACAAACACTGCTCCTCACGGCCTCACAGATTGAAGCATTATCGGGGGACGGACCAGTCCTCACCCCGCAGACCGCAGCTGCACTGGGCTGCACATTCTAGGAATCTACCAGGGCCTCCACTGCAAGGACTAGGTAATATGAGTAAACACGTATGATACCAGGTCGAGTCACGAGAGGCGGCACACCAGCAATGACATCTAGCCCAGCTGCGCCCCCTCCGGAGAGTGATAAGTAGCTGATATAGCAGCAATATTGTTTCTATCTGTTTTGTTACTTTGCTTATTTGAATTGCATTTTAGTGCGTATGGCCAATTGCCCGTTGGCAAACCGGCATGCGGTGGGGCGTTGGGGAATCTTTTATATGATGTCGATCTCTCTACTTGTTTACATGATGCGAGGATTGTGGGCTGTTCATGTACTTCTGGTACTGTGCACGGGGGTGGGGCGCGGGGGGCGGCAGGGTGGGACGGGGGAGGGTTTGTATACATGAGACTGGCCCGGTATTGGGCACCCGCTTTGTAACCAGATAAATGGTGGCTGGAGATTATGTTTTGTTGACCTGGAAAGTGAGGGGATTAGCGGGGTGTGCCAAGAGACACAAAGTGTATCAATACCTACGTAGTCACGGGATCACATTTGCATTACTACAAGAAACACACCTCACTGCGCAAACACTTGCATCACTTCATAAGCGCTGGAGGGGCACGATCCTGGGCACCACGTACTCGGGATATGCCAGGGGCGCGCTTATCTGGGTGGCACCAGGGACCCCGCTACAGGTCACGCGCTCTAGAGTAGACACACAAGGCTGTTTTGTTACTATGGAGGGCCTACTGAATGGATCCCTGCTGGCATTGGTGTCCCTATACGCCCCAAATTCAGGCCAGTCCTCATTCCTGCAGTCGCCATCCTTGCTCATGGACCCCACGTTCCCGTATACTGGGATGGAGACTTTAACGGGGTGAAAGACCTCAGTTTGGACCGCTCCCGCCCCCCTTCCAGGGGCAAAGTCCATTAAACTGGCGCACCACATGAATGAGTGGGTATCTCACATTCAGGTACACGACGCATGGCGTAGCAAGCATCCTTTGGCACGCACCTATTCACATTACTCGGCATTACATGACCTATACACTCGGATAGACATTATATACTGCTCGGACAACGCCCTACACAACATACTGCAGGCAGATTATCTACCGTGAGTGCTCTCTGACCACAGCCCGCTCCAATTATGCTTATCCTGGACTAGGAGATGACCTGGGATCTCGACCTGGCAATTACTGCGCGCCGCGCTTGCCGATTCATTATATCGCACCATCCTTTCGCGTTCCATCGACTCGTACTTCTTGACGAATGCTGGTACTGCCTCATCTGTCGGGACGGAGTGGGACGCATTTAAGGCTGTCCTTCGGGGACCCGCCATAAAACCACGTATGGTGCCCGAAGGTCGCTGACGGATGAGCTCCAGACGCATGAACTGGAAATACAGAGATGCGAACAGCTCATTCCTACTGACCCCTGGGTTGGTCCCTCTCCGGCCCAGGCTCGCTTAAAGTATAAGGACGCAACCGAAGACCTCTGCACGCTAGTCTACAAAACGTATTTGGCGTGCAGGCATAAGGAAGGGGATAAAGCGGGCAAGTTGCTTGCGTGGCTGCTGAGGTCTGACACATCCCAACCCTCCATTACTGCCATACACACCTCCGCCGGGACTCTCGTGAACACACAAGATGCCTTCAATCAGTCCTTCTATGAATACTATGCAGCGCTATATGCAGCCCCCGTCGTCCATGACCCCGCATCCATACAGAATTTCCTTGCGGAGATTGAGCTCCCACAAATCACGCCAGATCACTATGACTCCCTGGAAGACCCCATTACGGTGGATGAGATTGCGGAGGCAATTGGGCAGCTGGCAACTGGCAAGACGCCAGAAACAGACGGCTGGCCATCGGAGTTTTATTCCACTTACTCCGAACAGCTAACACCTAGGTTAGCTAGCATGTACATCGAAGTCTTCGAGAAAGGTGAACTCCCGCCCACTTTGAGAGAGGCGACACTAGTGGAACTACCAAAATCGGGCCCAGACCCTCTTCAAATGGCCTCGTATCACCCTTTGTCGATGTTAAACGTCGACTACAAGATTCTCGGGAAATTACTGGTGAATAGGTTGGTCGTGGCTGTTCCTCTACTGGTCCATGAAGACCAGAATGGTTTTATTCCAGGGAGAAATACTGGCCTGAACCTGCGCCGACTATTTGCACTAATGGAGTGGGCAAGGGGGGAGGCGGGGATGTCCTGGATAGCATCCCTGGACATCAAAAAGGCGTTCGACACGCTGAGCTGGAGTTATTTGTTGGCGGTGTTATCCGGGTTCGGCATCAGCCCCAATTTCTTATGGTGGTTACGGCTGCTGTACCACAAGCCACAGGTCAGGGTGAAGACGGGTCGTATTTTCTCCCCACTTTTTATGATCGCACGAGGCACGCATCAGGGCTGCCCCTTGTCGCCGATACTTTTTGCCTTGGCCATGGAGCCACTGGCATGTAGGCTACGACAACGGGTCACAGAATGGGGCCTGCATGTGGATCATCGTTGGCATGTAGTGTCACTATATGCGGATGACGCATTAATCTACCTGCGCGCCCGAGCTGAGGTACTGCACCAGATCATGGCCCTCTTAAACGAGCATGCACGGATCTCTGGACTGCGGGTCAATTGGTCTAAATCGGTGGTGTTCCCGATGACGCCCATGTCACCGACCCAAAGACAGGTTGCACTGAACAGGCCACTGAAGTGGGCGTTTGACACTTTTAAATACTTGGGGGTCCAGGTTTATCATTCAGGGACGGACACTATAGACGGCAACCTGGGGCGTGCCATCACCAGAGCCCGATCGACTCTTCCGTTCTGGCTGGGCCTCCCTCTGTCACCCATGGGGCGAATGGCTATCTCCAAGATGCTGGTCCTTCGGCGTTTACTACATTTCTTCTATACAATCCCCTACCGTCTGCCACGGAGAATCTTTAAGGATATGGAGTCCTTTTTAGTCTCCCTAATATGGGGAAACTCTAGGGCCAGGGTGGCCCTCCATAAATTATATCTACCACTGTTGGATGGCGGTCTAGGTGCCCCGAATTATGAACGCTACTATGCTGCAGCACAGCTGCAATGGCCAATGAGATGGTTAGCAAAGAGTAACCTTACGGAATTGGCCATGGCAGCCATATCTTGGGACCACCCAACACTACTGGAGTGGTTGTCAGGCACCACTACCTTGACCCAAAAACATCAAGGCAACATTCTGATGACGACGGCCAGGCGTATCTGGTCCAGATATTTGCTACCTAAGGGCCGGACTACCCCATATGCCCCTGGCCTGCCACTAGATGTACTGCCGGGCACGTTCGTATGTCACAGACGTATGGAGCTCGGGCCTTGGAGGGAAAAGGGATTGACCACATGGGGAGACATGCATGCAGACTCGCAGCTGCAATCATTCAAGGAGTTAGTGGACATTTATGAAGTACCGCAGGGCTCATTCATGTTGCATGCACTGCTTACGCGTCACTTTCTACAAACATGGGATAATGATCGCACCGAACCCCCCCACATCGTACCTTTTGCAAACGATGCTGACACATGGACGGGGGCAGGCACGCCGTAACCGCCATCTACACTTCTTTTAGACTGGATGATACGCCTGCATTGACAACACTACGTGCGTACTGGGACACCGAGCTGGCCACCACTATTACTGATAAACAATGGACGCAATGCATCAGCCACCCAAAAACATTTCGACCAACGCCAGGTTAAAGTACACCCAATTCAATTACTTGCATCATATGTACCTCACACCTCATAGGCTGGCACGTATGTACCTGACGACTGTTGATGCGTGTCCCAGATGCCGCGACCCAGGAGCCACATTTACGCATATGGTGTGGACCTGAACAAGTATTCAAACATACTGGACTGACGTGGCCACTATACTTACAGAGGCAGCTGATGCCAGAGTGGAAGCACAGCCTATCCATTTCTTATTGGGTATCACGAAAAGTAGCGCTTCTCGTAAGGGTCTGAATAAGTTTCTGGATCTAGCCCTGGGCCTCGCCAAGCATAGAATAGCCATGTCATGGAAGGTGCAAACGGGTCCCAACATACACACGTGGCTACTTGACCTTCGAAGGGCACCGGTGTTGGAACACACAAATCAACTAGCAGATGCAGCGTGTGCGACAGCGCCCCCGCGACCGAACTCCATTCCCTGGCAGGACTACCTGTCACTGGTCGAGGCCAAGTTGGCCGCGGCACGCCCCCCTCCCTTAATCCCTTAACTCCTGGCATAGGCACCTGGCCTTTAGCTTCCCCAGTTGCATGAGGAACCGTGACCACGCACATACAAACTCCTGCCTGTTGGAGGCACTGGGCCGCCGCCCTCCCCCCTTCCCCCTCTTTTCTCTCCTCCTCCTTCGGCGGTGCCCCCTCCCTCCCGCCCTCCCCCCGGCTCATTTCCCACTGGATGGACTATAATACCCATCTAGTTATATATGTGCTGCCCACTGATACAATCCACCCACATGTATACTTTGGCCCGTGCCAACGCATAGAGATCATCCTTTAGTTTTTTTCTTTTCCTCTTATGCTATTTTTATTTTGTTGCTCGCAAATGATTCAATGATGGAGTTAATCTGTGCAAATATCGATGGGCTTTCCTTTTTGTTCCTATGACTTATACAACTGTCAGTAACTGTATTATGTCATGTAAATGTGAGGCGACACAGCTAACATAGTGTATTTTCTCTTTCATTGCATTGGATTCTCCCGGCGTCCCGCCTCAGCCACCCATGCTATTGTCATTACAATGTTAATGCTGGAGTATGTCGTTATACAGATGCTAACGATGTCATTTTGTCAAAAATCAATCAAAATCATTTACAAAAAAAAAAATAGTGCAAATGAATAAAAGGTTGTAATTGATTGAAAAATGAAGACAGGGTGGGTAGTAATGTGCGAGACATTCGATATGAATGCTTGCTTGCTCATTTAAACAGGACGCGCAAAAGTGGTTACAATAATACCCTTGCACTAATTTAATTTAAAATCTGTTTGTGCCTATTTTATTTGTGTTATTCTATGTGTTACATTATGTCAAATTTTTTTCAAATGTGCGATTTTGGTGGACGTTATTTGTATGAATTAATCATTTTTCAGATACATATAGTCGCAACTGATGAATTAGCGACTGCATTTAAAACAATATTAATATATGGTTTAGAAAAGTGATTAATAGTGTATTATAGTTATGATACGTTTTCGTGTTGGACACCATTTTATTCAAATAGATGCAGTTTCTGGTCTTCTGCTCATCCTGCTCCTTACCACTCCCCCCTCCCGATCAGTGGCCCGCTGCAAATCTTCTCTCCTCACAGTTTCTGCGGAGCACAGAGTACTATGACATAGGAGATAACTGTCCTTAGAAAGCATGTATTGTGAATGAAATTTTCCACCATTTTCTCTATGTACCATTTTGAAGGACTTCCAATGGAAATTCCGGTGTAGGCCTGTGGAAGAACATTTTGAATGAATCTTTGTCTGACGAATGTTTCATATTGAATTCTACATCCCTGGAGAGCTTTTGCTGGGGAAGTAAACAGAAGATATCTCTTACCTTAAGAAATGGGTTAGTGCTGAGGGTTTGTATAAGAAAATTGTTTCTGATTTGTCCAGTGTGAGCTAACCATGATCATGTCATGCTGAATCTGCAGTTTTGCTAATTCCTTATGTCAAAAATGTGTATAAAAGCCCCTGGTTTTGAAGGTTCGGGGCAACTTCTCATTTTCCTCCTGAGACTCTCTCTGATTTACTTGAGACTTTCTCTCCTCCCTAACAATGTTGTCAGCACTCTTTATGAGTTTGACTCTTAGAACCGAGAAGGATTTAACTGCCTAACTAGAGATTATTATTCTGTTTTCTGATTTTGTGCCCTGTATTTGAGCTTTTATGGCATTCAGTGCATTCTTCTGTATCGTTTATATAAAGAATTCTTTAAAAATCTTTGAAACTTATCATTGATCTAAAACTCAGTTATTGAGTGGTCCATTTGATTCGTACTCTGCTAATTAAATTATTGATGACTGTAGCGTTGTGTTTCTCACCGCTAGATCAATGAAAACATGGAACCGAATTGCCCAAGGTAAAAATCGAGGTGTCTTGATTATTGGGGTTCAGTAGATTATTGGAATTCAGCTACCACAGGTTCTCACCTTGAACAAAATTAATAAGTACCATGACCCTCGATTTTATAGATCTTTGAATTGAGGGTGGCTTGTTCCTAAATTGTTCACAATTATTAGAGATATTTTATTCTTTCACAAATCTACAACTACTTAACACCAAGGTAATTATAAAAGTAGCCTTTCCCAAAATTTAACAAATCTGTTTATCAAGGATTGCATCATGAAACAATCAAGTTATATATAACGCTGATTCTTTTCATCTGAAGGGTATAGATTTTTGAATTGTATCTCTGAGCTCTTGCGATGCTTATGTGCCCCAGAGGTATATAGTAAAAGTCCCTCTATACATCTAATGCCTAAGGAAGTATCTACTAGTTCTCTTTCCAAACCTTTGTGAAAGTTTATTACCCAGCTTTTATGGTCAAGTAGTTTGGTACACACTCCAGTTGGTTCCAGTATTCACACATTTTCCAAAAAGTAGAATTCAACTTGCTATTGGCTACTGGGACTTCTGAGTGCTGCAGCCCAGGCCAGTACCCAGTTCGAAAGTGTTTAGCAATGAACTTCAGGTGGGGAGTTTGAACTGTTGTGGCCTGAAGTGTTTGCATGTGAAAAAGACCTTATAGGAAATTACAAATCAAGCCATAATTTGCCTTCAGGAGACCTGATTATTTCCTATTCATAAACCAGAAATTCCCTCCTTGCGAGGTCATCGGTAAAGGGGTCTCTTGATATTGCTCAACATGAATAAATAATAGAAATATACTAAAACCTCCAGTATTTCCAATTACCTACTGTGTAGTAACTATGTATGGTATAGGTAGAATTTTTATAACTCAGATTTAGCCAAAAAGAAGTGGATCGTGCTAGAAGGTCAAATACCAACATAGAATCTAAGAGGGATAGGAGATGCAGCTGGTTTCTGGGAGCAGAAGTGTACTGTTACTGCACTGTGATGTAGTGTTCTTTAAAAAGGTGAGTCTTAAACATTTTCCTAAACTGGAGCAGTGTTGGGTGTTCTATATCCTGGATGAATAGATGCAAAAGGCCTGCAGCCTTATTTTTTCTTTTTTACACTACTTGTGGTGACCTGGCTGCTGTGGTGCTGAGAGCCACTAGAGAAGATGCTTTCATCTGCAAGGTAAGCAGGTCTGTTGGTCATGATGACTTTGTAAATGGTTTTGAAGATGGTGCGGGCTAGCAAGGAGAGCCAATGGAGTTCCATCAAAATGGGGGTGATGTGATCATATTGCTTCAGGCCCTGAATGAGACGTCCTGTAACATGTAGTATGCCCTAAAGGCCGTCCAAAGTGGAGTCTGTTAGGGAATGGGGCAGGATACTACCACCATCTATATGCAAAAATAAGAAGGGCTGAACAGGAGTTCTGAACTCACTTTATGGAAGAAATGTTCTCACTTTCTTTTAAGAGAGAGCTAGTACCAGGGCTCTTTTTGTTTTTGGCATTCCTTGAGTTTGAGGTGGCTGTTCATGGTGAATCCAAGTAACCTGGCATTCATGATAGCTGAGGTTCGAAGCCATCAAAGATTGTGTTATTGAGCCACGTGTGTGCTTTTTCTTGCTTGTTGTTCTTAGAAAAACGCAGGAATTCTATCTTGATGGGGCTGAGCTTCAGGTTGGCACTGGACATTCAGGTCTGGAGGACATGCAGATAGCATTTGAGGTGCTGAATGTCTGGAGTGGAGGAGAGTTTTAAGTAGAGTTGTGTATTTTCAACATATTGGTGAATTCCAATGCTGTCATATTTGAGCAAAACACCTAGAAATTCCAAGAAGAGGTTGAAGATGACAGAGTACAGTATGGAAACCTGGGGGACTCCGCAGGTGACAGGGATCTTTTGAACCCTCTCACCTTCATAATGAACCACTTTCACCATTTCCTTGTAGGTCATGTGTTTGATAACTAAGAGAATCTGATCAAGCATCTAGTTAAGAACAATATGGCTGAGCACCAATTTAATGGAACTGTATTTATGTATAGGACATAGAAGGAATATAAACCCATGTAGGAGGAAAGTCTATGTAGTAGGACCCTTGATGGGTTACTTTGTGGTTAATATAGTAATTTTAATGATGCCACAGCAATTTAATTTGTGGTAACCAGCATGGTTTGAGTTGAGCAGCCATAAAGAAAATCAATAAAGAAAAGGTCCAAAATGACAACCTTTAGTAAGCATATGTCTAATCATACTTATCATTTGAGTAAAGTAAAACATGCAACTAGTCTAAACCTATACATATTTGGAGTTTATATTATCACAGAACCTCAATCCCAGATCTCACACCCACTTTCTTGCAGTAAAAGGCTCCTCTGCTTCTGATGGCCTTCTATTGGCATATGATGCTTCTGAGAAAAAACAGGTCAAATATGATGGAAGCATATACAAAACTAAGATACTGCCAGCCATTCTCTATGGTATTAAACGCCCACCACAAAAGAAATATGCTTTCTTTAACAGTGTTGAGGAAGAATTTTAAAAACTTTGTAAGGTGTACATAAAAGCCGTTTGTGGCCTGAATCTCAAACTGCACTTTTGTTTAAGTTTATACTTAGTTTATACTTTTGAGTAAGTTTACCACTTTTCTGCACTGACAAACTGCACTTTTACACTAACTCACAGTTTTGTAGTGACTTACACTTTTGTAGTAAGTCCAGCACTACACATGGCCATCACTGATACTTCAAAATGCTCTAATGGAAAATAAAGGAGGTAGAGACTAAAAATAAAACCTCATAGGAAATAATGGTAAAACTAATTCAATTATTTTAAATAGTTAAACATATGAAATACATATAATTCAATGAAAAAATAAAATATGTCAAAATAATACATATTTATTATTTAATAATAAAATATTTTAATAACCTAATTTGAATTTAAAAATAATGTACAAAAACGTGGATTATCACTGTTTACACTTGAATTTCTTTTTGCACATGACGTGGGGTTTGAATCTAGCATAACATTTGTGATCAATTGTGATTTTGAAAACATCAGTATATCTAGAAGAATGGAATCAGAGACAGACCACTTTGTTCTTCCAGTTTGATTTATCTCTGCAAAGCTATTCTAGGAGGAGGCATGAAAAGAAGTTAATGTTAGGTGGTGGTAAACCTGTAACTAAACTGAATCTTAACAAATTGAAGAAGAATACACAGCAGTATGTTTATTCTCAGTCGGATACAACGTCAACCTCTTCCCTCGCCTGTTCTACATCAACTGGCACCTTCCTCAGTTACCCCAACATTCCATGATGCAGACACTGTGACATCACGGCCACCCACCCTATAACATAATGCAAGCTCTTATATTCGTGATTCATCTGTATTTTTTTGGGTGTTATTATAAATTCAAGTTTAGTTCTTGCAGGTGAATTTGAAGTTCTCAAAGTTGGCTGTATCTGAGAATGTACACCCATCTTACCAAGTTGGAAACCACCTATGCAGGCTCCTGACCACCAAGCATAACAGTTTTATATTAAAAAACAACAACAAATTATACGCACATCACTGCTACAGCCATATGGAAACCCACAACATTATCCCATTTTCGAGCTGGATTCCTCAATAATAAGGCTTTTGTTGGTCTTTTTGGCTGTTTCCTGCTACTATTTATTAAAACTGTATGACTCTATAACCTCATAACAATAATACCATGGTGAGGATCGATGTAAACACAATTAGAATTAAAAAAAGGAAACACACATAAGCAATAAACTTTTTTTAAAATAAACTTAGCATGATTCCTGGCCCGTGTCATCCATTTGCCTGGTCAGTTTACCCAACAGCGACATGGTTTACGCACTTCCTATGCTCGCACATCACTGACGCTCTACATCAGATTGAGCGAATACATAGAGGTGGTCTGAGGACAGAGGTAGGAACCATCCAATCAGTCCTTGTGAGGCGGGGAGAGCATCTCCTTTGAAGTCACACTAGTGTCCTCTGTGCCCCTTATTCCTACCAGTGCAAATAAGTTAGAGCTTAAGTTTAGAGTGCACTCATGGTAAATCAACTTGCAGGAACTCATGCAGTCATCTGGTTTGGGATTTAGCTTGAAATCTCTTGGGATTGAGATGTTTTAGGAGGATCAATATGATTAAATTCTGTGAGAGTGTAATGCTTTCTGCTGGATTCCACAGCGTCCTCCAATTCTAGTTCTGCAGGCCTTTAACATAGGTTATATTTCAAGTGTGTAGGACATTGGGTTATAAGTTGTGCAGGATGTGAGGCCTGCACAAGTAATACATTCACAATTTTCCCTTACTGGGAACTAAGCACCCCATTGTAGCGCTTGACTCTCTCAGGGTTGCAGAACAGTCCAAGTCCTACTCAGTGGAGGTGGTGTGGGTTAGTAATCACCATTCACTGGACGCGCAATAATAACACTCAATAAATGATTGTCCGTTCAATGGTTTTTCATATGAAAAAGGAAAAGTAAATTTATTACACACACTACCAAATGTATTAATTTACAAATATATACATATGGCAGATTGAAAATACCTTAGATGACATTATGTAATCACATTTGTCCCCTAAAGGGTCATGACCCACAAAATCACAGTACCCCGCCCCATGTATACCAGATAACACATCACAGTATTAGGGGGAATCACTGTAAATAAAATCAAGGGTCATCAGATTAAAAGAAAAACAAAACGTGTTAAAAATATCATAATTTTGTGCATAAATGCAATATTCAATAAGAACCATGGGTACATTCAATTATAAAAGTCAATAAAACATATCAACCTTCATCAATAACCACTGTCAGCATTATTACATCAATAAAGCATTTTAAAATAAACATAATGTGTATTTTCCATACTTTCAAGCCACATAAAATGCAAACATAAAAACAATCCCTGGAGAGCATCGCTTTCAGACCACATAAATACAACCATAGATCTAGTCTCCAAAAGGCGCTACAATCCATGCATCTTCTTTATATACCTTCAGGTGAAATGAAATACAGCCATAAATGTAGCCCCTAGAGGGCACTGCCCTCCCAGCTGAAGAGTAAAAGCTCCAGCCTGAGGAATGTTTTAAAAACATATGAGAAAATCTTAGAGGGTCAGGGATTCCTTGACCCTGCAAACATGGGGAATTTTCTTTAACGTTCTGGGGGAGTTACTGCACTCCTGCAACACCACCACACTTTCTTTTAATCATTGGTGGCACCCTTGTCCGTTTGGGGCCGCAACAGTGGAGAAAAAAATGCAAATTAACAATCCTTGTAGGGCACTATGGGGCGCTCCAGTCAAGAGCACTAAATATCTTATGAGCAGCTCTACCACTGCTTTTGGGAGAACCAGTTTCATTTGTCTTTTTCTTTTTTTTTTTAAACACGAGTGCCTGGTCCCACCTGGGACACCTCAGACATGGCTGCCACTTTGGGGTCAGCCTGGGGAGCTCACACTTGGCAACCCCAGCTGGCTCCTTGCCCAACCAGCACTTCTTGTTGCCAGCGTGGGAGCTGGCAGCTGTGTTTTCCCCTGGCCACTCTATGCGGACAGAGAGTTTGGTATGCGGTAGACATAGGCACAGTGGGAGGGGGTGCATCCATAGGCATTGGGAGGGGGGCGTGACGGCGCTCCTCTGTTTTTTTTGGTGTGCTGGGGCCTGGAGTTGGGACCCAGACCCCTTAATTGCATTGATTTCTGGGGAGATGGGGGCCCGAGGGCAATGCATTTACTGAGTGGGGGCCCCATGCATGCTCTCTCTTCCCAAATAAATAAATTAAGGAGCTTGCACCAACCCCCCGACTCTGATCCACCCCATGGGTAATCTCTGAAGATCCGGCAGAGCCCTACACACTCTGTCTCTTGTAAAGGGTTGAAAGGTCACACACCTCAAAAAAGCCATAACCTGTTGTGCCAATTTGGACAATTTTGGGATCATTTTCCTGGTGGTGTCAAGCTCTAGCCACCAAGAGTAGTTTCAGCAGACCTCCTAGGTGGTGTATTTTGCAGGGAGCTGGTTCCACAGGCTCTTTGTGCCAGCTCTCCTTCTGGTCTTTGGGGCCGATTCCGATCTCGGCCGGAAGCGCACCTAACACTATTCGTCCGGAAAAAAACCAAGCTGAATGCGTGTTTCCCGACCGATTCGAACAGTCGTCCGAACGAGCAAGTACGATGCGCATAACAGCACAGATTCCGAGCGAGCCGTACTTACCCATTCCGGCTCCTGTTCCCCGCCCGAGCCGGATCCGTAAACGCCGAATCGAGTCGCACAGAAGCAAATATACAGCACCTTCCGGCTGGACTAGTATGATGCGCCTTCCGTACGTGCCGAACCCATCTCTACGTCCGGCACGTCAGAGCATCCGGGAGAGCTGTACAAAAGCTCCGATTCGCGCCACAAGACGATCCACGGCGACGAGACGAACAAGCCAGCGACGAGTACGAGTCGAAGCCACGAGAAACCCGAACGAGACGACCCAACCATGAATCCCATCGCGCAGGTCCTACCAATACTCTACATCTATTACCGGGACCGGTACGGACGCGTACGGCGCAGACGGTAAGTCAAACACCCACAACACAAACAAACGACTCGAACCGACATATGTCACACACACATAGGGATGCAGAAATGACGTACACTAGCAACAGCAGAACCATAGGGGCGGGATGGCTATCACCAATGCCATACACACCCATAGGGGCATGATGCCTACCACTACCACCACCCCTACTCAGGGGGCCTGGATGCCTACCACTACCACCACCCCTACTCATGTGGGCCTGGATGCCTGTCACTACTACCATCCCCACTCATAGGGGGATGGATGCCTACCACTAACACCACCCCTACTCATGGGGGCCTGGATGCCTGTCACTACCACCACCCCTACTCATGTGGGCCTGGATGCCTGTCACTACTACCATCCCCACTCATAGGGGGATGGATGCCTACCACTACCACCACCCCTACTCATGTGGGCCTGGATGCCTGTCACTACTACCATCCCCACTCATAGGGGGATGGATGCCTACCACTAACACCACCCCTACTCATGGGGGCCTGGATGCCTACCACTACCACCACCCCTACTCAGGGGGCCTGGATGCCTGTCACTACTACCATCCCCACTCATAGGGGGATGGATGCCTACCACTAACACCACCCCTACTCATGGGGGCCTGGATGCCTACCACTACCACCACCCCTACTCAGGGGGCCTGGATGCCTGTCACTACTACCATCCCCACTCATAGGGGGATGGATGCCTACCACTAACACCACCCCTACTCATGGGGGCCTGGATGCCTACCACTACCACCACCCCTACTCATGGGGGCCTGGATGCCTACCACTACCACCACCCCTACTCATGTGGGCCTGGATGCCTGTCACTACTACCATCCCCACTCATAGGGGGATGGATGCCTACCACTAACACCACCCCTATTCATGTGGGCCTGGATGCCTGTCACTACTACCATCCCCACTCATAGGGGGATGGATGCCTACAACTACCACCAGCCCTACTCATGTGGGCCTGGATGCCTGTCACTACTACCATCCCCACTCATAGGGGGATGGATGCCTACCACTAACACCACCCCTACTCATGGGGGCCTGGATGCCTACCACTACCACCACCCCTACTCAGGGGGCCTGGATGCCTGTCACTACTACCATCCCCACTCATAGGGTGATGGATGCCTACCACTACCACCACCCCTACTCATGTGGGCCTGGATGCCTGTCACTACTACCATCCCCACTCATAGGGGGATGGATGCCTACCACTACCACCACCCCTACTCATGTGGGCCTGGATGCCTGTCACTACTACCATCCCCACTCATAGGGGGATGGATGCCTACCACTAACACCACCCCTACCCAGGGGGGCCTGGATGCCTACCACTACCACCACCCCTACTCAGGGGGGCCTGGATGCCTGTCACTACTACCATCCCCACTCATAGGGGGATGGATGCCTACCACAACCACCACCCCAACTCATGTGGGCCTGGATGCCTGTCACTACTACCATCCCCACTCATAGGGGGATGGATGCCTACCACTAACACCACCCCTACTCAGGGGGCCTGGATGCCTGTCACTACTACCATCCCCACTCATAGTGGGATGGATGCCTACCACTAACACCACCCCTACTCATGGGGGCCTGGATGCCTACCACTACCACCACCCCTACTCAGGGGGGCCTGGATGCCTACCACTACCACCACCCCTACTCATGTGGGCCTGGATGCCTGTCACTACTACCATCCCCACTCATAGGGGGATGGATGCCTACCACTAACACCACCCCTACTCATGGGGGCCTGGATGCCTACCACTACCACCACCCCTACTCAGGGGGGCCTGGATGCCTGTCACTACTACCATCCCCACTCATAGGGGGGTGGATGCCTACCACTAACACCACCCCTACTCATGGGGGCCTGGATGCCTACCACTACCACCACCCCAACTCAGGGGGGCCTGGATGCCTACCACTACCACCACCCCTACTCATGTGGGCCTGGATGCCTGTCACTACTACCATCCCCACTCATAGGATGGGTAATGCATGACACAACCAGCATACTCCAACACAAGGAATGTCAGCAAAAGACATCCCCCCAACATCATGACAAGCGTGTGTAGTCTGTGTCAAATGCCTACAACACTGAACATGACATTGAACATACAATGTGACCCCCTATCACATGTGTCACACATAAATGTGTGTGGCCTCCACAATGCAAGCAGACCATGACCACTGTGGCAATGGGGTCTAAACCCCCATCATCACAGTGACCAAAATGTAAGTGTGGGGTCCATAGCTGAAGCACATATTGAACATTGTGGCAATGGGGTGTAAACCCCCATCATCACAGTGACCAAAATGTAAGTGTGGGGTCCATAGCTGAAGCACATTTTGAACATTGTGGCAATGGGGTGTAAACCCCCATCATCACAGTGACCAAAATGTAAGTGTGGGGTCCATAGCTGAAGGACATTTTGAACATTGTGGCAATGGGGTCTAAACCCCCATCATCACAGTGACCAAAAGGTAAGTGTTGTCATGGAAAAAGCTGCAAATGCCAAACAGCATGGATGATTCCTGGTCACACAACAACAAACACATCAGTGGCAAAGTAGTGTTTGTGTCCCATAGCAACATAGATTGGGTGAGGCAAACAGTGCAGTGCAAATAAAACATACCTTTGGCCATGTGCAGACAAACATCACCCATGGGGGCTGACATTGTCAACATTTATCAATTACACAATGACAGAAGGGACCATCATAATGCAGACCCACATATCTGCACCAATGGACACACAAATGTAGATATCCTGTGGAGACTGTAGATGTGAGGTGAACAAATACCATACCATGGCAGCAATGGGACATACAAACCATGATTATTGTGATGACTGATGAGCTAGGAGTCCCAGGGCCAGCAGGGGAAATCCACCAAACAACATACAGCCAATGGCACACTAAAGATATGCCAATGCAGTGGTGCAGATGCACAAACACAAACAGGCAGCCTCACACTGCATATCAAACACAACAGGTGATGGGGGGGTGCCAGTGTCCCCAGGCAACCACACAACACATGAGGAGGCCTGAATCCCAATTACACAGATGTGTATACAGTGCCACACAAAAGTAACTCATGGATCGGATTCCCCTATGTGGGCAATCAGGCATTGTTAGATGAGAGGGAGCCCAAATTACACATGCCACACAAGCTTGTAGGAACAGCAAGTAACACAGCAAGAGACAGACCCACCACAGCACTACTCCCAGGGACACCACATTGTGGTGACACTAGCCTGCATGATAATCCCACTGTGATGACAAAGGTAGATGTCGTTCACACAGTGAACCACAGCCATGTGTCCTGAGCAACTAACTACCATCACACCTACACAAGCACAAATCAATCAGCACGGCCTGTCAGCCAAGGCCAATATGGAAGTAGGGGTCTAGCCGTGCAACAACTCACATTTGCACACACTCAACACCACACACCTTGATCTCCACCAATGTGCAGCTGTGAAGCTCACATGGACTGGTGACATTGCACATGCACCCATGACAATCCCAGGGGGGGGTGGTGGGAACTAAGGTGTGAAACCCATCACACATGGCCAGTCAACAAGACTCGTGAATGTCTGACACACTGCACAGTACGCCGTACATGGGCATGACGTGAAATACACCCCAATCAATGGGATCCCGGCCACAGTCACACACCAATGAAGAAGCCAAGGTGACCCACAAAGAACACACATAGACACCTTCCAACATTGCAGCTCTGACCCTGAGGAGTGGCATCAGTCACACACACAACGTGTCACAATCACTGAAAGCTACCACAAACTGTAAATTACATGACTTGTGTAACCAACAAGTGCCAAGGGGAATCCTGACTGTGTCCCATCTGTGTTTGCCCACATCCCCAGCCCTGACAACAAAGACAACTAGGGATGAAAACCTGATGAACATTAGTTTGCCATGCACCCACATCCCGGAGAAACAAGGTCCAAGATGCTGGATGAACACAGGACAACTCAGCAAGCATCACAAACAGGAACATCCCTAGGGACACAGCCTGTGTAGGAAAAGGGAAGGGAACACACACAGACATGCTCACACAACACACAACACGGGCCCAGGCAATGTCACGGGATTACACACTGCCATGAGGGCACTCCACTCCTGTGGAAGGTCCGCTGTGCCAAACCTTGTCTGTGCATGACTCAAACATGTCAGCAGAACACTCGGTCAGTGAGTCAACAACTACAACACACTGAAGGCTCTGCTCACATCAGCCTGGGTACGGGAGTGTCACGTCAGTCATCTGCATACACCCTAAACACGTGTCAAGCAAGTTGCACTGTATACACAGATGAGTCCTTCAACATTGATGTGCTAAACTGCATGTCCAGTGGAGATGGGCACACAGTCAGGGAAATAGAAACATTGAACAGTGGTAAGCCCACCAGATGTGCATCAGTGTAAGCCAAAGATGTTAATTTACAAATGCAAAACGTACATCCCTGTGTCAAATTCTGAACATCACACCCTCAGACTGCAGCAAAGGATGCTATAGATCCAGACTACATTAGGACACATATCCCATGGACCACATGGAGTCCATCACAGCAACACTTCATTTTCCTGATATGAACACTATTACAACTGCAAATGCATGATGATACTCATCTACATCATGTACATCCAAAGAAAAACCACAATTAAACAAAAAGAGGCTTTATTCAGCAAATGTTAAATGAAAATTTGAAGTCCAAAAGAAACTAAGGCCAATGGCCAGTCCAAATACACAGTCCCAACAGGGTGATACGTGACAATTTGTCACCCATTGCTTGCCTGCACTGGTACGGACAGGGGACATCCCAATCGGAGGGGCATACAAGGGGCAGGCCAGGCACCGCAGGTTCAGGATCAGGAATGCCAGCAGGAGGCAGTGAAGGGGTGGTGGGTGCAGGAGTGTCACCGGCAACTGCAGTGGAGGTGTCTGACTCAGTGGGGGCCGGCACCACTGTAGGGCACAACTCAGATGTTGTGGGTGCTGCAACCACTGCAGTGGGCCGGTCAGATGGAGTGGACTGGGTCCCCACTGCAGTGCCCGAGTCAGACGGGGTGGTTGTGGACTCCACTGCAGTGCATAACTCCAAGGGAGTGGAAGGGGGGGCAGATGAGGTGGGCAGGACAGAGGGGGGACCCGGTCTCCACACCAGTGGCACAAACAGGCAGAGCGTCTGGTTTGGGGGTGGAAGAGCAAGTGGTAGGGGGTGAGGGCCTAAGCAGTTTGGGGATGCGGTATCGGTGTGTGGCGGAACCTGGGGCAGGGTGTGGCGGTGGAACCTGTGCAGTGGTGGCCTGGGGGATGGAGGAGAGAGACTGTGTGGTGGAGCTGCGTGGTGGTGGTGGTGGGGTCTTGCCCTTCCTGGTCCGGGGGACTTTCGAATGTGGTCCTCTGTCTGCCTGTGCCTGGGGGAGGGTGTCCGGGTGTGAGGGGCACTCCCCTCTGTGTGTGGTGGTCGCCTCTTCCGCCTGGACTTCGTGTCAGGTGTATCTGTGGGGAAGAGGCCAAGCTCACAGAGGAAGAGCTTCTGGGAGGGGGGGGGTTGCAGGTGAGGCAAGGGAAGGGCTTTTGGAGGGAGAGGTATCTGAGGACTGTGCAGTGCTCGTGGATGCGCGTGTGTGTGTCTGGGCCCCATCCCCTGTGAGTGAGGTATCAGTCCCCTGACCGTGCGTGCGTGTGCGTCTGGATTTTGGCTTGTGTGTGTGTGTGCTGCTTGTGTCTGTGCTGGTGCGTGCCTGTGCCGGTGTGTGTGTGTGCTTGGGACAGGTAGGGTGCTGGGGATTGTGGATGGGGCAGAGGTAGGAGGGGTGAGGGGTGAGGGACTGTTGCAGGAGGGACACTGCTGCCGTCAGTGAGGAGGCCATGGACTGATTGGTCCGATGTAGGGCAGACATGCCAGATGACATGCCCTCCATGAATGACACCAGTTGTGTCAAAAGACCCGTGTGTGCATGGAGGACACTCAGCATTGATGTCTGCCCTACATGGATCTGCTTAAGTAAGTCCACAGACTCCACACTCAGGGCAGCAGGGGGACAGAGGCAGGGGGTGCGGTGCCTGGCATGAAGGAGACACGCTCCCCTACACGGGAGCCTCCACGGACATGTGGGATGGGAGCAGATGGGAGGGTGGAGATGGTGGTGGTGGCGGGGACAGACTTGCTTGCCGTTGCCTCTGGTCTGCTGACACCCGCCTTCACAAGGGAGTCCTCACTGGAAGTGCTGTTTTCCCCAGCCGAGGTGGTCGTAGCTGAGGTCTCCTCAGTGTGGCTCCCCTCACCCTCCGTGCCACTGGGTCCCTCGCTCTCCCCTGCAGTGGACCCAGTCTGGCTCTGCCGCTCCTTTTGGTCCATGGAGCTGTCTCCTCCTGTGGCCGTGGATGTATCTGCAAACAATCATGATAAACAGAGCAACATTAGTCACCTGTACTGACCACACACACCACAGTAAGTACAGCACATCACAGAGCAAGCCCTGCCATCATTTGCTAGACATTGCAATTAGTGCTGACACTGATTTGAAGAAGTCCATTGTCTGCCTGACAGTCAGTCATGCCACACATATCCTACTTGTCCATGCACCCATCTGTCTGCTGCCTGTTGGATGCGACTAATCATATGTGCACACATGCACCACATACACAGTTGTTGGACATCCAAGAGTATATATGGAAATGTGTCACTCCAAACACATGCCATCTCCTGCCACTGAGTGATGGGCAAAGTCTCTGTTGATATGCGGGTTTTGCTTCCATCACCAGACACAATGATGTCCTCATGTCCTGATAGACAATGCAACAATGGTGTGCATGCAGGACATATCACACCACTGCTGGATCACCCTTTGCGATTGGAATGTCATGGCACAGGCCTGTCTGGCAAGTCAGTCATAACTGTCTCCTGTCACAGGGGCAGTGCATACACACAACACCGGTCTGCACTGTGTCACAATCAGGGGAGTTTTAGAAATGTAAGCCCTGTAGCTGACAGGTGCACATGTGCACCCCTGGCCAGCCACATCATGAGGACTGAGATGATCCCACGTCAATCAAATGAGACATTTGAGTGACTGCAAACACAAATCCATACACATGAGCACTTCACCGTCTGATGAGAATGAACCAAAGCTGCCTGCACCTCAATGTTTCATACACCATTGTGCACAGTCAAGGGATCAGAGACCTATGCATTGACCTATGTGCAGATCCCATAGTCATAACTCAGATGGCTGGCCACCCCAAATTTTTAAACACTCCAGGAGTCCAAATAGGAAGGCCATACCACGGTGACACAGAGGCATACACCTGAGTGCACTCTTCACAATGCCCAATATGTATGCTGACACACGGGAGTGGGAGAACAGAGTGCCTTCGATGTATGGAGTAGGCATTACAGTCCAGGTCCATGTGCAACATGGGATTAGCCTGAACACTAGGCAGGTGGCTATGCATGTGTCACACACATGATGTACATACTTCTGAGGCCCCTACCTTGGTCTCTGCAGCAGCATGGGTGTGTGGCACATACCCCAGACATGTGGTGAGTCAGAGCAGCAATTGGAACACATATTAAAGCCATACCCAGAGTAAATGTCAGATCACAGGCAATGTGAGCAATTGTACCACCCATGCAGCCCACCACAAAGTACCTGTAACTGATGCTGTCCCCAACTTGAACCACAGGTAACTGCAAGTACACAGTACCCAAGTGACCTAAGTCACAGACTGTAAGGGCCACACCTGTGTATCAGATGAGGAGGGGGCATGACACAAGTGAGGGACATGAGTCCAGGACGACATGACAGTTGTACTGTGGAAGTGGAACCAGGCTAAAGGAGTGCATAGAGCATGTCAGTCATAGTACACAGTTGAGGCTAGCACTTACCCCCTCATTGCTGCTGTCTGGCCTTCAGCTGCCCATCCAGGTCAGGGAAGACCACCGCCAGGATCCGGAGCATGTGGGGGGTCAGGGTCCGGTGTCCGCCCCTCCTGCGAGGAGGCGACAGCTTCAGCTGGACACTTGCGATCCTCCGGGTCCAGCCACAAAGGTCCTGCCACCTCTTCTGGCAGTTGCGGATCCTGCGCCTGTAGACCCCCACCGATCGTACTGCCCGGACGATGGTCACCCAGATCTCCTGCTTCTGGTGGGCATCAACCTGTGAGGATGACAAAGTGAAAAGGCCATTACTACACATGCAACTTTTCCGTGCATCACACAGTTGGATATACATGTCTCAATCACAGGGGCATATGATCTACACAGGTAGTGCAACTATGGCTATGAACAGTTTGCCAGCAGTTACTAAATGGTATCATTGCCTGGGAAGTAAAACCTTGTTGGAATGCACTGTTACTGCACTATGCCTGTTCAGTGCATGTGACTACACACTTTGGGGGTGACAACTACTCAGTGAGCATGCTAGCCACTGGTGTACACACTGTACGTCTTGCTAGTCAGACAACATGCACAATTAGTAAGGCAGTGGACAGCACACTCACCTGCTCCCCTGGTTTCCCATACAGCTTGCTGTACTGTGGAAGGAGGCTGTCCAGCAGGGCCTGGTTCTCCTCAGTGCTGAAGGCTGGGGCTCTATCCACAGTACGTGCCATTGCAGTAGCCAGAGGATGCAGAGACAGCAGCAGTGGTGGTGGCAGATGTCGTCCTGGAGCATGTAGTGCAGGCAAGTGAGCTCTCAGGGGAACAGCCAGCATTATATGTGTGCTGCAGAGGCAGATACTGTCCCATGTGTCCAAAGTGATAGGTCCAAGTCGTTTGCATCTTCTGAATCTGGCCAATCCATGGAATTGCACCACTTATACACGCCCACAGCATCCTTCAAAAGTTTAACTTCATGACACCCATGAATTTGCAACATTGTTGCGGCTGGCCAACTGAATTCACTGCATCCGACTCGTACAAGCTTCGAAACGCGTCCGTTACCATGTCAGGCCATAGCCAATGCGTGCGCACCGATCGGTCCATTGCTGTACAACGCGCATTTCGAAAAACAACACGCATCCGTCCACATCATATGCAATGGCCAATGCGTGCGCACCGATCGGTCCATTGCTGTACAACGCGTATTTCAAAAAACAACACGCATCCGTCCACATCATATGCAATGGCCAATGCGTGCGCACCGATCGGTCCATTGCTGTACAACGCGTATTTCGGATGACAACACGCATCCGTCCACATCATATGCAATGGCCAATGCGTGCACACGGATCGGTCCATTGCTGTACGACACGTCCCTGTACAAAACACTCGCATATGTCACCATGGTTGTCACTGGTGAACGTATGCCAGCCACATTTACTTGGCAGGGACTCAGGGGCACACCTACAACACCACAGCCTGTCCACACTGTATCCTAAGGCATGTAAGGTTGCATTACCTGTGTGTGTATGGGGGTCAAAATGTGTTTTTTTTGGTGGCACTTGGGGGCAGCCACTCCCAGGCTGGGCACGTGTTCATGGGGACAGAATCCTTTGTGGGTTGTGCACATGACCACTGTGATGTGCAACTGGTCATTTCCGAGCATGTGACATGGTCACATTTCCAGGTTGTGTATGTGTATGTCATGTCACATACCCCCTGAGTCCCATGTGGGAAGGTATGTACATCACAGGGTGACCCATTGCCACAATAGTGATGGCCCTCCACAGTCTGTGTGCATGTTGTGTTTCCGATGTCTCTGATTCCATGTGCACAATGGGAGACAGTCTCCACATCCACGTTGTTTGTGCATGGACTTTGATGTTGTGCTTGTGTGTGTCACAGACGTCCATGTCTGTCCTGCAGAGGCAACAGGGGCCACTACCTGTGGGAGTCATGGTTGTTTTGCTGACGTGTACATGATACGCCATGTCATGCCAGTGTCCATGTGGCAATACAGGATCCCTGGGAATCTACCTGTCAATGAGCTGTGATGCCTGTGGCACATCTGTCCTCACATGTCACTGTGGTGTGTGTTTGGAACGTGACAGCAGTACATGGGTACTGTGACACAGCCTAATGATTTCCCATAGCACAACCTGGAACTTGTTGTCAACACATGTTGAACTGTGATGTTAGATGTTGGCCATGTAGGTGCCATATATGTCCATACAGAATGGCACACACATCAGGTACTTGTGTCTCGTAATGATGTATCATGTGATATTGAGTATGGTGAATGCCACATATGTGGGGTGACTGACAATCTTTCTTTCTTCACCTATGCACTGCAGGGCACCAGCTGTCCATTGACCATTCCCTGACCTTGCAACGATGGTTGAACGTGACTGCATCCGACAGTACCGCTTCAACAGGGCGCTGATTGAGGAATTGGCGGTGCGGTTGGCCCCACATTTGCAACCTGGCCGGCCATACCCTACAGCGCTGACCCCCAAGGTGAAGGTGATGGCAGCCCTACACTTCTTTGCCACCGGTACCTTTCAACACACTGTGGCGTCTGCTGGTGGGATGTCACAGACCATGTTCAGCCGTGTGCTACGCGATGTTTTGGAGGCAATGTTGAGATACCTGAACCAGTACATCTATTTCCCTAAACGTCAACAACTCACTGACGTCAAGAGTGACTTCTATGCCCTGGGGAGGATGCCACATGTCATTGGCTCCATTGATGGGACACATGTGGCTTTGGTACCACCACAGGCACATGAGCAGGCATACAGGAACAGGAAACATTACCATTCGATCAATGCTCTGGTGGTATGTCTTGCAGATATGAGCATCTCACATGTGTGTGCCCGTTTCCCCGGTTCGGCACACGATGCCTACGTGATGAGGAGTAGTCGCATCCCGAGGATGATGTCACAGATGCAGAACCAGCGTGCCTGGCTTGTCGGTGTGTACTGACTTTGTACCATTGTGTGTGTTCTGCTATGTTGTATTCCGCCCTCTTTTCCAACTCAGCTAATGTGCAATTGTCTGTATGTAGGTGACTCCAGATACCCCAACATGCCGTGGTTGCTGACACCCCTCAGGAACCCTGTGACACCAGCCCAGATGCGCTACAATGAGGCACATGGTCGGACCAGGAGAGTGATCGAGCGGACATTTGGTCTCCTGAAGAGCCGCTTCCGCTGCCTAGACAAGACAGGAGGGGCCCTCCCATATGCCCCAGCAAAGGTGTGCAAGATTGTCATCGTCTGCTGCATGCTACACAACCTGGCAGTGCGGAAGGAGTTGCCTCTCATCCTGGATGACGATGACCAACATCCGCCACCTGTGGAGGATCCTGGCCTGGGCCACGATGCCAGTGATGATGATGATGATGAGGGTGATGTCCGCACACAGCTCATCACCAACTTCTTCAGCTGAATGTGAGTATCCAGAGATGTCATGTCAATGATGTGAGTTTGCATGATATGTGTGGGTGGTGCTCTGGTGCTGTTTGAGTGTGGACATGTGCTACTTGACTGGATGCGTGCAGCGATGTGTCCTTACAGGTAGTCTGTACTCCCCAACAGTGTTGACATGCTAACTTGGTTTTGTGTAGGTATCTTGTGACATGTATTGGGCATGAGTATTGCAGTTCTGTCCTGTTCTTCATGGCTTTTGACTGTGTGTGTCATGTCTGTCCTTCACAGGGTACTTTCAGAGTTGTTTGGTCAACTCGGATACCCCGACACCATGATTCAGCTTTCAGGGTGGAAGCAGTCGTTTCCCTACAGGTGATGTGCCACACACCCCTGGACTTTATTTCTTCTACACTTGTTGACTGTGTGGCCACTGCCACGTGGGATTACCTTGCATTTGTAGTGGAAACAACATGTTACAAATGTGTAATAAACCTGTGCTTCACTTTGGGATGTGCGTTGTCTGTGGTCACACATCTGACTGACATTTGCTTACTGCACCTGTGGGCTAGTTCACACAGACTCTGAATAGGTGTGGTGTCTGTGCATTCCACTGTATTTCCTGGCAACATCAGTGTAGGCGATGAGTCAGATGGCCCTGGTGTCTATGTGTTGTGTAGCCCTAGTGGTGTGTCTCCCTCATATGTGTCACGTCGCCATGACTCACATGACGGTGTTGAACTTGCTGTAGCAGTTAGCATGCACAGTGTCATTTAGCAGATCATCATCTCCATGACAAAAACAACGTTGGAATCACAACAGAGGCAAGTATGGTGTATTAGTGAGTTTATTTACATACATGTGTGAGGATAGTGCACAGGATGGTGGGTGCTGTACATTGGTATTGGAATCCAAAGTTCCCAGATGATTTGGAAGTGTTGGTAGCATAAATGTCCTGAGTAAAGTCCACAGTCATCTGATACATTAGTCCAAATTAAACTCCCCATGTCATGTGGGAGAGTTGGGTTGCATTCGACAGGGTGAACAGTTTGCACACAAAGGAGAATTTCCAGAACAGGTGTTGGGTTCCTGGGGGATGTACATGGCCATCGGCCTCTCAGTTGTCCTTCCTCGGACGACCCCTCTTCTTTCTGGGGGACCCTCACATGCAGGCCGCTGCGGTGCAGAGGACTCTCCACCAGAGTCATCCTCCCTCCCTGTGGCAGTTGCAGTTGTTGCGGCACCAGATGTTGTGGGCACACAGGGAGGTGTGGACATGTTGGTGCTAATCTGGCGGAGGCATGTCAATATGTCCCTCTGCACCGCTGTCAGTTCTTCCAATGTGTCCCACTTGGACTCCATGCCAGACATGTGTGTCTCCACACGGGACATGTGTGTCTCCACACGGGACATGTGGGAGTCCAAGCGGGCATGATGGGCAGCCTGCTGCTGTTGAATGTCCTTGAGGATCCCCACTACCTGGCTGACCTCTCCGGTGCTATTCTGGTACGCATCAGCAATGCGTGCCAGTTGTGGGTCATCATGCAGTCCAGACCCCTCTGCAAACAGTGACCTCTGCCTACCACCCCTCCCACCACCCCTGGCCACACGTGCAGGAGCTGCGGTGGCACGCACAGGTGACCCTAGGCCCCCTTGGGGGTTGGTACTGGGGTTGTTGTCCGTTGCTTCATGGTGGGCTGTGGTCCCTGTGCTGTTGTCATTCAATGTCCTTGGTCTGTCCGTGTCGGCGGGGGTGGTCTGTGTGTTGGCAGATGTTGGAGGAATGGGTGCAGGGGGTGCAGATGGTGGTCCCGCTGGTGCTGCATGATGACTCACACTGGAGGTGCCAGGTTGGTCTTCGCCATCCGATGAGGGCAGAGGCTGTTCCACACCAGAGAGCTCAGGGTCCCCCGGAGCCTGGGACAGGGACTCCTCCTCATCTGCTGCTGTGTCCCCATCATCACCTGTTTTTGGAAGAGACACACAATGTATGTTATGTTTCTGCAGGCATCAATGGTTCAAACACATGACAGTTGTGACTGTACCTCTGGATGCGGCCCTGTACATTGCATTGTCCTAAGTTGTCACAGTCAGAGGGGATATTGGTGTGGCTCATTGTCCTGCCAACCTGATGCATTTCAATGTGGATGTTGAGGTGTGTGCATGACCAGCATTGGTGGTATTTGGTTGACATCCGGACCTCCTTCTCCCCCAGCCCAGTTATCCCACCATGAAGCATGCCACCCTTGCAGTGGGTGCAGGTTGATTCTCAGGATGTCAGTCAGTGGTGTCCTGCTGTTGGTTGGTGCCCAGTTCCCAGCAGGGCCTGGTACTCCCCACAACAGAGCACCATTGTCAGACATCTTAGAAGTAGCTTTTCACTCCCTGTGAGGTGTGCATGCTTCAGTGTGAGCTTGCTGGGCCATGTGGGTGGGGGATGTTGAGCTGTGACTACCACTCCCATCATGCTATTGCCTACACCCCCTTCCCAGCATGCACATACTTCCTTCCTTTTGAGTGGACTTCACTGTGTGTGAGTGTGACAGCAATGGCAAGATGGCTGACAGTGTGGTCCTGTTGTTTGTTGGTGCACAGTTCCCAGCAGGGCCTTGTGCTCCCCACAGCTGAGGCCAGTGTCAGACATCTTTGAAGTGGCTTTTCACTCCCTGTGAGGTGTGCATGCTTCAGTGTGAGCTTGCTAGGCCATGTGGGTGGGGGATGTTGAGCTGTGACTACCACTCCCATCATGCTATTGCCTACACCCCCTTCCCAGCATGCACATACTTCCTTCCTTTTGACTCTGCTTCCCTGTGGGGTGGTGTGCCTGTGCTGACAGGATGGCTGACAGTGTTGTCCTGGCATTTGTTTGGCTACAAGTCCCAAAAGTGTCCCTGTGCTACACACAGCATAACCCAGTGTGGTTGTTCTTTGTGGGATATTTAATTAGAGTGTGAGGCATTGCATTCTCCCAGGTGAGTTGTGTGGAGTTTGTGTTAAGGGGGGGTGTGAGAAAAGCTGCTGGTAACTATGGTCAGAGCTGTCAGTCCTCCTTCCCACCCAGCCAGATATCCCACCATGGAACGTGCTTCCATTGCAGGGAGTGCAAGTTGGCTTTCAGGATGTCAGTCAGTGGTGTCCTGCTGTTGGTTGGTGTATAGTTCCCAGCAGGGCCTTGTGCTCCCCACAGCAGTACCCAGTGTCAGCCATCTTGTCAGTTCTTTTCCACTCCCTGTGATGTGAGCATGGTTCAGAGTGGTGTTGATGGGCAAATGGTGAGGGTGACCAATATCTGTGACTACAACTCCCATCATGCTATTGGCTACACTCACTTCACCAGCATACACAGAATTCCTTCCTTTCAGTGAGCTTCCCTGTGAGGTGGTGTTCTAGTGGTGGCAAAATATCTGACAGTGTTTGTTGGTTAGATTTGTGCCACTGCCTTGCTCTATTTGTTGTTAGGTTTGTACATGTCATGACACAGTTACATATCACTATGAGATGGCATGTATTGTGTTTATCTGACTAACATACACATCTTGGGATGATTATCTTTTGGTTGCTGTGGATTTGGTAAGGGTGCATGGTTTGACTATCCCCTTGACAGTGATGTGTGTGTATTGTCACACAATATTGTGTATATTGGTTGTGTACTCACCAGGCTCTGGGATGTTTGATAGTCCATATACGCTCACTGGTGGTAGGATGGCCCGCACCTTCTCCTCCCAGGGCCTGAGGTATAGTGGTTTGGCAGGAGGGCCACTGCCGGTGCGCTGACTCAAGGCGTAATCCTTCTTGAGTAGGTCCTTGACCCTCCTGCGCACATCATACCACCTGTTCTGGATGTCTTCCTTTGTGCGCAAACATGGTGATTGTGTGTTCACCCTGTCGATGATCCTCTCCCACATCTTGGTTTTCTGCGACATGGGGGTCTGTTGGACCAATGTACCAAACAACTGTGGCTCTACCCTGAGGATCTCATCTACCAGGACTTCCAATTCACTGTCTAGGAACTTTGGATTCTTCTTTGGGGGCATGGTGATGGGTGGTGGTGGGGATTGATGTGTGTGTGAGTGTGCAAGTGAAGGTGGGTGAGTGTAGGTTTTGCTGGGTGTATGTGAGGGTGCTATTTGTGAGGTGCTAATGGTGTGTGGCTTGTGTGATGGATGAGCTGTGAGTGTGTCTGTGGTTGCTGTCTGATGGTGTTCTGTGCTGGCAGGTCAGTTGAATTTGCAAAGGATCATGGTAGGGTTTTGTGGCCTTTATATGGGTGGAGTTGGGGGTGTGTCCTTGTTCCATGTTTTTTTCCCCCTGTATTTATTGACTTTGTCATTGCTTGTTTGGCCCTTTTATTTGTATTTTTTCCTTTGAGTTTTTTAGGCATGTAGGAGACGTTCTACTGACCGAGTAGGACGCTGCAGTTGGCTCGTGCGGGCTTCTCCGAGTCTTTCAAGCTGTGTTCCTGCTGGGTTTCATGTGCGGCGTACGCGTCGGTCGCAGAGTATTGGGTTGCTTAGGCTGGGTTTTGTATGCGTGTCGGTCGTACGGCTTGGCCTCCGTGCGACTCGGTCTGGTTTTCCACGCATTGCATCGTACTGCGCGGGTCGGAGTAAGCGGGTACGTTTCTGTCGGGTTCATTCCTGGTGCGTGTCGGTCGGTTCGATTCGCGTAGTTTCCCGGCCGGATAGCTGGTTTCTGTGCGGTTCGGTCGTTCGGCTTGTGTTCCGTACGAGTCGGTCATGATTCACATGCATTTCATCGTACTACGCGGATCGGGCAGCGCCGGTACGTGTCGGTCGGATGACATTCCCGTACCGAGTCGGTTGGTATGTTTTCCGGCCCGAATCGGAATCGGCCCCTTTGTCTTTGGGTGCAGGAGTCCAGATCTTTCTCCCAACTGGTCCTTAGAGGTTTAATGGGCCGGCCAGACTGGCCCTTGGAGAGACCCACTAGTCCTGAGGTCAGCTGGAGGCAGAGTCCTTGATCCTTTTTGGGCATCAGGTGGTTTGTCCTTTCAGTAGTCCATGTCTGTTGCAGTCCAGGGTCCAGCAGCAAAAAGCACTAAAGCACCAACAGCTCTTTCTCTCACCTGCGCAAGCGTTTTTAAAAGGGGATGGAAGGTTCTAGTAGCCAGACACCCTTAGGTTGCCACATCATCTCTCCACCCCTGTCCCAACTCTCCTGCACAGCATGCTGGGACAGTTCAGTATGGCATCATCCAGGAGTCACTGGTCACATCTGCTCCTGGGGTCTCAGCTCTGTCCTTCACTGACATCACTGTCATGACCTTTCCCTCTAAAACTTCAAGGAGGAGCCACCTCCTGTGTTGGCTCCAGTTGTCTGGGCTTCCTCCTTTGTTTAATGAGCCTGGCTTGCTAGCCCTGGTATAGTGTGATAGGTAATTAACAGATGCAGATTTTGCAGGAGGAAGGCACTGTTAATTACTCCTTTTGTGTGAGGAGGCCTTTGTTCCTGCTGCTGGAGAAAAATGTAATTACATTGGCACAGGAAGGTGACAAAAGGCCTGTTCTTTGAATCTGAAGTGAGCCAGAGATATATGACAGTTCTGGATCACCCATAAAATGTACATGTATGGTCTTCGGACATGCGAACATGAACTGCGTGCACCTTTCCACCCCAGTTTCATACCCCCCACTGGACTTTGAAGGCCTAAGGGAAAAGATACTGCACTCTGAAGCAGATTTCCCCGTATGTTTATAATATAGTGTCACTGCAGATAAAACAGCAAATCACACTAACTTTACCAATAAGTGCCTACTAATATTACTAATATTATACGGCCAATCCCAGGTCAATATCTAACCCTACAAAGCACCCCTGTGCCAGTCTTCCTGTGCCCAATTACTTATCTGCGCACAACGGTAGTCTCACATGTGCACACACATGTTCACATGTGTTCACCTGTAACCAGCCAAGTGCCCCTTATCCTAGCTGCATTTTTATTTTATTTATTTTTAGAGTTTTCTATAACGCGAACCAGACCCAAAGTAGGGTATCAGAGCGCTTTACATAAAGAGCAAGGTGTAAAACATATTAGTGAAAAATATTGTATACAAAAACATAGCATAAAAGTAGCAGCATATAGGAAAAGGGTCCGGGTGAATAGCAGCAGTGGGAATTGTTCTGAAACACTAAAAACAAGATCGAGTTCGTGTTGGTCTTCAGCTGCCTTATCTTAAAAGACAGACACTGGCGGAACCTATTTTGCAACAAAGTGCTAAAGTTTTTTTCTATATTTTTTACCATTACAAAAAGTTATTGCCAAATACCAGACAAGACGTACAATTCATCTTGTCCCAATTTTTCAAATTTCACAATTTATGTACATCACACCTACAGAATTTTACAAGGTGAAGACAATTTGGGTCTTGCATATGTATGTGATTTCATGATGATGGACCAAAGGATCCCATATAATGCCATCTTCCCAGTGTTTCCCATAGATAAGTCCCTCTACCTCAAATGCTCTAGAGAAATCAACCATTTATCAAATAAATATGGTAATATACAGCCAATAGGGATTATTTGCATGAAATCAAAAGTAGGAATTGCCAATACTTGAAAGTACTGCTTTAAACCTTTTGTGAAGCCATGTTTCTATATTAATAAGGATTCTTTTTTGTCCAATTAGTCAATAGCCATACATATTTTCTTGGACCGTGTCTTTTCTTAGTCGCAATTATAATTATATTTTTCTCAGATTCTGGGAATTTGATTACTTCCGTGATATACCTATTTTTGCAATGAAAATCTTCTTTACTCAAAGTTTTTGCATTTTTCTAGAGGAATCCTATTTGGTAACTGTATATTTTTCATTTATTTTAAGATCAGGGACTCAATAACCATGTAGTTAGGTAGATAGAATGTACAGCCTTACTGTGCTATTTTGCCCACCATTCACAAGGATGATAATTATTCACAAACTGAGATATACTAGGTTGGATACAGTTTTGGATGTCGAAAACCTCCAGCCAGACATCGTGAAGTCAAGCTGACCGGCAACGCACCTTGAGCAGATCAGCTGGCAGGTAGGTCCATGACTTCTGTCGGATCTCCAAGAACTTTTTGGTGAAAAATTGTCCAAGTCCCAAGTTTTAACTATAGGCTGGAGTAGCGCTTCTAACACCACTTCCAAGGGTCCAGGTCCTGAGAGGTACCACTTGGGGGTTGGGACTCACTCCAGCAGAGGCCAGATGCAGGGAGGAGCTTGTTATGACCCTTTAACTCACACAGGAGGCCAGGCAACTAGTCCTTGGAATCACTTCTGATGGTCCTGATGGTCCTGGGTTTAAGGAAATGGACCAGTTCTCCTTCAAGCAGCAAGGCAGGACTTCAAGCAGCAAGGCAGTCCTCTGGTAGTGGAGGTGCAGTCCCCTGGGAGTTCAGACAGTCCTTTTAAAGTCTTCCATAGTTGCGGGAGTATACTGAAGAGGTATTCTGAAGGTACAATATTTATACCTGGTGCCAGCCTTTAATGTGAGGGGATTTCCTATCCTACCCCACATCTGGTTCTGGAAAATTCTTCTTTTTCCCTGCCAAGGCTTCAACAAGTCTGGGGTGACAAAGGACTAGTGTCAGGGTCCTTTGTGTGTGCTCAAGGTAAGCCCCTAGAAGTGTAAGAGAGGCAGGGAATAGCTCCACCCCCAGTCATCCTGTCAGGATCGCCCATCCTGCCAACACCTAGTCCCCTTTTATCTCAATGTCTGGGAGGAACACACAAAGCCCAACAGCAGGGCCACTCACAGTCATGTGTCCAATGACACTGGCAGCAGGCACCAAATGGTTAGGACAAGAAAATGGCAAGTTTCAAAATCCGACTTTACCATTAAAGAGGATTTTAAATTACAATTTATTTGAGTCCAAGCATGCCATTCTTATCTGCTCCCAATTAAAGGTAACCATGTATTAAATGTAATTTGATAACCCAATGTTATGCAATTGGAGAGATAGGCCTTACAATAGTGAAACATAAATTTAGGAGTTTTTCACTACTAGGACATGTTAAACGTAAGAACACATGACCTATTTTTTAGAACAATGCACTCTGCACTATTGGTTTCTAGGGCCTAACTTAGGGGTGACGTATATGTCATATAAAGGAAGATTTAGGCCTGGCAAAAGGATTCTTTTGCCAGGTCGAAATGGCAGTTCAAAACTGCCCTACAGGCTACAGTGGCAGGCCTGAGACATGTTTTAAAGGGCTACTTTAGTAGGTAGCACAATGAGTGCCGCAGGCTCACTGGCAGTATTTAATTTACAGGCCCTGGGTACATGTAGTGCCATATACTAGGGATTTTTTAAAGTACATTAAATGTGTCAATCAGGTGTAGGCCAATTTTACCATGTTTTAAGGAGAGAGCACAAGCACTTTAGCACTGGTTGGCAGTGGTAAAGTGAACAGAGTCCCAATGCCAACAAAATGAATTCAGAAAACAGGAGGGTAAAGGCAAAAGGCAGGTGGGAAGAACACACCAAGGATGTCAGGTCTGAAAGAAACAGAGACAAAGTATGTAATCTTTTGAAATTCTGTTGATAATAATAATGGATTAGGGCCTGATTTAAAGTTTGGCAGATGAAATTCTCCATCAAAGCGCGATGGACAGCTTGCTCACCATATTACAAGTGCATTATATGAATGACATTTGTAATATGGCACACAGGGTATCTGTCACATTTGTGATGGAATATCCCATGCACTTAGTCACTGATATTGCAAAAGTGCATAATACTAGCCCCAAAAAAGTTTTAAAAAACATGTACTGCCAATGGCATTGGCTACTGCATTTTTGGCTTTGTCAATGTCTTTTGTTGAAAACAAGCATAGTTTTATATAAGTATATATATTCACTGAAAAAAGCAAAGGTTAAAGTAATGTTTATGTTATATCCTGGTATGCTTTTTATTTGTAATGTCCTGACATTAGGTTACCATGGGTTACTGTTGCTGTGTGGTGATGCAGCTAGGCTCTGGACTCTGGTTCTGGAATGTAACTAGGAGACAGAGAAAGTCCACGGCATGGCTGGCAGCTTTGTTGGTGAGCTCCCAGGGCCGTTCCAGATATTGTCAATAAAAGGATAACGAACTTATCAGGAGTGATTCGTCTTCTTAAAAATGGTGACGAGGATGGGATGCACCCTTTCTTTTTACAACTTCAAGATATCTATTAAAGAAGGTGGCCCCTGGAGCACAGAGTTCAATTGTCAAGGATTGTGGTGTACACTAAGCACTGGTAAAGCGGCTCGACGAAGCAACAGTGAGGAATATGAAATGACTACAGATTTTACAAGGAATCCCAGGTTTACTTTTAAACTTACCTCAATGTCTGGAGTGAGAGCGGCGTGGTCGCGAGTGCCATTGTGAGCAACCATGGTAACGTGGTAATGGTGCTCTAGCGTCCTGCGCCGGTTGGACATTTTCTTTCAAATGAGGCCGCTGTCAGAGCTGTGCTGACGTGTCCGGAGTGCATTCTGGGAACGAGTTGTCGTTCCATTTGATGTGCCCTTACGTGCCACCATTTTGGGTGTGGACTACGTTAATCACGTCGATGTGCTCTGACAAATCCTGACGTGTCGTCACTTTCAGGAAGTGAGTATTCCAGCGCTGCATCAGAAAACGACACTGCCTTATTACTCAGAGCAGTTATTTAGTACGATTGCTCTGTGGGCTGTTTCCCTGCCAGTATTTCTCCAGGTATCCTCACAAAAAAAAGAAGTATGAGAAGGGTGGCTGGGGCAGTGATATACTGACACCAGATCCCTGTAGTGGTAATCTGCTTTACTCAAGCGCCCTGCAGCAAGACAGCAAATAGTGTGGCATATAGTGAAAACATTGAGTGGGGCATTGCTAAGCTGACACCATATACAAACTTGATTTAATTTAGCATTCCTGCAGTAACTCCCACAACGTGTTTGCATGCTAAGAGAACATTACAGTTGTGCACTAGTACTTTTAGGCAAGTAAAATGACACTTCAAAATATTCTTCCACCTCCATGTTTTTTTTACAAGAACCAGGGTCACCTCTCATGGTCTGGGATGATTGCAAAGAATCCTTCATTACATACCTTGATGCTATTGGGGGTGATATGTATATTGCGAAAAGGAAGTTGGCTATATTAAAGAATTGCTTGGGTGTTGAGGGAAGGAAAGTGTTAAAGACGTTACCAAAACCTGTGAATGGAGACGATAATGCTTCAGGTGATGAAGTTGATGCATATGAAGAGGCTTTGTCAGCCCTCAAAGAGAATTTTGGCAAGAAGCTCAGCGTTGTGGTGGAGAGATACAATTTGTTTTCAGATGCACAACAACCAGGAGAGTCAGTTGCCCAATACGTTGCTATACTAAGCAGGTTAGCTGTAACATGTAAATTTAAATATCTCAGAGATGAGATCATAAGTGTGGTAGTAATAAATTCACATAAAGGATAAAGTTCAAGAGTAGTTTATTGGAGCATCCACCTTCTGAAGAGCAGCAGAGTAACTGATTAGAAACTGCTCTTCAGAATGTGGAACGAAAAACAACACATTCAAAAGGATACAGACTAAGCATTACAGATACAGAGAATGCAGTCATAGCAATAGAATACATAAGAAAGAAACATTCTACTACCACATATCTTCCTTCCTTACAAAAGAAAAGAAAAATCAAGGAAAATTAGATACAATTAATATAATACAAAATCATTAAATTTCTTTGGTAACATTTTCTGTCTCTTGGTGCCACTTGATCTGGAAGAGGAGGAATTTGACAAAGAGATAACATCATCAACATTTAATGAAGACTGTAAACATTCTGGGGCAGATCTACAACAAAGTGCCGCAGCGTGGCGCTGCAAGCCCTTTGGCTGCGCCACGCTAGCGGCACTCAGAAAGCACAGGAATGCGACATATTTACAAGAATATGTCGCATTCCTGTGTTTCCCCTGCGCTGGCGCACAAACAGCTGCCAGCGCCGGGCGCAGGCACCCTTGCACCGTGGTGCAAGGATGCCTGCGCCATGGGGAGATTGCTTTGTGCAGGAAGGGGCACCTTTCTGCACACAAAACAATCAGTACAGGCTTTTCCTTCTTTCAATGCGTGCTGTAGAATGCAGCACGCATTGAAAGAGGAAAAACGAGGAGAAATGAAAACATTTCTCCTCAGGTGCGCCTCGCTACGCCACCTCTAGGATGGCGTAGCTTTCAGACGCATCTCCAGATTTACGACTTCTCGTAAATCTGGAGATGTGTCTTAGCTCCATGGGTGCTGCATGGGAACACCCACAGCAACACCCATGGAACGCCCCCTTCACCGCAAAGTGCTGCGCGTGAACGGGCCGTATTTACAAGGAGAGGAAAAGTCACGCATGGTGGCTTTTCCTCTCCTTGTAAATATCGAGGAGTTCCTGCGCCACCAGTACGTCACGAAAAGTGACGCACTGGTGGCGCAGGGGGCTTGTAAATCTGCCCCTCTGACTCTACTTCTTTTTCCAAAATCACCGAATCACTAGAGAAATCTGGATTGGAAAGACACAAAAATGTTCTAGGATTGGATACATTAACTTTGCCAATTTTAGAGATGCTCCACCAAGAGCCATTGTTTAAAAGAACAGATGTCATACCAACCTTGTGAATAATAAAAACATCTGAAAACTTTGACTGGCCTTTTTTAACTTGTAAAGGTAATCTGATTTTGACCTTGTCACCTACTTGTAATACAGATTGTTTAGGAGAAACAGGATTTTTGGAATTGTTACAATTTTGTTTGGCTAACTTATGTATTTTACTCATATCCAAGCGGGGTCCAGAACATTTGGTCCATGAAAGTGATAATTATTGTCTGGGTTTCCTACCTTTTAATAAAACAAAAGGTGAAAACTTTGTGGTACAGTGTGGAGTGCATAGATAGGACCAAACTAATTCTGCTACATGTGCTTTAACATTAATATGAGCTTTAAGGGCTAATTGAATACCCTCCACTAAAGTTTTGTTAAACCTTTCTACAAGGCCATTCATTTTTGGAGAGTAAAGAGCACTTCTGACGTGGGAAATATTGGCATTTTTGATAAAGGTATTAAACACATGAGAGGTGAATTGAGGTCCATTATCAGATACAATAGTAGATGGTAAACCTTCTTTTTTGAAACTTTCCCGAAGAAAGTTAGTAATAGACAATGAATCCGTTTGGGTAACCCATTTGATTTCAACCCACTTTGAGAAATAATCAATAGCAACTAATATATACACTTTTTCTGTTGAAATTCCTTCATAAGGACCTAAAATATCAATTGCAATTTTTTCCCATGGATTGTTTGGAACTTGAACTTGCACCACAAATGGGTGTTGCAGCTTTAAAACGTTATCAGAATTTGCACACAAGGGACAATTTTTAACGAAGTCAACAATGCAGCTGTCCATATAGGGCCACCAAAATAAGTCCCTAACTTTTTTATAGTTCTAGACTGACCTAAATGACCCAAATGAGCAATAGACATAAGTATCTGTCTAATGGCTCTTGGAGGTACAAAAGAGTCACCTTTTAGAACAAGACCTTCATTGATAGACAACTCTTCTCTAACCTTCCAAAACACTGCAAGTTCTTTAGATAGATTTCTTTCTAGCGGCCAACCTTCAATGATATACTTTTATAAGATTTTTAAATCTTCACCTTCAGACATGGCTGTTGACCATTGTTCTCTGGAGATAACCTGAGACATTGAGAGAACCATATCATCAACAGACGCAACCACACATTCTTCAAAAGACTCTACTTGACGTGAGGTTTGAGAGTCAGACAACAACCTGGAAAAACAATCAGCTCTCATATTTTGAGAACCAGGAATATAAAATGACTTCAAAATTATACTCATACAGTTTAGCTAAAATGCTAACCAATCTGGAAGATGCTCTCCCCACCCCATTGTTAGATAAAAGAGAAATTAGAGGTTTGTGGTCAGTTTTGAATTTAAAGGATTTACCCCATAGATAGGTCTTAAAATGTTCCACTGCCCAGGAGCAACCAAAGGCTTCACTTTCAATGGTGGAGTACTTTAATTCAGCAACAGATAATGGCCTTGAAGCAAAGGCAATGGTAACTTCATTACCAGCTTTAACTTGACTGAGAATGGCACCAAGACCAATAGCACTTGTATCAACTGTAACAATATTAGTGGCAGAAGATGAAAAGGGGGATAAAGGATTGCATCCAATAATTGCAGACTTAATGTCATTAACTGCTTGTGAGTGATCTGGTGTCCAAATGAATCTTTTTTAAGCAACATTCTTAATGGAAGTACTATGTCAGCAAACTTTGGAACAAATCTTGAATAGTACTCACATAACCCTAAGAATGATTTGACTTGTTCTTTGTCTTAAGGGTCATTCATATTCTTTAAAGAGATAGGGAGATCCTTCTTAGGAAAATTGCCATTAGCATTAATCTGATGACCCAAATAATCAATCTGTGAAGAGAAAACTTACATTTGTCCAGACGAATAGTCATACCTTTATCCTCTAAGACAGACAAGACTTTATCCATTGTTCTATGATGTTTCTCAAGAGTGTCAGAAAATATCAGGATATCGTCCTGAAATGCCACGACTCCATCAGTGTCTCCAAACAAGCAATTCATAAGTCTCTGAAACACTGATGCAGCCGATGATAAGCCAAAGGGCATTCTGATATATCTGAAGGTTCCCTCAGGTGTAATAAAAGTGGTGATATCCCTTGAATCTTCTGTTAACTCTATTTGATGGTACGCTGATTTAAGATCGATAGTGGTAAAAAGTTTTGCACCATCCAATTTAGCCAACAAATCTTGTACCTTAGGTAAAGGGTGACATTCCATAACAATTTGTTTGTCTACCGATCTCAAATCAATGCACATTCTAAGTTCTCCATTCCGTTTCTTAACTAAAACAATTGGAGAAATCCATTCAGAAGCATTAACAGGTTCAATCACACCATCAGCACATAATTTTTTGATCATGTCTGCTAACTCATTTCTCACAGACAAAGGTACATTCCTCAATTTGTGTTTAAAGGGAATAGCGTCTTTTTTTAACACAATTTTCTGAGAAAAACCTTTGACTCTTCCTAACTCCTTTTTAAACACATTTTTATGTTTGTTTAGTATCTCATGTACTACTTCATCATTATTTTGATGCTCATTATGTGCTACTTGTAAATTTTCAACCATACACACTTGTACCTTAGCATTAGGACACAAAGTAATATTAAATTTTCCCTGGTGTTTCCACCCAAGGACTTGTAATCCATCAACGGCAACATACACTTTTCCTAAAATAGTTTTTTGTCTAAAAAAAATGTTGGAAACAAAATACCCCAACATTTCAATTTCTTTGCCCCCAAAACCATACACACGGATATCACTGGGTTCTAAAATGTTGTCCCTCCAAGACTTGTTGAAAAAGAACCAGAAATAATAGTGTAAGGGGAACCAGAGTTCGCCATAACTTCATTTTTTTTGCCATCAACCTTAATGGTGCACATAGGAGGGACATAAGGTTCAGAATCAATGTCATTGTTAATATTGCAGGTAACTTGACCTAGCTTATTGCAATTAGGATCACTTTCAGTTATACAAACAATAGTATTATCAAAAGTAGGCTCATTGTTCATCTCATCAACAACTTCCTCATCAGCAAGACTAGCGACTCTCCTATTGATTTGACATAAGGCTTCAAAATGACCTACTTTTTTGCATTTATAGCACTCTTTACTTCTGGCAGGACAAAATTTGAACTGGAACGAATGTGATCTGGAACCACAACCAGTGCAGAATATTTTACTAGAAGAATTGTGAAAAGATTTATTAACTGGAGTATATGATGTGGTGGGTTTATTAGATTTGCCTTTGGAAAAACAAGTTTTACTATTGGAATCCTTTACACTAAGGGCCGCTACACCAGAAGACAAGCTGTCTACATTAATGGTGTTGAATGAGGTAATAGAGCGTTCAACACTTTTGGCAATTTCAATGGCCTCTTGTAAGGATGCATTGCGTTGTCTCAATAGTTGCTGTTGAATTTTTTTGTTAGAGCAGCGAATGATTAATTGATCACGAATATACTTGTCTACTTGAGCCCCAAAGTCACATTCTGCTGCTAACAATCTTAAGCAAGAAACATAGGCATCAACAGTTTCATTTACCAATTGGTGTCAAGTGTAAAAATTATACCTTTCCATGACAATGTGAGGTTTTTCTGAGAATCTCTTTTTAAGTCTATCTACTGCTTCTGTGAAGCAATCATAATCACCACTCTCCATACCCACTGGGGTAGGAGATGGAGGTAGATGTTCAAAAACATCTTCTGCATGAGTTCCCATCATTTTAAGTAATAACGCTTTCTTTCTCTTGGGATTAAAGCCATCACCATTTATGGCTAATAAATAATTATTAAATTTTTCCCACTTCATGCTAGGTTGGTTGGGACCAGAATAAAAGGGAGGCGGAGGATTTCCACAGACATTGCTCATTTTGAAATGCGTGAAATAACGAGGAAATTACTAAAGAAATAAAAATAAAATAGAGTAAGAACTACAATTGTGTCAACAGTTGAATAGTAATGGATAAAATATAAACTTTAAAGAGATACAATATTTTAGCCTTAACATGAGTTAGACATTGTGCAAGAAAATAAAATGGAATACAATGTATACACCAAATTGGAGCAATAAATGTAATCAGGTGTGCGTGTCACGGAGGCACGCAATGTTGAAATAAACGATCCCAGACCAATACAGTTATTAAGGTGAGCGTGTCACCGAGACACACAGTGTTACATACAAACCGATCCCAATCCAAAATGGCGGGGACGTGGTGAGGTAACAGCGTAGCTGCAGCGTGATGCGCGTCTAATCCTGAGTGACGCGGTGGGATAAAACAGAAATTCAGTGCGCGCGGTGCACGCGCAGACTTCACGAGATCCTGGGCGCTAGGCACAACCAACGCTCTGCAAATTTTGGGGAAGAGTCAGAGAATATCCAACAACTCCTCAAGGACAGCCAACACGAACAGCAGCTCAGAAGCCGGCAACTTACCAGCGTGCTCTCAGAACCAAACATTGCCGAAATGACGTAGAAACGGCGAGGCAACCAAAGTTCCTGAAATTCCTTCATGGACTCCTCGAAGCTGGCGCAGAGAAGAAATAGGCAGCCAGGCAATTCAAGCAACAAAACTTCATGGAAGGCAAACAGCAGGAAATCGAAGATAAAGGTAAAATTTGCGTGTGTGGATGCGCCAGGATCTTTAAATAAAATCCCAGTAATCGTCGCCAATATGTGGTAGTAATAAATCCACATAAAGGATAAAGTTCAAGAGTAGTTTATTGGAGCATCCACCTTCTGAAGAGCAGCAGAGTAACTGATTAGAAACTGCTCTTCAGAACGTGGAATGAAAAACAACATCTTCAAAAGGATACAGACTAAGCATTACAGATACAGAGAATGCAGTCATAGCAATAGAATACATAAGAAAGAAACATTCTACTACCACAATAAGAGACCAAATGATCAACAGACTGACCAATCTCAAAATTTAAGAGCAATTACTTGATTTGAAGGATCCAACGTTGGATAAAACCATTGAAGTGGCTAAACATATGGAAAACACTTCTACTTATGTAAAAGAATTGGGGGCTGCATCCAAACAAAATTCTGTAATAGAAAATTGTGTGAAGTTGGTGCCATTAACAATCAAATGCATAAGGCAAAATGTTCTGGGGATGTTGTCAGAAAACAACAAATATCCAAAAGGAGATGGTGTATTAAATGTGGCAGTGAGAGACACACTGCAGAAGCGAAAAATTGTCCTGCTGCAGCATGCAAATTTTTTAAATGTAATTAAGAGGGGCATTTAGCTAGAATGTGCAAAATGAAAGAGTATGGTATAGGAAAAAAATCTGTTAATTTAGTCGATACTATACATCGAGGTTTTCACACAGAAAACTCTGTTAATTTAGAAGAGGAAGAGATTGAAGTGTTAATGCTTGATGAAGATATAAATAATTATTCATGTACCATGTCGGTGGTATCCGGGGAGAATTATCGTCCCCCGAAGTGTGAAGTCATGGTAAATGGCATTCCCGTACAATTTAGGGCAGATTCTTGTTCACCTATCACCATCATTGACTAATTATCTTGGGAAAAGCTGAACACCCCTGCATTAATTCCCAGAGATGTAGAACCAGAAGGTTACTGTGGGGACAAATTACCTTTGATGGGATACATCATGGCAGATCTAAAATTTCAAGGTAGACAAACAAGGGGTAAAGTGTATGTAGTTGAAAAAGGGAAATCCTTGCTAGTTTGGAGAGAACAACGTGCTCTAAGTATGATTTTAGATCCCAATCATCTGAGACAAGTTTTATTGACACAAGATAAATGTGAATGGGTTACTGAATTTCCAGAGTTGTTTAGTAGCAAATTGGGTTGTCTAAAAACAATTGAGCACAAGATCATACTTAAACACAATGCTAAACCTGTTGTACATAAACTACGTAATGTGCCATTGACTATGAGGGATGCTCTAAAAAAGGAATTACAAAGATTATGTAACAATGAAGTCATTGAGCCAATTGAAGCCTTGGAGTGGCTTAGCCCCATTGTTATCCCGATTAAACCAAATAACAAAATCCACATGTGTGGACTTGAGAGATTTAAACAAGTGCATATGGGAGGATCGTCATCCTGTTCCTTGTATTAATGAAATGTTGTCTAGTGTTTCTGGGGGTAGATATTTTACAACCTTAGATCTATCTAACGCCTACCATCAGGTCAAACTACATGAGAAATCAAAGCATTTAACATCGTTCATTATGCCTGACAGTGCTTTTCGTTTTATCCGCATGCCATTTGGTCTGGCATCTGCTGTGTTTCAGAGGGTGATGCAGTGCATTGTAGGGAACATGACAAATGTACTGGTATTTCAAGACGACATCTTAGTGTGGGGCAATGATATGATACAACACAATGACAGTCGCAGAAAGTACTATCAATCAATCAATCAGGGGAATTGTAAGCGCGCTACTCACCCATGAGGGTCTCAAGGCGCTGAGGGGGGGGTCCGCAGAACTGTTTAGCCGAAGTGCCAGGTCTTGAGGGTCTTCCTGAAGGTGTTCAGGGAGGGGGCGCGTCTGATGTCTGCCGGTAGCTCGTTCCAGGTCTAGGCTGCAATGTGAGAGAAGGATCTTCCGCCTGCTCTGACTCTGTGGATGCGTGGGGTTTCGGCCAGTGCGAGGTTGGAGGATCGGAGGTTTCTTTTGGGTACGTGGAAGTTGATTCTGTCGTTGAGGTATTTGGGTCTGTTGTTGTGTAGGCATTTGTAGGCGTGAGTGAGGATTTTGAAGGTGACTCTCTTCTCCACTGGGAGCCAGTGGAGTCTTCGTAGGTGTTGGCTGATGTGTTCGTGCTGGGGGATGCCGAGGACGAGTCTGGCAGCGGTGTTCTGTATTGTCTGGAGTTTGCGGAGTAGGGACTTGTTGATGCCGGCGTAGAGTGCGTTTCCGTAGTCCAGTCTGCTGGTGATGAGTGCGTGGGTGACCGTCTTCCTTGACTCAGGGGGGATCCATTTGAAGGTCTTGCGGAGGATGCGGAGGGTGTTGATGCAGCTGGAGGTGATGGCGTTGACCTGTCGGTTCATGGTGAGTGATGAGCCGAGTATGATGCTGAGGTTTTTGGCGTGGTCTGAGGGGGTGGGTGGACACCCGAGGGTGGTCGGCCACCATGTGTTGTTCCATGCTGAGGGGGTGGTACCAAGGACGAGGACTTCTGTCTTCTCGGCGTTGAGCTTCAGGCAGCTGTTGGTCATCCAGACTGCGACGTCTTGCATTCCTTTCTGGAAGTTGAGTTTGGCGGTGGTGGGGTCTTTGGTGAGGGAGAGGATGAGCTGGGTGTCGTCAGTGTAGGATACAATGTTGAGGCCGTGTTGTCAGACGATGGCTGCGAGGGGGGCCATGTAGATGTTGAAGAGGGTCGGGTTCAGTGATGACCCCTGAGGGACTCCGCAGGTGATTTTCGTGGGATCGGAGAGGAAGGGTGGCAGTCTGATCCTTTGGCTTCTTCCGGTGAGGAATGATCGGATCCAATCCAGGGCTGTTCCTTGAATGCCGGAGTCATGTAGTCTGGTGACTAGTGTGCGGTGGGAGACGGTGTTGAATGCCGCTGATAGGTTGAGTAGGATGAGGGCTGCAGAGTGGCCTTGATCCAGGAGGGTGCGGATGTCGTCTGTGGCGGCGAGTAGGGCGGTCTCGGTGCTGTGGTTGCCTTGGAATCTGGATTGGGATGGGTCAAGGACGGCGTTCTCTTCGATGAATCGTGTCAGTTCCCTGTTGACTGTTTTCTCTGCCACTTTGGCTGCGAAGGAGAGGAGCGAGATGGGTCAGTAGTTCTTTAGGTCAGTGGGGTTGGCTGTGGGCTTCTTGAGCAGGGGCCTGACTTCTGCGCGCTTCCAGTTGTCTGGGAAGGTGCCGGTTTTGAAGGTGATGTTGATGGTGCGTTTTAGTTCGGGTGCAATGGCGGCCGCGGCTCTGTGGTAGATGTGGGGAGGGCAGGGGTCGGTGGGGGCCCCCGAGTGGATGCCTTTCATGGTCGAGGAGGTGTCTTCGGTCGTGACCGGTGTCCAGTTGGAGATGGTGGGCTGCTGGTGCCTCTGGGGGGTGGGGGGCCGGCTGTGGCGTCAGGAGAATAGTCGACGAAGTTGTCGTAGAGGTTTTTGATCTTGAGGTGGAAGTAGGTTCCAAGCTTGTCACAGAGGTCTTGGGACGGGGTGATGTCTGTGGATTCGCTGCGTGGGTTGGTGAAATCCCGAATGATACTGAAGAGTTACTTGGAGTTGGTGGAGTTGGCGCAGATTTTGTTGTGGATGAAGTTCCTCTTGGTGGTTCTGATTTGGTTGTGGTAGTCCGTCATGGCATCCATGTAGGTGGTGTAGCTTTCGTTTGTCTTGGTGTTTCTCCAATTCTTCTCCAGGCATCTGCAGGTGCGTCTGGCTTCTTGGCGATCGGTGGTGAACCAGGCGGCTTTCCTGGGGTGCAGTTTGTCGGGGTTACGTAGCAGGGCGAGCACGTCTGCACAGTTAGAGATCCAAGTGTGGAGTCCTTTGGCTGCGCCGTTTGCGTCGGATGCCCAGGTGTGGTTGTCTCGGGTAAGGGTGGAGTTAAGATGTTCGTCGGTAACCCTGCTCCAGTTTCTTCGTGGTGGGCGTGGGGCAGGTTTGGGTGTCTAGGGCTTGTCGACGGTGAAGTGTACGCAGTGGTGGTCGGTCCATGGCGGTTGCGTTATGTGGCTGAAGGGAATGCTGTTTCCTGCAGCGAAGATGGGGTCGAGGGTGTGTTCTGCTCTGTGGGTCGGGGTGGTGATGAGTTGTTTAAGTCCGATGTTGGCGAGGTTGTCCCGAAGGATGGTGGAGTTGGGGTCGCAGGGGTTGTGGAGGTGGAATTTCAGGTCTCAAATGAGTATGTAGTTCATTGAGGTGATGCTGTGGAGTGCGATGAAGTCGGTGATGGTGGTGGCGAAGAGTGTGTGGGGGCCAGGGGGTCTGTAGACGAGGGTTCCTCAGAGCGTGGCATTGGGGGTGGTCTGGATCTGGAAGTGTAGGTGTTCAGCGGAGGGGAAGGTTTCGCTGGAGGTGGTGAGGCGGAGGGTGCTCTTGTAGGCGATGGCGAGGCCCCCCGGGTGGTTGGGGCGGTCCTTCCTCTGGATCTTGTATCCGTCCGGGATGGCGGTGTTGGTGTCGGGGGCGGAGGAGGTGTTGGTCCAGGTCTCTGTGAAGAAGGTGATGTCGGGCGAGAGAGAGTCGAGTAGGTTCCATATTTCCACGGCATGTTTGTGCACGGAGCGCATGTTGAGGAGGATGCATCTTAGGGTGTCGCCGGTGCTGGCATCAGCGGTGTTGGAGGTCGGGGTGGTGGTGAAGGTGTGGCAGCAGTGGAGGCAGGAGAACTGGCCGAGAGTTTTCCGGGGTTGAGTGCGAGGAGGGTGGTGGTATCGGAGCGATTGATGGTCGGAGATCCAGGGTTCCTGGCGCTGGTCGGATCGCGGACGGGTGCAGACGGGCTTGCCTTAGGCACGCCTTCGACGTGACTGCGCAGCGGCCGCAATTAAGTAGGGGAGGGGGAGGGCTGAGCAGCTGGGAGGCGGGAGGTGGAGAAAGCAGGTGTAACGATTGGGTTGGAAAAATGCAAAATTGGTCAAACCGAAGTTGAATATTTAGGACATATATTGTCATTCAATGGGGTCAAGCCTAAACACAAGTTGGTGGAAGCTATGGAGAATGCTCCTGCCCCTCAAGCCTCAGTCCACAAGGTAATCACTGACGTCACATTGGCTCGGACTGAGCCTGTTCCCTGGACTGAATAGGAGAGAGTAGTGCGTCGCTTCCTGTTGCTTGTGTGACGAGCAGACATCCATTGCATCGCTAAGAATTGCCCTGAAGTGGCAGGAGCCGCGAGAGTCCCTCTATCACGGCAGGAGCCGCGAGAACCTCCCGTGAGCGGCAGGAGCCGCGAGAACCTCCCGTGAGCGGCAGGAGCCGCGAGAAACCTCCCGTGAGCGGCAGGAGCCGCGAGAAACCTCCCGTGAGCGGCAGGAGCCGCGAGAACCTCCCGTGAGCGGCAGGAGCTGCGAGAACCTCCCGTGAGCGGCAGGAGCCGCGAGAAACCTCCCGTGAGCGGCAGGAGCCGCGAGAACCTCCCGCGAGCGGCAGGAGCCGCTGAACATTTCCCTACCGCGGCAGACGCCGCAAGTGTGATTTCCAACGCAAAAACATTTCCCTACCGAGGAGTGTGAACTTCATCAGGTGCACAGATTGGCAGACCTTCAGTTAATGAGCAAGAGAGGACGCCGAATCGCTGCAGTTCACGGCTCGCTATCCCCGCCGCCCCTGCTGACTCTTGCTCTTACGGTGAGGGCGAGGGCGCTAACAAACCAGGGGCTTTCCTAGTGCGGCAGGAGTGCGGCTGGGGGGGCCGCGGCTGCGGGTGTTTGCAGCGGACGCCGCAAGTCCTTCACCAAAGCCTCGCTTTTTGCCTTACCTTACCTTACCTTGCCTTGCCGGTGCCGCACAGCATTTTCCAAGGCACAGTAGGATCCACACGGGTCCACAGGGGTTCTGCCTGGAGCGCTGCCACGAGTCAATTTCCAGCGCGGGAGCTGCAAAGCCTTTTTTTGGCGCAAAAAAAAAAAAAATTGTGAGAGCAGCGGAACCCGGCGGAATCCTGTGAGTTTCTTTTTCTGAAGCGGCAAGAGCAAGGCACGCAAGTGAGGGATAAGTGACAAGAGAAAACAACTGAAGACAATTACTGGTGTGCTGGTGAGTCTAACGCAGCCGCTTTTCAACTTAATTCAGTATATTCAGTATATTTCATCAGTGGGAAGGAGGAGGAAACTGCCATAGCCTTTCGGGTTGAGCTGGGTTGAGTCGGGTTGAATCGGGTTCAGTTGGTTGAGAAGGTCCCTGCTTCCCCGCTCTCTCCCACGCTCCCCTGCTTCCCTTTCTGCCTCCCCTTCTTCAACAGCGTTGGTAGCACTACAATCCTACCAAACACACTATTTATCCAGACAGTATCTGGCATTAAGAAACCAACGGCTGGAATAGAACACAGTTGGAAAAACGTTTAAAGGGTTTTCTTTCCTTCTAATTGAATTAGTACAGATAATTAGGCTTGGTAAAGCGCAGTATGAGGTCAGGCCGTGTCCGAGGAGGTCCTACGGTGAAAGGAGCTACAAAAAGCGTAAGCGAAACATCAAGACGCTAGAGGGCAACAGGGATGAACCACCATCTAAAACCAGGTCAGCAGTACAGAGCGACTGCTCCTTAATTGAAATAACAACAGATACAATAACAGATACAAACATTTCAAGGAAGCAAAAGAGCGGACATCCATTACAAATGGAAATAATCAATAAATCAAAAATCTCCCAAACCTCATTCCAACCAAAAATATACACAAAATTTTGCTTTTAAAAATATGGGGGATACTCTACTTTCAAATGCCAGAGAAGTGCTGGGACTTCAATCACCTCTTCAGCCATTACAACCGTTACAATTTACTGGCGCACAGGAAAACACTTACAAAAAGGAAAGTCCTAGCACGTCAGGTAGCAGTCCACTGCAAGTAACATCGACTCCACAATGTAACAAAATTCGGATGGCTCATGAGGTTATTACCACCAGTAAGGAAGTTGCGATTGACATCAAACTAATCCAAGTACATAGGTCTAACGAAGCACAAGAAATATCTGCGGATAATCTAGAGGAAAGCCAAACAGATATTTATGAAACAGCTGGGGCCAGTGGATCACTTTACAGTAGAAATACAACTGCCAACTGCGCCACAATAGACGCACCATCGATTCGTGAACAGAGAAGTCCAGAGGAAACAAAGCACTCTAAGAATACATAATATATACAAATGAGGGTAAGGGAAGAATGGAGAGAAAAGGATCTCTCGCTGGCAGATCCAGCGCCAGTTTCACAACCGTACGAACAAGTGACAGATTGCAATACAACGTTAGGATCAGGGGGAAGAAGGAAAAAGAGGAAAAAGACGATAGGCCAGCAAATCATTCCTCAGAAGAGACAGAGGTCTCTTCATACCTGGGGAAAGAAGAGTGGGAAGATCTTATGGCCGCCTACTCCCAAGATAAGTGCAGGAGCGGGCCTACCACACACACTTCGAACATGACAACTGAAGGCAATCAGGAACAACAGGTGGAGGGGGCGACCAAGGAGACCAAAATGCTACATTAAACCCAGGAAGTCAAGAGGGGTCACCAAAACATATAAATCATGAAAGTGCGTGGCCAAGTCTGTTAAAAACAATGCAACTTCTGGTAGAGGCCCTCCATTACCAATCCGACAAGATGGACACTCAATTGACGCTACTAGATACTCTGGCCGTCTTTGTGGTCGCCATCGATGGGAAGTTGGGTACATTAAACACGCTTCTACAAAACAAGTATGACCAATCGCAAGGCGCAAACTTGAGTTGCGCATGTGGTCCAATTATTGATAAATTGGCCTCACTCCCAGCAATGCTGAGCGATCTGTGTACACAACTCAAAAGGTCTCCGCAGGGCCCATATAACCAACTTTTTGAGGTCCATCCGGAAAAAGAAAAACACGATCCGATAAATACAGTTATAAGTAAAGCCAATGAAAAGGGATATTCCGGGACAAAAGATACCCTGGCTCATACGATTAATAGAACAGAGGGTATAGAAACCGAAACATTAGATGGCCAAACGTCTGAAACCTCATCGGGAGACAATGTTGACAAACAAATGAATGCAAAACAAAAGCGAGCAAAAAAACCGGAAAGGCAGAAATCAAAAAACAAATTCAAACAATGAAGGATTCATGCGTCTCTTTGGGACATCATCCCCATCAGTGCAAAGTGAACTCAAGCCTAGAAAGGACATCAGTTTAGCAGGTCCCCCTGTACAAAATACAGTAGCTGCAAAAGTAATCAAGCAGACGGTCAACAGAACGAAGCAGGTAATGGAGAAATCGCAAGTTCTTGGGAATACTACGAATGAAGATTTAGAAGGCCCACATCGAGAAGGGCCTATCACGATTCCCCAACTAATCAAAGAGGAAAAAGTATCTCTCGAGCCTGAACAGACCCAATTACAAATGTGCAATACCACGACACGTTCTACTGTCAATCGAACAACAAACTGTGAACACACCTCAGTAATAAAGCTTGATAACAAAAGCGACCAATGCACACGGACCAAAAAGCCAGGAGGAACAACATGGTGCAGCCCTAAAGAGTTAAACGATAGTCAATTGGTTTCCACTACTCAAGCGACTTCATCAATATATAAAAGAGCTAATCAGAGACAAAAATCGCAGGCACACGTAAAAGTATTAGGAACCTCGTTAGATGTTCCTAGGCACAGAGAGGAAGGCCAATCGCTCATACTAAGACAGGAAACAACTCACCAAACAGAGAGAGATGATGTAGAATCTTCCATCTATCAGGTATCATTAACAGCAACACGAGGATACGATCCTACCAGGAGCACGAATGAATTAAGGAATGAGATAAGTGCTATATGGTTTCGCCCGGATTACATCTCAAAGGGTAGGCATGATATACTGAATAGAGGTAATATTCTACGGCTGTTATCTCATATTCCATCTTTGGAAGAAGTGACAACTTTGGACCTGGTCTCAATCGAATTCATAGATGATGACGGAACAGGTGGTGAAAAAACAAAAGCATCATGGACAACATCAACAATTGCACACAAAATACTAGCAGAGGCTCACACATTCAAAAATTGGGGGATAACAATAACACCTTATAAAAAGCCAAGATACCCAGAACTATTGATTCCGGCAACAACGGTGGGAACTCAGGCGTTTGAGAACAGACCTGGAATATCGGTGCTCAGAGGAGCGGTGGGGAAATGCGGAACAAGTAATGAGCAACATCCGGGAAGCATTAGAAGTATCCAAGATGGCGCATTAACACCAACTGAATTAACTGAGCTAAGATGGATCGCTAGAACAATAAATAATTATACAAATTGACAAACAGGCTCACATTTAAGATCGAGTAAGCACAATCATCTACGAATATGTTCATGGAACGTAAATGGTCTAGCTTCCAAATTGTCTGACTTAGATTTTGTTAACTACATAAGATCTTTCGACATTGTGGCATTACAGGAAACATGGCAGGCAGACCCCCGCACCTGCAGGGTTTCTTGCGTTTCTTTACTGGTGCAACTAGGATGGCAAAATACGGCCACCTCCAAGGCGGTTTAGTAACCTATGTTTCAGCCACATGTGCCCAGGTGGTCAAAGAAGTTGGTCCAACCTCTTCAGAATCAGTGGCAATAAACCTTTTCACCTCGCAACCAAAACCAGGCACAGGGGGAATGGAACTTAGCTTGATCAATGTTTATGTCCATCCAAAAAGGAAAGTAAAGGCAGTAAAAGAATTATGTAACTTCGTGGAGGAGTGTATAAGGGAAAGTCCCACAACAGATCTTATGCTCACCGGGGACTTCAATCTAAATCTTATGGGAACCTCGTCAGATGAGGAGATTCTAACTCAAAATTCAGCTTGGGACATACCATTACAAGGGAAACCACAAGCTCCCAAACGAACCAAATTAGGAACGCAGATATTAGAGGACCTCAAGCTTTTTAACATCAGAGCATTAAATGGAAGATTTGTTGGAGATAATCCCCTGCTACTACATTTCACTCCACAAGAACAAATTCTATCCTAGATTATACTTTTATTTCATTACCTTTATTTCAGCATATGATTTCATTCCAGATAGGTGAAAAAGCTGACAGCGATCATTGTCCCCAAGAAATGGCCCTCAAAATTAGCAAGCCTAAATTTGAGTTATCCACGGTGCCGAAAGAGTCAGTGTATACTATTAACTACAAAAGGATTAAGTACTCAGTAGCAACCGATGAAAACATACTGGAAAAGGCTAAACAACACTTCAATGCCAGAATTGGATCTAGTGAAGTTGAGAAATGGGAGCAATTTACAACATCTATGGCAGCTTACGCCACAAGATTAAAGCCACAAGGCCAATTGGGCCGCAGCAGCATGAAACACTTTTCACGAGAGTACAAAGAGAAGTTCAGGTGTATAAAAAATTCAATTTATCACACGATAAGACAACTTCGGTATAATCCTATGGATATAGTAAAACACGATTTTTTATGGAAACAAAAGGCAATGCTGAAAAAAATAAAATGGGAAGCCAACAGATCAATGGAGGACCATATGTGGGCAAAACTACACGCTGATACAAAATGTAACAATGGTGCAAGTTTTTGGAAAACCATAAACAACTTTTTAAGACCAATGCATGACGGGGTTTCATCCAATATTACCGAAGAGGTATGGGCAAGCCACCTTAGGAATCATTTTAATCAGGGTATGGATGGTAAATGTGAGACAAAAATCGATAATGTGATAAAAAGTTTTGTTACAAATAAAGCACAGACATTCCATAGGAGGCTCGGCAATCCAGAAGGTTACACATCAACCATAAATGATGGATTGTCAAGTACGCGAAACATCATTAAGCGCCAAATTAAAAGGAAGAAGAGAGGGGGCGCCAGGCCCGAACGGAATTCCGCCCATCTTTACAAACAAGATGAGAATGAATGGGCAACAGCGCTCGAGCCTCTATTTCTGGAAATAAGACATTTTAATAGATTGCCTGCCTCCTGGAAGGGCTCAATTATCTCTCCGATTTTTAAGTCTGGGGATAAGTCTCTCCCGCAAAATTATCGATTAGTGGCCCTAATGGATAATGAGGCAAAGTATTTTGCAGGTATACTTTTGGAGGAGCTGCAGGCCTGGGCCTCAGAGAAATCCCTAATTCCGGTTAATCAGACTGGCTTTGCTAAATCAGTTGGGACAACCACTAATATCCTAACCATGGGTATGTTAATAGATAAGGCTGGATCAACTAAAATGCCCATTCACTTCTGTTTTATAGACTATAAGGCTGCTTTTGACCACATAAATCGGAATATTTTGTGGTCCAAATTGAATAGTTGGGGGATACCAAGACCTCTGTTAGATTTGTTGATTAACCTCCATACAGAGACATGGGTCCAGATAAAACTGGGTGACGGATCACTTCTGTCAAGACGTATACCAACCAACAAAGGCCTCAAACAGGGCTGTGTTTTAGCCCCCACATTATTCAATCTGTTTGTAGGAGACCTCGTCCCGATCCTAAATAGCTGTAACTCGCATGCCCCCAAATTAGGAGGGCTATTACTACCGTGTCTTATCTATGCGGACGATATAGTCCTAATCAGCCATACAAAAGTAGGGCTACAACATCTTGTGAATGCTACACAGGGCTATTCAGAAGCAAATGAATTGACCATAAACCTGGAGAAAACGCAGACAATGACGATCAGTAAGAACAGGAAAAAATCGTCTATTTGGTTTTGGAACAATGTCCGTATTGAGGATACGTCAGTATATAAATATCTAGGAGTAAAAATTGACAACAGCGGTCATTTTACTGTACAGAAAACCAGCATCAGAGGTAAAGGCCTTGCCTTAGCAATATCTTTAAAAGCACTAAACAGCAAGCTTACTGGGCCATCTCTCCTACCACTGGTACAAGTAATACAAGCTAAACTCCTGCCAACAATCACTTACGGGAGTGAAGTACAGAGAGGCAGAGATGCAATGATTTTGGATAGTACAGTCATAGCTGCCTACAGGATTATTTTTAGCCTACCCAAACATACTTCACCGGCTCAAATTAGGCTTGAGTTTGGCGTCCAGAAATAGCTCCTGATGAGACAGGGGGCGTATATAACTACCTGGGACAAAGTGCGAAAATCCAAACAAGGAACTCTAAATAATTATCTATGGATGGAGTTAGAGCAACACTCAGCGTCTCCAGCTGCCAAGTATCTCAAAAGCAGCTTGGCAAATATTGGCTTAAATCAGCTCTGGGATACCCCCACAAATCATATAACGCTTAAAAACTGGTTAGGAAAACCGTCAAACATCTTTCGTGGGTTGAAGACAAGGCATCCCTCGCGAAGAGGTCACATGGCTGGATGACTCTGAACTCGTACTCTAAACAAGCACCACAGAGCTACCTTGATTTGGGTTATGTTAAAACTATCAAAATGAAGATTTTAAAGTATAGGTTGGGCTTGTTACCCTGTATCCGGCATTTTCCACACTGGCTTAAGGATAAGGCGTGTTTCCTCTGCCGGTTATGTGGTTCAGCGCCGGAGGATATGCTGCATTTGCTTTGCTCCTGTGATAAACTGTTGGAAGAACGAAAACACCTGCTAAAATTCCATTTTAATCAGCGGGGGATACGCTCACGAAGACAAGCAGTCCTTGCCTGTTTTGCACCTCAGGATCCACAGCTGAACTGTAGACTTGTGAAGTTTATGAAGGTGGTGGAGAGGAAAATGCCAAAACGTGATTCTTAACTGCCTTTTAGATAGTATTATAACACAAAACTGTATCTATTTCAACTTAAGGTCGCTAATAAGTATACACTTTTATGATTTTTGAAAATTGTGATTTATGAAATTGTATCTATTTTGCACATAAGGTCGCTAAAAAGTATAAATTTTTATGATTTTAAACAAAAACTAAGATTTATGATATATCGGTTTTTACCAATGCATGCAGAGCAAGTTTTTAAATCTCGATGTTTGTATTGCAATGGTTTTAATTAACTATGCAAATAAATTTACTACTACTTACAGTCCTGCCCCTCAAGATAAGGAGCAACTGAGGTCATTTTTGGGGTTGGCTGAATATTATGCCAAATTCGTGCATCACTTTGCAGACAAAGTACAAGTGCTGCGCGACCTCATGAAAAAAGGTGTAACATACTTATGGACAGAAGAATGTCGAAAGGCATTTGGCTCAATAAAGAAAGAAATTGCTATGGCTGTGGCACTAAAATGCTTTGATCCTGCTGACCAATCCACCATTGTTACAGATGCCAGTGGATATGATCTGGGAGCAATTCTAATGCAAAAACACTTAGGAAAAGAAAGAGTAGTTGCTTTCTCCTCGAGGACCCTAAAAGGTGCAGAGAAATCCTACTCTGTCATTGGAAAAGAGGCACTAGCATGTTGGTGGGGGGGTGCAGTATTTTCGGATTTTTATCTGGGGCACTTGGTTTGAGTTACGTACAGATCACAAACCTCTTATAGATTTATTCTCCACTGCTGGAGCAGCAAAAGCCACACCACGTATTGCTAAATGGATACATCGCCTACAAAAATATCATTTTGAAGTGAAATACGTCACAGTTATAGAAAACATCAATGCGGATTGTGTAAAGACTCAGGTGAAACGTGGTGCTTGAAGAAGGTAAGACTTTACTGTAATAAATGCCCTGACACCAGTAAGGTGTGAAGAAGTCAGCCTCAACTGTCTTCCCAACCGTTGCTCATGCCCAAGGTTCTACCACAGAATGTATGGACGTCATAGAACCCTGGGCATATGCACGCGGCAAGGAAGAGAGCACGAGGCACAAGGTACAGACCAACACATCTCCTTTTTATCAAACAATAAAGTACAATGTAATCTGTGGGAACAGGGTGAGAAATACAAGGGAAAATGCATACAATAAATGGCTAGGAGGAGAGGGTATAAAATGGAAGGGGAGGAGGGTGGAGGAGAAAACAGTGCTGTGACAATATAGAAGGATGCAAGTAAGTTAATGAAACAATTCCCTAAGGGGATGAGGGAAAGGATGGAAGGGTTTATTCGCACACAAAATCAACCAACTTTGCGAGTAATTTGACTTCCCTTCCTCGTCTGCTCACGAGGGGTTCCCTCATGGTTTCTTCCTCCATATGAGAGTCATTGTGAAAAGAACAGTCTTGTTTAACAGTCTCATCATCCTTGCTTTGTATATCTTTCTCCCTACAAGCAACTGGATCATTCAGTACATCATCCTCAGTCCCATCACTGACACAGTAATCACTGTTATCATTCTGTACAGCGTCACCACTCTGCACCACCATTCTACTCGAAGATCCACCAACAGCACCTTCCAGGTTACTATCACTCCTGGTCTCATCATCCAATTGAGGTTGGTAGAGGGCCTGTGGCAAACAGAACCAGTTTGCTGTTGCACCACCTTTCCTTCTCCTCTACACAACGACAAGGATGAAAAATACCAAATCTTGCCATCAAAAAATGTCCTCAACCACCAAGGGCTGAGAAAAATGGCTCTGTCCTTTTTTAACAAAACCACTCTTTTTAACTCTGATTTTGTCACCTATGCGAATGCTAACAGATTTGCATCCATGTTTGGAATCATAACATTTCTTGCTAGTGATTTGAGAGTGTAGGAGTTTCTTCTTAACCCCCTCTAAGGACCAAACTGCTTTCTTGGGTGCTAACAACCATCCCACATTATCCTTGGTGATGGGGTCCTACCTCTCAATAACACGAAAGGGCTTAAACCAGTAGATATGCAAAGCGTAACCCGGAAAGCCCAAAGATTGTGTATCAATTCTTTCCTCCAAGATAGATCATTGTGGTTGGCAAGTTGGACAATACCTTTAATGACTCGATTGAATCTCTCTACAGTACCATTACCAGCTGGGTGGTACAGAGAGGTAGTCTTGTGCGTGATACCGTTATCCTTCATAAATTTCTTGAAATCATCAGAAACAAACTGGGGACCATTGTTGCTAACTTCTGCAAGAAATTAATAATGGTCTTGGTGTCAGTTTTATGTACAACCTCCACCTCTGGCCATTTGGAAAAGTGGTCAACCAAAACAATGAGGTACAATTGTTCACCATTCTCCCAAATAGGGACAGAAATGTCGATCCCCAATCTAGTCCAAGGCATACTGGGGCTGGAAAGAGGTTGCAACGGTGGTCTAAAAGTGCGTTGGGATTTGTCGGAATTTTCACATGCTGAACAATCCCTTACTTTCCTTGTAATTTCAAGATCCATCTCTGGCCACCAGTAGGAGTTTTTTACTCTACTTTTAGTCTTGCCAATGCCTAAGTGTCCCTCATGGCAAATATCAAGAATTTTTTACCGCAGGCAAACGGGGGGTATTACTTTTCTGCTTCTCAAAATAAGACCTCCTTCACATGACAATTCATGTCTCAACTCCGAGAAAGTACGCAGTGAATAGGGACGTCTTTTTTAGTGAGCCAACCATCCTTGGCATACATTTTCACTTCGCACAAAACAGCATCAGCAGCCTGGGCCAATGACCATTCAGATTGAGAAATGCAGGGAATTTCTTCCAGAATGTTTGCTACACAGAATGACTCTATATCCAAAGCAGATTCACCCACATCAGGTAAAGGCAAACGACTCAAACAGTCAGCTGCAACATTTTTGACGCCTGCAACATATTGTACCACATAATTGAAATCCATCATTCTAACAGACATGCGTGCCAGGCGGGGTGAGGCACTTTGTAGTCCTTTGGTGGTAAGAACCTGTACAAGAGGTTTGTGATCACTTCTAAGAGTGACAAGGTATTCCTGAATGTATTGCCTGAAATGCTCCAAGCCCCATGCGCATGCAAGAGCCTCTCGTTCTATAACGGAGTACCTTTCTTCAGTAGGTGTAATAGAACGGGAGGCAAAAGCGCATGGTCCTTTCATTGCCATTCAAATCAGTTTGACTCAATACAGCTCCAAGACCTCTACCGCTAGCATCTGTGGTAACAATGCAATGTAAGGAGGGATCAAACCCTTGTAAAGGTGGTGCTTCACAAATGTCATTCTTAATCTTAGTAAATGCTTCCTCATAAACATCCATCCATACAAATTTGTTTTTTTGTTTTATCAGCTGTCTTAAAATGAAAGTCTTGGTGGAGAAATCCTACACAAATTTGGCATAAAACTCTGAGAGACCTAAGAAAGCTCTAACATCATCTTTATTCTTGGGTGAAGGAGCTTCTTTTATAGCTGACAGTAACTCTCTCTTGGGTTTAATGCCATCTCCAGAAATCTCGTGCCCTAAATAAGTGACACTGGTCTCAGCAAATTTGCATTTGCTAATATCTGCAGTGAGACCTTTATCCTCAAGGATTTCTAAGACTTTGGCTAGCCTGGCATCATGTTCCTCTTTGTTAGCACCCATGACCATAATGTCATCTTGGAGAATTCAAAGATTAGGTTCATCCTTGAAAATAACCTGCATTAATCTCTGGAACATTGCTGCTGCAGAGGCCAAACCTAAGTGTACTCTCTTGAACCTAAAACAACCAAAAGGCGTCACAAAGGTGGTGAGACACCTGCTGTCAGGGTAGAGAGCAACTTGATGGTATGCTGCAGTAAGATCGGTAGTGGAAAACCATTTGATGCCATTGGTACGTGAAAGCATCTCACTAATTTTAGGTAGGGGAAACTGATCGATAAGAATATTTTTATTAAGGTCGTGGAGGTCCACACATAAACGGAATTTCCCATTAGCCTTTTTAGCAATGACTAAGAGTGCGACCCATTTTGCAGATTTGACTGGTTCAATTAGACCAGCTCTTTGTAATTTGTGAAGCTCTGCTTCAACTTCACTCTTAATGGAGGAGGGAATGTTCTTGGACTTGTGTATACACGGAACAGCATTTTTTTAGTTGAATTCTGTGTTCGAAGCCTTTTAATTTCCCAATATCTTTCGAAAAAACTCTGGGATACCTTCTAACAATGATGTTTTGATACTCTTCTTCAGATTGTAAGGACAGCACAGGATCCGGACTATTGGGATCCAATATTATGCCCAATTTTCCCTGATACATCCAACCAAGTACGGAAGGTCCAACAGCAGAAACATACAATTTTCCCAACATTTCTCTGACTTTGAATTGAAAGCACAGTTCCCTGTAACCCAATACATTGATAGGTTCGCCAGTGAACGTCTTGTGCGAGATGTCAGGGTTCACTAAATGTTTTCCTATAACAGGCACACATTTTTCTAACCATACTTTCTTGTTAATAATGGTATATGGTGAACCAGAGTCTGCTACTATGGAGACTTCAACACCACCAATTTTTAAAATCACACATAGGTTTTCTACATTTACCTTGTACATTGAGAATTTGCTCGACATGTAAGACAAACCGATTCATATCACCATCATCGGAAGAATACAAATCGTTGCGATCTTCTGGTTCTACAAATTTCACATTGACATTTCTTTTCAACTTGCTCTGACACATTTTGAAAAAATGCCCAATAATGCCGCGTTTAGAACACTTTTGTTTCAGTGCGGGACATTTCTTGTCATTCGCTAGGTGTAACTTGCTCACACACCTAAAACATTTCCTGTCCCCACCTAATTTTGTTTTGGAATTAAAATCCTTCTTAGGAGAACTAGTTTCAGATGGGAATTAATGAGCAATGTTTTTAGTAATCCTGACTCTAGTGACTATTGAATGTTCTTCAACACTAGATTTGTTTTTGTCTGCCGACAAGACCGCTTTGGCACATCTTCCAGTCAACTCAGCACTTTTTACAATGTCAATGACCTCTTGGAGGGAAGATTCTCCTGTAGCCCACAGTTTTTCTTGTATATTACAATTTTTAGCTCGCATGACAATTTGATCACGGACAAATTTATAATTTAAAGTGCCAAAACTACAAGATAATGCTACATTTTTGAGCGCAGCCACGAAATCCTCAACAGATTCCTCCACTCCCTGTTTATGATGAAAAAATTTAAATCTTTCTACTGCTACACAAACAGTGGGTTTGAAATAGTTGGAAAGATCCCCTAGAGCATTGGTATACACATCACCCTGGTCAGCAGGTCTGGGTTTCTTGTTGATGCGATTGTAAATTGTCATTCTTTGAGCTCCTAAACAATGTAATAGAATATTTTTTTTCCTTTCTGGAGTAGGATCCTCGTCATTGTCGAAGGTGGAAATGTAATTCTCAAAATATTCACGCCATTCTTACCACTTGAGAGGGATCGCCAGAAGTGGGAATAAATGGTTGCGGAGGAGAGAGATTCCGAATGTTCCCTGATGCTATTATTAAAGGAGACAGAGCAAGGAAAAGGAAAAGAAGGCGAGAAAAAAAAATGAGGTACAATCCAATGTAACTGCAATGCACTGTAACTATAATGTAAAGCCTAAGGTCAGGAGAGTGAATGCACAGAAGGTAGTTGACGATTGAGAAATACGGCATGTGCAGGGACGAAGATGAACCTGCAGAGAATTAGCGTAATGAGCACAAAAGTGTGCGCATCACTGGGAAGGTAGTACTAGCAATAAATAGCAATATGCAGCCAACCCCGGCAGATTCTCTGTAGATGCGCAAGAAAGTGTGCACATCACTGATGTATTATGGTTGAATTAAAGTAGCTGTGCTTGAGAGTGTGCGCATCACTGAGATGGATGATTGACTCCAACGTTGGTAACACAGCGTATTAAATACAACAATTTGAAATAGTAGGTGTGAGTGTGCACATCACAGAGAAGAATAAACGACTCAAGTGTTGGTAACATGTCGTGTTACATACAATCATCTGAATAAGTGGATGCTTGCGAGAGTGTGTGCATCATTGATGTAAAAAAACTTTAGCGTTGGTAACAGTCACATGAAATGGCCACCGAATGTAAACGCGAAGCCCAAAGGAAAATGGCAGCAGCGTGCGCCGTGTTCCAGTGACGTCACGTAAGTCGCAGCACCGTGCAGAAGGCCTTAGAGGATGACGGGTCTGAGGAGAATGAGCACAGCAGGAAAATGACCCCAAAGACTGCCGGAGGAGGAGCCAGGCAGCACAGAGTCACAACAGGAAAAGCGCCGGTGCAGCAGAAGTGGAGAAGACAACCAACAACGTTGAAACAACACCGGAAAAGAGGGGCAGCAGCTGCAAGGAAGCAAAGTGGGCAAACTGCACAGATCTCACCGCAACACCGTCAAGGCAGATGAAGGCAAGAGGATACCCGCCCTATGCATCAGGAACAACGAAGCAGACGATGTCGCACAACAGGAATCGGAGGTGAAGAGAAGAGGCAGCGGGTCCATTGTGGTGTCAGGGCGGAGGCAATCATCGCCAAAATTGTAAAGACTCAGGCGAAATGTGGTGCTTGAAGAAGGTAAGACTTTATTATAATAAATGCCCTGACACCAGTAAGGTGTGTAGTCTTGTTGAAGAAGTCAGCCTCATCTGTCTTCCCAACTGTTGCCCATGCCCAAGGTTCTACCACAGAATGTATGGACGTCATAGAACTCTGGGCATATGCACGAGGCAAGGAGTAGAGCTCGAGGCACAAGATACAACACAACAGATTGTATGTCCAGATTACCCTTGGATGTTGGTGTTGTTGAAGATGATGATGACTGGATGGTAGCAGAAATTCGGAGGTCTGCCGGCCAATTGGTGAGAATGAATGGAAGGATGCAATTAAGAGATATCCTGTGTTGATGAAAGTGACAAGCAGAATTCCTGTAATTTATGGTTGGAAACTGGATGAAGACTTAAGTTTATATAAGAATGTATGGGAGGGACTATCAGAAATGAACGGAATCAAAGAAGATGTGACAAGTTGGTGGTACCAGATGGGTTACGCATTAGACTTATCAACTTAATGCATGAACAGCATGGAGGTATTTCTGCTATGAAAAGAAAAATCAGAATGGATTTTTGGTCGCCAGGAATGGACAGACAGATAGAAGGATATGTAAGAGATTGTATTTTATGTACCTGCAGTGATAAATCAAACGTTGCACAAGAGACCTCCATCAATCCTGTAGAATGGCCCCAGAAGGCCTGGGAGAAAGTTGCCATAGACATATGCGGACCGTTTGGGTGCTTAGGAATTAATGACAAGTTTGCGGTGGTGATGATGGATTATCACTCAAAATGGCCTGAAGTGGTGTTTATGTGTGAGGTGAAAACTACAAACCTGATGACGTTTTGTGAGGATATGTTCCGCAGAGAAGGGTGTCCTGCTGAAATGGTGACAGACAATGGTCCCCAGTTTGTTTCACTTGAATTCCAAAACTTTCTTAATAGATGGGGCATTAAGCACATTAGGACTCCTGTGTATCATCCCAGGGGGAACGGTCTTATCGAGCGCTTCAACCGTGTGTTGGGTGATAGTGTGCAATTAGACATTTCTAACATTTGTTGGAAAAAACAAGTCAAAGACATGTTATGGAATCACAGAACCACTCCCATTCAGCTACAGGAGAAACTCTGTTTAGTTTATTAAAAGGAAGGGTACCTTGTACGTTGGCTGTTCCGGTGTGGATGATGAGCAATACTTTCAGGAGGATGTGTTGCATGAAAACATGAGAAAATACCAACAATTGTACATGCAGAAACATAATGACAATATAATTAAACAAAGGAAAGGTTTTATGACGGGTATCTGGATGAGAGTGTGTACAGGTAATATGGTGTTGAAAGGTGCTTCCAAGTGGTCAGAAGCAAAAAGGGTGATGGAGGTTCATGGAAATCGCGTGTTACTCTCAGATGGCAATTGGTGGAATACCAGAAGGGTAGTGGAATGTTCTGGAGTTGAAATGCAGGAGTAGAAGAGAAGAAAAGAAGTCCGAGAGGGTGATGGAAAGTGTGCTCCGGGGAAGAGAGGGCCTAGTGTAAGGTTGAAACAAAAACCTGTGTGGCACAAAGACTTTCAGAGTACATGAATACTTCTGGTTTGTGTGTGGTGTCAGTTATTACTTGATCTCATAAAGCATGTATAGGTATTTGTTATTTTATATTTTATATATTGATTTGTATTATAAGTTCTATCTGCATAATGTTGCATTTATTTTTCATTGTTATTAAAAAAAAATTCCACGTGTTAAAAGAAGTGAGATATGTTATATCCTGGTATGCTATTAATTTGTAATGTACTGACATTAGGTTACCATGGGTTACTGTTGCTGTGTTGTGATGCAGCTAGGCTCTGGACTCTGGTTCGGGAATGTAACTAGGAGACAGAGAGAATCCAGGGCACGGTTGGCAGCTGTGTTGGTGAGCTCCCAGGGGCCGTTCCAGATATCGTCAATAAAAGGATAATGAACTTATCAGGAGTGTCTTCTTAAAAGTTATAGTTCAGTGAATTTGTCAGTGACAATAACGTTTTTAACTAAAAAATATATATTTAGCAGCACTAGCTATAACTTGCGTGCCCACCGTGCAATGCTTATAACCTCACATATGACATCACTCATGACATGTTCTGTGACATAATTTATGACATCACTGATGACATCTCAAATGACTTAATTGATAACATGAATTTCTGTGTTTTTCTTAGTTCAAAACTTTAATGTTGTCACTGACAAATTCATCTAACTATTATGTTACTTTCACCTTTGGATTTTTCAGTGAATTTCTAATGTTTTAAAAAAACGAATCCTTTTATCACACCTAACTATATTGTTACTTTACCCTTTGTTTTGTGTGAATTTCTAGGCTTTTTTAACTTTAAGTGATATTTGATTACCATACATAAATGCAACCCCCGCTGCGTAGGGCCTGCAGCCAGGCCTTGCAGCCAGCACTGCCCCATACAGCCAACCCCAAGCTACGCATAGGTGAAGACAGTGGCTTGGTCATAGAGCCTGGCCCTGTGGATCCCACCCCCGGCACATTTCTTTTTTTAAATAAAAGGGTAGGGGGGCCATGCGGCCTTCCTTCCTGGACCAATTTCAGCCATGGGTACCCCATACCCTGAGTCAAGTCGCAATCTTTATGTGGAGGGAGGAACATGCCCCTCCCTCCCCAGGTTAATTTTTGGACCTTGGGCCCGGCAATATTTTAAGGTGAGGGGGACACATTTCCCCCTTTCCTGGGCTGATTTTGGCCCCCGGGGACTCATCCACCCTTCTGATTTGTGACACCAAATCACAAAAACCACAATTTCCAGACCAAGATCTAGCTTCCTGCCAAATTTAGTTCAATTCCATTCAGCAATTTTTGCTGTAGCCTTGTCTAAAGACGTTTATGGAAAAAGCATGGGGTTTTGCATTTTGGGACCCCTCTTTTTCTCGGCCCCCGCTTGACGGATCACCCCAAAACCTTACTGGAAAAAGCTGTGGTGGATGAACTTGCTTCTTGAAAGTTTCGTGAAGATTAGTCAGACGGAGCCAAAGTTATTAACAAACCAAAAAACACTCCGTCTATGTCATCATCATCATCAATTAGTCTTTATTCGATAATTTACAATCATAAAAGACACAATACAAACATAAAAGTGTCATAAAATGTCATATAAACAGTAAGCAGTAACACCCTAAGAAAAGCATCCTTAGGGACTAAAAATCAACTATATCGAATTTCCTATCGTCATTGACTAAAATAATAAATATATTAATACATCCATAAAACCATTTCCTACACAATTTGTCCAACAGGCTGCCTACTACCATTAACATAGTCAAGTAGTATATGCAATTCCCAGACCAGCCTCCAAATTTTTCCTTCTCAGAGCCCAGAACCAACTAAGAAATTTCGCCATCGCAGTCACAATAACTGGGCTTGTATTCGATACCAAGATACGCAAAGCTGTCATACACGATCTGGTACCTAGGTTGGAACACAGTGGCTTAAGCCACCTTCGACGGGGGCCATTATAGGCCAGGCACACAAATAATACATGGGTTATCGTCTCAACCTGGGATGGACACGAAGGGCAGTTGGTATCAGGAGCCTTATTCCATTTTGCAGTAAAAGATCTTAAAGGGAGAGTGCCCACTCTGAATTGGTGATATAGTTTCCTATCACCAGGTTTTGTAATCAGATTCCAGTAGGCTTCTTCTTCCATTGCAGGCTTGTGCTCCAGAAAGATACCTGTGAGCGAGCTACTGCTCACCCCTGACAATGTCTTTTTATTAATCATAGCCCAGTATAGTTCTTTGTACTCATTTTTATTGGGAAATGAGTTCCCTATAGGATCTTCCCACAAATGACGAAGCCCCATGTCAAACAAATTACCCTTAATCTTCTGGAGCCATTTAATTTTAGAGGACAGATCGGCATTCCTAATATACATTAGTGCATTGGCGTAAGACGTCAGTTCAGGAGTAGTCCAAAGCCTCCTCCAGTAAGCTAGAGGTCTAAATCCAGCAGCCTCATCAAAGGAGGTACATCCCAAATCAAACATCAGGGGTTTAGTGGGGGTTGATTGGGGGAGGGCAGTCAGTGTTCTCAAGAACTTATTTTGAGCAAGAACTAGGGGTCATAAATTTTCAAACCCCCAGCGTTCAGCACCATATATTAAGGAGGCTCTAATCTTCCCATTATAAATCGATAGAACGGGCCCCACCGGTTTGGTATTTGAGAGTCGATGTTCTTTAAGTAGGGCTCCTACTAACTGGTTGTGCCTAAGGACTAAAACATCTAACTGGGGTGTCCAGTTCATCTTCCTGCCCATGATCACTCCTAGATATGTGAATGTATCAGTTTGTTCCAAAGGTGCTTTATTCATTTCAACTCTCCCTTTAATGAGTTTGTGTTTATGCAGCACCATGAACTTGGTTTTGTCAACGTTTACTACAAGTCCATGGTCGTTGCAGAACTCTATAAATCTATCAAGGGCACGTTGCAGACCACATTGGGTTTTAGATAAAATTAAAGTATCGTCTGCAAACATTAAAAGCGGAACCCTTGAATCGGCAAGAGTTGGAGCATCTGTAGGAAAATTAGTATAATACTGAGATAACCTTGTTTATAAACAAGGAAAATAGGGTAGGAGCAAGGACACACCCTTGCCGCACTCCCTTGTTAACTGGGAAACGATCTGTTAATTCGCCCTGCTGCCCCAACCTAACCTGAGCATAATTTGCCTCATGCAGTTTGATGATAAAGCTTAAGATTTCTAGGGGCATCCCGGCCTCCTTTAGTGTATCCCACAGCTTATGGCGGGGGAATAAATCAAATGCTGATTTTAAGTCAACAAATGCTGCATATAGAGTTCCCCCCGCTAAAATCACTGTGCTCCAATATGTCATCATAAATCTAAAAGCTTGGTCGATGGTACTGACATGGGGTCGAAAACCCGCTTGATAGGTAGATAATACATTCTGATCTAATATCCATTCATTTACTCTGCCTAGCACAAGTCTGGCAACTATTTTCTGTAAAGTATCAATTAGGCTTATCGGCCTATAGTTGCCAGGTCTAGCACGGTCACCCTTTTAATATATGGGAATGATTTCGGCCCCGCGCCAAGTATCTGGAATCAGAGCGCCTCTGGCAATAGCATTTATGATGATAAAAATATACTCGGTCCAGTTCTTCCTATCTTTTTATAGATATCGGCCGGGATACAATCTGGGCCGGGTGCCCTCCTGCTGGAACCCCGTCCAAGACCCTTTCTATCTCCCTTTGTCAAATATTAAAACAGCATCAGTATTAGCCACAGGGTAGTCAATAACAATACTCAGCGAGGAAGCAAATTGGGCTTGATAGTATTCCACCCAAAGTTCGGAGGTACATTGTTCACTGGTGTGGGCCCTATCACGCCACTACCCCATTTGACTAATTGCCAACATTTTAACCAATTCTTCCTATTACTGGCATCTGTTAAGCTCGCCCATCTATCCTCATCAAAATCCTTCTTCGCCTTTATTTGTACTTTTTATAATTTACCCTTGCTAATTTGACCTCTTGGGGAACCCCTTTCTTAATTGCTTTTGAAAGATGCTTAAATGCAACTCCGTAAGCCTCATTATACCAGTTGGCCGTTTTTTTTATATAGTGCCTAATTGGTTTCTTATTTTTGTGAACAGAGTCTTCAGTTTTGCAAATAGATCCTCATGAACCTTCATATAATCTAATGAGGATTTATCAGGAGAGTCTAATAAGCCAAGCGTTAGTAAGGTTTCTTCCACCGTTGCCTTAATCTGTGTCAAGGTACACCTCATCTTCTGAGACTACAGACCATTTCAGCCGTCGACAATCTTGTGACAAAGTTACTTCTCCTATTGCAGTTTTCATGTCAGCCAATGTGGAATCCAACCCCGTCCTAGCTAAAGTTAGTACTAATGGATCATGGTCACTCTCCGGTCTATGGTGTACCTTCATATCCACCATGTCTAGGCCAGAGCTCTAGACTAATAAAAATATAGTCTATTCTACTTCTTCTAGTCCCAGTAGAGAATGTATTAGAACCATCTATATCTGAGGGGGATCTCCCATTAGCAGCCCTTAGCCCCTCCCGAGGGATAGGCTTTTAATTGTAACGCCGCCTCTGTCCACTTGATGATCGGTGGCAATGATAAAGACGGGATCCCCCAACTCTGGTCTTCCTCCATGCTAAGACTATAATCATCTATGCCTAGGGGCTCAAAAGTACAATTAAAATCACCTGCAATCACCAGGACATTTGAGCTAACTAAGTCATTAATAATTGTATCCAGGAGGGCAATAGTTGGTGACGCTTTCCCACCCGCACTCCCTCTCGCATACACATTAATTAAGATAAAGTCTAACTCACCCTTTACACGGATCTTAATAGCAAGGATGTCTGAGCTATCTACTGGTACTTCCACTATTTGGAACAGTGTCTGTTGCTTAACCCATATAATCAATCCCCCACTAGATCTCCCCTTACTATTTGCAACAGCCGCTTTACCAAAAGCTAGATATCCTGGGCGGTAGATCATGTCTACTGACCAAGTCTCTTGGAAGGCAATAATATCATACCCCTCTATGAAGCATGACCAATCAGCGGACAGGGTTTTTGAAAGTAAATCGGCAATATTCCAAGATAGCAGGGAAATTAGGGAGGGAGTTGTATCAGCAGACTCCATCATACATGGTACGGACTGCGCACACACCTGTCTCTTATCCTCTACTTTATAAATTCCCTTTATGGGGGTTTGTATGGGGGTAGGAGAGCTATCCACCAGCTCAGCCCGGATCGGGGTTAGTGGATGTAGTCAGTCACATGTGGCTAGATCAGATAACGGCGCAAACCTATTGGTCAGAGGGACCTCTAATGGTCTGTGTACTATACCCAGAGGTGCCAAAATTGCCTATCATTCCCATTGGAATTCAGCGCCCTTGAATAATATGGCCCAGATTTATAAAAACCCTAGTGGTAAAATAGTTACTTTATCCGTGTAACTTCCTGACATTCCTCCCAAATTATCCAAGAGAAATCTGGTTATATGGACATTATTAAAATTTACAACAACACAATCACCATTTCCTTCCTTCCTCGTGGGGCCAATCCACGGAGTACGTCTGGCCATAATCATGTGCTTATTGACACTCTCCTCCCAAATCCCAACATCCTTAAGACGATTGTTAATCCAATGCAAAGATTTTAGCAACAGTTAGTCAGTAGTTTCAGACTGCGCTTCCCGCAGTGGTGGAACATTCATCAGGACGACCACTAGAGGGGCAGATGCCGGAGGAAGGTGAAGGGCCGGAGGATTAGCATACATAGCATTCTGTCCCAAGCCTCTGGATCCTTGTCGGCGAATAGATTTGCCGGCTTGTCCGGCTAAAGGGCAGTTTGTACAGTTATTATCCTGCGTTAAAACGTTCACTACTTCCACTTCCACTCTATCAACATCCGGAGCGCTCGGATCTGATTGTGCAAATTCACTAGACATGTTCCCTAAAACATCTTCATCCTTATGCAAGGGAACTGTTTTATTTTGTATTACTACAGCTACATTTGTCGGTGGCCCAGAAGCAATTGGCTCGATTGTCTGCATACTTAGAGGCTTACGTTTAACTAAATCCTTGTCAGGAACCAAAAGCCCCAGTATTGCTGTTTATAATCACAGGAGTAGGCTTAGATTGAACAAGTAAGTCCTCAAGCACGGAAAAGCCTGACTTAGCCTGGGATTCAGAGTTAGTTAATCGGTCCTCTATCCGGCTCAGTCTATATGTAATAGGAGATAGTAAGGTTGATAATAAATTTTCCAGCCTTCTCCACATTTCCTCATTGGGATTCTGGCTAGGGCCATCCAAGGATGAGAAGTTGAAGTCCGGAAAGGCCGGAGCTTGGTTTCCTGATGTACTACATTCGGCTACTAAATCGCAACCACCGTTATTGTTAATCCTTGGCACTTTCGCAAGTGACGCCCTTTGTGGTCCACCTCCCCTCTTCCTTTTAGCTACAGGATCTGGAATGGTTTTATTGGTTTTTACAATGGTTTTTTTTGTAGGTCTGGCTGAGGTTCGCAGAGGCATACTGACAACGGTGTTGATTGCGGCTACTGACGATTGTACAATACTCTCCGAAAGGAAACCTGTTCGGATGAGTGCAGAGCCGCTAGCTTCATTGGTAGTCATATTCGAAGAGGAATTAACCGCCGGATGCACCGGAGAGAGAGCAGAGGCGATTGAACCCAGGGACGACCTTTGGTTAATTGCGGGTCCAGGGATAATCTTCGCTCAGTAATCGCTATCTCTTTCTCAAGCACAGAAGCAGCCCTTAAAATAAATTGATCCAACGTCCCCGCTAACCTGTCCCCATTGGGTGCACCCATCAACTTCCCATCTCGCTTACTCATTGTAATATTTGGACCCGGACAGTTAGCAGATGTTAATAGGAGCAACTGATATATTTATCCGGACTGACCTTGTGTTATATACGCTTTTAGAGGGGGGGCCCGGCCTCGTCCGGTCTCAGACGGGCCCGCCCTTGGCCCGGGCTTAGCCGCGATGCGGGAGCGGCGAGGTGCTGATGTAGGCTGCAGCAAGGAGGCACAGGTGCGGGACAAACCTCCGGGCTTCCTGGGACTTGCAGTCCCTCTCCGACTGTACAGCGTCCTCCTCTCAAGGCGAGGTGCTGATGTAGGCTGATGTAGGCTGCAGCAAGGAGGCACAGGTGCGGGACAAACCTCCGGGCTTCCTGGGACTTGCAGTCCCTCTCCGACTGTACAGCGTCCTCCTCCCGTCTATATAAAAGCAGCCTTAACTATAACTACAGAGTGACAGCCGCCTCGCCATTCCCTGCCTATGACCTCACATATTACATCACTCATGTCATGTTCTATGACATCATTGAAAACATCACTCATCAGCCAGGCTACCTTGACTCCAATAGCATGGCGAGCACGGTACCCATGTCTGGGCATACCCTTCCCACTCAGGGTGACAAATGCAAAAAGAACGGAATGCTGAATCAGTTTGGACCCAGCTAGTGGGACTGGAATGCCCAGACGTGGGTCCTGTGCTCACCATGCCACCGGAGTAAAGCTATCCTTGCTGATGAGTGGTGACACCCCAAAACCATTCTCAGGATGCTTGTTTCTGGTCTGGGGAGAACCTGGTCTGGAAGTTCAGGCTGGGCTGTTCCCATGGGGAGCAGGGTCAAGACTGATTTGCATATGGCTGGGTCCAAACTGGAATGATGTGGTGAGCAAAAAAACAATGAATTTAGGCCAGGATCTCTGTACTGGGGATGAGTATTTGACATTGTTTAGCATTCCGTCCTTTAATTGTTCATTTTACATTTAGAAAGTTGGCATTTTCCTGCCTTAACCAGGTGCCTGTAGCCTGTCTCTGGGTCATATGACTGGATGTAGCTGACAGCTGGGCTTTGATGATTCCTCCAAGATAGCCATATACAATGGAGAGCTTAGGTGTGCCAGGATGGGGCATCACTGACAGGATTGGAGGTCGGAGCTGGGCACATCCTTACTTACACTTGAATAGGCTGTGTCCTCCCTCCACACAAAGGCCTGCATACCCCCTGTAGTTAGTCTGAACCCAGGATAGGAAAGGCAGGGTGCCTGGGGACTTCAAAGGGAAACCTCGAGAAGCTTCTCCCACCTTCCAGAGGAAGGGCACCAGGTATAAATATTTAACTTCAGAAACCACCTCTTCAGCACACTTTTGGACCTGTAGATACTCAGCTAGGAAGAAGGACTGCTGGGCTGCTGAAAGGACTGCACTGTGCTAGACTGCTGCTCTGATGGAACTGCTGCCTTGCTGTGCATCTCTGCTGCATGCTGCCCTCTTGCCTAGGTCAGAAGGACTGGACCTGCATCTGTTAAACAGAGGACTCTAAAGTGACTCCAAGGGCTAGTTGGCTGGCCTCCTGACTAGAGCCTCAGGGACAGAAGGTGCCAACAACTTTGAACCTAGTACATGGACTTTGCCATCTGTGAGTGCCAAGTGGTGCCACCCCAATCCTGGACCTGTGGAAGTGGGCCTAAATTGCTCTACCAGCCTCTGTGGATCCAGCAGAACTGATGCATCTCCTCTGCTATGTGGCGCAAACCAGAGCAGAACTGATGCATCACCATTGCTGTGAGGGTTCACCCAATGCAAAGGAATCCACATCAACACCACAGCCACTTAGGAACTGCCACCTGTGAGAAGCTTTCCGGACACAGGTCTTGTATCACAAATCTCTCATCGACAGCAGTTTCGATGATGATGCAGGTTCTCTCATTGCAGCTCCGCAGCTCATCGGAACCACTGCATTGTCTTAACTGCACAATGCATCTTCAATGCCGGACTTCCCATTGCAAGCCCTCATCGACGGGATCCTCGACAGCATGGATGCACCCTGCATTGCAAGCTTCCTAGCACCTCGGAACTGACATATGATCTCGCCTGATTGATGCATCCTCAACACGGATTCTCGCAATGCTCTGCAACCAGAACCTAAGGTACTTTGTACAGCAGGCCTAAAAGGTCTCTGTAGCCAGTCCATGCTCCATCGCAGTTGGCCTGAACTTGTGACCTTGTCCCAGTCCGGGGCGACCAGTTATCCACTGTTTTGTGCTTTTTGGCATATCTCCGGTTCTAGTGATTGAATTTTTGTAGTTTTGGTGTTGTTTAATTAATTAAAAATTACTCTATTTTTCTAAACTGATGTGGGATCCTTTTGTGCTAGGTTTTCACTGTGTTTCTGTTTGACGTGTGGCATAAACATGTTACACATTGCCTCTGAGTTAAGCCTGGCTGCTCTGTGCCAAGCTACCTGATGGTTGAGAAGGGTTGTGGTTTCTGCTTCTGTAGGGTTTCACCCCCCTCAACCAGTAACCCCATTTCTTAAAGATGATGTAAATATGGAGGATTTAACCAAAACAGATTGCTGCAGGATCTCAATAAACTCTTTTGCTCTGCAATCTTGCATTGTTTAATAATAACATACAGAAAAGTAAGGTAAACACCAGAAGAGAAATAAATAGATGGCACTTAAACAGAGCAAGTTTAGTATCAGTGCCAAATTATAAATATCTAGGAGTTGTGGATACACCGCACGTGAATCCTATGGAACATATTAAAAAAAATGAATCTTTATGGTCTGCGTTGGCAGCCAAACTAGTCTTGGATTCCAAAAGCGTGGGGAAAATAGCTACATAAATTGATCAACATTTACAATGCTAAAATTCCCCCTTTGTACTTTATGGTGTCAAATGTATTCCATTTAAAAAGATCATACTACCTTTATTAAATGTCAGACGTTGATCTAACCAAGTTGGTGCAGGTGCAGACAAATGGACAGGGGAGAGGAGAACATGGAGGCCAGCTGGTGGAGCAGGTCGGGAGCTCTCTTCTCATTTGACTCTACATTCAGCTAATCCCACGTTTCACTTGGTTTGTATGCCCTAGAGGGATGTAATTTTATCACATTGAGGAGCGTAATAAGTGGGGTTTCTTACACCCCTTACCTTATATGAGTACTGATATTGATGCTCCTTGGGGTCACAAGTGGATAGAGCAGGTTACTCACACCTGCAGGATCTGCATGCAGCTGCCCATATTCCCAGAAATGATGTGTGGTGAGAAGGAGCAGTGGGAGCAGCGAGTGAGTTTTAGGACAATGGAGGACAGGAGCAGTGAACAGGAATGCTGAACATGGTAGACCACGCTTGTACATAGGACAATTAGCAGTGAAGAGAATAAAATATTTGAGTTGAAGGCGGGGTGTACCCATATGTTTAAAGAAGGCTGAAGTTAGTGGGTGAGGAGGCAGAGTATGAGTTGAGTGGTTTAGACAAGAAGAGCAGAAATAGAGGCACCAAGGAAGAGCAGCGTGGGTCACCGCAGGACATTAGGTGGGAAAGGGAGAATGACCAAGCCCCCTTGCTGAGTGAAAAATAGATACAGTCAGCTACAGAAGTTTCTGAGGCCTAGAGGGTGAGAGGAAAGAAATGCATTTAAGAAGCCGGGGGGAGAAAATAGCCAAAGATAACTCCATCACTGAGAGCATTTTTTAAGGCTTAGTGTAAAACGGAGGAATGATGGGGACAGCCTATGAAACTTAGAGCAACTGGGCTTCAGTTACCTAGAAGCATGGCAGGGTTTTCAGCAAAAGGAGAAATGAGGGTGGATATTTTTACCGGAAACAGGTTTGACCTGCTCCAGGAGACAGAGGTCAAAGTGGTTGAAGGAGTGTGATGTAGTCACTGTTTAGAACCACAATGGTGTAGTAACAACCAGGTACCAGAGAAATGTGAAACCAGTAATATAGAAACTGGAGAAGAACAGGGTGAATGCATAACCCCAGGAGAAAGGGACATTCAAAGCATGTTAAGAGATCTGAGTGTGGAAATTAAAACTGGTTTATCAACATCACTGCTAAACAGAAGAAGATGAAGGAGAAGTGTAAGAGATTGGAGAGCAAGTTGGATAGGTTAACCCAGCTCTGGTGAGTATGGTTAAACAACTGGAGGAATCTTTGGGTAGTAATATGGAAGAAATAGCCAGACTTAAACACCGTAACACAGAATTTCAGGAGAGATTGGAGATAATGAAGAGCAATGCGTGAGGAAACAATATAAGAATACTGAATGTTCCAGAGGGTGTGGAAGGAGGGGACCCAAAAAGGTTTGTGATAGATTTATTGAAACAGGTTATCCCACTAAAAGATGCTTCCGTAGACCTAATAGTAGGCATTCAGAATGTGCACTGAGATCCTGTTAAGAGCAACACTAATATGAAGACACCATGGAAAATATTGATGAACCATTTGAACTAGGCAGTAAAAGAGCAGATCCTGGCAGTGGCACTTAGAGAGAAGTACTTGTAAGGGTGAGATTTCACTTTCACTATCAGATCTGATGTATCTCAGGAGCCTCAGGATAGAAAGTGGAAGTTGGGAAAAAGAATGGAGGAATTCAGAAAGTTAGACACCACTGTCCAAATGAGATTCCTAGCGTTGCTTAATATAATGTGGAATAACAAAATGCATGATTTGAGGGAACCAAGTAAAGTGGATGTGTTGATTATGCAATTGAAGTTTCATACCAGTTAAGGGGGAGGGTAGACATTGTGAACTGATAGCTGTTGTTCAGTCATTTAGGGATTAGGAGCTTGTACAGACCAAGAGTTAGATGTCCACAAGAAGTGGGAGAGGGTTTTCCTGTGTGGGGGGTATAGCGTTGAGCAAATACAGAGATGGCACTAGGTGGGGAGAAATAGGGAGAAAAAACCAAAAGAAGATGCCCTCAGAATCAGCTAGAATCAAAAGAAGGGTTGAGCCATATGGATAAGAGAAAGGGAAGAGGGGGCTGGATGGTGAATAGAAATGGCCAACACAAATAAGGATCGTTCAATATTTGTTTTATCCTGGAATGTAAGTGGCCTTAGAGTAAATGGAATACTTGAAGGAGAGCAGGACTGAGGTCATGTTGCTCCAGAAAACTGTCTTAATAAGGAGAGAATGCAAGGATCTCTTGAAGAAGCAGACATGGAAAAAGCAATTTGCATGTACAGATCAGTTGTGTTGTTCTAAAGGAGAGGCAATATTGATCAGAGCTAATTCAGAAATAGAATTATTGGAATATGCATCAGATGAGATGGAGAGATGGGTGGTGCCAAAGGTTGATTCTTAAGCATGTTGCTCTGTATTGAAATGGGATTACAAATGTTTGGTGCAGAGCTGAGTACTCTACAGATTGATCTAAGGTAAGAACTAGTAAAGGATATGAGAATAAAGTATTCATTATTAAGGAATGTAACCTATGCTTTGCAAAAACTAGGGTTGATACAAGGGAATATGCTATCCCTTCTTGGATTTCATTAATTCAGCTGTTCAAAAACCCAGTATCAGTCACTTTTTGCTTATCATCAGAACATGATTAATCAGAATAGTGTTCGTTTACAGGCACAATTTAAGAGGATGCAAACATACTTAGTTTACCTTTTGAATCATGAGTTGAGCATTGTTATAATAAATATTAGAATGTATGGTCTCCCCCTGAGGTATAATTATGTAAAATGGTACAATAAAACACACGAATATACTATGTATCCATTTTGTAAAGGAGGATCCAGAATCGTTACCATGTATTATTTTTTTGCTCCGCTGTAGTTACCCTCAATGTTTTCTATGGATCAATCAATCAGGGGTTTGTTAAAGCGCGACTACTCACCCGTAAGGGTCTCAAGGCGCTAGGGGTGGGGGGGTGTGTGCAGGTTCCATCCATCAAGGAGGGGGTCTTTCGAAGAGCCAGGTTTTGAGGTTTCTTGCGAAGATGGGGAGCGATGTTGTCTGTCTGAGGTGGAGCGGAAGGGCGTTCCATGCTTTGGCCGCGAGGAAGGAGAAGGAGCGGCCTCCCGATCTGGTCTTTCTGGTGCGGGGGACCACGGCGTAGGAGAGCTGGGCTGATCGTAGGGTCCTTTGGGGTGCGTGGAATTTGAGTCGGCTGTTCAGGTATGCTGGTCCGGTGCCGTGGAGGGCCTTGTGTGCGTGGGTGAGCATCTTGAAGGTGATTCTCGCCTCGACAGGGAGCCAGTGGAGTGTGCGCAGGTGCTGGGAGATGTGGCAGTGTTTTGGCAGGTTGAGGACCAGTCTTGCGGCGGCGTTCTGGATGTTCTGTAGCTTGCGGGTGAGGTTTTTGTTTATTCCGGCGTAGAGTGCGTTGCCATAGTCGAGTCTGCTGGTGACCAGGGCGTGAGTGATGGTCTTTCGGTGTTCGAGGGGGATCCATTTGAAGGTCTTACGAAGGAGGCGGAGGGTGTGGAAGCAGGAAGACGAGACAGAGTTGATCTGGCGGTCCATTTTGAGCTCGGAGTCCAGGATGATTCCCAGGTTGCGTGCGTGGTCCGTGGGGGTTGGCGGGTTTCCGAGGGCGGGGGGCCACCAGGTGTCGCTCCAGGCATCAGGGTTTGGGCCCATGATGAGTACTTATGGATCAGAAACATCTGGATGATGTTTATGTAATGATGTAAACAATGTAGCTCATAATTTTAATTTTTAATTCAATCTAATGGCTATGACAACTGCTTTTAGAATTTGAAAAATATTTGAAATATATTTTACTATGAATATGTTAGTTTGCTTGATCACATTATTGTGAGCTAAAAAAAGATAATAAGAATGAATATTATCAAGCTACTCATTCATAAAAAGTGACAAGCTGGATAATTTTCATTTTAGATTAGTTTGAGTTGCCTATTGGTATAGTTCACATTTTCTTCCACTTTCAGTGCAGGCTATGCCTATTGCAGAGTTACATGTTAGGCCTATATTGACAGTGTAGCTGTCTGAAAGAGTGACTGCTGACAATATACATAGATTGGGCTTTGAGTCACCCCTTTTCAAGCCTTGTTTAGTTTGATCAATATTTTTCAGCCCTGGGCTTAAGGCATTACCAATGACATCATAAATGAGCCCAAAAAGTGTTTCTCTCCCGCCATCCTTCTACTGGCTGTTTAGCTTATTATTCCACCTCATATGGACTGCTGCATTGCAATAGATGAGGTACTATATAACACTTAAAAAGTTCACTACACCATCACACCTTTTTCACATGCAAGCCTTTATCTCATTTACACATTTTATATAGAAAGAAATCCTTTAGGCAAAAAGCATAACCCGAGTGTGAGCATAATTGCAAAATGGCCTTTGCTTTTTTTTTATAATATGACTAATATCATACTTCCACCAATACCACAACATCACCAATCCCACTAGCAATGCCACCAAAACCAACACTGCTATCAAGATCACCACCAATACCACACCACTATCAATACTACACACCATCAATTCCGAACCAACAAATACTAGCAGTACCTCTAGCACAGACTCCATCGCCACAATACCAATACAGTAACACCTCATGAATTCCAACAATAGCAAAATAATGTCAATAGTACTACTACCACTAAAATCACCTCCGGTAGCAACACCACCAGATATCAGCAATACAATTGCCAATGCCAACAACAATACTTCCAGCAATGCCACCATCACATACACTGCTACCATTGAGACCACCACCAATAAAAACCCAATCCACCAACACAATGATCATCAATACCACCTCCACTAGACACCAAAAATACCACCAACAATACCTCCATCTACATCACTGCTGCTAACACCGCAAGCACCTACACTACCACCACCGTCACCACTAGAACCACCATCCATATAACCATCAACATCAGTGCCACTATACCACCACAAAAATACCATCAGCATCTATACCATTGCCCGATATACCATAACCATCAATGCCGCACCACTACCAATACCATCAATAGCACCACCAATACCACTGCCATCAATACTGTTAACAATAATATCTACCACCAACAAGCAATAACACCACCAAAATCAATGCATCATCATCATCAGAATCAAAGCATCATTAATACTACACCACCACCACTACCACCACCACCACTATTAAGCAGTGGTGAAGCCAGTTGGCGAAGCTTTAATTTGCTATTGCATGTAACCAAGATTATTGCATGCCTTTGTTTGCATATATTGACACACTAATCCTAGACCTATTGGCTCTGCCAATGTTTCTTTATTTCTGTGACTTGGAATTTTCCAAAGTATTTTTAAATTCATGGACACACCAATAGTGATTCCCACCTACACAGATACCTGGAATGCATGTAACAGTAAGAGAGAGCATTTCAATAATGTTTGCACTGAATATGAAAGTGCAAAGTCAACCGTTTTCAATAACACCTCATGGTTTTTGACTCAGTTCAGATAAAGATTAGCACAGACAACTAGGCACTATTCACATATTTCAATAAGTATATGTTTAAAGTGAGGGAATATTGTCATGATTTACAACTGTAGCCAATGCTTAAAATATTTTTAGTTAATAAAGATAGACTTTAGTCAACAAAAACTTTTCTAAATCAGGCCTGCTAATTACAAGACTGTCTTAAGCCTGAATAAGACTTCTTCAGTCAGAACATATCATTTGTAAATGAGACCTAGATTTACTACCTCAAAACTGTCATTAGACTCTTTGACAATTCCTTAGCGTATTTGCCCTATTTAGTGTCAGTATCCTGTCACACTTAGGGGCCAATTATGAATTTCGGCGGTGCGGGAGTGGGTGGCATGCCACTGCTGCGCCTCCACACCGCCGACACTTGCCGCCGTCCGCCTGCCAGATTATGACTTTAAAGTGGTCAGCGTGGTGGTCTTCGGTGGTGCCTCTTTCAAAGGTGCCAGTGCCTCCGAAAAAGGCACCGCAATAGGACCGCACAGCAATGTTCCTGCACAGCATGGATTCGAAAGGCAATGCTGTACAAGAACTGGTGTGCATGCACACAGGGGGGAATATGTTATGCCCCCTGTGTGCATCCAAATGTGGTGGAGGCACAGAGGGCCCTGTAGGGCCCCCTTTGTTTCCTCTCTGCCATGGTGTACAAGGAGGAGGAACCTCCATGACACCGCCGGCAGAGAGGAAACTTGTAATATGCTTGGTGGGACCATGTCAGTCCCACCAAGCATATTGCGGCCTCTGACCACCACAACACCACCAGGGAACAGCAGTTCCCCAGCGGCAGCAGCCGAGCCAGGGCGGTCTGATGGCCCAATTTGTAATGGGGCGGTCAAACCTCCAGTGCGGTGGTGGCTGGACTGTCAGCACCACGCCCCCAGAAGTCTGGTGAGCCTCGAACCACCAGACTCGTAATCGGGCCTTTAGAGCGTTGTTTGGACTGTACAGTACATTGAGGGCATCATTTGTTTAATATGTGGCACGTTTAATAGCTAAGGCCACTAACGTTATGCTGTAATGAAGTAGATCGGAAATCATGAACTTGGGGTAAGTTGAATGTAAGAAACAGAGATATAAAACCCCACACCGCAATTCTGCCAGACACAGCTAGCAGCTGAACTGCCAATGTTCAAACCCCAGAACTCCCCACATGACAAAGTGGAATGTTCTTATGTCACAATACGGTGTGCAGCTTCAGTCTGATTGAAGCTGCCTACCACATTATAAAATGTTGTAATCGCTAAAGCCCATGTTATCAGAAAATACATAAATATATGCCTCTTTACTTAGGGCCTTATTAAAAGTACAGTGGTCTTGAGACTTCTGTACCGTCGGTGGCGGTCCTCCCGCTGCCCCCTCATGGGTCCAACTGCCCGATTACAAGATGGGAGGTCGGACTGCCACAATGATCCAGGATCCTCGATCCCAACCATGCGGCGGTGCTTATGTCGGCACCGCCGTGCAGATTATCACCTGCCTTACAGCCAACATTTTTATGTCGCGGACCCCGCCATGGAAAGGTCAGCAGAAAGGCAGGGAAGGGGCCACAAACAGGGTCCTAAAGCGTTGTAGGCCATGGGGGATGTGCATGGGGGCACATGTGTGCCCCCCTCTTCTTGCACTGTTGTGTGTGCACTGTGTTCCATGCATGACATGGTGCATGGTACACAGTGCATCAACAAGCAAGAGGTGCTGCAGGCTCTCTATGAGCCAAAACATGCCACCACTGTGGCACAACCGCCGCAGCACTGCCAGCCCGGTGGTTTACCCGTAATGTGCCAGTCGGGATGCCGCCAGCTTGACGGCGTACTTCCGAATGGTGCAATGACGGTCCGGCGGTCGGGCCACCAACCTCGCAATCGGGCCCTTAATGCCTACATTTGACACAAAATGTAAAAATTTCAAGGATTCCAAAAATATAATTGAGTATGATATGTATGTTTACACCAGTCATGTATTTCCAGTCACAATTATTATCCACTATGCAAACAGTCATGGATGGTCCCCAGGGTGGGCAGTCTTTTGGAGAATGAATTCTGGATCTGTGCAGAAGAATATTAGTTTCACTTTTCCTGCAGGTTAAATGATATTTCGCAGTGAAAAATCTCTCTAACGTTCCAAGAAGTGTGGCTGTCGAACATTCCCTTTTGGAATTGCTACCACTCTTTGTAGGATTAACATTCTAAGATGAAAACATACTGTGAAAAACGTTTTTAGTGCCCACAATATTTATTTTTTTGGGTTTGTTGGGTATCCTCACAGGAACGCCCATATCCCAACCCTTTTAGGGGATCCAACTAAAATATTAGTAACTGCTGATGTGTCATCCTATGATCAGGTAAAGCTTATTGATCCTTATTCTGATTATACAAATGACTTTATTTCTGCCAGCTGAAAGGTTTTCAGCACACATATGTTTCACTTATACGAACAAAAAAACTTTGTGACTGGGGCTCTCCATTAAATAAAATATTTTGCCCAAATGGATTGTTGAATGCTCATGCTTCTCTTCATATTGATAAGTGAAAATGTATCTCACTGTTGACAATCTTACAAGTACCATTTATTGCTACATAATATCCTCATGAGTGTATATATGTCGCGTGTGAATTACATTTGATTATCTTGCTAAGCAAGATAACTCTTTGGAGGTAGCACAATTCAAAGCAGATAATTCCTTTTTTATGTTAAAGGTTCTTCAAAAACAAACTGAAAATAGGTAGGAATTTTATGGAAGTTCTCGGTACGCTGGTTATTACATTACGTTTAATTTCATTTTATAGGGATACTTTGGAAAATAATATCTGCTTTGCATCCTGAGAGCATGGGAGCATTTTGCAGTGTTCGAACACTTCAACGAGCCAAAGCTTTAAGGTACACCAGGGCACCGAAACATAAAAGTAAAAAAATATTGAAAGATAAAAACGCACTATGGAAGGTAACAAACTCTAATTTCTTTAAAGCTCCAGCAATCACAATAGGTTGATTTATACCATTTTAAGTTCCTACTTAGTGGGAATTAATCTAAGGAAAGAAAATGAATCTAAGTAATCATCCATTTTTCAAGCCTTCCAGCATTCTTGTTAAACACCCTCCCTATAAATTAAGTGATGTTTCTTAAATTCATCTATCGCTCTTCATTTCACTTTAGATGCAAACTTCTTAGAGCAGCAGATGTTTGGTGATTATATCAGCCTCTGTCAGTATACAGTAGCACATTTGCCTCCGGATAATGAAATCTACATGCTGTTCACGACTGTATAAAACAGCGGAATTCATACAGTATCTCGTGTGTTCGGAGGCAGAGGAAGAGGAAAGAGTAGTAGAACTAACACATAGTGACCTCCTGGAAGTCTGTACTAGTCTGTTAATCTGAACTTTTTCTCAACAACAATTGCATTATTCGTTCAGGAAAGGGTTTACATTGATTTTTCTTGCAAGTTGTATACATCTGCTGCAGTGCCAGGCTCGTTTGCACGGCAAATAATCTGATTTAAAACTGCAAAAAAATATTTGCAGTGGTCCAAATACGACATTTGAAGTAAATAGCAGGTGCAAAATCACATTTTACACCCATTGGTCAATTGAAATGGCCACGTTGCACCATTCTGTCAGCCCGCATATAGGTACAAAAAGTAAGAATGTTTAGAAAAGGCATAAGTCAGACTGACTGTTATGTTGTTTTGCAAATTTGCAGGGTTCACTGACATAAAATCAAAACCATAAATATCTTTATAAAGAAATATCGTGTAAAAAATATCAATCCCAAAAATATGCATATAGAGATAATACAATAATATCCCAAAAAATATCGTTTTACACTAATATCAAAAACATATTTACAAAAATATCATTTATTTATTTATATATGGTTAAAAATAGTAAATCTTAAATATTTTAACATATAATATTAATATAAAGAACATTAAATATATCTCAATATTATTAAAAACAATATATAAATATATACTTATTAAAAAACCACACACACATATATGTATGTGTATGTTTATATACACATATATAATCTAAGATGATTATAAAAATATTAATTTTTATTTATTATATAATTTTCTATTTTTTAAATTTACTAACATAACAGATATATATATATATACATACATACAAACAAATAAAAATTTTAGAAATAAACTGCAAAAAAATTAACATCTTACCAATTTAGCTATACATAAAATGTAAACAATAAACAAAAATACATCTAACTATGAATGTCTTATAATTTACATAAATGTATATGTATAAAAATATAACATTAAATACACAAACACATAATAATACATATGTATTTAAACAATATTAACAAAACTATTAAACTCTAGGAATAAGAAACATACTATTCCCACTCACATAATATTCCCACTCCAATCTATGTAACAGTAGGGAAAGCTTTGGAATCAAGAGAGGTCAAATTTACTATTCCCAATCCAGTGTGTGCAACAGTAGGGAAAGCGTTGCACTCAAGAAGAATGAAATTTACTATTCCCACTCCAGTCAATGCAACAGTATAAAAAGCATTGAACTCAGGACTGGTAAAATGTACTATTCCCAATCCACTGTATGCAACAGTAGGGAAAGCGTTGGACACCGAAAGGGTAAAATATATTATTCCCACTCCAGTCTGTGCAGCATATTTTCACAACCCTATTAAATAACTCAAAATATAACATTCAAAACATAAAAATTATATATCAAAATTTTAACAAAATTTAAACAAATTACATAATCATGACAATTTTTAATAATGATGATCAATTAAAACAAATATTATAAATTTAATTAAAATACCACTCCAGTCTGTGCAACAGTAGGGAAAGTGTTGGACTTCAGTGGGGTAAAATTTACTATTCCCACTCCAGTCTGTGCAACAGTAGGGGAAGTGTTGGGTACTGACTGGCTAAAATACACTATTCCCACTCCAGTAGGTGCAACAGTAGGGAAAGCATTGGACTCAGGAGGGGTAAAATGTATTGTTCCCACTTCAGTCCGTGCAACAGTGGGGAAAGCATTGGAGACCAATGGGGTCAAAATAACTATTCCCACCACAGTCTTATTATAGAACATATTTGCACAACTCTATAAAATAACCAAAAATTCAAAATTCAAAATATTAAAATTATATGTCTATATTTTAACAGAAATTGCAAATTACACAATAATTATAATTTTTGATAATTACTTTCAATTAAGACAAAAATATTATTAATTTAATTAAAATACCACACTTTATTCCCAAAAACATCACAGCCAACAACTAAAATGTAATTGAAATAAAAAAGTACAAGACAATTAACATATCAAGTAATAAATAAAACAATTTGCAATAAATGAATAAATAATTTATCATTACTTAAATAACTTCCCAGCCTATTCTGCTACAAACACAACAAAACACACCTAATATATAACATAAAAAATAAAATTATACAATTTTTAAAAAAGTATCAATAAATTGAATATTGCAATAAATATAAATAATTCATTAGTAATTAATTATTGCTTAATTAACTTCCCATGCTATTCCCCTACAAACTAATCAACGCACACCTAAAATATAACTTAACAAATATGATAATTTCTAAATTTACATAATTATCAATTAAATGAGTAATAATAAATTAATAATTAATTATGAATACATTATTTCTTAATTAACTTCCCACCCTGTACCCCTAAAAACCCAGCAATGCACACCTAAAATATATCTTTAAAATTATAATTATTACAATTTTTACTTAATTATCAATTAAACAACTAATTTTAATTACAATGACTTATTAATCAATTATATTTAATTTACTTCCCATCCTTCGCCCCTACAAATCCCACAACCGCCACTTAAAATAAAATGTACAAATAATTAATTATGCAATTTACATAATTAATTATCAATTCAATAATTACATTTATTGAAATTTAATTATTAAATAATGATAATTCGTTTGCTTCCCACTCTGTACCCCTACAAACCCCACAACCCTCTACAACACTAAAAATTACAATTAAGGGTCAGATTACGATCTTGGTCGGAGAGCCTCCAACCTTAGGTCGGAGGCTTTTCGACCGAGATCGTTGGTTTCACTTCTGATCGCCTAATTACAATTTAGGCGGTCGGAAGTGAAACTGGCCAGTCATTCCATCTGGAGCCCGTCAGCCAGTCAGAGACCGGCCCATAATCCATATGGACGCCGTTTTACGCCGTCCGGATTACGATGCTCGGTTTCTGGCAGACTTTCCATACCGGGCTTTCCGACATGGAAAGCCTGTTGGAGAGAAAGTTTAGGGGGCCTCGGTTGGGGCCAAAGGGCCACCTATGGTGCCCCCTTGTTGATCCCTGCACCATGTGCAAGCACCCTGAGGTGCCTGCTACGTGGTGCAGGGATGAACACAACCTCCCATTTTCCTATGGGAGCTTGTGCTACAGCCGGTTTACGGTCGTAGCACATGCTCCTATAGGGAAATGTGAGTATGCGACCGCACCATGTGCGGTCGCATCGTAATTAGGCAGCCGAGGCCGTGACAGTGTTGCGTCCGCCCGACATCGTAATAAGCCCCTTAGAATTAAATTACATTAAAAAAACAACTAAAAATGTACAAATTATATTAAAAAACATTAACAATTCTACAAACAACTGATAACATATACAATTAAAACATGCTGAAATACATAAAGATAATTAAAAAACGATATTTTTTACAATAATATTTTTGTAAACGATATTAACAACATAGAGATTTTTGACATCGATATTACTTACCTTACAAAATCAATATTTTTGTCAATGATATTCCTGCATCACGATATTTGTGTATCACAATATTAAAAACCTCAATATTATGTGACACAATATTTTTAACTCAATACTTTGTCCGAATACCAATTTGTAGAGCACACTATCACCCTGGAGGGTATCTTGGTGCTGACCAGGCATGAGTCTAAGCCTACCTAGGTCCTACTAGGACTGCTCGAAAAGCCAGGTCTTCAGCTTCTTGAGGATTCAAGAAGTGTGGAGGAGGCTCTTATGTGTAGTGACAAGTCATTCAATGCTTTAGCAGTGAAGCAAGAGAAGGCTCAGCCACCAGATCTGGTTTTCCATATTTGTGGGATTTGTGCAAGTAGGAGTCCGGATGACCGGAGGTGTCTGGAAGGTTTGTGAAAGAGATGCAAATGTTGAGATATGCTGGACTAGTGTTATGTAGTGCTTTGAAAGTGTGCTTGAGGAGTTGGAATTGTGCTGGTTTGTGAATGGTGATTGGAGCTCCTTCATGTGTGGTGTTATCTGAGTATGGCTGGGGAGGTTGACAGCGATTCTGACCACAGAGATCTGAAATGTCTGCAGCCTTCTGGTGAGTATTTGTTGATCCTGGCATAGAGGAGTTCTCATAGTTCAGCTTACTTGTGATCAGGGCTTGATTGCCAACTATATTAAACAAGCGTTGGAAAAGCTAATAGGAATGGCCGTGGCAAATTTGCAATTTTTTCATTGATTTATTTATTTTTGCGAACATGCAAAACTAAAAACAAACTGACAAAACATATGAAAATATCAAGGCAGTGGTACATATGTGACTAGGCATAATGTTGTAATCGCAGCTCAAAAGAGTCAAAGGATGAAGTAGGCTGGCCCATTGCCCCATGATGTATGCTGCGGTGGGTGGTAGTAAAATCTAAATAACAGTTGCACAGACCAATGCCTGAAGTGGGCTGACCAAAAGTATCAGCTTATATGTCTATATTTGTGATTCATTTTGGAAAAATTAAGCTTATGAAACAACTAAAGCTATCTGTAGGCCAGACCTAAAAAGTGACTTTTTTGTTAAACCTGGAAATATTTAGAGGGTACCTAAGAGCTCACTGTAAACTAAACAATTTCTACATCCGTTTCATGAGAACACCAATTAACGACAATGGAGACAAATTATTTGGAAAGGTTAGAGGCTTACTTTATGCAAATGTGCAATATCTCTGCCGAGATGTTTTTCTTCCTATTTCTTGATCAAAATATTCTCTATTTGTCTAATTTGGTTTGGGATTTTTCTTGTGTTGTCTTTTCACTTTATTACTGTTTGTGTACTGCATAAATACATTCTCATTGAATCTAAGTTAAGCCTGGCTGCTCTGCGACATAGCTACCAGGGGGTTCAGCACATATTTATTTAATGACTTTTGTGAATCACCCTGACAAAGATTTTGATTATTATTTGAGGTGAGTTCTCAATCCCCTCAATTTATACTCCAATTTCTTACAGAGAGCTTGTATAGACTTTCTGATACACTTAACCCATGGGGTTGTCACTCCATCTTATCCTCTGATTTGTGGTTATTACATTCCTAAAACTAAAAGTAAAATCACTGTGAAGTATCTCCTTTAGATATTTGTCATACGCTGCTCTCAATAAAATAATTACCTTTCTCAAACCTCTTTCTTGTTAAATATCAATACTGCTTGGAGTTTTACTTGTCATGTTCTTACCCCTAACCAATTAAGACTGCAACGCATTCGAGAAGTAATACGTAGAGCTTTGTTTTTTAGCTGGTCCTCAAAGCTATACAAAGAAAAAATTAATAATTTAGTTATCTGGCCTGTTGAAACTGTAGCAACAGAGTTCTCTGAATAGGCCAATGCCCAGCATTCTGAATCTAAATGTGTCCATCAAGCACCTGCTGCATGAACGTTAAGGCATAGTTAGACAACAACCACTTGATCCACTTGGTCGTACATGGGACATGGTATAGCCCCCAAAACACTATCTAGTGTCTGGCTAAGGAGAAGAAAAATCAAGTGTTCAGAAAAGCTTCACCACACAACTCATCTGGACTATTATGTGCCGATTTTTTTAATTAACAAGGATTACCCCCAATATTCAAGGATTTTATAGATAAGTATATTAAATAGATATTCTGTATAATAGTAGAGTCCTTTCAAACACATGCAAGTAAAATGCAGGAACAATATCTAGACTTGAGGCTTTAGGAACAAACGTGTATTCTTTATATGTAGGTCAGGGTAACATGTAGGTAGGTAATCCTGACTTGCAGGGGACAAAATCTTTGTACATATAATCTCTCTTACTTTTCATTATAGCTCCTGAAGTAGCAATGGTTTTATTCTTTTGCACAATTTTCAAATTTACATAGAATTAAACAATAATATAAGCTGTTAAACACATACCACTCTGCTTCATCATTAGCAAATACCCACTCAGTGACACAGGCATGATTATACTAAAGCAAATTATTAATATCACAACATAAAATCATACGATAATAGGAAAGGGGTAAAACTAATAATAGAATTCCAACTGGAGCACACATCTCATTATGTATAGTGGTGTTGGGACTCCAACATTACCAGTGTCTGCACCTCTTCCATTCAGATAAGACCTCCATCTAACCTCATCCCAAATCCTCTCATCGATATCACTTTTATCCTCCACTAATCCTTAACAATCCCTTTGAGGGAGTTAACTCCTTACTTTTTTTTATCCCCTAGCAGTGCAGATCTCCAAAGCCAATTGAATTTGTTCTCAAACACTATAGGATGGAATACTAGTGACATCAACTTTCCCCCTGAACCAAACTTTACAGACATACATTGTGACTGAATTGTTCATCTTAATATACACTGAGAGACACTGTGGCAGGGCTTGAACTCCATACCTGAAATATTATTGAACAAAACTCATAGCTTTTGCCCTAGTGGTGTTCTTGATCACTCTTGTCACTTAAAGAATAAAGCTATGAATGTTTTCAACTTTTAAGGTCTCAACAGTTCAATGAGAGCTACACACACACATATATATATATATATATATATATATATATACATATATATGTGTGTGTGTAGCTCTCATTACAAAGGTTTCTTCAGTCGTTTAGAAGGCCGAGGTCCTTGAGAGATTTACTAGTAAAAGGTGATGTAACAGCTACAAGTGAGACCTGGCTGAGACCAACCCCAGGATTTAAAAAGTGTGCTAGGTGCAAAGATTGGGAGAATGGGAAGAAATTGACTGAACTTATCACCCCATTAGGAAAGAAACTAAAAATCAAAAGGAATTTAACGTGCAAAACGGAAAACACACTATACATACTATCATGCCCCTGCCCAAAAAGTACATTGGCTGTACTATCTTACCAGCACATAAATGCATTCCCCAACATCTAAGGGAAATCAAAAATAAAGACAACACTTACCCAGTTGCAAGACATTTTCATAAAGAACACAATGGTGACCACAAACGTTTGACATATAGTGTGATAGATAATGTGCTAAAAAAACAAGGGTAGGAAACAGAGAGAAGGAACTGAGAATGTTAGAATCCAGATACATTTTAGAAATGGACAGCAAAGAACCACTAGGGCTGAATGTTGATGAAGAATTATTTGTACATTTATAATCTGCATCATATCGTTAGCCTAATAAGTCCTTTCAGTCAGAACCTAGGATCGTAGTTGAAGTTTTTAAGAAGTGTGTTTTTAATACTGTGTGTTTTTTCTTAGGAAATAACAACTTGAAGCAGCGCTACTGTAGAGTTGAAGATATCTGGCAAGTTGAGAGTAGACCTCCTGGGAGAGAATTCTGCGGTGGTGATCACTGTGCAAAGTCCTGGTACAAGCTAGAGTTATATTTTGGATTATTATTTTGAAATTTGATTTCCAAGCAAATATGACATTTTCTTGTTTTGAGATGGCATGGGCACACTGGGGTGATATTTGTGAACACACTTATTTGCTGCCTGCCTTTTCTTAACAGAGCGCAGCAGTTTATGTGCCTTTTTGAAAGTTTTCATGTTAAATGCAGACCCGTTTGTAAGCAAGTCGGGCCCTGCAATTAACATGACAACTTTCAAAAAGGCACGCAATTTGCCGCGCGCTATTAACAAAAGGCACGCAGCAAGCATAACAGCACAACGTGTGCTTTCACAATCCCTAATATATATTAGGGATTGTGAAGTGCTGTTAGGCTTGCTGTGTGCCTTTTTTTGATAGATAGGATGACCAGAATTTTAAAGCCAAATACCGGGACTTTTCACACAAACAGAAAATGGACTACACATAGCTGCCAAGGTTTCAGATTGCTATGTGTTACATTTTCAAAATTTCAGTGCAATTATGAGTGACATTTCAACGACTTTGAGTGACACTTTCTTGAGAGCAAAATGAGCCTGGCTCTACCCAGTACACTAGAACCCCATTCCCAATATGAATCAACCTGCCCGACACAGTGCATTCAAACACCACACAGCCATTAGAACTAACTCCATTCATATCCACCAGAACCAACCTGCTCCTACGCAGTCTATCTTAACCACATTCACATCCGCAGTGTTCAGTTCACCTATGCCAAGCAAGACTCGTGCCAGGTTGAGATGGGGCTAGGGGTCATTGGTGTTGCTTTGCTGATTATTGCAGGAGAGAGGCCGGGCCTGGCCTTTCAGGACTGGCCTCAGATTGTATGGGGCTTCGTTATGGGTATTACATGCAGCCTTTGGTCTGTGTCAACAGAGAGGGGCTGCTGCCTGTGTGTCCTAGGGGCTGCACTGAGTCTGAGTCCTAACGTAAACTGCACTGAGTAGCTCTAAGTCTCAGCTCGCTGTCACCCGGGCAGTGATGGTGACCCTGGTGCCAGTACACTGTATCTGTGTCACACGATTGAAAAAGGGCATGTGGTGAACGGTTGTTCAGTCAACAACTGAACAATGTTCGGCAAAATTAACCTGTCTGTGAGGCTGCAGGGGACTGAGGAAATGAGCAGGTAAGATTTTAATTAAATTATTTCATATCGCCATCCTGGGTCTCGCCACACTCTCAGTTAACAGCACAGTCTACCAAGGGCCTGCAAGTGACGGGCACGGCCGGCTGTACAGGAAAAACATTCATAAGTGCGCTTTGTTTATTTAAATGTCACAGCGCTTGGAAAGGTTTAGCACGGTCCTCGGTGTTCACAGCCTGCGTTACGGCCGACGTCCTTAGGGCCGCTTCAATACCATGTATGGTATGGGTGGGCAGGGTTTACTATCAACATACCAGACTCAAGGCTAGTTGCACCCGGGGTCTCACCTGTGACTTTTGATGATGCCAGCAGCCCGCCCCGACAACTCCCCTGCACGGGCCAGGCTGTGGGCAGATGCCATGGTCCAGGACACGATGACTTTTGTAGGCTGTCTGCTATACATGAAGTAGCACCACTTCCGCAGCGGCCGCAGTCTGGGTCGGGTCGTGGGTGGCCATAGGCATATTAGGGCCGCGCAGGTCGGCACAACAATGCGCGGTGCCCACTGCCAAATGTAAACTGACTGTAGTGCTGCATGCGCGCACCGCAGGGCGCCTATAGGTAGGTGCGTAGTTGGTCTCAGTCTATCGGACATTGGGCATAGGGTAAATTACGCAGACAATGGTTCGCTTGCGTTGTCACGTGAGGTCAGTGAAGCTGACTGCAGCGCCAGCCCACTACGGATAAAGTTGTTACATTGTAGCCCCTAAAGCCAGCCCAAAACTAGCTGAGCCAACCCCCAAGTCTGCCAAGCAGGGCTGACTGCGCGCTGCCAGCTTTCTGTAAGTGATGCAAATTACCAGCTGGCACTGGGCTTGATATCGGAGGAGGATTTATAAATGTGTGACTTTGCATTTCAGTGCAGGGATGCGGACCACCACACTGAAATGTGTTAGTCTAGTGCCTGATGCGTGGTACTTGGCAGGGCTGACTACAATTTTTACTTTAGTGGAGCACACAGAATAACAGCGCTCATCAGCATAGAATTACAGAAGAGGCAGTAAAAACATTGATAAAATAAAGATTTTAAAGCTAGTATCATGCCAGTTAAATACATTGATTTTTTATAACAGCTGCTAACTGTCCCTGCTTTGGAAAACATAAAAAGCACCTCCCACCATTTTTAGTTGACCCGCTCTAAAAACCAGGACATGAGCCAAATTTACCGAAATCTACTGGGACAGGTGGTGAAAAACCAGGACTGTCCCGGCAAATCCATGACGTATGGTCAACCTATTGATAGAGTGGTGTAGATTAGGTGCCTTTTTGAAAGTATTCAAGTTAATTGCAGCAATGTTTCTAGGCAAGATGGCAGCTGAAATTAACATGAAAACTTTAAAAAGGCACACAATCTGCTACGCTATATCAACAAATGCATAGCTACCAAGGTTTCAGATTGCTATCTGTAACATTTTCTTAATTTCAGTGTATTATGAGTGCCATTTCAATGACTATGAGTGGCTCTTTCTTGAGAGCAAAATCAAGGTATGAGGTAGTCGGACCGGCACCACTGCGGCGTGCTAGATCTATTAATAACATTTTAAAGCACATTTTGAAGCAGAGTCACTACCTTCTGCACTCCGTGTTGCTCTTTCCCTTGTATGCTTTCCTGCTCCATGTTGCGTTCCTCTCTGTGTGCTCCTCCATCTGCAAAACACTCCTGCTCTCCGTGAAGCTCTCTGTCCCTCTTGTGCTTTACTCTGCAATCCCAACTGCTCCATGCTGCTTTCTCACTCCTGTGTTTCTCCTACCTTTAAACTCTCCCTCCACCGTGCTCTTCTTGCTTTCTTCCTTGTGTGCTTTTCTTGCTCCTGTGGGAAAATAGCCCGCACTCCTTGTTGCTCTCTCACTTAGAGGCTATCAGGTACTCACTCATTCCAAAGACTGTCAGTTCCCTAGGTGGTCCAGACAATGGGCAACACAAATTGTCCCCAAACAAAGAGGAGCTCCGCAGTGGAGTGTTCCCGGCAACAGCGGTGCTGGAAATGAGCAGACAGCTAAGCTGTTTTTGGGTACTGCGTCCAGGAGGTGAGTGGAAAGTTTGATGGGTCCTTCCATTCTAACTCACACCAAGTGCGGGTTGGGGAGGCCCCAGTGGACCCGGGCCACTTCACTCACTGAGCACCCCCAAGCAACAGGCCACCACGTCCCCGATAGCAGAGGGGTCCCTCTCCTGCAGTGCTACCTGTCATGTATTTGCCGCATGATGCTTCTAGTGGTGCATCACTACAAGGGCACTAAATACCCTTTCAGACAGACGCAAGTGTCCTCCAGGCCCGCAGCCATTACATGGCTCAGGGAGAGGGCCACGCAAGCCCCTCTGCCCATTTGAAGATATATACTCTGGGGGGAGTTTTATGAAAAAGGGCCCCTGCACTCTTTCTTAATTTTATTTTTTGTGCTCCCACAAGAGTGCAGCGGGACATATAACTGATTTAAAAACAAGCATTTGCAATGCAATAGGTCTCGCATTACTGATAGTTTGAGATATTGGTGTTGAAATAATAATGCAATGCCAATAGCTCATACTTTCAGTAATGCGAGACCTAGTGCATTGCAAATGATTGCATAGTGTGCCAGGAAACAGCATTGTATGTCTTAGTGCTCCTAGAGCTCACTTGTGAGCAAGGCACCAGCACTGCATGTCTCGGTGCAGTACCGCAAGCAGTTCCTCGATGTCCCTATTGAGAAAGGCACCAGCACTGCTTGTCTAGGTGACGCACTGCAAGCTGCTCCTAGAGGTCCCTAGTGAGCATCATAAACTTTGAAGATATGGTAAATACACCCTACCCATTATGCATTGCATGCAAGACAGTACCACGAGAATGTTCAAATAGCTATGTCCATATATACAATTAGTAGCTTTGAAATGTGACAAAAGAATTATATTAATTCCGGATTAGGTTAGGTTGTACTCTATGTGGAGCTGATGAAGGGAAATTTATAGAAGGTCTAACATAGATGTGTGGGTGCAGTACCGCAAGCTGCCCCTAGATGTTCCTATTGAGCAATAAACTTTTGGTCACATATGGTACTCTCCTAATGCACTGCATGCAAGACAGTACCACAAGTGCATTCAAATAGCTATGTCCATATATACAATTAATAGCTATGAAATGTGACAAAACAATTATTATTTTAATTCTGATTAAGTTGTACCTATGTGGAGCAGAGGAAGGGAAACGTATAGAAAGTCTAATCTAAATGTGAGATGTGTAGGTGCAGTACGTAATAGCTTTGAAATGTGACAAAAGAATTATTATATCAATTCCGGATTAGGTTGTACTCTATGTGGAGCTGATGGTGGGAAATTTATAGAAGGTCTAATATAAATGTGGATGTGTAGGTGCAGTACCGCAAGCTGCGCCTAGATGTCCCTAGTGATCATCATAAACTTTGAAGATATGGTAAATCCACCTCTACCCATAATGCATTGCACGTGAAGACAGTACCACAGTACATACAATATATACAATTCGTAGCTTTGAAATGTGACAAAAGAATTATTATATTAATTCCGGATTAGGTTGTACTCTATGTGGAGCTGATGAAGGGAAATTTATAGAAGGTCTAACATAGATGTGTAGGTGCAGTAGAGGTCCCTAGTGAGCATCTAACTCTTGGTCAGATATGGTGCTCCCAAATGCATTGCATGCTAGACAGTACTGCGAGTACATTCAAATAACTATGTCCATATATACAACTAATAGCTATGAAATGTGACAAAACAATTATTATATTAATTCTGATTAAGTTGTACTCTATGTGGAGCTGATGAAGGGAAATTTATAGAAAGTCTAATCTAAGATGTGTAGGTGCAGTACCGTAATAGCTTTGAAATGTGACAAAAGAATTATTATATCAGTTCCGGATTAGGTTGTACTCTATGTGGAGCTGATGAAGGGAAATTTGTAGAAGGTCTAACATAGATGTGTAGGTGCAGTAGAGGTCCCTAGTGAGCATCAAACTTTTGGTCACATAAGGTACTACCCAAATGCATTGCATGCAAGACAGTACCACGAGTACATTCAGCTATGTCCCGAAATAAATTAATAGCTTTGAAATGTGACAAAACAATTCTTATATTAATTCCTAATCTAAATGTGACATGTGTAGGTGCAGTACAGCAAGCTGCTCATAAATGTCCCTAGTGAGGATCATAAACTATGAAGATATGGTAAATCCACCCTACCCATAATGCATTGCATGGAAGACAGTACCACAGTACATTCAATATATACAATTAGTAGCTTTGAAATGTGACAAAAGAATTATTATATCAGTTCCGGATTAGGTTGTACTCTATGTGGAGCTGATGAAGGGAAATTTATAGAAGGTCTAACATAGATGTGTAGGTGCAGTAGAGGTCCCTAGTGAGCATCATAAACTGTTGAAGATCACAGTAAAGTCCACCCTACCCATAATGCATTGCATGCAAGACAGTACCATGAGTACATTCAGCTATATCCCGAAATACAATTAGTAGCTTTGAAATGTGACAAAACAATTCTTATATTAATTCCTAATCTAAATGTGACATAGTCTAGGTGCAGTACCGCAAACTGCTCATAGATGTCCCTAGTGAGCATCATAAACTGTGAAGATATGGTAAATCCACCCTACCCATAATGCATTGCATGGAAGACAGTACCACAGTACATTCAATATATACAATTAGTAGCTTTGAAATGTGACAAAAGAATTATTATATCAATTCCGGATTAGGTTGTACTCTATGTGGAGCTGATGAAGGGAAATTTGTAGAAGGTCTAATATAAATGTGAGATGTGGTAGCAAGTAAAGTAATGACTGCTAACCTTGTTTAGGACCAAGTGAATGTCCTGTCTGAAGGTCTTTAAAAAAATAAATGCCTTGAGGTTGTAATTAAAACCTAGGGTGTAACAACACATGTAATAGGGGGTGTTCTCATGGAAGGTTACAAAAAGAGACAGGGAGTTACTAAGGAGGGACTACAAAGCATAATAACCAATGAAAAGCCACCATTTACAAAGGACAGGGACAGGAGCCAATTAAAAAGATTGGTGGGAAGTAGGCGGCGCTTTATTCACATATCCTGAATACAGCATGTCTCGAAGAGACAGCTGTATTCGGGGGGGGGTGGCTTAGTCCAATGGGCCCAGTTTAGAGATTATTGCCTTGAGTTTAGAAAATCAAAAAAATCCAAGTTGGGTGATTTATATTTTCCCAGTAAAGCAGTAAATGACAAGGGTTCCTGTCTGTGCCCGTGTTCCTGCTCCCTGATCTCGCTGCTGCCGCGAGTTTGAGGCCCTCCTCCACCCACAGGCTCCCGCCTGCGCCTCATCCCTGGTGGCCCAGTGGTGAGCCGTAAGTATCTGTCTGCTCGCTCTGTTCCTTTTTGCCTGTTTTATTTGTCTGTTATTGTAATTCCTTTTTGTATTCTGTTTTCTACTGTTGTATTCCTTTTTTGTAGTCTGTTCTTTTTCCTGCCTGTTTTCTCTCTGTAGCCCTCCAGCATTCCAGCCTTCCTTTCCCCTTCCCGCCGCTGCGTCCCCTGCGGCCCCGCCCCCTCACTCGCCCATTCGTCCCACTCCCGCCTCCCAGCTCCTCCTCCCTCCCACCTCCGCTTCTTATGGTGACCGCTGTGCGGCCGCGCGCAGCGGGCGCGCTGCTGGCGTGCCAAAGGCAAGCCCGTCTGCGCCCGTCCGCGCCTAGACCACGCCCAGCGCCGGATCCCCTGGCCCCCACGAACGCCACGCCGCCCGACGCCGCTACGACACCAGCACCCTCCACGAACTCAACGCCGGCCGACCATCCACCTGCTTCCTGGCCACCCCAAAGTGCATCCACGGACCCTTCACCTGCCGGAGCTGCAGCTTCACCAGCCTCCAAGCCACCACCGTGCCCACCAGGGTAGGACGCAACTACCTCAGATGCATACTACTCAACACCCGCTCCGCCCACAAGCACGCCATCGAACTCTGGGACCTACTCAACTCATCCTCCCCGGACGTCGCCTTCCTGACGGAGACCTGGATGAACCCCTCCTCGGCACCCGACATCGCCATAGTCATCCCGGACAGCTACAAGATCACCCGCAGGGACCGCACCAACGGAGCAGGAGGAGGAATCGCCATCATCCACAGGAACACCCTCAGAATCTCGACCAGCACCGATAACACCCTCAGCGCCGCCAAACACCTGCACTTCCAGATCCACACCGATCCCAACACCACCTTCAGAGGAACCCTCATCTACAGACCCCCCGGCCACAGTTCAGCGACTCCATCGCTGACTTCGTCAGCACGCACGCCCTTGCATTCGCGGACTACATCCTCCTCGGAGACCTGAACTTCCACCTCAAGAACACCAACGACAGCAACTCCACCACCCTGCTCGACAACCTTGCCAACCTCGGACTCAAACAGCTCGTCACGACTCCCACCCACTCCGCCGGACACACGCTCGACCCCATCTTCTCCGCCAGCAACAACGTCACCTTCAGCCACACCACCGTACTCCACTGGACTGACCACCGCTTCATCCACTTCACCTTCGAGAAACCCACCATGCACCACCACCCACAACGGACCCCCCGCCGCAGCTGGAACAAGGTCACCGAAGATCAGCTAATCGCCACCCTCGCCCAAAACCCACCAACCGACACCGCCGACACCGACACTGCCGCCCGCAACCTCAGGCAATGGATCAACGACTGCGCCAACACCCTCGCCCGATCAAGAAACCCTCAAACAGACGCACTGACAGAAAAGCCATCTGGTTCACCGCTGACCTCCAGGCATCCAAGCAGACCTGCTGAAGACTCGAGAAGAAGTGGCATCAGGAACAGACACTGGACAGCAATGCAGCCCACAAGAACGCCATCCGCAGACACCACCAACTCATCCGAACCGCCAAAAGGACCTCCTTTAAGGAACGCATCAACAACAATGCACACAACAGCAAAGAGCTCTTCAACATCGTGAAGGAACTCTCCAACCCCAGCTCCAACTCCAACGACATCCTGCCGTCACAAGACCTCTGCGACTCCCTAGCCACCTTCTTTCACCGCAAGATCACAGACATCCACGACAGCTTCAACAACCAGGCTCCCCCGACAGCCACCGACACCTCAGACTCACCATCCCCCAGCCACACTGACCTCCTGCTCTCCTGGACCCACGTCAACAACGACGACACCATCAAAATTATGAACACCATACACTCCGGCTCACCATCTGACCTCTGCCCGCACCACATCTTCAACAAAGCAAGCTCCACCATCGCACCCCATCTCCGGAAGATTGTCAACAACTCCTTCGAGACCGCCACCTTCCTGGAGAGCTGGAAGCACGCCGAAATCAACGCCTTACTCAAGAAACCCAAGGCAGACCCTAAGGACCTCAAGAACTTCCGGCCCATCTCCCTACTCCCGTTCCCGGCGAAAGTCATCGAGAAGATTGTCAACAGGCAACTGACCCGCTTCCTTGAGGAGAACAACACCCTGGACCCGTCCCAATAAGGATTACGCAGCAACCACAGCATCGAAACTGCCCTCATCGCCACCACCGACGACATCAGGACCCTGCTGGACAACAGAGAAACCGCAGCCCTCATCCTCCTGGACCTTTCGGCCGCCTTCGACACCGTCTGCCACCACACCCTACGCACACGCCTCCACATCACAGGGATCCACGACAAAGCCCTGGACTGGACCACCTCCTTCCTCACTGGCAGAACCCAGAGTGTCCGCCTCCCTCCATTCCGATCTGAAGCCACCAAGATCATCTGCGGCGTACTCCAAGGATCATCCCTCAGCCCGACACTTTTCAACGTCTAAATGGCACCGCTCGCCAACATAGCCCGATCGCACGACCTCAACATCATCTCATACGCCGACGACACCCAGCTGATCCTCTCCCTCACCAAGGCCCCCACCACCGCCAAAACCAACCTCCACGAAGGAATGAAGGCCGTCGCCGAATGGATGAAGAACAGCCGCCTGAAACTGAACTCGGACAATACGGAGGTCCTCATCCTCGGCTCCACCCCTCCACCTGGGACGACTCCTGGTGGCCGGCCACACTGGGAGCTGCACCGACACCCACCGACCACGCACGCAACCTGGGGTTCATCCTAGTCTCATCACTATCAATGACCCAGCAAGTCAACGCCATCTCCTCCTCCTGCTTCAACACCCTCCACATGCTCCGCAAGATCTACAGATGGATCCCCATCGGAACCAGAAGGACGGTCACCCAGGCCCTCGTCAGCAGCAGACTGGACTACGGCAACGCCCTCTATGCGGGAACCACGGCCAAACTCCAGAAACGACTACAACGCATACAGAACACCTCTGCATGCCTCATCCTCGACATCCCCGCCACATCACAGCCCACCTGAGAGACCTGCACTGGCTCCCCGTCAACAAGAGGATCACCTTCAAGCTCCTCACCCACGCTCACAAGGCACTCCACAACACCGGACCAGCATACCTGAACGAACGACTCACCTTCTACACCCCGAACCGCCGGCTTCGCTCCGCTGACCTCGCCCTAGCCATGGTTCCACGCATCCACAGAACGACTGCCGGTGGCAGATCATTCTCCCACCTCGCCACCAAGACATGGACCACCCTCCCCATCCACCTGCGGCAGACCCAGGACCTGCTGACCTTCAGGAGACTTCTCAAGACCTGGCTGTTCGAGCAGTAGCAGCTCCCCCCCCCCGGCACCTTGAGACCCTCACGGGTGAGTAGTGCGCTTTACAAATGTTTGATTGATTGTATAAATCTGAGATAAGAGCAATGCGATTTTTGACCCATTCTATGCCGAGGGGTTAGACTTCAGGAGCTTCTTAATATTCCACAATGAGATGGAAAAAGATTTCTTAATGTTGGAGGCTAGAAGTTTATCTAGTGCTAATAGGGCTTTAATCATGTCTTTTAGAATGATGTGAGAGTGGGCCAAATTCTGACGGTCATATTCGCCGCTAATGGGAATGGGTAGCTAATGTGTTTTTCGATCCTAAGCCAAGGTGGGGCATTGACTGGGTTCAGTTCCAACCAATATGTACCCTGAGCCGCTAGGAACGCCGTTTGGTAATTGAGACAATCTGGGAGATTGCAGCCACCTGTACGAATGGGAGACCTGTGTTTCTTCAAACTCATTGTGACACTCTTGTTGCTCCAAAGAAACCCGGTACAAATTTTGTCTGCAGTTGTGATGAAAGATGTGGATAGGCGGATTGAGGACATACTGGGCAAGAAGTTAATTAAAGATGTCACCATCGTCTTTAGGGTTTCTAATCTGGCCCACCATGATATATATTTGGGGGCCAAGCCGACAGGAGGTCCTAAATTTCGTTGACTGTCTTGCTTTGTTCAGGGATATAGGTTTGGCCAAATTGTTACAAAACCACATTCCCAAATATTTAATGAATTTAGATTGCCACTGGAACGGAGAGTTTGAAATGATGTAGGAGGCAGCAGGTAGTTTATAGAGCAGGATACTTTATTAAGTAGAATCAACAACACTCTGGCCTCAGCAGTTGAGCTGTCAACAGCATCAGATCCAAGCTCACAGTAACTGTCTCACTTCAAGCCCTAACATTCTATCACTCAGGGCAACCAGTGTGCAGTCCCAACATTCTAATGGGCTAACACTGATTTACAATGCACATCAGTGTTAGCCATAGGATACTACACACCTCCCCCTTCCCCAACAACAGGAACAACAACAAAAAAAGAATTATACATATTGCTTCAGATAAGACGGTCTCTTAGAAACCCTGGAGAACTTCCTTACTCCAGTGTTGTCACCAACCAAATCCTCTTCACCAGGAACATTTACAATATGCTTAGCCTCACAATTTCTTTGAACAATTTTTACTACACGACCCAAATTCCAGATACAGCTTTCTTCCATTTTTACAGCATTTCCAAAAAGTTTGATAACCCTCATAGGTGATAAAAATGTTGAGCCTGAACTACAGACACTACCACGAGGGTTCTTAATCTTGAATAGATCACCAACCTGAACATCTGTTTTACTGGTAGCTTTACGTGAGTCAAATAAGATTTTTCTCCTAGAGGCTAACTTGTGTTCTTTCACCTTTTTTAACTCCTCTTTTTGACTAAGAGACAAATCGTCATCGTTTAAGTCATTTACCCAGGAGGGACATACCAAGGTATTAGCCTTTCTTCTTTTGAATAATTCAAACGGGGAGAAACCTGTGCTTGAATGGGGGGTCATCCTATAATTTTTCACTTTACCAAATATTTCACGTTTCCAACAGAGATTGTTTGAAACGGCACGCTGGATGGTCTCTTTCAACACTCTATTGAATCTTTCGACCATACCATTGGTCTCGGGATGATATAAGGCTGATTTCTTATGTCTAATGCCTCTTTCCTTCAAAAATTCCTCCATCTCACGGGAAACTAACTGCACCCCATTGTCTGTCGATAAAGAATTTGGAAAACCCTCTCTCTCAAAAACTTGATCCAGAAACATTATAACATCACAAGACTCAACAGAATTTGTAATGGCAACTTCTGGCCACCTGGAAAAACATGTCTAAAAGCACCAAAACATATTTGTCAACACTTCCAAGGCGGATGGGGCCCAAAATGTTGAAGGACACCTCTTTCCAGGGTTCTTTTGGAATGTCTCCTATTATCATGGGTTGCACTCTACATTTGTAGGTTTTATCTGCATTGCAACACTCTCCACACTCACGTATCACACGCTCCACCTGACTGTCCATTCCTGGCCACCAATACATGTCTTAACCTTCCTTTTTGGTCTTTGAGATCCCTGGATGACTCTCATGAGCTAAGGAAATCAATCCCTCCCTCAGGGAAAGGGGAGGAATAAGTCTAGTGCCCCTAAACAAAAGTCCACCCTGAAAAGATAGTTCATCTTTAATTCTCCAAAAAGGTTGTAAAGCTTCATCATTCTTATCCATGTAGGACCAGGTATCTTTTATTTTCCTTGCTACGGTTTGAAGCACAGGATCCTTGTTGACTTCTGTCAACCACTCATCCTCTCCAATGATTCCCTCTCTAATCTCACACACATCCAAGTTCTCATCTTCATCGGTGCTATTTTCACCTGAATCAGTTGAGTTGACCAAACGAGAACAACAATCAACCACCCAATTCTTGGAACCTGGAACATACTCCACTTCAAAGTGAAATTCTTGTAGACCAATAACCCAACGTCTGATCCGGGCAGAGACTGCATCCAAGCCTTTCCTTTCAAAGATCTCTTTGAGGGTCTTATGATCAGTTTTCACTGTAAACTTGCTACCCCATACAAACTTTCTAAGTTTCTGTATAGCCCAGGAAACGGCTAGAGCCTCTTTCTCTTTGACTGAATAGTTCAGTTCTGCACTTCTAAGGCCCCTGGAAATGAACAAAATGGTCCTTTCAGCACCATTATGTCTTTGTAACAAGACAGCCCCAAGACCTTTCGAACTAGCATCAGACATCACAATAGACTCATGCCCAGGCTCAAAACTCTGAAGGCTGGAAGCCTTTCTAAGCATGTCCTTAACCATGCAAAATTCCAACTCACACTCATCACTCCAAACAAAAGAAATGCCCTTTTTGAGAAGAGTCCTCACATTTTTTGTCTTCTCTGCAAAACTGGGAATAAATTTGTTGTAATACTCCGTCATACCCAAAGATTTTACAACTTCTTCTTTCGATGACGGGCTGACAAGATTGTTTATGGTCTCAACGAGGTCCCTTTTTGGCTCAATACAATTTGGAGTTATTTTGTGACCAAGATAATCTATTTCCATTAAATTAAATTTGGATTTACTGGCTTTCAATGTAACACCATTTTTTTAAATCTCTGCAACACTTCACGTACCCTTTGGTTGTGAACAGTGACATCTTCACCATAAATAAGTATATCATCTTGATAAATCTTAATACCTGATACACCTTCTAACATTTCTTCCATCACACACTGGAAAACAGCGGCAGCAGATATCAGTCCAAATGGCATACGTACATACTTAAATGTGCCGAATGGAGTAACAAATGCCGTTAGATCTTGAGACTCATGGTGAAGTCTAACTTGGTGGTATGCCGAGGTAAGATCCACAGTTGTAAAACACTTAGCCCCTTTTAGCATGGCCAGCATTTCATTAATGTTCGGAAGGGGATAGTGGTCCACAATAACATTCTTATTTAGCTCACGCAAATCCACACAAAGGCGAACTTCACCATTAGCCTTCCTCACCATAACTACTGGGGCCAGCCACTGGGTAGCTTCCACTTCTTCTATGATGCCATTTTCCTTTAGTTTATCCAACTCAGCTTTCATCTTTTCCTTGACAATTAATGGCACATTTCTAACCTTGCTAACAACCGGTTTGGCTCCTTCTTTAATTTTTACCTTGTGTATATATTTCTTAATACAACCAAGTTGTTTGCCAAACACATCAGGAAACTCCTCCTCAAAATTAGGATTGTTGGAACCTACACTATTCACTTTGAAGCTTTGCCTTAGTTTGACTGAGGGACTCTCATTGGGGTCCAGGTACACACCTAAATCTTTTGGTGAATCCAACTAATGAGGGAGTCACCCTTTACAGAAACATAACTTTTTCCTGCAGTAAACCTATCTTTGAAATGGATTGATCCATTAAAATACCCCACAAGTTTAATGGGTTGTCCACCATATCCTTTGGGAGAAATATCAGGTCTTAACAACTTTATTTTGTGCGCTAAATTTTTCTCAAAGAAAACCCTAGGAATTAAGGTTATCTTAGCGCCAGAGTCAAGTAACATAGAGACAGGAGCCCCATCAATTTCAACTGTTTCCCAGGGACCTCCTGTGCCACCTTGGATTTGCATAATGATTTCATCTTCAGACGAATCATCAACAAATTCACAAGAGACTTCTTGAATTTTCTTTTTCGTATTTGATGTAATGGAACTGCGACAACAGTTTGAAAGATGACCTTTCTTCCCACATTTCTTGCACGTGGATTTCCAACCCACACAACCTTTAAAATTGGCATAATGCCCAACATCACCACACCTATAACATTTCCCTGGGTTGGATTGAGAAGCATTACTAAAGTCTTTTTGCTGCAGACATGTAGCATTGCCATAATCTTTTTGAGAAGAACGTGAAATGTAAGTATTAACATTCTTCCTGCGTACAGAAACCGTTTGAGCCGTTTCTTCTTTTTGAGCCGTTTCTTCTTTTTGTGTTGTGCTATTTTTCTTTATTACTTCAACACATGCTTTGCTGTGTTCAAAGCTCTTGGCGAGGGTAACAACCTCTGAAAGAGACGGGTCATCTTTTTGCCAGAAACGTTCTTTAGCTTTCTCTACACAACACCCTAACATAAATTGATCACAAAGTCTTTCCTCAGATGTAACACCAAAAGAACATGTTGAGGCAAGTTTTATTAAGACAGAAACATATTCTTCGACAGGTTCTCCTGATCTCTGCATACGTTTCCCAAACGGATACCGTTGCAAAGCTCTGGAAATTTTTGGCAGAAAGTGTAGATCAAGTTTTTTTAGGCAAATTTCATACTCATTTAAGTCATTACTTGTTTCAGGTGACAAGTCAGGAAGATGTTGAAAAACTTCTTGGCCTTCTGAACCAAGACAATGAAGCTCTGCACCTAAAGATGTCCCAAATACCCTTGCATAATTGATGAAAACATTCTTCCATTTTTTCCAAGGGATATGTGGCTCCCCAGGATTCATAAGGAAGAAAGGAGGAGGTGGAACATTTTGCATGTTGTAGTAAGTGTAGAGGCTGATTTAAAATGAAGAAATGAAAAACCCTTGAAGTTGAGGGATTTAATAGAATTGAGGGTGTTTACAAAAAGAAGTGGAAAATAAGAATTGTTGCATGCAGGTTGAGCAGGATTGGGAAAGTTGTGTGTGACAGCTGAAGAAAGAAATACTCCACACAGAGGGTTGTAACAGGCAATCCGTAAGTGTCAGCGAAGTGAATTGAGAATGCACGCAGATAACGTAAATATGAGATGACAAGCTGTGCGTGTCAGCGAAGACAAGAAACACTGTGCATGTCAGTGAAATTTCAGCAGGCAAGCTGTGCGTGTCAGCGACGTCGAAGAGAACTGCACGCAAATAACAAATATAAAATGACAAGCTGTGCGTGTCAACGAAGGAGAAATACTGAGCATGTCAGAAAATTGTAGCGTCAGGTAGGCAAGCTGTGTGTAAAAGTGGTAGCTTGAGAAGCTGAGCGCTTAAATTGTAAGGCAATAAGCTGTGCGCATCAGCGGTAACTTGAGAAGCTGAGCGCTTAAATTGTAAGGCAATAAGCTGTGCGCATCAGCGGTAACACGTTGCTCAGCGGTTGCTAGGAAACAGAGCAACGCCGAGGTTAAAAGGACTTAGTGTGGCGGAGCTTCACGCTGGGCCGTGTTGCGTCACAATAGGCGTGCGGCAGAGCTTTACCTCGTAAAGGAATGACGTGCCAATCCAAGAGCAATGGAAGCTCCTCGCGCAGGACCTCGCGCTGAAGGGGAAGACGGAGTCCCGTCCACGCGGGCTCGCGGGGCAGAAAGCGTTGAGAGGATCACGCACACAGGGCTCTCGCGCTAAAAAGAACATTTTTGAAAAACCAGAAAATGAATGACGTGCCAGCGGTGAATCAAAGTGGAGAGATAGTCCCAAAACCCAGGGCAACCACCGGATCTCCTTACTTTATAGGTGAGTGTCCAGAGGTCTCTTGATCACTCAATTCACGGTGTATTGGATGAAGTCTTGTTCAAGTTAATGCTGGAACGAGGGTTTGTCTTGGGAAGGAAGGCAGGTGGGAGTTGTAGAACGAGATGACCTTGGTTTCAAGAGTAAATCGAGTTGGAGTGTTGAAGTCCAGGCATGGGTCCACTCTTCTTCCAGGTCGTCGCCAATGAAATGATGTAGGAGGCAGCAGGTAGTTTATAGAGCAGGATACTTTATTAAGTAGAATCAACAACACTCCAGCCTCAGCCGTTGAGCTGTCAACAGCACCAGATCCAAGCTCACAGTAACTGTCTCACTTCAAGCCCTAACATTCTATCACTCAGGGCAACCAGTGTGCAGTCCCAACATTCTAATGGGCTAACACTGATTACAATGCACATCAGTGTTAGCCATAGGATACTACAGAGTTCCCTAGACTAGAAGGGACAGTGGACATTGAGAGGCATAACCTCCGTTATTTCTCTATTCAAAGAGCTTGTTATTTATATCCAGTATGGTAGGTATAGCAGTGTCCGGTTTGTCTGTGAAGATTAAAATGTCATTCGCGTAAGCAGCTGTTTTACAGACCGTATCTCCAAACTTCATCCCTTCAATGTCTGTGGATATATTCAACATCTGTATCAGGGGGTCGATGGGCAATTAAAAAAAAGCAATAGTGAGTGAGGGCAGCCTTGATGGGTGCCTTGTTGGAGTGGTACTGGGGAGTAAAGTTCGCCATTGCCTGATTCTTGCAGTAGGCTTGGAATTCAAGGCCATGACCATTTTGATATAGTCGTCCCCGAGGCTGTACCTAGTTAATGCGGCCTACAGAAAGGGCCAGGACAGCTTAACAAAGGTCCTCTCTACAATAAGAGCAATAGCTGCTGGCGTGGCGGGAGCTTGCAGAAGGGATGCTTTTACGATAACATGGAAGAATAGTTGATTATTATCACTTGCTAACCTGCCTTTGACAAAGCCCATCTGAATTAACTTAGTTATTAGAGAAGCGAGTCGGGACACTCAGATTTTGGCATAAAATATGGTTTCCATGCTTAAGGAAATTGGTCTAACTTTTTTGGATCGGATGGATCCTTCTTTTTTGGGGAATCACTACAATAGTGACCTCTGTGGCAGTACCCAAGATGTCCAGAGGACGCAAAGTTGTTCAGCACGCTCTCCAAGGCAGGCAAAATTGTGGATTCGAAGGTTTTGTAGAAACTTATGGGGAGGCCATCAGGAACCAGGGCCTATTCGGATGAAATGAGGTGAAATGACTTCCGGTTCTCGCTATACTCTATCGGCTTATTCAATCTCATACTATCCTCAGCAGAAATGGCTTTTATCGGCAAAGACTTAAGACATTTCTGGCAAGTGTCTTTGGAAGTGGAGACTGAGGGAGAGTAAAGGTCAGTATAGGATTTCTGAAAGGTTTTGAGAATATATCACTCATCTTTGTTTTGATGGAGCCTAAGGGATCTTTAATAGTAGAAATTAATGTGGAGTTTCTTCTGAATTTTAAGTAAGTGGTTATTGTTTTCCCAGTGTTTTATTTTTTTAGGTAAAATCATTTTTTGCCTTTCTGCGCCTGAACCCACAAGTGTGCGCCACACACACAATTTTATTATATTCATATTTTAGTTCTTTTAGTGTTGTTAGAGCAGAAGGGTCTGTCGGACCTCTGAATAAAATTTCTTGGGTCTTGATATCAGCCGCTAATTTGTCCAGGGAAGTTCTAATTTCTTTGCTTTTCTTAGCCATATGGCTTATTACCTGCCCCGAAAAACATTTCAAGGTATCCCAAAGAGTAACTAGAGAGGAGATTGAGGATGTGTCGTCTTTTAGGAACAATCAAAACACCTTGCCTAAGTCCCGCACATCATATTCTTTCTCCAGAATTTCTGTGTTCATGCACCAGGAATGGGCTTTGATTTGGGAAGCAGGATCCTAAGAAAAACAGATACAGCTGCATGATCAGAAACGGTGATGGGCTCAATGAAAGAGGTTAAGGTGTCTTGTAACAGAGTATTGTCGACTAAAACATAACCAATTTTGGAGAAACTATTGTGTGAGGAGGAAAAGGTAAAGTAATTTCCAGTGGGGTTTTGTAGACTCTATACGTCCACCAGGCCATGCGATTTGCAAAGTGAGTGCATTGCTTTGTGGGCTTTAGAGGTTCTGCATTTAAAGGGTGAGTTCCTAGCTAGTATAGTATCCACTGGTAGATTGATGTCCCCACCCAAAATGATATGGGCCTTTGTGGGGAGCAGTGCCAGTTTGGATAACAACTTAGACCAAAGGACAAGGCTGTTAATGTTCGGTGCACATGTGCTTATTGCAAATAACTCTAAGCCTCCAACTTGAAGTCAGGTAATCAGCCATCTGACACGGTCATCCTGCTCAAAGTAATGACCGAGAAGCCTGATTTCCTGGATACTAAGGTGCCCAAACTATTTTTCTTAGAAATTGCCGTGGAGCAGGATAAGTCGTTCACCCAACCACTGCGCACAGAAAGTGCTTCTTTGTGCTGATCTTTGTTTCCTCTAGAAACACTATGTCCTCATTCAGAGTGTGGCAGTAATCAGAGACCTTCTTGCGCTTCACCAGGTGATTAAGCCCTTTGGTGTTAAAAGAAATTACTTTCAGTGTAGACATAGGCCAAACATAAGGCCATGATGAATTATTTGGTGTAAGGTGTAATCGTGGTCTACCCAACGATCAGAGGTTGGAATACACCGTAGGGAGGAACATGACTCTGGAAAAGAGAAGGATCTGAAATATAGAGAGGAGAGTTAAGCCATAGAACAACAAGACTCCCTGAAATTTCGGAGAAGCGTCCCAAGGAGGTGAAAAACGTGTAAACAAGGCAGTGGGGCACATGCGCAAGGAGGCAGGAGCCCTCCACACAGTCTTGCAGAGCAAAAGAGACTACATAACTAGCTAGACGACCAGATTGTGTGTCTACACAACAGGGTAGCCGGTCAACATATATATAAATACACAACATGACCCGCCAGGTGGTGGTGGGGGGGGCTACAGGACAGAGAACACCAACAGCTATAATTATCATGCTACATACACCCACCAAAAAACAAAACAAAAACGGTAGTGTGGTAGAGCAGTGAGCCACCTACTCATGCAGCAAGCAACCTGGGGAAGAACAAACTATCAAACATATTGACTTCGCTATTCCCAGGCCCGGACACAATGAACAGCCCACCCAGGTCAAAAGGCATTGCGGGGCCAAGCCCTCAAAGTGATGTCCGCTCCCAAGGTAGCACTGTAAAGTAATAAATTATATAGTACCTAATAAGGGGTTGATATATCTTAGAACTGAAAATACAAAAAGACACAAGCATAAAATTATCAAAGCGGCAATAATCAACAATCAGAGACAACTAGAAGCGTCTACTACGGAGCAATGTGCCCTAGTCCTTTGAGACTGCAACAGAGAAGTATGTTAGACGCCGTCGAGTGCAGGGCCAGGCCCACAAAATGATGCCAGAACCCGATGAACATTGGAGCACAACATACCATATAATTATGAAAACAGGACAATAGACATGAGAACTGGAAATAAAATTAAACATACACAATATGATCAATGAGACATTAAGAACAGTTCCAGAAACAACCAGTTGTGTCTGTGGAGGATCAGTGTCAATCCAGTCCTCTAAATCTGCAACATGTATGTATGTATGTATGTATGCATGTAGAAGTTAAGATAGCCGAACTGTACAAAGTTGCAGGACTACAGGAAATCCAAGTGTTCAAGCGTCATCAAGGCCTTTAAGACAGAGCAGTGGAGAGAGATGTATCACAGGAGAGCAAAGTCCCCGAGTGGCATGTGAGTAGATATGTGGACAAGACGGACTGAGAATCCACATCCCCGATCTGCTCAGAGTGAATTAAAGTAGTAGCCATTGACCCACTTACTATTCCAGATCCAAGTTCTCTTTGACTGTGGGAAAGAGTGCTCCATAAAGTACTCAGAGGCCTGCAGTGCAATCAGAGCTGCTTTCTACCTCAGGTGTAGCTTGCTGGAGGAGAGTGGACATCACCTGGACTCTTACCTGGAAGGAATACGTTGTTCCCCTTAACCTGCAGTGCCTGGAAGCCAACCTGCCTACTGAGAAAGGTAAAGCGCCTGCAATCCGTATAACCCCTCTAATCCCTTTTTCCCCTAACTATGTGTCCTCTGATCTCTACGCTCTGCCTTGCCAGCCAGTTCCTGCACCTGTCCGCACAAGCTCTAGATTATATTATTTGTCACAGTTATGTTAAAGCAGTTAAATTCAAAACACAACAATTTGTTAATATTCTTCATTAATGGCAGCCTACCTCGCAACTTTCTCATCTGCATTAACAGCAAGCCATTGTTAAAAAGAACAATCCATATATTAGTTCAAATATTAAAAATAAAAATTGCACATTTTAGAAAAAATAAAGTTATCCTTTTTAAAATGTTTTTTTAAAACTCCTATTCCCTAATGTACAGAAATGTATTCTTTTGTAAATAAAAATACAAGTTCTATAGACTCCCACCAATTATTTTTTTTTTACAGATTTTGCAATTTCGTCATTAATATCTAGAGCTTTTTACCCAGTTTTATCAATTACACGGAAACGTTAAAATAAAAGGTCTCCAGTTTCACTTATTTCATCACACAATCTTGAAAATACAGACTAACATTTATGCATGTTTCAAAACACACATTCACATCAACCTTGCACTCATTCGATCAGTATAGCACTGTTCACACCATTAAATCACTTTTACAATTTAAAACTCATATATATTATAATCTATTAATAAAACAACACTTTAAAAAACCTATATATATATATATATATATATATATATATCAACTGATCCTCTCCCTCACCAAGGACCCCCTCGCCGCCAAATCCAATCTCCATGAAGGAATGAAGGCCGTCGCCGATTGGATGAAGATCAGCCGACTAAAGCTGAACACGGACAAGACAGAGGTCCTCATCCTCGGCTCCAACCCCTCAGCCTGGGACGACTCCTGGTGGCCAACATTGCTGGGAGCAGCCCCGACACCCACCGACCACGCACGCAACCTGGGAGTCATCCTCGACTCAACGCTCTCCATGGCCAAGCAAGTCAACGCAGTCTCCTCCTCCTGCTTCAACACCCTCCGCATGCTTCGCAAGATCTACAGGTGGATCCCGACAGATACAAGAAGAACAGTCACCCAGGCCCTCGTCAGTAGCAGACTCGACCATGGGAACGCCCTCTACGAGGGAGCCCGGCCAAGCTCATCAAGCGACTGCAACGCATACAAAACGCCTCCGCACGCCTGATCCTCGACGTACCTCGCCACAGCCACATCACCCCCACCTGAGGAACCTGCACTGGCTCCCCGTCGACAGGAGAATCTCCTTCAAACTCCTCATCCACGCACACAAGGCACTCCACAAGACTGGCCCAGCCTACCTCAACAGACGACTCTTCTTCTACGTCCCCAACCGCCAGCTCCGCTCCGCCGACCTCTCCCTCGCCACCGTCCCTCGCATTCGAAGAACAACCACCGGCGGCAGATCCTTCTCACACCTCGCCGCCAAGACCTGGAACACCCTTCCACTAAGCCTACGACAGACCCAAGACCTGCTGACTTTCAGGAGGCTACTCAAGACCTGGCTGTTCGACCAGTAGCAGCACCCCCCCTTTTTTTCTCCCCAGCGCCCCTTGAGACCCTCGCGGGTAAGTAGTGCGCTCTACAAATTCTGTGATTGATTGATTGATATATATATATATATATATACATCAGCACCAAAGTCCCGTAGTGTCGGCACCCAGCAAGGAACACACGGGCACAAACCACAGCAGCAGATGTCATCAAAAGTTTATTTCATGCCGAAGATGGTCCACATTACGCGTTTCAGCCGCCGACCTGCGGCCTTGATCACATAACGGCGCTACGTGCAAGTAGCAACTTTAATAGGCAGGTAAGTGACGTGGGTTGCAAAAGTGTAGTAAAACGTACAAGTGAGAGTGCCTTACGGTAGTACATAGTATACATACATAATGACAGTGCAAAAAAAATGCTTTACTGCTGTTTGTGAAAGCTGAGAGGCAGGTAATGGCGCGAACTGGTTTACTGTGATGCCCAATAGACATAGTAGAGGTATGTCAGTAAAAGGATATGGAATAAAGGGAGCACAAACAATGATTCAAACAGACTGCTATGGGAAAAAATGTATAGTTGTTTAACTGAAGCAGAAAGGGAATCAAAGTGGGAGCCGAAAATTAGCCATATGAAAAAGGAACAGTACTATAAAGGGAATTGAACAAAAGACCGATGCTCACTGCAAAATACAGCATGTCACAGGGTATTCCCAAAAGTAAGTGTCCAAATGACCGCATGGAGCGAGGTCATGACAAGAATATACTGGGCGGGCAAAGGGTTCTGTATACAAATCTATAATAGATAAGATCAGTGTCTACTCCTATGTCAAAAATAATATTGCAGGTAATCAATCCTTGGTAGGGCATCAACAGTACAATTATGAAAATCAAATAAGGACTACTCTGTGGCAAGAGCATAGTTACGTCACCTAGAATACACACATAGATAAACCAAAAAATCAAGGAGTATATTGTGTGTGTAGCCAATAATGCCTCAAGAGTTACCGCAAGGAGAGTGGTAAGTACAATGGTGGAAAATAGTGCGACACAGTAAATTGTGACAGTAGTGTAAGATGCGCAGTAAAAAATAAAGTCTTATTTACATCTATAAATTGTTCAAATTTTTTTTTTTTAAATAGAACTCTACTCAGACAACCAGCCGGAATTCTAAGTCAACAATGATATGTAGTTGATGACAAGACACCTCACTGAAAACACAATGGCCGCATAGTGCGCATAACATTACGTCAATAGTGGAGAGAACAGTACAGACACAATTGCGAAATACTGCTGGAGGTGAATCAGAGCAAGAGGGTGGCAGACAGTAGAGCTGGAACTGAAATGCAATTAATGAAACAGAAGGTCTTGGTAAAATACAGCAAAATGTGACATAGAGAGGGAAAGTGTTCAAGTGAGAACAAGAATACAGGAGAGCCGCTAGGAGCATCAGAAGGCAAAATAAAGTGAGGTGAAATAAAGAGATCTAGTATTGACAGAAGGTAACCCAAACTGCAAGAGGAATCTCAGAGAAAATTGTAAAGATCTTCACTACTATTGAGTCCATAAGGGGCCTTAGTGTCCAGCTCTAGGATATAACGGCTTTCAAGTTGTCTCAGTTTATTTTCGCGGTTGCCACCACGTCTTAGTGTAGGTACACTATCGATCACAAAGTACTGAAGGTGATCAAGATTGTTGTCATGCTGTACTTTGAAATGCCTAGCCACTGGGTAGCTGGGGTCGTTGTTGACAATTGCCCTGAGATGTTGTAAAATCCTAACATGGACTTGGAGTTTAGTGCTGCCAACATACATCAAATTACAGCTGCATCGGAGGATGTACACTGCGAAGTCAGTTCTACAGGTGTATTTGTGTTGTAGGATGATAGGTTTATTACAAAATTTTGCAGTAACCTGAGTGATGTTGACACCAAATCTGCAGGCTCTGCATGAGTTGCACTTATAAAACCCCTTAACATCCGAAAGCCAGTTAGATTTAATACCGACCTCGGGGCTGCTCCTGACTAGAGCATCTCTCATTGAGAAAGCTCTACGGTAGGTGACAGTAGGTCTGTCGGCAATGATGGGGCCTAAAACTGGATCAGTCTGGACAATGCACCAGTGACGGTTGATAATGGCCTTGATGGCTCGCTCTTCTCTGCTGTAAGTGATGATCAGTCTGGTATCAGCAGTACCCGTGCCCTTTTCGGTGGTAAGATTGTCACTGCAGCTAAATTCAATAGGAGGCTTAGGTGCCAGAAGTGTGTTTCTAGGTAAAGAGTTAGCCCTAGATCTAGCTTTGTGGAGTGATGCTGAGCTATATCCACGGGCAAGGAAGCGCATATGTGTCTCCTCCTGACAGATGTTGAGGTCAGATTCTGAGCTACATATTCTCCTCAGTCGCAGCATTTCACCATATGGTATGCTGGCTATAAGATGTTTAGGGTGATAGCTGGTGGCATGCAGTGTAGAGTTGCCTGCGGTAGTTTTGCGGTGGAGTTTAGATAAAACTACACCATTCTCAATGTAAACAATGACATCTAGGAAATCGATCTCCCTTTCATTGATGTTGGCATTGAACTCAAGGTTAGCAGTGTTACAGTTAATGGATTTGACAAAGTTCTGAGCACTTTCAATCGATCCATCCCATACCACAAAAACATCGTCAATATAGCGTAACCAACTGACAATGTTAGTATCCCAGGCTTCCTTATGATCAATCATGAGTACCTGTTCCTCCCACCAGCCAACGTGCAAGCACGCATAGCTAGGAGAGAAACAGGCACCCATGGCAACTCCGCGCATTTGTTGGTACACAGTTCTGTCAAATAGAAAAAAGTTATTCATAAGACACCATTCGATCATAAACAGTAATAGGGAATTGTGGCGATAATGTGTGATTGGACGACCCTGTAAAAAATGTTCACATGCCCTTAGGCCATCACAGTGATTGATACTGGTATATAGGGACGTGATGTCCATAGATATAAGAATGTAGCTTTCTGACCATTGTATGCCCATAATTTTGTTCAAAAAGTCACTGGTATCACGTAAGTATGAAGGCAGAGACACAACAAAATCCTGTAAATAAAAGTCAACATATCTCGACAAATTTTCACAGACACTGTTACAGGCAGAAATGATAGGGCGTCCTGGTATGGGTGAGGTGCCCTTGTGCACTTTAGGGCGAAAGTACAGTACAGGTATGGTTGGTGTCTCATGGTGGAGGAAAGAGAACTCATCCTTTCTGATCAGCCCCTCCATCTTGTAATTGTGGAGTTTCTTTTTTAGGGAGACTCTGCTTTTATTGTACTCTACTAAAGTCGTTTGCTTGTAGCAGGTAGTGTCACACAAGTGTCTTAGAGCTTCTTCCAAGTATAGGCGCTTGGGCCATAACACAATATTGCCCCCTTTGTCGGACTTGTTCACCACAATTTCGTTGTTGCTACGTAGTTTTTTAATGAGGGCTAGGAGGTGTCTGTCGTGGTTACGGGAAATCTTGTGTTTGCTTTTGTGGTATAATTCTTTCAGGTCTTCAATGACCACGTCATTAAAGGTGTCAATCGCATCCTTGGGCATCATAGGTGTAAAGGTGGAAGACGGTTTGAATGGACTGATGATTCTCACATCCGTGTTTAGTCCTTCATTGTGCAAGAGCTGGGTTGTAGCAACAGAGGTAGAGCTGGGTTGTAGCAACAGAGGTGCGATCAGTTTCTAATTCACTTAAAGTTCTGATGGTTGAAATGTCAGCAACAGTGAGATTACTGATACATATATATATACATACACACAAGAATACATACAAAAATAAAAAACAGAGAACTCTGGCTAGTTCTCAAGTTTAGGTGGAAAGCAGATCCAGTATAGAGCACTATCAACACCAGCGACACTCTAAATTTGCTCACCTCAAATGTCTGCTTTTCTATCTAAGTCATTAAGCATAGGATTAGCACAGTGCCATCCATGCCAAGATAGAAAGGGACAAAGTCTTTTGCCATTTCTACAGCAAAGTCTTTAAGCATAGGATTCGCACAGTGCTGTCCATGCCGAGCTGTAAATTATGCGTCACTCTATGCCTGAAAGGGTTTTGTTATATATATATATATATATATATATATATATATGTAACCAAAAACATATATATATATATTTTAAACAAAATCAAGTGCTCCTTCCACCCTCACACGCCTGTGAGTTCATAGAATTTGTGTAAACATTTCTCTTTCATAAACAACCGTATAAACTGCTGCATGGAACAGCCATGGGCACCTGTTTCGCCTCCAGTAATGTGAATCTCATAATTGGCTGGTGGGAGAAGCAGGTGGTCTGGTCAGAAGTCAATGGTATGGGGGTTGACTGCATAGTAGGTTGGTATAGGCACATAGATTACCTTTTCATCTCATGGGAAGGTTCACAAACATCAGCAGATCAATGCACCACAGCACTAAATGACAATGTGAATTTGAAGCTTACTGGGAAAATAGGTGCAACAACAGTTAATTTCCTAGACCTCAAAGTATTTATAGCTGATGGGATGATCTGTAAGGAATTGTATGGCAAGCCGACAGCAGGAAGTTCCATCTTGCAGGCAACCAGCAGTCACCCAACCACACTGAAGTGTAGTATCCCCAATGGGGAGTTACTCCGGTTGAAAAGAAACTGTTCTAGAAAAGAGGAGTATGAGAAAGCAGCGCAGGAAGTGATGAACAGTACTAGCTAATACACTAGAAAGAGCAGAAAAAAAAACACACAAGAGAAAGCTTACTCTTAGAAAAGGCTAAAAAGGAGGATAAAAACCAGGAATTTAGATGGATTACCACCTTCTCTAAAGATGCAGGTGCCATCAAATAATACGACGGAACTGGCATATTTTGAAAACAGATCCTGGTAACACTATACAGGATTGTCCCAGTGTAACCTATAGAAAAGGTTATTCAAACAAAGACAGAATAGTCCAGAGCAATCCCCCCACAGAAATAATTTAACCCAGGATTGGAAACATTATGGACTTTTTTCCATGCACTAAATGCAAAGCATGCAAAAATAGCCCCAATAAACTTACATACTCGGTACCAGGATGTGGTAAATCAAGAACCATAAATAAATTCATGAACTGCAATACTCTATATACGACCTACTGCCTGCAATGTCCATGCCAATTAAAATATATTGGCAGTATCATACATCCAACAAAACTGGGAATTTTAGAGCACGCACGTACCATCATAAATAAGGACCAGTCATACCCGTTGCAAGACATTTTGAGACCCACCATAACAGCGACCGAGACTTAGTTCAATTCTATTGCACTGACCATGTACCACTGCATGAAAGAGGAAGGGGACAGAATAGTGAAGCGGAGAAGTTTGGAGTCCAGATATAATATAGACCTACAAAGACCCCATTAGGCCTCAACACGGAAGAAGAACTTGTGGTGCACTTAGGATAGAAACCTAGATAGATGCGGAGATGTTGAGCCTCACACTTGCAGTCTAAATATTTTATTACAAGCTGTTTTTTCACTTTTTTGTTACTTTGCATGCCCCCTTTTAATTCTCCCCTCACCATTGGTCTCCTTATGTCACACTTTTGTTTAGGGTATCTATGACAGGATTTTACTAGAATTCAGGGCTTACCAAGATACAAAGTGGATTAGCACTTCAAGCCTGAGAAGCTCTGAAAGAAAACCCATACAGGGCACAATTATGTGAAGTGCGTCAGGTGATCGATCGATACGATATGTATTATGAATAGGTTTAAAATATGCTTTGATCTGGTAATGCCTCGGACACTATGCATGGTAAACAGTATTTGAACACACACTAGAATATAAGATTTATTTAAAATCATGAAGGTTTTCAAACAATAGTATGTCTATCAATGAAGAGATACCATGTTACTTTCTTAAACACATTAGCATGCTTTTGGGAGGGAAGAAAGACAATGGTTGCCCTACAATAGGTTTTTGGGAGACTATTGAATGAGATTATACAATGTTTAAAATCAAGCCAGACAGTACAAAACGATGTTTGAAAGCTGATATGAAAATACAATATCGTAGAAAGGATAAAATAAGACAATGTTTTCTTGATATAGAGCATAACTTACATAGATGATACATGCTACAAAATGGCGGCCACAATTACAAAGTCTCAGATGGGACATTTCGAAGTGTAACTCTTATGCTTATGAACCTGTGATGTCACTGACAGTCGAACCATGGCATTGTGATATAATTCATTGAATGTCGCTTGTTAGCTAAACATTGAGAAAGGCATCAGCCGAAACACGTCCGAGTAACTTTTGCGAATAAATAAGGTTTTCTTCCCTCTTCCGTGAGTGCAGTCTCTTCCTTTGGGGAGTTGTGGAGCTGATTTAATATATATATATATTTATGTTCTGGGGAGGAAGAAAGAGAGTAAAGGAAGTTAGCTGATGCTGCTTTGTAGATTAGTGACAGTTGGAATGGGGCAACAGTAAACCTCAGTGCAACAAGTCAACAAGTCCTAGTAGGCGTTTCAACTCAGTGGCAAAGTGGAGCAGAGGCTCCTGGAATCCAGAACTTGAGAAGAGCTGAAAGAAGAAAGGACCCACTGTCTTATGAAGAAATACGGTGATGAGAGGCCAATGAAATAAGTCAGCTGCGTCCTTCACAATCAAAAGGCTGCTCTCTATAAGATTATTGGATGCCTACTTATTTTTTGTGATTGTGACTATTCTCCAGGCTACCAGATAATGGGGGCCCAATCATTAGAACACCATGGTCTGGCTCTTCCTAGCCTTCTTGGGCTATTTAGGAATAGAGGCGCAATTTTGAGAATGCGAGAGAAACCTTGCGTGACAGGACTGCAGTGTAGGATAGTGTTCCTGGCATGTCTTACAGTGATTGGGATGGAAATACATGACACTTCTGGGTGCAAAAGGACGCGAGGTACTGGCGGGAGGGTTGGTGCCCTTCAATGGGTGGTAGAGACTCAGGTCACATGGAACAGCGGCAACATAACAAAAACTCTTGCTGATGTCCAATTGTGAAGAGTGATCGCAATACTGCATATGGTGAAGACAGGGAAGCGCAAGGAGATAGATTCTCTTGGAACTGCAATGCTTCACTCAATATAAAGTAACAGGTGGAGAACAGAGAAAATACTAATCAAGAGCGGTCAAATAACCAGACCAGGCAGCTGTAATCTAAAACCTATTCTAACTTGTTGAACCACCTTTTCACGGGGAAATCATGTGAAGTTTGTCTTGGCCCTCCATGTCCACCTGCTTGTGGGCAGAGTGGAGACACTTACTAATTAATGAGAAAGTCATGGAAAATCTGAATATATGTATGTTGGAGAGCAGCCTTCAGGCTAAGTCTTGAAGGAATGTAAAGCAGCTTGTTTTACCAGTCTATAATCTCTTGAGTGATCAAATGAAAGAGCACCACACCAGGTATATATTCAAAATATATGTATTTATTGCTAAACACACCCCTCTAGTCTCTTTATGAGGCTAGAGTTCGAAGTACATAAGTTAGAAGTTATTAAATCACAGTAATAGCACAAATACACGTTTGGGCCCTAGGGCGTACCAAACCATATACCAATAAAGTGGTATGCGAACCACGACTGAACTAGACACTAGGCCTAGAGCCTCTAGAAGTGCTTGGACCACAAGGAACCACCCAAGGTAGTGACACAGGGGACCCACGGGAGACGCGTGCAGTGTAAATACACAACCGCGATACGCCGTTGACTTCTATGGAGAAAGTCGGGATCGGGAAATTAGAGAAAAGGGACACTTAAAAGAGGACTAGGACAAAACCCTTTGAGATCTAGGACTTTGAAGAGTCTCTACCCACGGGAGCACCGGAGTACTCGTGTTACCTCACCCAGGGAAGCCGGGTGCATAGGTGCCTTTCGGGGTCGGGTTTCGTCGTCGATTCGAATGGCGATCTGCTGCAAAGTGCTGCTGGCGGCCAAGAGAAAAGTGTCCGGGTGGATCCAAGAGTGGATCAGAGTTCTGAAGAACCTGAAAGCAGAGGGGACAGAGTCTGGCTCACTAGCCAGTGACCAGGAAGGCGATGGACAGATGCCCACCGATGTCGAGTGCTTCAGGTGCGTTGACGGTCGTCTTGACTCTTCAGCCACGAGGTCCAGGAGGCGTTGTCGGTGACCAGGAGCAGGATTCGGGCTGGTACACGATGTCTGTCGAGTGCTGAGGTGTCGGCGACCGGATTGGACCCAACAAGCCTTGGCAACGGCAAGTCTCGGTGAAGATGTAGATCGTTGATGGTGCAGACCAGCAAGGTCTGTGGAACTCACCCAGCAAGGGTAAGTGAGGGCAGGCCTGGATCAACCAGGATGCCAAGTAAGAAAAGGATTGGCCTTCGTTAAGGGCTACTAGCCAACGGGCTAGCGACTGCGAAGGAGCCTCGTGATGCCGCACGTGGATCTGGCTTACAGGACACTCGTGGAGTTGGGGCCAGTGATCTTCGGTGCAGGTGGTGCTGGAGGCGAGGGCTACTCGGAGCCCAAAGCACGACTTCTTGGGAGACCCAGAAGAGGATGCACTTGCAAATGTGCTCGGTGTCCAGGGGTCACGGTCTCAAGTCACCCACGATAGCCACGGGCCTCAGCTTTGCTGGGGACTCAGGGTAGCCTCGGGAAGTCTGAGAATCCACCTCTGGTGATGCGATGACTTCGGCGTCCGACTGGAGCTTCAGAAATGCGAACCAGACAGATGCTTCTTTGGTGCCTGCCAAGCAGGGGAGTCACTCCTTGACCCCAAGGGAGATTCTTCTGTCCTCTAATCGTGAGTAGAGCGTTGAAGGTCCAGGATTCAGTTTCAGAGTTTCGTCCAGGGATAATCTAAAGTCCTAAGGACTGGGTTCCTACCTTTATACTAAAGATAGGGGTTGGACTACTCTGTGGCCCCACCTATGGGTGGGTCAGGGCGGAGGGGTGGCTACACCCCATTCCCTTTGTCCAGTTCGCGCCAAAGCAGGGGCTGCAAGCCCCTGATCCGGTTTGAACTGGGGTATGCACAGGGACACCAAATGTGCCCCCAGTGCAGGACTTCAAAGCACCCGAAAGTGCTCCCGCCCAGCCCCAATACACATTATCCTGTCTGGGGAGGTGGTCACCCCTCCCTGGGACAGGAAACCTATTGTACAGGCCTCCCCTGCCGGAGTTTCGTCCAGCAGCAGGAGGCCAGACTCGTGTCTGTGGCAGCAGCATCCATTTTGTGATGCCAGGGCTCTGGAAAGAAGTTACCGGACTAGTCAGAGTTAACATGTCTTTCCCTCTAGAAGGGTGGAATGCTACCCCCGCCACCAGGATTGGCGGGGGGTAGTATTCCAAGATGTTTGACACCAAACACGACATGTTTTGGTGCAGCCATTCCAAAGTTAGCATTTTACCGCGAGGATATAATGCGCTTAAGAGTATATGGTCAGGCTGCACTACAAACAGCATCAGAGATGGTCTCCGAACGCTGCAGAGGGGCCCTGCTCATGCAGGGGCACCCTCTCACATAGGAACCATGCACTCTGCCTTTAGGATTGATAAGGCCTGCCTTAGGAGTGACTTATAGGTTTATATGTGTGTATGCATTTAGTGATATAGGTAACCTATATCACAGTAAGGGGTGAATGCACCACCTTACCCAGGCTGCAGTAGCAGACCTGTGGTGTCAGTTTGGATGGCCTTCCAGGGGTGGCATAATACATGCTGCAGCCCCTGGCAGGCCTCTGAGGTACCTATGCCCTTGGTACATAGTATACCATATACTAGGGACTTATAAGGGTACTCCAGATTCCAATCAGTGATGTGCCTAAGGCACATGGAAACCTTTTAGAGAGGAAGCAGCTAGGCTGGGGTTCTGATTAGCAGGGCCCCAGCCAGACTAATGTCGAAAAACAGTGAAGCATCAGCAAAAAGTGGGGGTACCCATGTGAAGCAGATCCTACTCTCCTACACAACCCCCCAAACGTAGGGACATTAAACTAACCTTGCCCAGTTAAGTCTTCATGTTCTAAGTGGAAATACCTAGAGAGTCCATCTGCATTCGCATGGTTACTCCCAGGCCTATGTTCCACTGTAAAGTCCATCCCCTGTAGGGAAATGGACCACCTAAGCAGTTTGGGGTTTTCACCCTTCATTTGTTTTAGCCATAAGAGGGGCTTATGGTCTGTCTGAACCAGGAAGTGTGTACCAAACAAGTATGCCTCAACTTCTTCAGAGCCCAGACCACAGCAAAGGCCTCCCTCTCTATGGCTGACCAACGTTTCTCTCTAGGGGTCAGCCTTCTGCTAATAAAAGCTACTGGCTGATCCTGACCTTCTTCATTCAATTGTGACAGTACAGCCCCTACCCCCAATTCAGATGCATCAGTTTGAACAATGAACTTTTTGGAGTAATCAGGACTCTGCAGAATTGGAGCAGTGCACATGGCCTGCTTGAGGTCATCAAATGCCTTTTGACAGCTAACTGTCCACTGAACCTTTTTGGGCATTTTCTTAGAAGTTAAGTCATTCAGGGGTGTCACTATTGATCCATACCCCTTGACAAATCTCCTATAGTACCCAGTCAGGCCTAAGAAGGCTCTCACCTGAGTCTGGGTAGTGGGAGCAGTCCAGTCCATGATGGTCTGGATCTTGCTCTGCAAAGGTTGAACCTGGCCTCCACCCACAAGGTGGCCCAGGTACACAACCTGACTCTGCCCTATCTGGCACTTAGTGGCCTTGATAGTCAGGCCTGCCTTTGCAGGGCCTGTAAAACATTCCTGAGGTGGACCAGGTGATCCTCCCAGGTGGAGCTAAAGACAGCAATATCATCTAGATATGCTGCACTATAGGCTTCCAGTCCTGTGAGAACTGTATTCACCAACCTCTGGAAAGTGGCAGGTGCATTCTTCAGACCAAAGGGCATTACCACAAATTGATAATGCCCACTAGGGTTGAGAATGCTGTTTTGGGCTTTGCAGTATCAGCTAGTCTGATCTGCCAGTAGCCAGCTGTTAGGTCAAATGTGCTGAGATATTTGGCAGAGGCCAAAGTATCTATGAGCTCATCTGCCCTGGGTATTGGATGGGCATCAGTCCTAGTGACTGCATTGAGACCCCTGTAGTCCACACAAAACCTCATCTCTCTTTTTCCACCACTGGTGTGAGGTTTCGGTACAAGGACTACTGGACTAGCCCAAGGGCTATCTGAGGGTTCAATAACTCCCAATTCCAACATCTTCTGGACTTCAGTCCTGATACAGTCCCTGACATGGTCAGGTTGCCTATAAATCTTGTTTTTAATAGGCAGACTGTCCCCAGTGTCCACTTCATGAGTGCACCAGGTGGTCTGACTGGGTGTCAGTGAAAACATATGTCTAAACTGATTGAGGACTTGCCTGCAGTCAGTTTGTTGCTGGGTAGTGAGGCTGCCTGCCAAGGCTACACCATCAACTGACCCATCGTCAGGGTTCTGTGAGAGCAGGTCAGGGAGTGGGTCACTCTCTTCCTCCTGCCCTTCATCAGTAGCCATGAGCAAGCCCATGTCTGCCCTGTGACATATGGTTTTAACCTGTTGACATGGAGAACCCTGTGGGGACTCCTGGGTGTTCCTAGGTCCACTAAGTAAGTGACCTCACCCTTCTGCTCAACAATAGTGTGGGGTCTTTATCTTGGAGAGCTGCTGGGGCCACTGGCTCCAACACCCACACCTTCTGTCCTGGCTGGTAAACAGTCAGAACAGCCTTTTGGTCATGCCAGGCCTTTTGAAGTTCCTGGCTAGCCTCAAGGTTTTGGGTTGCTTTTTCATGTACTCAGCCATCCTGGAGCGGAGACCAAGTACATAGTCCACTATATCTTGCTTTGGGGGCTTGAGAGGTAACTCCCATCCTTCCTTCACCAAGCACAGTGGACCCCTCACAGGGTGGCCAAACAGAAGTTCAAAAGGGCTGTAACCAACCCCTTCTGAGGCACCTCCCTATATGCGAATAAAAGGCAGGGCAAGAGTATGTCCCATCTACGCCTAAGCTTTTCTGGGAGCCCTTTAATCATGCCCTTCAAGGTTTTGTTGAATCTCTCAACTAAACCATTGCATTGTGGGTGATAGGGTGTGGTGAACTTATAAGTCACTCCACACTCCTTCCACATTGCTTTTAAGTACCCAGACATGAAGTTAGCACCCTGTCTGATACTACCTCCTTAGGAAAGCCCACTCTTGAGAAAATTCCCAGGAGGATCTTGCCACCACAGGTGCTGTAGTGGTCCTGAGGGGAATAGCTTCTGGGTACCTGGTGGCATGATCCACTACCACCAGGATAAACCTGTGCCCAGAGGCTGTTTGGGGATCCATGGGACCAACAATGTCAATCCCTACCCTTTCAAAGGGCACCCCCACCACAGGTAGTGGTATCAGGGGGGCCTTTGTAGTGCCACCTGCTTTGCCACTGGCTTGGCAGGTTACACAGGAGCGACAAAACTCCTTACTGTCTTCAGACATGTGGGGCCAGTGAAAGTGAGGGACAATTCTGTCCCAAGTCTTGTTCTGGCCCAGGTGACCTGCTAAGGGAATATCATGGGCTAGGGTCAATAGGAAGCCCCTGAACTTCAGAGGTATAACCAACCTCCTGGTAGCACCAGGCTTGGGGTCTCTACTCTCTGAGTACAGGAGTCCATCATCCCAATACACTGTATGGGGACCACTAGCTTTCCCAGCAGCCTCAGCAGCAGCTTGCTGTCTGAGGGGTTCAAGGAGGGGCAGCTCTGCTGCTCCTGGCTCAGATCTGCCCTAGAAGGTCCCCCTGTCCCCAAGAACTCAACCTGGTCAGGTTCAAGTTCCTCTGGGACAGTTCCTTCTTCAGGGCTGAGATCATCCCCCTCAAGGGACTGATCTTCCTCCTGAGCCAAGGGGGAAGGCACTGCCTTAACCCTACTACTCCTCCTCTTGGAAGGCACTTGGTCCATTCTTCCAGAATCCAAGGCCTGTTCAGTGCTAGACATTTTGGCTTGTGACCTGGTCACAGCAAACACATCTGCAGGGATCCCCAGCATTTCTGCATGGGTCCTGAGCTCCACTTCTGCCCAAGCAGAAGTCTCTAAGTCATTGCCAAGCAAGCATTCGACTGGTAGGTTTGCACTTACCACAACCTTCTTAAGGCCAGTTACCCCTCCCCAGGAGAAGTTAACAACTGCCAGAGTATGGTCTGTTCTGACATTGCTAGCATTGGTCACTTGGTACATCTCACCAAGTATAACTTGCCCAGGATTCACAAGGTCTTGTGTCACCATTGTGACACTTGCCCCTGTGTCCCTAAATGCCAAAGCCTCACGTCCATTGATTAAAGGCTGTTGTCTGTACTTGCCCAGATTACTGGGACTCACAGTGGAGGTCACATCCATGCCTCCATCACAGACTAACACAGCCTGAGTCAGTTCTCTGACTAGGTCAGAGCCCAACTCAGTTCCCAGGGTGAACCCTACTAAACCCTTGGCTGGAGCACTCCCACCAACTGTACTAGGGGGAACAGGTGCCTTAGGGGCATTGGTGGGTGCTGGACTGGAGTCTTTGGACTTGGTGCAATCACTGGTCCAGTGGGTCTTTTGCTTACAGACCTTGCACCATGGTTTTCTTTGGCCTTTCCCTTTGGTAGACTGTGAATCCCCACCAGAAGAAGATTTTTGGGGGCCTGATGAAGACTTTTGATCTTTACTCTTCTCCCCACCCTTGTCAGAGTTCTTAGCATCTTGCTTCTTGGTTTCCCCACCTTGGTTCTGTACCTTCTGCTTCACCCTGGTTCTGACCCATTTGTCTGCCTTCTTTCCCAATTCTTGGGGAGAGGTCAGATCAGAGTCTACCAGGTATTGATGCAACAGCTGATTTTGACAGTTATTAAGAATCTGCTCCCTCATTATCAGATTGTACAATCCTGAGAAGTCACACACCTTACTGCCCATCAACCAGCCTTCCAGAGCCTTGGCAGAACAATCCACATAGTCTACCCAGTCTTGAGTCTGTGCTTTTGGGTGTCTCTGAACTTCAACCTGTACTGTTCAGTGGTTAGGCCAAACCCATCAATAAGAGCACTCTTCAAGACCTTGTAATTATCAGCATCCTCCTCTCTAACAGTGAGGAGCTTATCTCTACCTTTGTCAGCAAAGGAGAGCCACAAGATTGCTGCCCACTGCTCTTGAGGGACCTTCTGTACCTTACAGGCCCTCTCTAATGCAGTTATCCATTTGTGGATATCATCCCCACTCTGGTAGGGAGGGACAATCTTGCTCAGGTTCCTATGGTCATAGGACCT